>OX467289.1:3661267-4370506 GCA_950108345.1 Malthinus flaveolus | reverse complement strand
AAAATCGTAAGGTTAACCCCTTACGAATTTTTTGGGCCAAAAATGAAGGTTGTAGAAATGCATTTTTAACGTGGAATATCGTAAGGCTATAGCCTGGGCTATAATCTTCCGTATTTAAAAGATTAAATTGCAAAATTTTAAACTTTAATTTTTACGAGAAAAAATCGTAAGGTTAACCCCTTACGAATTTTTTGGGCCAAAAAATGAAGGTTGTAGAAATGCATTTTTAACGTGGAATATCGTAAGGCTATAGCCTGGGCTATAATCTTCCGTATTTAAAAGATTAAATTGCAAAATTTTAAACTTTAATTTTTACGAGAAAAAATCGTAAGGTTAACCCCTTACGAATTTTTTGGGCCAAAAAATGAAGGTTGTAGAAATGCATTTTTAACGTGGAATATCGTAAGGCTATAGCCTGGGCTATAATCTTCCGTATTTAAAAGATTAAATTGCAAAATTTTAAACTTTAATTTTTACGAGAAAAAATCGTAAGGTTAACCCCTTACGAATTTTTTGGGCCAAAAAATGAAGGTTGTAGAAATGCATTTTTAACGTGGAATATCGTAAGGCTATAGCCTGGGCTATAATCTTCCGTATTTAAAAGATTAAATTGCAAAATTTTAAACTTTAATTTTTACGAGAAAAAATCGTAAGGTTAACCCTTACGAATTTTTTGGGCCAAAAAATGAAGGTTGTAGAAATGCATTTTTAACGTGGAATATCGTAAGGCTATAGCCTGGGCTATAATCTTCCGTATTTAAAAGATTAAATTGCAAAATTTTAAACTTTAATTTTTACGAGAAAAAATCGTAAGGTTAACCCCTTACGAATTTTTTGGCCAAAAAATGAAGGTTGTAGAAATGCATTTTTAACGTGGAATATCGTAAGGCTATAGCCTGGGCTATAATCTTCCGTATTTAAAAGATTAAATTGCAAAATTTTAAACTTTAATTTTTACGAGAAAAAATCGTAAGGTTAACCCCTTACGAATTTTTTGGGCCAAAAAATGAAGGTTGTAGAAATGCATTTTTAACGTGGAATATCGTAAGGCTATAGCCTGGGCTATAATCTTCCGTATTTAAAAGATTAAATTGCAAAATTTTAAACTTTAATTTTTACGAGAAAAAATCGTAAGGTTAACCCCTTACGAATTTTTTGGGCCAAAAAATGAAGGTTGTAGAAATGCATTTTTAACGTGGAATATCGTAAGGCTATAGCCTGGGCTATAATCTTCCGTATTTAAAAGATTAAATTGCAAAATTTTAAACTTTAATTTTTACGAGAAAAAATCGTAAGGTTAACCCCTTACGAATTTTTTGGGCCAAAAAATGAAGGTTGTAGAAATGCATTTTTAACGTGGAATATCGTAAGGCTATAGCCTGGGCTATAATCTTCCGTATTTAAAAGATTAAATTGCAAAATTTTAAACTTTAATTTTTACGAGAAAAAATCGTAAGGTTAACCCCTTACGAATTTTTTGGGCCAAAAAATGAAGGTTGTAGAAATGCATTTTTAACGTGGAATATCGTAAGGCTATAGCCTGGGCTATAACCTTCCGTATTTAAAAGATTAAATTGCAAAATTTTAAACTTTAATTTTACGAGAAAAAATCGTAAGGTTAACCCCTTACGAATTTTTTGGGCCAAAAAATGAAGGTTGTAGAAATGCATTTTTAACGTGGAATATCGTAAGGCTATAGCCTGGGCTATAACCTTCCGTATTTAAAAGATTAAATTGCAAAATTTTAAACTTTAATTTTTACGAGAAAAAATCGTAAGGTTAACCCCTTACGAATTTTTTGGGCCAAAAAATGAAGGTTGTAGAAATGCATTTTTAACGTGGAATATCGTAAGGCTATAGCCTGGGCTATAACCTTCCGTATTTAAAAGATTAAATTGCAAAATTTTAAACTTTAATTTTTACGAGAAAAAATCGTAAGGTTAACCCCTTACGAATTTTTTGGGCCAAAAAATGAAGGTTGTAGAAATGCATTTTTAACGTGGAATATCGTAAGGCTATAGCCTGGGCTATAACCTTCCGTATTTAAAAGATTAAATTGCAAAATTTTAAACTTTAATTTTTACGAGAAAAAATCGTAAGGTTAACCCCTTACGAATTTTTTGGGCCAAAAAATGAAGGTTGTAGAAATGCATTTTTAACGTGGAATATCGTAAGGCTATAGCCTGGGCTATAACCTTCCGTATTTAAAAGATTAAATTGCAAAATTTTAAACTTTAATTTTTACGAGAAAAAATCGTAAGGTTAACCCCTTACGAATTTTTTGGGCCAAAAAATGAAGGTTGTAGAAATGCATTTTTAACGTGGAATATCGTAAGGCTATAGCCTGGGCTATAACCTTCCGTATTTAAAAGATTAAATTGCAAAATTTTAAACTTTAATTTTTACGAGAAAAAATCGTAAGGTTAACCCCTTACGAATTTTTTGGGCCAAAAAATGAAGGTTGTAGAAATGCATTTTTAACGTGGAATATCGTAAGGCTATAGCCTGGGCTATAACCTTCCGTATTTAAAAGATTAAATTGCAAAATTTTAAACTTTAATTTTTACGAGAAAAAATCGTAAGGTTAACCCCTTACGAATTTTTTGGGCCAAAAAATGAAGGTTGTAGAAATGCATTTTTAACGTGGAATATCGTAAGGCTATAGCCTGGGCTATAACCTTCCGTATTTAAAAGATTAAATTGCAAAATTTTAAACTTTAATTTTTACGAGAAAAAATCGTAAGGTTAACCCCTTACGAATTTTTTGGGCCAAAAAATGAAGGTTGTAGAAATGCATTTTTAACGTGGAATATCGTAAGGCTATAGCCTGGGCTATAACCTTCCGTATTTAAAAGATTAAATTGCAAAATTTTAAACTTTAATTTTTACGAGAAAAAATCGTAAGGTTAACCCCTTACGAATTTTTTGGGCCAAAAAATGAAGGTTGTAGAAATGCATTTTTAACGTGGAATATCGTAAGGCTATAGCCTGGGCTATAACCTTCCGTATTTAAAAGATTAAATTGCAAAATTTTAAACTTTAATTTTTACGAGAAAAAATCGTAAGGTTAACCCCTTACGAATTTTTTGGGCCAAAAAATGAAGGTTGTAGAAATGCATTTTTAACGTGGAATATCGTAAGGCTATAGCCTGGGCTATAATCTTCCGTATTTAAAAGATTAAATTGCAAAATTTTAAACTTTAATTTTTACGAGAAAAAATCGTAAGGTTAACCCCTTACGAATTTTTTGGGCCAAAAAATGAAGGTTGTAGAAATGCATTTTTAACGTGGAATATCGTAAGGCTATAGCCTGGGCTATAATCTTCCGTATTTAAAAGATTAAATTGCAAAATTTTAAACTTTAATTTTTACGAGAAAAAATCGTAAGGTTAACCCCTTACGAATTTTTTGGGCCAAAAAATGAAGGTTGTAGAAATGCATTTTTAACGTGGAATATCGTAAGGCTATAGCCTGGGCTATAATCTTCCGTATTTAAAAGATTAAATTGCAAAATTTTAAACTTTAATTTTTACGAGAAAAAATCGTAAGGTTAACCCCTTACGAATTTTTTGGGCCAAAAAATGAAGGTTGTAGAAATGCATTTTTAACGTGGAATATCGTAAGGCTATAGCCTGGGCTATAACCTTCCGTATTTAAAAGATTAAATTGCAAAATTTTAAACTTTAATTTTTACGAGAAAAAATCGTAAGGTTAACCCCTTACGAATTTTTTGGGCCAAAAAATGAAGGTTGTAGAAATGCATTTTTAACGTGGAATATCGTAAGGCTATAGCCTGGGCTATAACCTTCCGTATTTAAAAGATTAAATTGCAAAATTTTAAACTTTAATTTTTACGAGAAAAAATCGTAAGGTTAACCCCTTACGAATTTTTTGGGCCAAAAAATGAAGGTTGTAGAAATGCATTTTTAACGTGGAATATCGTAAGGCTATAGCCTGGGCTATAACCTTCCGTATTTAAAAGATTAAATTGCAAAATTTTAAACTTTAATTTTTACGAGAAAAAATCGTAAGGTTAACCCCTTACGAATTTTTTGGGCCAAAAAATGAAGGTTGTAGAAATGCATTTTTAACGTGGAATATCGTAAGGCTATAGCCTGGGCTATAACCTTCCGTATTTAAAAGATTAAATTGCAAAATTTTAAACTTTAATTTTTACGAGAAAAAATCGTAAGGTTAACCCCTTACGAATTTTTTGGGCCAAAAAATGAAGGTTGTAGAAATGCATTTTTAACGTGGAATATCGTAAGGCTATAGCCTGGGCTATAACCTTCCGTATTTAAAAGATTAAATTGCAAAATTTTAAACTTTAATTTTTACGAGAAAAAATCGTAAGGTTAACCCCTTACGAATTTTTTGGGCCAAAAAATGAAGGTTGTAGAAATGCATTTTTAACGTGGAATATCGTAAGGCTATAGCCTGGGCTATAACCTTCCGTATTTAAAAGATTAAATTGCAAAATTTTAAACTTTAATTTTTACGAGAAAAAATCGTAAGGTTAACCCCTTACGAATTTTTTGGGCCAAAAAATGAAGGTTGTAGAAATGCATTTTTAACGTGGAATATCGTAAGGCTATAGCCTGGGCTATAACCTTCCGTATTTAAAAGATTAAATTGCAAAATTTTAAACTTTAATTTTTACGAGAAAAAATCGTAAGGTTAACCCCTTACGAATTTTTTGGGCCAAAAAATGAAGGTTGTAGAAATGCATTTTTAACGTGGAATATCGTAAGGCTATAGCCTGGGCTATAACCTTCCGTATTTAAAAGATTAAATTGCAAAATTTTAAACTTTAATTTTTACGAGAAAAAATCGTAAGGTTAACCCCTTACGAATTTTTTGGGCCAAAAAATGAAGGTTGTAGAAATGCATTTTTAACGTGGAATATCGTAAGGCTATAGCCTGGGCTATAACCTTCCGTATTTAAAAGATTAAATTGCAAAATTTTAAACTTTAATTTTTACGAGAAAAAATCGTAAGGTTAACCCCTTACGAATTTTTTGGGCCAAAAAATGAAGGTTGTAGAAATGCATTTTTAACGTGGAATATCGTAAGGCTATAGCCTGGGCTATAACCTTCCGTATTTAAAAGATTAAATTGCAAAATTTTAAACTTTAATTTTTACGAGAAAAAATCGTAAGGTTAACCCCTTACGAATTTTTTGGGCCAAAAAATGAAGGTTGTAGAAATGCATTTTTAACGTGGAATATCGTAAGGCTATAGCCTGGGCTATAACCTTCCGTATTTAAAAGATTAAATTGCAAAATTTTAAACTTTAATTTTTACGAGAAAAAATCGTAAGGTTAACCCCTTACGAATTTTTTGGGCCAAAAAATGAAGGTTGTAGAAATGCATTTTTAACGTGGAATATCGTAAGGCTATAGCCTGGGCTATAACCTTCCGTATTTAAAAGATTAAATTGCAAAATTTTAAACTTTAATTTTTACGAGAAAAAATCGTAAGGTTAACCCCTTACGAATTTTTTGGGCCAAAAAATGAAGGTTGTAGAAATGCATTTTTAACGTGGAATATCGTAAGGCTATAGCCTGGGCTATAACCTTCCGTATTTAAAAGATTAAATTGCAAAATTTTAAACTTTAATTTTTACGAGAAAAAATCGTAAGGTTAACCCCTTACGAATTTTTTGGGCCAAAAAATGAAGGTTGTAGAAATGCATTTTTAACGTGGAATATCGTAAGGCTATAGCCTGGGCTATAACCTTCCGTATTTAAAAGATTAAATTGCAAAATTTTAAACTTTAATTTTTACGAGAAAAAATCGTAAGGTTAACCCCTTACGAATTTTTTGGGCCAAAAAATGAAGGTTGTAGAAATGCATTTTTAACGTGGAATATCGTAAGGCTATAGCCTGGGCTATAACCTTCCGTATTTAAAAGATTAAATTGCAAAATTTTAAACTTTAATTTTTACGAGAAAAAATCGTAAGGTTAACCCCTTACGAATTTTTTGGGCCAAAAAATGAAGGTTGTAGAAATGCATTTTTAACGTGGAATATCGTAAGGCTATAGCCTGGGCTATAACCTTCCGTATTTAAAAGATTAAATTGCAAAATTTTAAACTTTAATTTTTACGAGAAAAAATCGTAAGGTTAACCCCTTACGAATTTTTTGGGCCAAAAAATGAAGGTTGTAGAAATGCATTTTTAACGTGGAATATCGTAAGGCTATAGCCTGGGCTATAACCTTCCGTATTTAAAAGATTAAATTGCAAAATTTTAAACTTTAATTTTTACGAGAAAAAATCGTAAGGTTAACCCCTTACGAATTTTTTGGGCCAAAAAATGAAGGTTGTAGAAATGCATTTTTAACGTGGAATATCGTAAGGCTATAGCCTGGGCTATAACCTTCCGTATTTAAAAGATTAAATTGCAAAATTTTAAACTTTAATTTTTACGAGAAAAAATCGTAAGGTTAACCCCTTACGAATTTTTTGGGCCAAAAAATGAAGGTTGTAGAAATGCATTTTTAACGTGGAATATCGTAAGGCTATAGCCTGGGCTATAACCTTCCGTATTTAAAAGATTAAATTGCAAAATTTTAAACTTTAATTTTTACGAGAAAAAATCGTAAGGTTAACCCCTTACGAATTTTTTGGGCCAAAAAATGAAGGTTGTAGAAATGCATTTTTAACGTGGAATATCGTAAGGCTATAGCCTGGGCTATAACCTTCCGTATTTAAAAGATTAAATTGCAAAATTTTAAACTTTAATTTTTACGAGAAAAAATCGTAAGGTTAACCCCTTACGAATTTTTTGGGCCAAAAAATGAAGGTTGTAGAAATGCATTTTTAACGTGGAATATCGTAAGGCTATAGCCTGGGCTATAACCTTCCGTATTTAAAAGATTAAATTGCAAAATTTTAAACTTTAATTTTTACGAGAAAAAATCGTAAGGTTAACCCCTTACGAATTTTTTGGGCCAAAAAATGAAGGTTGTAGAAATGCATTTTTAACGTGGAATATCGTAAGGCTATAGCCTGGGCTATAACCTTCCGTATTTAAAAGATTAAATTGCAAAATTTTAAACTTTAATTTTTACGAGAAAAAATCGTAAGGTTAACCCCTTACGAATTTTTTGGGCCAAAAAATGAAGGTTGTAGAAATGCATTTTTAACGTGGAATATCGTAAGGCTATAGCCTGGGCTATAATCTTCCGTATTTAAAAGATTAAATTGCAAAATTTTAAACTTTAATTTTTACGAGAAAAAATCGTAAGGTTAACCCCTTACGAATTTTTTGGGCCAAAAAATGAAGGTTGTAGAAATGCATTTTTAACGTGGAATATCGTAAGGCTATAGCCTGGGCTATAATCTTCCGTATTTAAAAGATTAAATTGCAAAATTTTAAACTTTAATTTTTACGAGAAAAAATCGTAAGGTTAACCCCTTACGAATTTTTTGGGCCAAAAAATGAAGGTTGTAGAAATGCATTTTTAACGTGGAATATCGTAAGGCTATAGCCTGGGCTATAATCTTCCGTATTTAAAAGATTAAATTGCAAAATTTTAAACTTTAATTTTTACGAGAAAAAATCGTAAGGTTAACCCCTTACGAATTTTTTGGGCCAAAAAATGAAGGTTGTAGAAATGCATTTTTAACGTGGAATATCGTAAGGCTATAGCCTGGGCTATAATCTTCCGTATTTAAAAGATTAAATTGCAAAATTTTAAACTTTAATTTTTACGAGAAAAAATCGTAAGGTTAACCCCTTACGAATTTTTTGGGCCAAAAAATGAAGGTTGTAGAAATGCATTTTTAACGTGGAATATCGTAAGGCTATAGCCTGGGCTATAACCTTCCGTATTTAAAAGATTAAATTGCAAAATTTTAAACTTTAATTTTTACGAGAAAAAATCGTAAGGGGAACCCCTTACGAATTTTTTGGGCCAAAAAATGAAGGTTGTAGAAATGCATTTTTAACGTGGAATATCGTAAGGCTATAGCCTGGGCTATAACCTTCCGTATTTAAAAGATTAAATTGCAAAATTTTAAACTTTAATTTTTACGAGAAAAAATCGTAAGGTTAACCCCTTACGAATTTTTTGGGCCAAAAAATGAAGGTTGTAGAAATGCATTTTTAACGTGGAATATCGTAAGGCTATAGCCTGGGCTATAACCTTCCGTATTTAAAAGATTAAATTGCAAAATTTTAAACTTTAATTTTTACGAGAAAAAATCGTAAGGTTAACCCCTTACGAATTTTTTGGGCCAAAAAATGAAGGTTGTAGAAATGCATTTTTAACGTGGAATATCGTAAGGCTATAGCCTGGGCTATAGCCTGGGCTATAACCTTCCGTATTTAAAAGATTAAATTGCAAAATTTTAAACTTTAATTTTTACGAGAAAAAATCGTAAGGTTAACCCCTTACGAATTTTTTGGGCCAAAAAATGAAGGTTGTAGAAATGCATTTTTAACGTGGAATATCGTAAGGCTATAGCCTGGGCTATAACCTTCCGTATTTAAAAGATTAAATTGCAAAATTTTAAACTTTAATTTTTACGAGAAAAAATCGTAAGGTTAACCCCTTACGAATTTTTTGGGCCAAAAAATGAAGGTTGTAGAAATGCATTTTTAACGTGGAATATCGTAAGGCTATAGCCTGGGCTATAACCTTCCGTATTTAAAAGATTAAATTGCAAAATTTTAAACTTTAATTTTTACGAGAAAAAATCGTAAGGTTAACCCCTTACGAATTTTTTGGGCCAAAAAATGAAGGTTGTAGAAATGCATTTTTAACGTGGAATATCGTAAGGCTATAGCCTGGGCTATAACCTTCCGTATTTAAAAGATTAAATTGCAAAATTTTAAACTTTAATTTTTACGAGAAAAAATCGTAAGGTTAACCCCTTACGAATTTTTTGGGCCAAAAAATGAAGGTTGTAGAAATGCATTTTTAACGTGGAATATCGTAAGGCTATAGCCTGGGCTATAACCTTCCGTATTTAAAAGATTAAATTGCAAAATTTTAAACTTTAATTTTTACGAGAAAAAATCGTAAGGTTAACCCCTTACGAATTTTTTGGGCCAAAAAATGAAGGTTGTAGAAATGCATTTTTAACGTGGAATATCGTAAGGCTATAGCCTGGGCTATAACCTTCCGTATTTAAAAGATTAAATTGCAAAATTTTAAACTTTAATTTTTACGAGAAAAAATCGTAAGGTTAACCCCTTACGAATTTTTTGGGCCAAAAAATGAAGGTTGTAGAAATGCATTTTTAACGTGGAATATCGTAAGGCTATAGCCTGGGCTATAACCTTCCGTATTTAAAAGATTAAATTGCAAAATTTTAAACTTTAATTTTTACGAGAAAAAATCGTAAGGTTAACCCCTTACGAATTTTTTGGGCCAAAAAATGAAGGTTGTAGAAATGCATTTTTAACGTGGAATATCGTAAGGCTATAGCCTGGGCTATAACCTTCCGTATTTAAAAGATTAAATTGCAAAATTTTAAACTTTAATTTTTACGAGAAAAAATCGTAAGGTTAACCCCTTACGAATTTTTTGGGCCAAAAAATGAAGGTTGTAGAAATGCATTTTTAACGTGGAATATCGTAAGGCTATAGCCTGGGCTATAACCTTCCGTATTTAAAAGATTAAATTGCAAAATTTTAAACTTTAATTTTTACGAGAAAAAATCGTAAGGTTAACCCCTTACGAATTTTTTGGGCCAAAAAATGAAGGTTGTAGAAATGCATTTTTAACGTGGAATATCGTAAGGCTATAGCCTGGGCTATAACCTTCCGTATTTAAAAGATTAAATTGCAAAATTTTAAACTTTAATTTTTACGAGAAAAAATCGTAAGGTTAACCCCTTACGAATTTTTTGGGCCAAAAAATGAAGGTTGTAGAAATGCATTTTTAACGTGGAATATCGTAAGGCTATAGCCTGGGCTATAACCTTCCGTATTTAAAAGATTAAATTGCAAAATTTTAAACTTTAATTTCGTAAGCCTGGGCTATAACCTTTCGCATTTAAAAGACTAAATTTTTTGGGCCAAAAACGTAAGTAAATACTACCATGTTAAAGCCCTTACAATAACAAAATTTGGGAAATTACCTTTCTCTTTGAACCTTCCATTGTCTTCCACACAGTCCTGGTAAGTTCTTACATATATTTTTATGTCGTTGTCTTCTTTTAGTATACAAATACGTATGCTCTTCTCAGATGCCAATTATTGGAACATTAGGTAGTTCATTAGATTTTCAATGCTAGAACAAGTTCGACAAATTACTATAATCACCAAAATATACTAAAATTAATATAAATAGTCGAGTACGCCTTTAGCGAGCCCTTCAAATCAAATCATTTGTTTGGTTAAAAGTAAAAACTCTTCGACACGTCAACTACATTAATAGAACACTCAGTATCAAATAAAATACAAACATTGATTGGTGACGATAACACAATAAGTTGTCACTATCCACCGTGCAAGCGGTTTTTAGTTTGAACAATAATTTCAACATTATAAACGCACCATAAACAAACAAATAAATAAAGCTGAACAAAATATACGTTGAGACAAACAGCTCAAAGTACTCTTCTGTGTTTTAAAGGGGAGTGTTTATCAGAATTGTTTTTAGCTCTTAAAATTTTTTATACGAGCTCTTTAAATTCTTCTTATCGTGGGCGCTAAGATTTAGCGAATAATTTTGCAAGTTACTAAAAAGCAACCACTAAACTTAATATATTTTGAGTTCTGGTACGAGCTCGGATAAATAATAAGCAGATCTGCTATCATAAGCATATTTTCTTTGCCAACTGGTGAAATTACTACACTTATAAAGAACAATATTAAATGCATAAAAAGTACCTTAACTGAAGAAATTACGATGACTTCACGAGGCGTGCGACAATTAGCTTCGTTTGTAACAAACTAAATTCGATAACTGATTTCCAATTTTCTTTTTCCTTCTTTTAATACTAAAAAGTTTTCGAGGTTATGATCGTTACGATTTTTGTATTACTTGCAAACGCCATCTATTAGGAAGTGAAGCAACTAACTGTTGAAAACCATTGACTTAATAATAGAGTAGATTCGTAAGTTGTAAATTGTTTCAATCCACGTTTAAAACCCTTTTCAGACGAAGCACTATAGTGGAGACGAAAGTGCTCAACTAAAGTTGGCTAGAAAGATGAGACGAAAGTGCTCACTAAAGATGACGAGCCGTTCACACGACAAACTTTCGTTTAATCTTTTAGATGCACGGGCATGCGCAGTTTTTCTGGATTTTCGCGGTTTTTCAAATTTAATTAAATTGCTCTATTAATGTCACATTTATTTCTGTAAAACTTTTATGATGGACAAAGACAAAACTTTCAAGTTATTATCTGTGGGTATTGGGGGGTTGTTACACTTGCAGTAAGCGAGATCGAAGCCATTAAAAATATAGGTACAAGTACAGCAACAAACTCTTTCAAAATTCACAATAATAAATGTATGAGTTCTTTGTTCAAATTTAAAATATTTTAAATCTTTCCAAATTACCTATTTGAATTTTATTTCTTCTTTGAAGTTTATTTTTACTTGTATACAAAACAAAACTAGGTTAGGTTCCAATCTTATAAAATAATTCTTGTAATAACCTTCAACTGTTATGTGCACGTAATTTACACAAACAATACACTTCTTTAAATATGATAATAGTGAAAAAATTGCATAGTTTTCGATTATTTCGGATAAAATAACTTCGAGATGAATACGCAAAGTAGCCATGTTGAAAAGTGCTCATCTTTAGTGTACACTAAAGTCTTCGAAATAGAAACATGTTCTATTCCGTCGACGGCATCTAAAGTGCTCAACTTTCTACTCGACCGGCTGTTCACACGGTGCACTTTAGTTGACTCAACTTTCGTCTCCACTTTAGTGCTTCGTGTGAAAAGGGTATTAAACATGCACCTTTTTCACGTAGAAAATTAATTTCGAATCTAACTAATTGCAGGTGCAGATGCAAAGTAGTCCACCGTTTTATAAGTACCCAAAATTAACAAGTTCCAACATTATGTATCAAACGAAACAGAATAAAGCTCTAAAAATTTCCAAACGTAAAAAATTACTGTTATTGACCAGTTGGAATAACTTTTTGAT
Organism: Malthinus flaveolus; assembly: GCA_950108345.1. Taxonomy (NCBI): domain Eukaryota; kingdom Metazoa; phylum Arthropoda; class Insecta; order Coleoptera; family Cantharidae; genus Malthinus; species Malthinus flaveolus. Next base: position 4,358,383 of record OX467289.1, on the reverse strand, counting down.
GTTCTTAGATTATTGTAAATTGTATACCAGACGCCATTCACTCTTATTACGATCAATAATTTATTATTCCAAAATAACAGATTTTTGTACTAGGATGTGCTAAAACAAATCGGCAATTAATAAAACAGACCACTAGTAGGCATTTTCCAGTTTTAAACAGAAAAAAATTTCAGCCCTACCTAATGTTCAAGTAATGTTGGTGTTCTTGTCCTCCTCTACCTTTGTAGTAGTGCTCTTTTCTTCTCTTTCTCCTTTCCTGTTATGGAATCTTTACAAGTCACTTTCAAATATGTTGTGGTCTAGTCTAGTGCTTAGTCGTTATTCTATCAAAATGATCTAGTTACATACTAAAAACCCAATGGACTGTCTGCCTGATGCACCCAAATCTTCTGTTGACATATGTTTAGAGGAGCTCTTCCAAATTGTATTACCATACGACCCATATTTATTCGTCACAAGCAACTTGGTGCACGACCTTCCGTCGAGTATATACGTTCTAATTTGCATGGCATACAGCCGAACGACAGATATATCCACACTAGGTAGGAATTACTTCACTTACAACGAACAATTTCCAATACATGAAACACATTCTTAACTGCTGCAATTACGAGAATGACTTCACGAGTCATCGAACTCGGTTAAACATGTTGTGACTCATCGTAAGCGATTTTATATGTATATTTCACTTACACTCGTCATTGTTTCTTAGTGCTACTCACTCTGATCAAACCTAAACCCGATAAATAATACAATTTGTTAGAATAATGATATCCTAAAGTGCCCCCTTCTAATGCATTCTGACCGAAAAGCTAGCATGCATAAACCGACCTTTAAAAACTTTATACTCCTCGTAGAGTTCCACCAATTCTGCACCGTTTTTCTTCATAGCTTCATATAACCACATAATATACCACATTTCGAAGCGATGATGAAGACGAGCCCATACATATGTCCTTTTCAAGCGATACGGTTTCGCCCTTTAGTATGTTGGCACTAAATTCGTAAATAGATTAATAGATTGATTCCGCTTCTTCCCAATTTTCGGGATTTCTTTTAGCCGTATTTATCGATTTACTTAATCCGAAAAAGTTTTGGAGGTTAATTTTCATTTTTGTACAATTGCAAGCGCCATCTATTAAGAAGTGAAGCAACTAATATTGTTAAAAACCATGGAAGTAAAAGGTCTGTTCGTCTGGAATGTCTGAGTTCACTTTAATATCAGGCAAAGCATGTTGGAGTTGATTCGTGTGACGTCACGATATTGATCTACTAAGAAAACATTTTAGAAAGGAACACTCGACCTCATGATCTCACGCAAAAAAGCAGCGAAAACATTGCAAACGAACAGACCTATGGTGTAACAAAATTTGCAAAGTTAAATTCTTACAGCGCCATCTATGAACTACTAATAGTACTATTTGCAGGTTTTCTTTTAATACTCTATAGTTTTACGTGATTTGAATAGATGTCACTTAATGTCACTTTTGGGAATAAAATTAACTTGAATAAAAAAGGCGGACCTGATTTAAATGTTTAAAATATTATGCTGTATAAAATGTTATGACGCGGTTTATTTAATTAAATAGTAATTTGGGCTTTATTATTTATTTGGTATTATTGTTCCCATCACCTAAGAGCACGTTTTCTTTTCATTAAAATAATATCTCCACCGCATGAAAAAGTTCATTTAAAAGGATGGTAGCTAATGTACCGTCTGCGATACATTAGAAATTTAAAAGCAAAACTAAGAAACCACAACATAACCTAGTTCTATTATTCTGTTCATTAGTAGTACATGTGTAATTACAATTAGTTAATTATTTTTAAAGATGTCTTTCAGAGGCAGAAAGCGACACTTTAATAAAAGTCACCAACAAAGAAGGTTTCCAAACGAAAAACCGCGAGATGTAGAAAAACTAAATGAAAGCGATGTTGGAATTACGGAGTTCTTAAGCACTCTACCGAGCATACCGGGTATCATCAAGTCTCGTTATTCAGATTTCCACGTAAACGAAATTAATTTAAATGGAGAAATCGGAAAACTCACCAACTTCGAAATTCCCAGCAATTTTAATAGTACCGATATGGACGACGACGAAGTCGTAACTTATCCCACCGAGTTTATTTCGGAAGAAACTTGGGCACAATTACGAGCACTCGTCGAGTCTGAAGACTTACCTCCTGTAGATATAGATGTGACGACCTTATCAAAAGAGGATCGCACGAAAATACACGAAACAGTAAAAAAAGTTTTTGGGAGAAAAATTGTAGCTTCGACTAAAAGTGTCGACGATAAAAAGTTTGTGGAAATTAAACGACATCTCAAAGGTACGCCCAGGGACAACCGTTCGAATTGGCCCAAACATTTAGGCGAGTACGTGTACTTCTTGGCTCACAAAGAAGGAGTCGATACGATACAAACTACTTTTAAAATAAGCGACCGCCTTAGAATAAGTTCGTCCGCCATCACTTATGCCGGTGTTAAAGATCGCAGGGCTAAAACTACCCAGTGGTTTTGCGTTAGAAAAATGAGTCCTAAGAAGTTAATAAATGGGTGTAAGTGCTTCAGGAACATTCACGTCGGAAACGTGCAGTTTAGAAATGAACCTTTAAAATTGGGGCACTTGCAAGGGAATAACTTCAGGATTGTGATTCGTAATGTAACGGTAGACGATGACTTGATCGAAAATTCTATGGGCTTGTTGAAAAGTGACGGTTTTATAAATTATTACGGGTTGCAACGCTTCGGTAACGATAAAGACGTGCCAACGTTCGAAATTGGAGTTAAACTGCTTCAAGGGAGCTGGAAGGAGGCGTGCGGTTTGATTTTAAAAGCCAAAGCTTCCGACGAGCCTGACTCCGACTTGGCAAAGGCGAAGGAGGTGTACCAAAAAACTTCAAACGCCACCCTCGCATATAAGGAGTTTTCAAAGTTTACCACCAAGAGCCTAGAAGCAAAACTGTTTGAAGGCCTAGCTAGTAATCACGAAAACGATTACGTCAATGCTTTGGAAAACGTGCCAAGAAACGTGCGTTTGTTATATCTGCACGCGTTTCAAAGTTTGATTTGGAATAAAGTCGTTTCACGTCGCATCAAAGAGGGTGGTTTGAAGCCAATAGTTGGCGATCTGGTATTAGATTCACAAAATAAAGGCGCACTCGAGGAAACCGAAGACGATTTGCACCCACAAGTTAAAGCTTTGGAGGAGACCGATTTGGGCGACTATACGATATACGACATAGTCATGCCCCTGCCTGGTTACGACGTGGTTTATCCTGAAAATGACGCTAAAACTTGGTATAAAGACGCGCTTAATGAGTACTCGTTAACCTTAGAAATGCCCAAACAAAGCGTCAAGACATACAACCTTAGTGGCACTTATAGAAACGTACTTGGTCGCCCTACGGATATGAGTTGGAAGATTTTAAAGTATAACCATCCAAACGACGTGCTAATTAGGTCCGATTACGAAAAGTTAATCGGCGAGACTGCTCTCGAAGATAGCCCTAATGGAGAGTACAAGGCTATAGTTGTAGAGTTTTCTCTTAAGCCGTCTAGTTATGCGACGATGGCTTTGAGAGAAATACTTAAAGTCGACACGTGTTCGGCGATACAAAAGAAATTTAACGATTATCACGAAAAGAAGAAGGAAGAAAATGTGAAATTTGCCCAAGAGGTTAGTTTGTTGAGCTCGAATAAATATGAAGAATTTAAAAATAGCATTTATGGGGTGGAAGCGAAGGAGGACGAGAGTCAGAAACGTAAACACGAAGAGGAAGGCAGCGAAGGGGACGGTAAGAGTGACAAGAAATTAAAAAGTGATACTGTTAATTGAGTGTTAATAAGTGTACTAATTTGTTAAATAAAATTTTAGAACAAAACACATATATTTATTTATATTTGTATACAAATTTATGTTTATCTATTATTGCTAACATCAAACATACAATGCGATACTTTTTTTTTTCATTTTACAATTTAAGTAAGTACAATTTCTTCATTTATAATAAAATAACGGGTAGTAATTATCTCAACATACAATAATTAGCGTTTCATAGAAAAAGAAGAATTTATTTACAATAAATTTGATTCGTCTTGGACAGATTTGCAATTTATATAATACATGCTGGAGGGAATGATGACTCGTTAAATGCGAAGCATTTAAAAAGTGCTCTTTTTTTTTTATTAAAACGATTCTACCACTAAATATTAAATGCCTCACAATTAAACCATTAATTTTTTTATATACCGGGTGTCGCTACGAATATTTCGGTCGGTGCCTCTCTTAATATAACATCTAAAAGCGATTTTGCAAAAAGCTGTATGGAAACATGAGTGGTATACTCAAAAAATAATCTGAAGCTGTCCATGGTGCGTGGTATGAACGTAGTGGTACCATCAGACAGTACTTGAAAACGTTTGGGGTCAGCTCTTGCCTAATATGTCACAAAGATTTGATTCCACGGAAGGGGTTACAAAGAAAAAAATTGTTATTTTTGATTTCTCAAAAAAATCTACTCTTTATAAAAGCTCCCCCTTGCTTTGAAACTATCGTAACACAAATTATTTTTTGTCCATTTCTTACAGGAAATGAAATATTCACAATTTAAATTTTTTCCGACTTAGAAATTTCTTTACTGAAACACAAAATTATTAATATTTCATTTCCTGTAAGAAATTGACAAAAAATAAACTGTGTTACGAGAGTTTCAAAGCAAGTGAGGACTTTTATAAAGAGCAGAATTTTTTGAGAAATCAAAAATAAGAATTTTTCTCCCTCCTTGTAACCCCATCCGAGTGGACATGCTGTATACGGTGATGTAAAATTTTACTGTGGATGCCGAAAACGTAAAATTTTGCAAATTTTAGTATCTATGTCTCTGTGAAGGTTATAGAGATAACAATATATACAGGGCGTTCCAGTCGAAAAAATACAATTTGTAGCGCCACGTCCATACCGAGCACTCGGTGTACTAACCGCAAGCAATTTTTAAGTGTAACACCCATGCTTCCATACAATTTTAAACAAACCACTTGTGTCGATCGCTTACAATAAGAGCGGCACCTAGCGAAACGTCCTCGGTGCGCCAACCTGTACATAATATAACCACACACACACGCGCGCGCGATTCAGTAAAAATTACAAGACCAAAAACAGCCATTTAAAAGCCACACCCCCTTAAATAACTGTTTAAATCGAGTCTGCTGGCTTAAACTTATATATTTTTCGTGCAAGCTTCAAGCTCAAGCAACGCTACGGGTCGTGCTCTTATGTTTCTTTTATTTTTTTTTAAATAACATTAAGCGCCAGCGTTAAAAGATTGACTTTTATAGTTTACTTCTTATCCTAAAACACAACATTTCTTTTTTTTTTAATAATTAAATTCTACCCTACAATTAAGTACTGAAATCTACGTTAAAAACAAATTTTAAAAAAGAGTTTCAAACATAAACCGTTCGAGAATTTTCGCATCTTCTTTAATTTTCTTCTTTAGTAAAAGTTAACGTCTTATTTAGTTAAAAACTATTGCACAAATTTTTAATGTAGTGAAAAGTGCTAAAATTACTTAAGTGTTACTACAAAAATATTATAATTACTATTCAACAGCGTCGCAATTGTTAAAAATATTACTAAAACGTTCTTCTTTTTTTATAATAGTCAATAGCGTTGTTGAAATTCGTGGTGCCATCTGTTAAAATCAATGTGAAATACCACTATTGATCCTAACGCTAGACCGGCTAGTAAGAATCTAGAAGAAACACACATTCATTTAGTTTATTTTAAAATTAAATCCAATCATTTATTGGACGAAGTAGAATATACAAACATTTACTTCACTAACGAGGCTTTGTAATATGCAGGGAGAGTTTAAATCGATGAGCCATTAAAGACCGAAGCACTGGTGTGGCTACGCAGCGAACTCTCTACGACGTGAAATCTTTTGGTTTTGTTTCAACGAGAAATGCTTCGAAGAGACCCTTAAATTTTGTGAAAGCAGTGGGTTAGTAGAAGTCAAGGCTGAAGCAAATGTACGGGAACGGATTCATAGCTCCGGAACAGCTATAAAAACAAAAACGACTGATGTGGCCCTAACGGGACTTTTTCGTACGCGTTGAAAATATTTGAAAAAGGTATCAGAAATAGTGCCTAACACTCAGAAGCTCTCCCTGATTTCACAAAATTAAAATTATACTGGGTGTTTCTATTTGAAATAGGCAGGCTATTCTCATTTTCGGTTGAACCGGAAGTCAAAATATTGAATGTTTGGTATCACTAGATAGCTAATTTTACAATAATTCCAAACCACAAAAATATACAGAGTGTTGTATTTAAAATAGAAAATCTAACCTCATTTCCGGTTAAACCAGAAGTGAAAATGTAACGTGTTTGATATCATTAGATAGCTAATCTCACGATGTCTTAAAAAATCATAAAATATACAGGGTGTTTTCAAAAAGTCACTTTGTTTGGCTAATTTCCGGTTTAAACGGATGTGTTTTTAAGCCAAAATTGTAACAAATAGTAGAAATTTATGAAATAAATTAATATTCCAACTTGCAGTTTTAAATTTGAATTAGAAAAGAAATTATGAATTTTTGAAATTTTGACCTTCCAAAAATCATAACTCCGGATCTGCTCATAGCAAACGAACCAAACAAGGGCGTTAAATTATTAACCTTGATATCTAAAACATATTAAAATATATAGAAAACGCCCAAAGCCGATTTTGAACAAATCCGTTTTAAAATTTTAGTCAACTTTGGTCCTTTAAAAGTAGGTCATTTTAAAATTATTTAAAAAATAGACTCTAACAAAATTAAAGCCCTATATTTTGCTTTTGTATTCCTGTTTTTAAATTGTTATAATAAAAATTATGTCCAAAGTTATAATAAAAAAACTAGAAAATGCGTCAATCGCTATAATGGCCGCCATTTTGAATTAAAAAATTTGAAAAGATATTTTTTTAATTAGGGCCGAAGTGTACTAACTTATAGCTGAGTATAAATACTGTGGGTCAAGATTTTTCAAAATGGGACCAAAATAACCTCCTTATTTTGGGCCACCCTGTATCGATTTCGTTTAAAAGCTTATTTTCTCGATGAAATTTTGTTAAAGTGGCCGAAACCAAATTTCAACAAAATCGCTTTGGTAGTTTTTATTTGACGGCGTTACATACGCACACACTGACACCCACACAGACAGACTTTTTCTGAGACTTTTACTTTTTTAACGTTTTGGATTCAGTAGAGGAGTAGTGTGGAAACGGTGATCGAAGCAAAAATAAAAACTTGGTAAAACTAGGAGTAGAAGTAGAAGTAGGTTCAATATGACCTTGAAGAAAACTCGAGTGATGAAGTTGCATTTTCAGCAGCTGAATTTTCAGTTCTTTGACAATTGGCTACCCCCACGACTACCACCTCTTATTGAAAACAGAAGGACATAATCTCCAGGGGGGTATCCCAAAATAATTAGTGTTTTCACAATTTCACAGCATTCTCTTTACGAAAGGGGCATGTTCCATCTAGTCAAGTCTTTTAAAAAGCCGATTAGTACCAAATGGGAGTAAAATAGGGGGTGGTTGCTCCTCTGGCTCCTGCAATGCGAAAAATGATATAAAAATGTGCAGAATACTTACTTCTGATCATGTGACAACGCAAGAGACCTAACGCTACTATCACATGCTGGAAAGGCGTACAATAAAGCCAAGTTAAACGTTCTCCAAACTTCTACTATGCCTTTATCACCACCAGTCATCAAATATTCACCATCTCGGCTTAATAATAGGCACTGAAAACATCCGTTAAATTGTAAAAAAACAAACAAAATTAGCCCTTAACTCGACAAACCTGTAGATTATCATTATGCGATTCGTATCTTAATCTTTTACCATTGATGGTAAAAGCCGCCACGTTTCCACGTTCGTAATTTACCACGATTACGCCCTCGCGAGACATCGCGATATTTTCGGGCGACGCGAAACCAGATGGCGGATCTAAAGAGCGCAACAAATCGCCAAAAGTCGTGTGGACTAATACGGGACCATCTGCAAAAGAGGTGTTATGAGAAACTCAAGTTCCAGCGACCCAGATAAATTGGAGAGGAGCAATTCCAGAGCGATTGCCTAAGGAATGGATAGGGCAGGTCTTTCGTTCACGAATTGTGTGCAATGAAAGAGTAGTTTGATGAGACTGTTCTGCAATGGGGATGGGTTTGCGTGGGATAAGTGAGTTTGCGTTCATAGAACAAATTGCATAGTGTCGGAATGGATTTCATAAAAATTGCTGAAGGACATGGATATGGATGTTGAGAATGCATTTGTGGGGTCTCTTTTAAACAAAAAACAAACGACTGCAGTTTGGCTCACTTAAATAGCGTCGTTAGTTAAAAGCGTCCCCACTTGAGCGAAGACACGATGGGCCAAACGTGCGTCGTCAGAAAGATCACATCGGACCCATCATTAGGAGAATTGCCACTTACTTTGAGAGCCTGAAACGACCAGACCAAGTTCGGCAGAAATAACGACACTACTAACGGGTTGCTCGTGTCCAGTTAGAGTGGCCCTCGGTGTGGGATACTCTCCTTCGCCCACGATAGTTTGCGTGCGAGCGTTCCAATGCCAAAGTAAGACGGTACAATCGGCCGATCCGGACGCGATGTAACAATCCGAAGTGATGTTACATTCCGATCTTGATAAGCAAGTAACGACTCCATAATGTCCAAAAACTATTTGAACTATTTTAGCTACTTCGGTCGAAAATACGCGAAAACTGTTATCCCAAAAGCCGCACGATAACAAAAATCTACTGTCGACGGTGGTGACGAAACAGTTTGAGCGTATTTTTAAATTCTGACTAAAATTATCACCCAAATGACGTCTTAACATTGGATTCGTGCTGTTGTTTGTTTGAGCTAAAAAGAAATATTCGTTAGGGGGTCGTAAATAAAATCATTTCGGAGTCGTACAAAGAACTGGATCCATGGAGAGAGGTAAATTCGAATTTTGGTTTTGTGGCGTATCCGCAAAACTGGGCGATTGAGCCACCGCCGCATAATTGGAATTCCAGCGATTAACGGCGAATTGTTGGTGCATCGTTACCGTAACAACCGATGGTAAAGGCAACTGTGGATAAGTATTTGCAGAAATATGAACAATCGGCGAATTCGATAAAAACTTCATCGTCATACAAACGTCATCTTGTATATTGGAGAACATCAAGGGAGACTGAAAAATTAAAGTTAAAAGTGCGGAAGCAAAATTACTCGAGAGTTACCAAATGCATGGCAGAACTACGAGGAGGATGAGGTTCCATCAAAAGTTGCGAGGGAGTTTGCCCAAAATTTTTTATTTGATTCTCGATCGCTTCCTTCATCACCTTATCGCTCACCGTATCCATATCGACGCTGCCCTCGTAAGTCAAATAATAAAAGACGTTAGTGGCTCGAATGGCTTCGGGCCCGCGTTGTTTATAGCCAAAAATCAAGTCGATCCATTGATGCAACTGACACGACACGAATTCCGACTCCAAAGCCATCCTATTGATGCGGACGAACTCTTCCGGCGTGTTCGCCCACGGCGGCAATTCGACGTCGCCTACTGTAATTCCGTCTTCTTGTACGCCCAATCTATAGCGATTCGAATTTACGAACATTTCGGGTAAGAAGAAGAACTCGGGAATTAGCTCTTTTACGTCCGAGGTGTCCCTTTGGCAATTTTTCCACGATAACGCGATCGAGGAGAATAGGCGATTCGGGTGGTCGAACTTGCCGCCTTGTAAGGCTAAGAACATCGTCGTTAAAGGCTCCTAAATTGATAAAAAGAGATTAATTTGGAAGTGGGCTTTGGTTCTGGTTTATGTTACCATTCGAATCAACCAATTGAGAACGAAAGCGGCCGTGGAGTAGTGAGTACCATAGTGGAACGGCGGTATGCTCTCGTGTTCCCAAGTCGAGTAGCGTTCCTCGAAGTACGCCCTACGACTCGGATTCAAAGCTCCGATAGGTTTCGATAAGTCTCGATAATTATTGGGTTGACTTAAATCGAGCTCTTTACTCTCATAATTAGTGAGGACCCAAGGAAAGACCGGATACTGATTTAAATCGTTGTAAGTGCGCCCTTAAAATGTAAAATATTATTCGTCTTAGCGTCTGTCGCACACCTCGATGAGATTTTGTTTTGGAAGGGAAAACTAAAATAACTTTAGACCCTAACAAAAGAAAAACAAATAAGGGGCGACTGTAATCCCCCCCGACTGGTACGGATTAAAGTGAATGAGATGGCGCCTAATTCGCATCGACAAGCTTCATCCGCTCGGCTCGGCGTCGCGACGTAAAAGATGGTCGTTAAAATAAGTTTTGGAAAAGAAAAAAATTTCGAAATTTACCTCAAATTAGTCTCATTACGATGACGAGCATTAAAAAGTAAACTTTAAATAAAAATTTAGGTTTCAAAGTTTCAAACTGAGCACGTCGAGTTGATGTATGTGTTTTTAATTTAGCTCAGTCTTTATGACAACTGCTAATTTTGCATGAGACGTTTTGTCGAGCGCCACAAAAACTGTTTTAACTTTACGCCCTGTCAACATGTGGAATTATTTCCTGCATACTGAGAATTTAATTTCGACTTTGTATAATTGAAGACGACGTGATTTATTTTCGAATAGTTCCAACAGAAAAGGTTGGACACATCAAAATAAAAGTAAGAAGAGCATGAGAAGATTTTTTTTTCAAAATGCGAGTCGTTGAACTCGTTACCTACCGGCAATTGTGTTTAAAAACATCAAATACTCGAAATTCGAAATTTCCCTACGTTGCCATTTTTGGGTCATGTTCGAGTTACGCATGAGTTGCCTCGGAGACATCATACTGGCTCGGCTGTAAAAATTCGAAATTATTTTGGGCCAAGGGATTTCTATGTCAATTCCCAACCGTGTTTGAGGTATTCCATATTTTATTCCGACTCCAACTCTCGGGAGGGCCTTGATTACCTTTTTTACGGTGGCTTGGTCGGGAAACGCAAATAAAATCGAAGCTACACACACAAATTGAGTATCATCAACTGTTTAAATTGGTAAATCGTGCACAAACTTACTTCTGCTGGCGAGAAAAATTTCGATGGCGACATTTTGCAACAAATACCTCCTCGAAAAAATGGCTCTAATTTCGGAAAAATACCATTTTCCGTGTAGGTGATCACAGTATTTTAAAACCTGTAAAAAAGAAAATCGTTATAAACTAAAAGTAATTTTTCCTTGTAGAAAAATGATGAAAATTTATTATTTCGAAAAGTTTGGGATATTATTGGATCGATAAGATGTTCAAGATGGCGCTTCTAAATGGGAGTGGTTCGCGAATTCCATCAGATAAAAAGCATCGATTGCTTGTGTAATTTCAACATTGGACCTTTGGCGAGATTGCGCTTTAACTTGCAACAATACGGAAAACTAGCATTTTCTTAACTACGGCCTGAAAATTAGAAGACGGAAAAACGTTCGAATTTAGAAGAAGACCGCCGACTTCGTTTGTTTACAAAACAGTTGCTTCTTGACAAATCTTCATTTGCTATTATTAACAATTGGTAAAATTAAATTTTCGATTTTCCTCGTAACAGTCGATGGAAAACTCAATACAATGCAAGGCGATTGGCTTTTACAAGCGGCTCTTGTTTTAAAATTGAAATAACGCAAAACGAGGGGGCAATACAGAAAAAATTTATTTGCAACAAATGTTCAAAATTTCATTATTTCTAACTTTTATAAAAAGTCTTCTCCTTCTAAAACGCACCAATTCGGCGTAATTTCCAAAAATCGACACTAAAATGACAAATTATACACGAAATTTAAGACTCGCGAGTGCCGCATTTGGAAGAAGTCCACTGTACTCGTTTGCTTAAACAAAGGCTGGGTCTTAGAAAACTCTCCATTTGTTATTAACAGTTCGTAGACTTAAATTTTCGATTTTCCTCGTTAAAGTCGCCGGAAAACTAAAATGCAATGCACATAGCAATAGCTTCTCCAAGCGACTCTCTTTTGTTTAAAAACTGAATTATCGCGGAACCTGTGTGCGCTACAGAAAACATTTATTTACAACAAATGTTCAGAATTTCATTATCTCTAACTTTCATAAGAAGTCTTCTCCTTCTAAAACGCACCAATTCGGCGTAATTTCCAAAAATTTACACTAAAATGACAAATTATGCACGAAATTTAAGATTCGCGAGTGTCGCATTTGGAAGAAGTCCCCTGGATTCGTTTGCTTGAACAAAAGATGGTTCTTAACAAACCCTTAATTTGTTTTTACCAATTCGTAAACTCAAATTTTCGATTTTCCGCGTCAAAGTCGCCGGAAAACTCAAATGCAATGCACATAGCTTAACTTCTCCAAGCGACTCTCTTATGTTTTAAAACTGAATTATCGCGGAACCTGTGTGCGATACAGAAAAAATTTATTTACAACAAATGTTCAGAATTTCATTATCTCTAACTTTCATAGGGAGTCTTCTCCTTCTAAAACGTACCAATTCGGCGAAATTTCCAAAAATCGACACTAAAATGACAAATAATGCACGAAATTTTAGATTCGCGAGTGCCGCATTTGGAAGAAGTCCCCTGGATTCGTTTGTTTGAACAAAAGATGGTTCTTAACAAGTCCTTCATTTGTTATTAACAATTCGTAAACGTAAATTTTCGATTTTCCTCGTTAAAGTCGCCGGAAAACTAAAATGCAATGCACATAGCAATAGCTTCTCCAAGCGACTCTCTTTTGTTTTAAAACTGAATTATCGCGGAACCTGTGAGCGCTACAGAAAAAATTTATTTACAACAAATGTTCAGAATTTCATTATCTCTAACTTTCATAAGAAGTCTTCTCCTTCTAAAACGCACCAATTCGGCGTAATTTCCAAAAATTGACACTAAAATGTCAAATTATGCACGAAATTTAAGATTCGCAAGTGTCGCATTTGGAAGAAGTCCCCTGGATTCGTTTGTTTGAACAAAAGATGGTTCTTAACAAACCCTTCATTTGTTATTAACAATTCGTAGACGTAAATTTTCGATTTTCCGCGTCAAAGTCGCCGGAAAACTCAAATGCAATGCACATAGCGATAACTTCTCCAAGCGACTCTCTTTTGTTTAAAAACTGAATTATCGCGGAACCTGTATGCGATACAGAAAAAAATTATTAACAACAAATGTTCAGAATTTCATTATCTCTAACTTTCATAAGGAGTCTTCTCCTTCTAAAACGCACCAATTCGGCGAAATTTCCAAAAATCGACACTAAAATGACAAATAATGCACGAAATTTAAGATTCGCGAGTGCCGCATTTGGAAGAAGTCCCCTGGATTCGTTTGTTTGAACAAAAGATGGTTCTTAACAAGTCCTTCATTTGTTATTAACAATTCGTAGACGTAAATTTTCGATTTTCCTCGTTAAAGTCGCCGGAAAACTAAAATGCAATGCACATAGCAATAGCTTCTCCAAGCGACTCTCTTTTGTTTTAAAACTGAATTATCGCGGAACCTGTGTGCGATACAGAAAAAATTTATTTACAACAAATGTTCAGAATTTCATTATCTCTAACTTTCATAAGAAGTCTTCTCCTTCTAAAACGCACCAATTCGGCGTAATTTCCAAAAATTGACACTAAAATGACAAATTATGCACGAAATTTAAGATTCGCAAGTGTCGCATTTGGAAGAAGTCCCCTGGATTCGTTTGCTTGAACAAAAGATGGTTCTTAACAAACCCTTAATTTGTTTTTACCAATTCGTAAACTCAAATTTTCGATTTTCCGCGTCAAAGTCGCCGGAAAACTCAAATGCAATGCACATAGCGATAACTTCTCCAAGCGACTCTCTTATGTTTTAAAACTGAATTATGGCGGAACCTGTGTACGATACAGAAAAAATTTATTTACAACAAATGTTCAGAATTTCATTATCTCTAACTTTCATAAGAAGTATTCTCCTTCTAAAACGCACCAATTCGGCGTAATTTCCAAAAATCGACACTAAAATGACAAATAATGCACGAAATTTAAGATTCGCGAGTGCCGCATTTGGAAGAAGTCCCCTGGATTCGTTTGTTTGAACAAAAGATGGTTCTTAACAAACCCTTCATTTGTTATTAACAATTCGTAGACGTAAATTTTCGATTTTCCGCGTCAAAGTCGCCGGAAAACTCAAATGCAATGCACATAGCGATAACTTCTCCAAGCGACTCTCTTTTGTTTAAAAACTGAATTATCGCGGAGCCTGTATGCGATACAGAAAAAAATTATTAACAACAAATGTTCAGAATTTCATTATCTCTAACTTTCATAAGAAGTCTTCTCCTTCTAAAACGCACCAATTCGGCGAAATTTCCAAAAATCGACACTACAATGACAAATAATGCACGAAATTTTAGATTCGCGAGTGCCGCATTTGGAAGAAGTCCCCTGGATTCGTTTGTTCGAACAAAAGATAGGACTTAACAAGTCCTTCATTTGTTATTAACAATTCGTAGACGTAAATTTTCGATTTTCCTCGTTAAAGTCGCCGGAAAACTCAAATGCAATGCACACAACGATAACTTCTCCAAGCGACTCTCTTTTGTTTAAAAACTGAATTATCGCGGAACCTGTGTGCGATACAGAAAAAAATGATTAACAACAAATGTTCAGAATTGCATTATCTCTAACTTTCATAAGGAGTCTTCTCCTTATAAAACGCACCAATTCGGCGTAATTTCCAAAAATTGACACTAAAATGACAAATTATGCACGAAATTTAAGATTCGCAAGTGTCGCATTTGGAAGAAGTCCCCTGGATTCGTTTGCTTGAACAAAAGATGGTTCTTAACAAACCCTTCATTTGTTATTAACAATTCGTAGACGTAAATTTTCGATTTTCCGCGTCAAAGTCGCCGGAAAACTCAAATGCAATGCACATAGCGATAACTTCTCCAAGCGACTCTCTTTTGTTTAAAAACTGAATTATCGCGGAGCCTGTATGCGATACAGAACAAAATTATTAACAACAAATGTTCAGAATTTCATTATCTCTAACTTTCATAAGAAGTCTTCTCCTTCTAAAACGCACCAATTCGGCGAAATTTCCAAAAATCGACACTACAATGACAAATAATGCACGAAATTTTAGATTCGCGAGTGCCGCATTTGGAAGAAGTCCCCTGGATTCGTTTGTTCGAACAAAAGATAGGTCTTAACAAGTCCTTCATTTGTTATTAACAATTCGTAGACGTAAATTTTCGATTTTCCTCGTTAAAGTCGCCGGAAAACTCAAATGCAATGCACACAACGATAACTTCTCCAAGCGACTCTCTTTTGTTTAAAAACTGAATTATCGCGGAACCTGTGTGCGATACAGAAAAAAATGATTAACAACAAATGTTCAGAATTGCATTATCTCTAACTTTCATAAGAAGTCTTCTCCTTCTAAAACGCACCAATTCGGCGAAATTTCCAAAAATCGACACTACAATGACAAATAATGCACGAAATTTTAGATTCGCGAGTGCCGCATTTGGAAGAAGTCCCCTGGATTCGTTTGTTCGAACAAAAGATAGGTCTTAACAAGTCCTTCATTTGTTATTAACAATTCGTAGACGTAAATTTTCGATTTTCCTCGTTAAAGTCGCCGGAAAACTCAAATGCAATGCACACAACGATAACTTCTCCAAGCGACTCTCTTTTGTTTAAAAACTGAATTATCGCGGAACCTGTGTGCGATACAGAAAAAAATGATTAACAACAAATGTTCAGAATTGCATTATCTCTAACTTTCATAAGGAGTCTTCTCCTTATAAAACGCACCAATTCGGCGTAATTTCCAAAAATTGACACTAAAATGACAAATTATGCACGAAATTTAAGATTCGCAAGTGTCGCATTTGGAAGAAGTCCCCTGGATTCGTTTGCTTGAACAAAAGATGGTTCTTAACAAACCCTTCATTTGTTATTAACAATTCGTAGACGTAAATTTTCGATTTTCCGCGTCAAAGTCGCCGGAAAACTCAAA
Organism: Malthinus flaveolus; assembly: GCA_950108345.1. NCBI lineage: Eukaryota > Metazoa > Arthropoda > Insecta > Coleoptera > Cantharidae > Malthinus > Malthinus flaveolus. The sequence continues at coordinate 4,342,356 of OX467289.1, read as the reverse complement.
TGCAATGCACATAGCGATAACTTCTCCAAGCGACTCTCTTTTGTTTAAAAACTGAATTATCGCGGAGCCTGTATGCGATACAGAACAAAATTATTAACAACAAATGTTCAGAATTTCATTATCTCTAACTTTCATAAGAAGTCTTCTCCTTCTAAAACGCACCAATTCGGCGAAATTTCCAAAAATCGACACTACAATGACAAATAATGCACGAAATTTTAGATTCGCGAGTGCCGCATTTGGAAGAAGTCCCCTGGATTCGTTTGTTCGAACAAAAGATAGGTCTTAACAAGTCCTTCATTTGTTATTAACAATTCGTAGACGTAAATTTTCGATTTTCCTCGTTAAAGTCGCCGGAAAACTCAAATGCAATGCACACAACGATAACTTCTCCAAGCGACTCTCTTTTGTTTAAAAACTGAATTATCGCGGAACCTGTGTGCGATACAGAAAAAAATGATTAACAACAAATGTTCAGAATTGCATTATCTCTAACTTTCATAAGGAGTCTTCTCCTTATAAAACGCACCAATTCGGCGTAATTTCCAAAAATTGACACTAAAATGACAAATTATGCACGAAATTTAAGATTCGCAAGTGTCGCATTTGGAAGAAGTCCCCTGGATTCGTTTGCTTGAACAAAAGATGGTTCTTAACAAACCCTTCATTTGTTATTAACAATTCGTAGACGTAAATTTTCGATTTTCCGCGTCAAAGTCGCCGGAAAACTCAAATGCAATGCACATAGCGATAACTTCTCCAAGCGACTCTCTTTTGTTTAAAAACTGAATTATCGCGGAGCCTGTATGCGATACAGAACAAAATTATTAACAACAAATGTTCAGAATTTCATTATCTCTAACTTTCATAAGAAGTCTTCTCCTTCTAAAACGCACCAATTCGGCGAAATTTCCAAAAATCGACACTACAATGACAAATAATGCACGAAATTTTAGATTCGCGAGTGCCGCATTTGGAAGAAGTCCCCTGGATTCGTTTGTTCGAACAAAAGATAGGTCTTAACAAGTCCTTCATTTGTTATTAACAATTCGTAGACGTAAATTTTCGATTTTCCTCGTTAAAGTCGCCGGAAAACTCAAATGCAATGCACACAACGATAACTTCTCCAAGCGACTCTCTTTTGTTTAAAAACTGAATTATCGCGGAACCTGTGTGCGATACAGAAAAAAATGATTAACAACAAATGTTCAGAATTGCATTATCTCTAACTTTCATAAGAAGTCTTCTCCTTCTAAAACGCACCAATTCGGCGAAATTTCCAAAAATCGACACTACAATGACAAATAATGCACGAAATTTTAGATTCGCGAGTGCCGCATTTGGAAGAAGTCCCCTGGATTCGTTTGTTCGAACAAAAGATAGGTCTTAACAAGTCCTTCATTTGTTATTAACAATTCGTAGACGTAAATTTTCGATTTTCCTCGTTAAAGTCGCCGGAAAACTAAAATGCAATGCACATAGCAATAGCTTCTCCAAGCGACTCTCTTTTGTTTTAAAACTGAATTATCGCGGAACCTGTGTGCGCTACAGAAAAAATTTATTTACAACAAATGTTCAGAATTTCATTATCTCTAACTTTCATAAGAAGTCTTCTCCTTCTAAAACGCACCAATTCGGCGAAATTTCCAAAAATCGACACTACAATGACAAATAATGCACGAAATTTTAGATTCGCGAGTGCCGCATTTGGAAGAAGTCCCCTGGATTCGTTTGTTTGAACAAAAGATGGTTCTTAACAAGTCCTTCATTTGTTATTAACAATTCGTAGACGTAAATTTTCGATTTTCCTCGTTAAAGTCGCCGGAAAACTCAAATGCAATGCACACAACGATAACTTCTCCAAGCGACTCTCTTTTGTTTTAAAACTGAATTATCGCGGAACCTGTGTGCGATACAGAAAAAAATTATTAACAACAAATGTTCAGAATTTCATCATCTCTAACTTTCATAAGAAGTCTTCTCCTTCTAAAACGCACCAATTCGGCGTAATTTCCAAAATGAAGACGTTAACGAGAAAAAAGTATAAGATGGAAAAAACGCAACCAACAATACCACATACACCCATGTACTGCGAGTTGCGTTTTACAAAATTAAATTGTTTTTTAACAAATTTGCGTTTTTCTACGGTCCACCTGCAAATTGTAATATTGTTTATACGATCCGTAACTGCCAGGTTGTATTTCTGAAAGTTGAAAAATGAAGAACGAAGTCCTCGTTATAAAAACGCATTCGGTAGTAGTTGCTGCAAAAGTCGTGATTTTTCCCATAATTTGAAGTAGACGCGAGTAATAGAAAAGAGCAGGGACGTACAGACAGACACACATACTTATGATATGATGTAGTATACATTATTCTGTTCACTGGTGAGAAAATAAAATTCCGCCTTCGCATCGGAAGGAATTTTTATGAAAAAACACCGTTACGACGATACGACGGCTCTCCATAAGAATTCATATATGGAAAAGAAAACTTCAGATGTAAAAGCCATTTAGGTACGCATACAAAACATTAAACATACGAAGTGTACATAAAGCTAGCAATAAGATAATAAAATAAACATGTTTAAAGATACAGCAGCAATAAACAAGTGGTCCAACAATACTCGAAGCGCAACTTTATGAATTTACAGTGTGGCGATCGTATAAGGGAACTTTATGGTTACGGTTAGTACCGTCAACATTTAACTATCTTAGCCAAAATTTATAACCATAATTAAGACGTTTGGAAGGATAATTTTTCATTAATAAAATTTCGACAATGTTGGGGAGAAAAAAAGAAATTTAAAAACATAAAAATTTAGCCAAAAATTATTCATAAACGTCGTCTTTTTGTTTATAATAAGATTCGATTACAACAGGTATAAGTTACCATCAGGGTTGAATGTCACCCTGTTATAAGACTCGAGTTTATAGCAGCTCTTCGAGATCGGAATGTTGAGATTATTCTCGATATTTTAGAAGTCTTTGTTTCAAAATTTATAATGCGTACAGTTACGACAAAATATTTTTTTTTCTTCCAAAAACTTCTTTTTTTATCAGTAATTGGGATTTTTGATCTTTATATTTTGTCTCCATAATAAAAATGTCAACCTTCTTCCAATTAGTGGGCCCAAAAACCTTATCTAGTGCACGGAATCGATGCATTTTTGGCGGAAATGTCACTTGTTTCGTCGTTATTTAACAAAAAAATACGTCAACTCGAATTGTACGTATCTTCTTATCGTTTGGGTCACCGTAGATCAGACCTGGTTGCTTACCTACTGTCTATCTCTAGGAGCCCAACCCCCAGTGTGGCAATCGGTTTACCATTGAAGCTGTCGGTCTACCTGTGTCTCCGTCGGACTGCTCGTCCATACGTTCAGCCTACTAGTATTTAGTTCTCTTTAGATCATATAACCCTACTAATCTATGTGCCCCCCCCCAATCCCAGTCGATTCTCCTGGGAGGTTTATTCGAAGTATATCTGCCAATTGTTAGTGGCTCTCTGTTCCTGTATTGTATATATCCGTTGCTCCAGCCATAAGTCACATCCTTTCCTGCATTTCCCGTCAATTTTACGGCCCTCTCTCTCAAGTAATGCGTGTGTCCGTGAGTCTTCAAATATATATTCGGACTCTCTATGTCTGCTACCTGATGTCTTTGGTCGTTTTCTTGCCATCCGCGACCCTCACTGACCATCCTCCCAGTATATTGGTGGCCTGAACGTTACACTTATACTATCACCCATCTCTATCTCTGGCAGTGCGTCTAATTGGAAGTTCACCTCCCAGTCTGATTGGCGATCCATCTTTCAAGTTAGGCACCAGCCGCCCTGCCTGTTTGTTTTGCCGTTCTTGTCGGTCTGTACGACGCTATTTGTGAGCTTCTCCCTCTGCATGCAGATTTTTTTGTTGGCTTGTTCGTCTGTTTATATCAGAGTCTGCCAGGAGCTCGCCTGGGTGCTTCTCTAACAGTTTCTTCTACTTGCTATACATGGCAAGCCTCATCTCGTCTCTCAATCTGGCGATTGATATACCTACGGAGCTACGGTATGTCTGTTGCAGTCCCCCAGTGCCTCTCATTCACTTCACTTTTACTATCTGAATGTGTCTTACGATTGGTTCGTATCTCCTATCCGTTTGCAGACGAAACGGTATTGTTCCATCTACCAATCTAATGGCCGTTTCGCCTACGAGACTACTGCCTGTCTTATCAGCAGACCAATATCAGTAACTTCTCTCACTTGCATATCTGTTTGTTGCGCCTTTCTGTCTTACCTGTCATGTCTCGGCTCTAAATATGCCAACTTGTCTGCTCAATGTTCATATCTCGGTCTGGCGACCTGTTCACCTGCCAAACTTCCCTCTGCCTCGTCTGTCTGTCTTGTCTGAGTTCTCTTTAAAGACGAAACGATTATCTAGTCGTGGATAAATGTTCCATTACATGTTGTGGTTTCTCTGTCAAGCTGATGCCGCTAGTTGGTTGGCAAACCATTCTGCGTCGCGCGTAACTCGATCTGTCTACTTCTGCGTACCTTCCCGTCCGTTTTTCGCGTGTACGCGAATCGCTTGCGTAAGCATACAGTTAGATGCAGAAAAAAGTTGTAATTTCAACACCTTCGATAAAGAAGCGAGAAGTTATGGATAAGTGGGAGTAAGCATAGATGTCTTGAAGTTAACAAAAACCGCAATTTTCTTTCATCGATCCACTAAAGCCCGATTAATGACATTCTGTGTTTATTACTCGTCTAAGGCGATGATTTTGATCAAAACAGACAATGATTGACAAATGAAAGGTGTTGTATAACAGCGGGAGTTGTTCATTGTTCGTCTGTCCGCACTCTTCTTTGTCACAATACCCTCTCTCAACTCCCCAAACTAATCACATCTCCCAGATAGAAAATTACTCTGATCCGGTGTCCCATTAGTATACATCTAAAAGTAAGTACTAGTAGGGAGAAAACATTTCGAATCCCAAACGTATTGAGAACCGAGCCGGATTTTCTTTTTTTAAATAAACATCAATAAATGTTCATTTCGTGTTAAGAAACCATTACAAGTATACCTAATGCGAAGCTATTATGTTTGAATTATCGTGTGTCTTCACACCTGGAAACACCTTTCGGATTATCCTCGATCCCCTTCGACTATTTTTAAATTTGTCACACATATGGAATATTTCCCATACTACACACGACCTAAGACCAACCACAAAAATCTCCCTAATCAATCTGTTTGATTCATTAACAAATATTATTTAATTCCACTCTGACCCCTCGTCCCATCATCCACCGCAGCTCTAAAAATTTGTTTGCTGTCGAATATAAAATAGAAACATAAATAAAACGTTGTAGTGAATTATTTGAGAAGCTTTGCAGCCCTCTGTAACAACGATTAAGGGTTGATTTACTAGCGAGTGGCGTAATATAAGTGCGATAGAGCACGGCCTCGCGCGTTCCACACATCTACACCCCCTCATTGATGGAAATATGAATTAAATTTAACATTTTTCGATTTAAAAGAAACAGTTTTTTACGGTGGCCTTAATTGTGTTGTAAAAGCGCTACTCGGGATATTTTTTATAATAAACTATTAGCATTATCTCGACGCAGGTAATAATATAAGAAAGTTCCGCCAATTAAATTTAATTCTATTACAACTATACCCATAGCCGCGACTAACCAGTTTATTAGTATCACTTCATATTTTGATATATAAAAATATATAAAAAAGTATATAGGTTGGTATCATTTATGTTTATTGTTCACTTATATTTATTGCGGCAACTAGATGTCGTGTTGGAAAGTTATAAAATGGTTGATTAACGATATTATTACTGTTGTATATTATAGGCAAGTTCTTAATACGAGGCACCAATAATAGTTGACGGTTAAGAAACGAAATTTAAGTTTTGGATTTTCAAAAATTTGTACCAAGATAGGAAAAATGCGAATTTTCATCACTCTAGTGGTGGTTCTTCCAAAAAACTACGTTAACCAAAGACCCTCGGTAAGTCCATATTTTGAATTTATTTAAAAAAAAACTAAAATAACAAGCAAAAGTCATCTTCCAGCACAACCCAGGTCATTAGTTTTGGAATTATTACGAGCAAACGTTGCAGAAACAAATTATGAAACCTCTACAACTCACGATTTTTTGAAAAGAAACTAAAAGCCTTTTGTAAGCCTCGACGAGATATTACATTCAATTAAAAACAGTAGAACCATTAATTTAAATGTCGTACTAGGTAGTCTATTGTTCAAGTTGGCAATTGAAACCGTCGTGATGTGCTCATATTTCCTTCCAAGTGAGAAAAACTATTCCCAAACGCAAGAATTCCGCGCCAATAAATAAACAAGTCGAGTTGGAAAATCAGAGCCGTAACTCGAAAAGAAGCCGTTTTAGCAAAAATAGTTCCAAACAAAAGATGTCTGCAATAGAATTTTCGAAAACTTTTATTCTTAACGTTTTTTTGATATGACTCACCACTAAGTCATAAAATGGCGATTTCCCGATTCATTTTATGAAATTTTTTTTAAAAATTCAGTTAACCACGCAAAAACGTGATTTTACTCGCCTCGCGGCGAGAAATGTGAAAAATGACACAAACAAAAGTTGTAGGCAATTTCACCATGGACAGCTTTTGTTTGAACCATTTTGGAATAAAATAAACAATTTTCGAGATCAGTCTAAATAAGGATTCTAGTTCCTAATTTTCTCGACTAATAAATATTACTTTCAATAAAAAAAAAAAATATTAATTTAAATGTCGTACTATAGTCTATTGTTCAAGTTGACCATTGAAATCGTTGTGATGCGCTCATATTTCCTCCCAACTGAGAAAAACTATTCCCAAACGCAACAATTCCACCAATGAATGAATAAACAAGCCGAGTTGGAAAATAAGGGCCGAAACTTCATTTTTCGCACGTAACTCGAAAAGAAGCCGTTTTAGCAAAAATAGTTTCAAACAAAAGATGTCTGCAATAGAATTTTCGAAAACTTTTGTTCTTAACGTTTTTTTGATATGACTCACCACTAAGCGATAAAATGGCAATTTCCCGATTCCTTTTTAGAAACTTTTTTTTAAATATTCAGTTACCTACGCAAAAACGCGATTTTACTCGTCTGGCGACGAAAATTGTAAAAAAATGCTAACAACAAAAGTTGTAGACAATTTCACGACGGACAGCTTTTGTTTAAAGCATTTTTAGATAAAATGAACAGTTTGCAAGATAAGTGTAAAATAAGGATTGCAGTCCTTAATTTTCCAAGATGGCGGCTACACAAACAACCACATGCAACTAAGTACATGATTTTTAAGAGACCGTAAGTGCGATGTTTGGATTTCGGAAGTTTGTTAAATGATCCAATAAGAGCCACGTCTGCTCATTACTATTACATTTGAGTTGGCTACGCTTGGCCAAACGGTTAAACGAAACTTTTTTTAAAAAGCCGCCGTTATCAAAACTGTCCGACTCGCATCGTTTCCGTTCGCATTAACACAAATATTATCAAATAATTATACGAAAAGTGCCTTTAAAACAAGCTCTTTGGACGCAGACTTATACAAATTTGCATTTATTTTCGAAAAGTGTATAAACAAATAATAAGTTTTAATCAATCAAAATATAATCTAAAGTCAATTAATTTACATAAAACGTCAAACAAAAGCCCATTTATCAAGAGTTAAATAAAACACTTACGCCAAGTACGAGTCATAAGGTTAGACAGAACGAGGGGGGTCATATAAATGCAATTGCATCCCAGTAATGGGTACAAATTACATTACTCTTTCCAATAATTTGATTAGAAGAGGGGGAAAACACGACGATAAACAAAATTACTGTCACGTATAGTATGGCTCCGCTAGGAAAAACGACATTAGGCCTAGTGTTAACCCAATTAACAGACTTCATGCAAGAATGCCTTTGCGCTCTCAGACGTCTCTTTCGTCGATTTAATAAAGAGAAGAGAGGAGAAGAGCGAAAGTTTAAGTGATACATCCTCCACTATTGAATGAAGGCTCGAAAAAAATAATTTAAATATTAAACGGGCGATTTTAAGTTCACATTTAACCCTATACGGTGGTGATTGAGCCGACACAAAATGTGTTCAGTGGTCGTGATTTGAGGGATTCAAAATCGATTGAAGAGCGAAAACAATGAAAACATACTCAAACAACCGCCCGTCTGTCTCTGTTTTTTAAAAAACATATATAAATCTCATATACGGCTCAACAGTCCAATATGCCCAAGAAGAAGCTAGTCCCGTGCCCCTTTAATCGATTTTTCAAAATAGGTGCAATCATCGCGCCTACTCTAGACTGAATTTTGGCAAAAATCTCGAAAATGACCATGTATACGGAAAAAATTTGGTAACAAAAATTATTCCTCTCTTAATGCTCTACAAATTCGGGTTTTTAACATTTTTACGTGGGTCCAAACGTGAAGTCAGAAAAGGGCGTTAAAGTCGAGCGAAAAGATGAAAAAATGTCAAACTGCAAAATTTTTGAAAAATTGAAATTATTTTTAAAGCGCATAGTGACTCATTTACTAGAGATAAAACTTTGTAATTTTAGACATGCCTGCCTTACATACGAACTTATTAGAACCTGCAATCAAAATTGCAATAAGTTTACTAATGCCCTAACTGCAGTCTTCCAACTATAGAAAAATGTAAAAAGCAAAACGTTTGATTTTTAAAACGTCCGATTGTAGGACTCTTTTCTACCCTTACCTTAGCACCAACACGAAAATGTGTAAGAATCAAACTTGTAGAGAATTCTAAGAGGAACAACTTTTCTTTAAACACTTTTTTTCAAATACGCAGTGGTTTCAGAGATTTTTGAAAAAACTTTTTTTAAGAGTTTACACCTTCACACCCAACAAGTTAAGCAAACATATCGAAATATAGTTCTATTGGTGTCATAAGGACTGTGTAAAATTAAACAATTTTTGGTACAAATCGGAAAAGTCCCGTGATGACACATCGCCTCTCTTTTAAACATCAGTTCAAAGTCGCAGCTGATATAGGCTTAAGTGTATAAATGTTGAGAAGTTTACATTAATGGTTTCCACGCTTGGTTATACCCGATGTAAGATAAAAACAATAATTAAAATTTAAGTACTGAAAAAAAAAAATAAAAATCTTCCATATAAAATGCAAATTTAGAATCGAAATAAGAGTATAAAAAAGAGTTTTATCAATAGCGGTTTGTTTATTAGGAATCTGTATAATGAGCAAGTCAGGTACGATAAATAAACAAGCTGAAGTTGACTGTCTTCTTTAATTACGTTAGTTAGATGAAGAGATAGGAACCGGGTATCGTATATCAAGTCTTCCATGCATTTTACCTGACCGCACGTCCAATTCTTAAAATAGTGTGATGACACTTGACCATTAGATAGATTTTATCAAAAACCAGGTTCGTTGTTTTATTCTCCTATAATTTATTTTTCGGACAATGCTAATATATTTTAACTTTTTTAAATTCTTCTCTTGTACAAATATTATTCGGGTAAAATATATCTACATCATCGCCGATGCAACTTTTATGGGAAAATAAATATGTCCACTTCTCTTGCTCAAATTTCGTTGCTTTTTTTTTTCTTCGAGAGCCAAAAATGGAATTTGAGACATACTATTAAGTACTGGAAAATAATAAATTTGAAATCGAATACTTATAATTTCAGAAGAAAACATACGAAATATACCGGTTGGCCACGATGGAGATGACCCAAACCAGAAATGATTCACCATCATCAGTTGCTTAAGTTACAAAAAATTAGAAATCTTCTCCTATCACAGATCACAGACTATGGATGTTTCAAAAATGTCCCTAATACATTTACACACATCTTCATGTTTTTAATAAACTGTTAATTTACCTATACATGGACGCAATATTGGATTTTTGGATTAATCCAAATACCATCCATCATTGAATAGAGAAAAAATAATAAAATACGACGAAAAGTGAACGAGACGAATTTCTATTTTAGTATTTTTTTTTCAAAACGCAGTGTTTGGTAACTATTCTTCATGGAGAGGGAGGGGGAGGATATTCACACCTTACGATATTGACAATTTTACATTACCTATATCTAGTGTATCTATACTACACTCAAAATCAATTTTGATTTTTCATAAACACGAACTTTTTGGGAATTGTGAGTTTGGAGCGGTAATTCAACTGATTTTCAATTTACACCGACGCAAGAAATACTAAATTGAAGAAAATTTAATAAGCGATCACCTTTATACTAAGCATGTTTTCGTAAAACCCCTTCTTTTTAAGGAAATCGAGAAAACGTGTAGAAACTATATTAGGAGTGGAAAAAATCCGAATTTTCAAAAAATTCTATCTCGGCCAATTTTCTTCGTACAGAAACAAAAATCAAAGCAAATTAAAGAAAATCTTATAAGCTTCACATAGTCTTTGACGATATTTTTGGATAAAACAATTATTTTCCACAATAATCAACATTCTTAATTTTACTGAAATACCTAAACACTTTCTGGAAACTTCAAGCCGTAGCTCGACTGCAGTTCCACTGCAAAACACCTAAATGGAAGAAAATTGCACAAATTATAAATTTCATACTAAGCATGTTTTCGTAAAAGCAGTTGTTTTCAAGGAAATGAAGACAATAACGCGTAGAACTTAATACAAAATAGGGGTGTGAAAAAGCCGAATTTTCAAAAAATTCTATCTCGACCAATGTTCTTCGTACAGAAACAAAAATCAAAGCAAATTAAAGCAAATTTTATAAGCTTCAAAAAGTTTCTGATGATATTTTTGGGTAAGACAATTAGTTTTCGCAATAATCAACAATCTTGATTTTTTTGAAATACCTAAGCACGTTCTGGAAACTGCAAGCCGTAGCTCGACTGCAGTTCCACTTACCCTGGCGGGAAAACACCTAAATAGAAGACAATTTAACAAACTATCAACTTCATACTAAGCATGTTTTTCTAAAAGCCGTTGTTTTCAAAGAAATCAAAAAAATAACGCGTAGAACTTAATATAAAATAGGGGTGTGAAAAAGCCGAATTTACAAAAAATTCTATCTCGGCCAATTTTGTTCGTACAGAAACAAAAATGACATCAAATTAAAGGAAATTTTATAAGCTTCAAAAAGTTTCTGATGATATTTTTGGATAAGACAATTAGTTTTCGCAATATTCAACAATCTTGATTTTTTGGAAATACCTAAGCACTTTCTGGAAACTGCAAGCCGTAGCTCGATTGCATTTCCACTTACACTGCCGGGAAAACAAGTAAATGGAAGACAATTTAACAAACTATCAATTTCATACTAACCACGTTTTTGTAAAAGTCGTTGTTTTTCCTGGAAATGAAGACAATAACGCGTAGAACTTAATATAAAATAGGGGTGAGAAAAAGCCGAATTTTCAAAAAATTCTATCTCGACCAATTTTCTTCGGACAGAAACAAAAATCAAAGCAAATTAAAGGAAATTTTATAAGCTTCAAAAAGTTTCTGATGATATTTTTGGATAAGACAATTAGTTTTCGCAATAATCAACAATCTTGATTTTTTGGAAATACCTAAGCACTTTCTGGAAACTGCAAGCCGTAGCTCGATTGCATTTCCACTTACACTGCCGGGAAAACAAGTAAATGGAAGACAATTTAACAAACTATCAATTTCATACTAACCACGTTTTTGTAAAAGTCGTTGTTTTTCCTGGAAATGAAGACAATAACGCGTAGAACTTAATATAAAATAGGGGTGAGAAAAAGCCGAATTTTCAAAAAATTCTATCTCGACCAATTTTCTTCGTACAGAAACAAAAATCAAAGCAATTTCAAGGAAATTTTATAAGCTTCAAAAAGTTTCTGATGATATTTTTGGATAAGACAATTAGTTTTCGCAATAATCAACAATCTTGATTTTTTGGAAATACCTAAGCACTTTCTGGAAACTGCAAGCCGTAGCTCGATTGCATTTCCACTTACATTGCCGGGAAAACAAGTAAATGGAAGACAATTTACTTAACTATCAATTTCATACTAACCACGTTTTTGTAAAAGTCGTTGTTTTTCCTGGAAATGAAGACAATAACGCGTAGAACTTAATATAAAATAGGGGTGTGAAAAAGCCGAATTTTCAAAAAATTCTATCTCGGCCAATTTTGTTCGTACAGAAACAAAAATGACATCAAATTAAAGGAAATTTTATAAGCTTCAAATAGTCTCTGATGATGTTTTTGGAATAAACAATTATTTTCCACAATAATCAACATTCTGGATTTTTCAGAAATACCTAAGCACTTTCTGGAAACTGTAAGCCGTAGGCCGACTGAATTTCCATTTACATTGGTGGGAAAACAACTAAATGAAGAAAATTTAACAAATTATCAACTTCATACTAAACATATTTTCGTAAATGCCGTTATTTTCCAAAAACTTCCAAAACTTTTCCAAAACTTCCCGCTTTCTGAACCGATCCCAGTTTCGCCATGATTTTCTCGCGACCTGAGTTTCCGACGTCTAAGGCCTTTTAGTCTTCCATTGGGATTTATATAAATAGCTTTTCTGACGATCCAAAACGCTGATCAAAGTAGGATATGACCAACTTTCCTGAATTGTCATTTTATTCTATCACGCCGCGCCCATCCAAATTTTATTATTTTATTAAAAGACGAGTAAGAGAAGAAGCTTGTCAAAAAGCTCGACTATTTCATTTAAATAACCGGCCAGTTAGAGTGGTGTTCGAGATAAGCAAAATTGCGACTTTTTCGCGAAATTTTTGACTGAAATGTTTTGTAAGTTTATCGCGTCTCGTACCCATGTTAGATTGTAGACAACAATCTTCGACTCCGACTAACCGATTAACCTATGCGTGTGGAATAAATAATGTTGTGAACATAATAAAACATATTCACACCTGAGTTCTCAGCAGGGTGGAGCTAATTTCGTATGTATACTCGGCCATTGGACAAAAATTATACAAAATGTTTGTCAAACATTATGTGTGTGTGTGCTCCTTTTCAACAACAACGAACAAACATCAGCCATGTTTTTATACATCACGATGCATGAAAATATTTAAAAATTTTTGAATTTCAAAAGAGCTCCTTTGAATATATAAGAACCGGATTTACGTTTACCTTTTTATATTTATAAAAAATCGCGGATTAAAGGAATTGGTTTGGTTTTATTGTGATGACAAGTACAAATATACGTCGACATCCACACAGATTTGCATTTGTCGTGTATCTTTTCAAAGACCGACATGTAAATGATCGCATAAATCGCTCGAAGAGAAGGCGAAGGACAAACCGCGGCTAAAAAGTTTGGAATTTTTTAAAACGAAACGCATTTTGTGGCAGAATTAAAACGGCAGCTCGAAGTTAAATATTTGGTTTAAAGACTACGAACATTTTACTTCCTCGTCCTTATGGGTGTTCCAAATTAGGAGATAATTCGCCAGTGTGTTGGTGGCGCTTGTAAGTATGTCCGTATCCTGTGTTAAGTTGACTACTCGCATATGGCTCAAATTACGTTAGACTGACAGGAATTTTGATCTTGGGGAGGTCCACATGTCAGAAAAATATCTAAATGGAGACATTTCAAACATTTTGCAATCGATACCTATTTACGCGTTTCTTTGATTGCGAACAAAATTGTATTGTAAGTTAATAGTTGCTAATTAACTTCAAAACTGATGAATCAGAAGATTCCTTACAGGCTTTTGAATATATGAAGGCATCATCGGGAACCGGGAGGGAGTGCATTAGCGTTATATTGGAAAGGCGAGAATTAGGGCAAGTACAGTAAAAAATGTCCTCGGTAATAGGTTTTAGCCAAAATTTCAAAAATGATCATAATTATGAAAGAAATTCATTAACAAAAAGTGTTCATCACTTAATTCTCTACAAATTTGGTTCTTAGGTATTTTTGCGTATGTGCGAAAGTAACGCCAGAAAAACGGCCCAAAAACATAAAATAATGACAGACATGAAAGGGTTATAATTTATCTTTGAGACGCGACAATTAGGGACGCCTTTGCTGGTCTTAGTGTTGCACCTACACAAAAATGTGTAAGAACAAAATTTGTAGAGAATTAAGTGAAAAACATTTTTCTCTTATAAAGTTTTTTCACACACGCGACGGTTTGTGCGATTTTTACAAAAATTCGGCGCAAAAAAGGGTTGAACGATGAGCGTGAGATTTTTAGTCTTTCGCCCTAAATCTCGTTTTTGTGGCTAATTCGCCTCGACTATTTCGTATACAACACTTTCCAATTAAATTAAATGGGATAGTTGATGCAAAATATCAAATTACGGAAACATAAAGAAGTTCCTCAAAACTACAACCAGCATCTGTCAACACCAGTTACACAACCGCACCAAAAAAATATAAATAACCATTTATTTACCCAAAACTAACAATATTTTAGCATAACAAACGCATTAGTTATAAGGTAAGAGGCGCCAAGACGACAAAAATTAAAACCAAAACACGCAAAAGCAGTCAGGAAAAATCAAAACTGAAGCGAGGGGAGGACAAAAATGTAAAATTTTTGTCACTTCCTCTCTAAAATAAAATTTATGTTTTCAGTGTGCTCCGGTAAAAATATTTTAATTAGATAAATTAATAGAAGATTAAAATGGGCGAAAAAAACGAGAAGAGGGTGAGTTCGAAAAAAGAATGAGAGACGCGATGAGGAGTGTGTCGTTAAGCTTGGACGAATTCCAGACTTCATCATCGCACATGGTATATACGGAGTTCCAAATGCTCCGGTGCTAATTCCGATTATCCTCAGACATCTTCATCATATGCACGTCAAAAAACGCTTTTTTTTAAATAAAACAAAATTAACACAACAGCTAATTAATTTCTCCCAAATTACACACACATCCATCAGAGGATCTTCGTTTTCGGACGTATTAAATCGCGTTACTTAGGTACTCAAAATTGAGGCTCTTCTGTTATATACAGCCCCAGAAAAATTTATTGGCTATTACTAACTTTTTTCTTTGCATATAAGTTTTAGCACATGATGGCATAAAATCTTGAGGGTAGTAACTATAAAACATTCATACATATTGACATAAGTTGACATAAGTATTCGCCAAACAACCGATTATAGTGGCCAATAATTATTTCTCCGACTGTACACGCATCAATTTTGTGCAACTTGGATGGAAGTAAAACTAATTTTACCGAAGGAAAAATACAAAGAGAGAGTCCATTTGGATGCATTACAATTGACATAACAAGGTGGAACTAAAAAGGCACCGAAAAGAGCATACAAGGTACTTAGAAAGCACAGTGCGCGCCTCACAAAAGGACAATAGAGACCGATCTGTTTGTACTCGAAAAAGAAAAAAAAAGGAAAACAAAGTGTCTTGTGTCCTATTGTGACAAAAAGAGGGCTCCATTACCCAACAAGCCCTGTCATCTTAAATAGTCTATTGATGGATGATCCAACTCGAGACGTCTTTATCGAAACTTTTCCAATTTTTTCCGCGTTCAATTGTTTCATGTTTCATGAACCTAAATACTTAACGATTTAAAAAAATAACAAAACAAAATCGCCCACCTCTATAGTGATTTGTTCTTTTAACGCATATAAAGAGCAACGCGCGGACGGATGTACCACTTTTTTGTTGAATTAAGATGAGTGCGAACGTTCGCTCTTTAATTTATGGGGCACTTTGGAGCGGTATCAACTAAACAGTTGTCAAAGTAAGCGTTTCCAAAAGAACCGCTCGACTTCCTAATGAATTATTCTAATATTAGAATTAAGTAGTTTAAACATCTAAAGTGCGAACAGTTAATTACTATACATCAGTATACGCCAGAGAACAGCGAGTGGTACAAAAGAAGAAGAAAAAAATGTTAATGTGAAACAATTTAGAACTATTTGTTAGGGAAAAAACATAATGAGCATTAAGTGCTTTATGGATATTGTTACGAATGTTACATCAGCGTAGACATCCACGGTAGATACTTTCAGAAATAAAACTACTAATTATCGTATAGGCACATCAAGAGATCATAAAAATAAAAATTTCCATTTAAACTTGAAAATAGTGAATTTAGGGGAACTTACACTCAAATGAGTATCAATACTCCGCACCCAAATTCTTCTTATTATATTAGTCCTATAGAGACAGTGAACACATTGACAGTGAAGCAATGAATAATAAAACCGACAGTCAGACCGTTAAAAGTAGCAGTAACTTTTGGGAAGCTTGAGAAGGGTTGTTTCTGGCTCTTTTTTTGTTTTTCGCTTATAACTCAAAAACTACGCACTTTATAACAAAAGCTCATGTGCATAAACCAAAGTACATTAAATTTCCTACAAATTATATCTCTTAAGTTTTTTCCCTCAGGTTAACGATTTAGGCGCTAGCGCGCGTTAAAGTTTAAAAAACTTCTACAATCGGTCAAAAAGTTGTTTTATCGCTCATAACTCAAAAACTATAGGGCCATCCTCTCAATTGGCCTCCGAGATCTCCGCATTTAACGCCGTGAAATTTCTTTCCTCAAATTTCAAGGACCGAGGCAGCTTAGTGGTAGAGCACCCGGCGCAGGTTCGATCGCCGATCGCGGTCCAAGTTTTTCCTTTGGATAAATATAGCGCAGCACGGACGTATATCGCCCACGACCACCTAACACGTGCTAAAGTGCTGACCCTAGGGTGATGAGGCCAGCGGCACTTCTATCTAACTACCGCAGTATAGCCTCGCGTCGCCCTAACGCGGAAGGGGAGGGGGTCAACGGTCGTAAGACCAGAAGACGTTAGTCCGACAAACTTACACGACCAAGGTATTTCAGAAGGGGTTAAAGGGGCTGGTGCCCCGGGCCCCGCAATTGATGGCCTCAACTTGGCAACTCAATACCTAATACGTTCGAGAAAAATAAAGGCGAAGGCAAACACAGAAATGAGAACAAATAGAAAAAATTCAATGATCAAATTTAGAAGCCCCGTAATTCTCAAACATCAAACAATAATAATAGCAATTAAATTCTTAGCTTTTTTCTTTTGCTTTTGTGAAACGCCTCTTTTTTGGAGACGCTATCACTCGGTACTAAAATTCCCAAACTTCATTTTAAGACGATTGACCTCGTATAATCATAAATTGACGCCTGCGGCGCTATTTCATTTTATTTGTGACGCATGACATGAGCCCCTATAATATTTTGAGTCCGAGACCCCCTCAGAAGTAAATTCGAACCTGCCTGACGACAATTTTACTTTAAATTTTGAGGGGCCAGTAAATATTAGTTGCCCCAGGCCTCACATTTTCTCTGAAACGCCATCACACGACACAAAAGGTATCGAGACGAACCATGGAGACCTCTATGAAAAAGAACGGAGAAAAAACCTGTGGTAAAGGAGTACTGTGGCGGCTCAAGACTAACGCGTGCACGCGTTAAATGCAAGGGAATTGCAAGACCCATGTAGCTTAGTGGTAGAGCACCCGGCGCGACACCAAGAGACTCAGGTTTAATGCCCGATCGGGGTCCAATAAGTTTCTCCCTTCTATGTGGACGTCTATCGTCCACATCAACGTAACACATTACACATCACGTAGGTGTAATAGGGTATTAGTATTCATTCGAGTGCGACTTTCCCCTAAACTCACTTGCATTTCCTCAAAAATAAAACAAATGTAAGTTCGCTTCTTATCCAATCCAAAAACGAGGGGGAAGCTTTTAATGGAATTTTCAAAAATAACTAACCCCATAGTGCGACATATCAAATTACGACCCTTTTAAGCGGCAATTTCAATTATGAGGAGGTATATGAAGGTGCAACAACAAAATTTGAAAACACGAACGAAAGGAGGAATATCTTTTCATCAACTTGAAGTTCGCAATCCAAAACCACCCTCTCTAAAATTACTCTTTATTAAAATGAAATGTTATAAAAACATAATCCCTCCAATTAAATTGTCAAAATGACAATAGAAACTCGAGCGCAAACTTGAAAATAAGCTCGACACACAACAAGAGAGGGGTCTCGCATTTTCGTTTTTAAAGCAACACAATTGAAAAGTTCCGAAGCGAAAACCAAACGGTTACGATTCTTTTCGATCTCGTATAACACATTAAGCAGATGGTTATATTTCTTACTCCAAATTACACACCTTTATACCTACAACTATAATCCTTTTATATATAATAGACGAAAATCAAATTTATTAAATTTTCAGCCAAATTTCCGAGGCGTGGCTTAGCTACGAGCTTCGAGGCGGAGCGACGCATCGATTTAAAAGCACAAAGACCCCATGTCAGTGCGCTGACTCGATTCGCCGGAATAACACAAATGAGCCAGCCTTTACGACACGCCTCGAAAACCGGAGCCGGAAACACGTTCACCTTCTAAATTTCCAGTATCGAAACGACGGTGGGAGTGAGCTGACTCCGGGTGCCATTATGCTGGTGCCACCAGATATGCTGGCGGCCCAGTCGAAGATGCTCTATCAAATAAACAAATATTACGGAGAGAGAGTGCAAACTAGAATGAGCACCATCGCCAAAACGATACGCGAAGTGTGTAAAGTCGTGCAGGACGTTTTGAAAGAAGTCGAAGTGCAAGAACCACGTTTTATTTCGTCTTTGACGGAATGCAACGGGCGCTACGAGGGCCTCGAAGTAGTTTCGCCCACGGAATTCGAAGTTGTGCTCTATTTGAATCAAATGGGTGTTTTTAATTTCGTCGACGATGGTACTTTGCCCGGTTGTGCCGTGCTCAAATTGAGCGACGGACGCAAACGCTCCATGTCGTTGTGGGTCGAATTTATAACGGCCTCGGGTTATTTGTCCGCGAGAAAAATACGATCTCGTTTTCAAACTTTAGTGGCGCAAGCTTGTGATAAATGTTCTTATAGAGACTGCGTTAAAATGATCTCAGAAACTACAGAAGTTAAGTTGAGGATACGCGAGAGGTACGTAGTGCAGATAACGCCAGCTTTTAAGTGTTCGGGAGTTTGGCCCAGATCGGCGGCTCACTGGCCCATTCCTCACATACCTTGGCCTCATCCTAATCTGGTCGCCGAAGTTAAAACCGAAGGTTTTGATTTGTTGTCGAAGGAAAGCGTCGCCATCCAGGGAAAACAGTCTGCGATGGAAGGCGACGCGTGGGTGCTCTCGTTTAACGAGGCCGAAAATCGTCTCCTACAAGGGGGTTGTAGGAGGAGGTGTTTGAGTATTTTGAAAACTTTACGAGACAGGCACTTGGACTTGCCCGGAAATCCGGTGACTAGCTATCACATGAAGACTCTACTCTTGTACGAGTGCGAAAAGCATCCGAGGGAGAGCGAGTGGGACGAATCGTGCATCGGAGATAGAATAAATGGAATTTATCTACAGCTCATTTCTTGTTTGCAATGCAGACGGTGTCCTCATTACTTTTTACCAAATTTAGACTTGTTCAAAGGAAAGTCGCCCAGTGCTTTGGAAAATGCGGCGAAACAGGTATGGAGGCTCACGAGAGAAATGTTGACCAACACGAGGTGTTTAGAAAAACTTTGAAGTGACGAATTTCTGTAACATTTTCACATTCCTTACCTATTATTATGTATTTCTTTTACAAGAAACAAGAATAATATAATTTAGGTAAATACGTGAGTATTACGGTATTACTATTTAGACGAGAGTCAAAATTTTGAAATTTTTGTACCCGATTTCAATCTTTTTTTGTGCCATACGCAATTTTTTATAAATGTATCTTGTTATATGTAAATATTGTATATAACATTTTTTTTTTATAATTAATATAATTTATTTTTAGTCTGTTGTGAATAGTATTCTTCGTTATGTTTAGTAAATTATTTTATGTTTTCAATATGTGATTTTATTGTTAAATCTGATGCGTATACCTATAGGAATATGAATAAAACGCTTGATAAATACAATTTGATATTATTCATCCCATCGCCCTCACCTCCAAATGAAATAAAGAACGCATTAATTAATAAAAAGGAATAAAAATTCTCCCAATGAAATTGGGTAAATTATTACGAAATGTGACAACCTAATCACTGATTAGTAGCTGACTTTATACTTCTACTTTAACTTTATAGTAAAAAACTTAACTTTTTGGGCCACTTGAATACATAGAATGTCATATTGATGTGTGATGTGATTATTTTGTTACCTTATTTCGTGATTGCCTGATTTAGCCGATTAGACTAGCGGTTAGGTTAGGAACAATTTAGTCGTTGGCGCCAAATACCAAATTCGGGCATTTCGGGCTCATTAGAAACCAATCTTTTTGATAAAAATAAATATACGAGCAAAAAAGGGTCTCGAATAAGAAAAAGAAAGTCACTGATGGTCATCGTTTGACGATCACATGTATATGTCGAATTTCCCGAAAAAAATTATTTTAGATCAAATCTACACTTTTTGGCTACAACAGGTTTCAGAACGAACGTGTACGACAACAATTCCATGAAAATGGAAAGTAAAACAATTTTCAGATGGCGTTTCTACTAAATTTTCCAATTTTTTTTTGCATAAAATCGACATTTTTGGTACCATGATATGTTCCAAAACGGACGTACCTACCTATTGTAAAAAATGCCTCTCAACTATAGAATGAAAATGGAAAGTACTACCTAAAACAATTTTCAGACTAAATTTTCTTCACAAAATTATTTTTGATAAAATCGACATATTATCCTGGCTACAATAGGTTTCAAAGCGTAGGTACGTACTGTCAAAGATATTAAAAACGCTTCTCAACTTGAGTGAGAATGGAAAAGTAAAAGAAATTTCAGACAACGTTTCTACTGAATTTCCGCAAAATTATTAATTGAAATCGACACTTTTGGCTATAACAGGAGTCAATCCGGACGCATTTGCAAAAAAATTCTAAAAATATCTCTCAACTAGGGCGAAAATGGAAAAGTAGGTAAATATAAAATCCGACGGAGTTTTACTGAATTTCCAAAACAAATTTTTTGGGTCAAATCTACACTTTTTGGCTACGCCGGGTTTCAAAACGAACATGTCCGATAATAATTTCATAAAATACCCCTCTCCCCTCTCAACTTGGGTGAAAATGGGGAAGTACAAGGAAATTTCAAACGGTTTTTCTACTGAATTTCCGCGAAAAAAATTAATTTCTATCAAATCGACATTTTTGTAGCTACAAGTTTTAAATAGGACGTATCGCCAAAAAATACAAAAAATCTATTTCAATTTGCGTGAAAATGGAAAAATATAAAACTTTTCAGACTACGTTTTTACTGAATTTTCCCAAATAATATTATTTTGGGTAAAACCGACATTTTCGGCCTCAATAGGTTTCTAAACGGATGTATCCTGTAAAGAGTTCAAAAAATGTCTCTCAACTTGGGTGAAAATTGAAAAGCAAGAAGAATTTCAGACCGAGTTTCCACTGAATTTTCGGAAAAAATTAATTGTGATAAAATCGCCATCTTTGGCTATAATATGTACATGTTTTAAGTTTTAAACCGTTCAATGGTATACAAGAGTTCAAAAACTGTCTCTCAACTTTGGGTGACAATGGAAAAATAAATCAAAATTTCAGAGAACGTTTCTATACTAAATTTTCCATAAAAAAATTATTTTTGATAAAATCGACATTTTCGGCTCCAATAGGTTTCTAAACGAACGTGTCCTGATGTAAAGAGTTTTAAAAATGTCCCTAAACTTGGGTGAAAATGGAAAATTAAAAGAAATGCCAGACGACGTTTCTACTGAATTTTCCATAAAAATTATTTTTGATAAAATCGACATTTTCGGCCCCAATAGGTTTCTAAACGAACGTGTTCTGATGTAAAGACTTTAAAAATGTCCCTAAACTTGGGTGAAAATGGAAAATTAAAAGAAATGCCAGACGACGTTTCTACTGAATTTTCCATAAAAATTATTTTTGATAAAATCGACATTTTCGGCCCCAATAGGTTTCTAAACGAACGTGTTCTGATGTAAAGACTTTAAAAATGTCCCTAAACTTGGGTGAAAATGGAAAATTAAAAGAAATGCCAGACGACGTTTCTACTGAATTTTCCATAAAAATTATTTTTGATAAAATCGACATTTTCGGCCCCAATAGGTTTCTAAACGAACGTGTTCTGATGTAAAGACTTTAAAAATGTCCCTAAACTTGGGTGAAAATGGAAAATTAAAAGAAATGCCAGACGACGTTTCTACTGAATTTTCCATAAAAATTATTTTTGATAAAATCGACATTTTCGGCCCCAATAGGTTTCTAAACGAACGTGTTCTGATGTAAAGACTTTAAAAATGTCCCTAAACTTGGGTGAAAATGGAAAATTAAAAGAAATGCCAGACGACGTTTCTACTGAATTTTCCATAAAAATTATTTTTGATAAAATCGACATTTTCGGCCCCAATAGGTTTCTAAACGAACGTGTTCTGATGTAAAGACTTTAAAAATGTCCCTAAACTTGGGTGAAAATGGAAAATTAAAAGAAATGCCAGACGACGTTTCTACTGAATTTTCCATAAAAATTATTTTTGATAAAATCGACATTTTCGGCCCCAATAGGTTTCTAAACGAACGTGTTCTGATGTAAAGACTTTAAAAATGTCCCTAAACTTGGGTGAAAATGGAAAATTAAAAGAAATGCCAGACGACGTTTCTACTGAATTTTCCATAAAAATTATTTTTCATAAAATCGACATTTTCGGCCCCAATAGGTTTCTAAACGAACGTGTCCTGATGTAAAGAGTTTTAAAAATGTCCCTAAACTTGGGTGAAAATGGAAAATTAAAAGAAATGCCAGACGACGTTTCTACTGAATTTTCCATAAAAATTATTTTTGATAAAATCGACATTTTCGGCCCCAATAGGTTTCTAAACGAACGTGTTCTGATGTAAAGACTTTAAAAATGTCCCTAAACTTGGGTGAAAATGGAAAATTAAAAGAAATGCCAGACGACGTTTCTACTGAATTTTCCATAAAAATTATTTTTGATAAAATCGACATTTTCGGCCCCAATAGGTTTCTAAACGAACGTGTTCTGATGTAAAGACTTTAAAAATGTCCCTAAACTTGGGTGAAAATGGAAAATTAAAAGAAATGCCAGACGACGTTTCTACTGAATTTTCCATAAAAATTATTTTTGATAAAATCGACATTTTCGGCCCCAATAGGTTTCTAAACGAACGTGTTCTGATGTAAAGACTTTAAAAATGTCCCTAAACTTGGGTGAAAATGGAAAATTAAAAGAAATGCCAGACGACGTTTCTACTGAATTTTCCATAAAAATTATTTTTGATAAAATCGACATTTTCGGCCCCAATAGGTTTCTAAACGAACGTGTTCTGATGTAAAGACTTTAAAAATGTCCCTAAACTTGGGTGAAAATGGAAAATTAAAAGAAATGCCAGACGACGTTTCTACTGAATTTTCCATAAAAATTATTTTTGATAAAATCGACATTTTCGGCCCCAATAGGTTTCTAAACGAACGTGTTCTGATGTAAAGACTTTAAAAATGTCCCTAAACTTGGGTGAAAATGGAAAATTAAAAGAAATGCCAGACGACGTTTCTACTGAATTTTCCATAAAAATTATTTTTCATAAAATCGACATTTTCGGCCCCAATAGGTTTCTAAACGAACGTGTCCTGATGTAAAGAGTTTTAAAAATGTCCCTAAACTTGGGTGAAAATGGAAAATTAAAAGAAATGCCAGACGACGTTTCTACTGAATTTTCCATAAAAATTATTTTTGATAAAATCGACATTTTCGGCTCCAATAGGTTTCTAAACGAACGTGTCCTGATGTAAAGAGTTTTAAAAATGTCCCTAAACTTGGGTGAAAATGGAAAATTAAAAGAAATGCCAGACGACGTTTCTACTGAATTTTCCATAAAAATTATTTTTGATAAAGTCGACATTTTCGGCTCCAATAGGTTTCTAAACGAACGTGTCCTGATGTAAAGAGTTTTAAAAATGTCCCTAAACTTGGGTGAAAATGGAAAATTAAAAGAAATGCCAGACGACGTTTCTACTGAATTTTCCATAAAAATTATTTTTGATAAAATCGACATTTTCGGCCCCAATAGGTTTCTAAACGAACGTGTTCTGATGTAAAGACTTTAAAAATGTCCCTAAACTTGGGTGAAAATGGAAAATTAAAAGAAATGCCAGACGACGTTTCTACTGAATTTTCCATAAAAATTATTTTTGATAAAATCGACATTTTCGGCCCCAATAGGTTTCTAAACGAACGTGTTCTGATGTAAAGACTTTAAAAATGTCCCTAAACTTGGGTGAAAATGGAAAATTAAAAGAAATGCCAGACGACGTTTCTACTGAATTTTCCATAAAAATTATTTTTGATAAAATCGACATTTTCGGCCCCAATAGGTTTCTAAACGAACGTGTTCTGATGTAAAGACTTTAAAAATGTCCCTAAACTTGGGTGAAAATGGAAAATTAAAAGAAATGCCAGACGACGTTTCTACTGAATTTTCCATAAAAATTATTTTTGATAAAATCGACATTTTCGGCCCCAATAGGTTTCTAAACGAACGTGTTCTGATGTAAAGACTTTAAAAATGTCCCTAAACTTGGGTGAAAATGGAAAATTAAAAGAAATGCCAGACGACGTTTCTACTGAATTTTCCATAAAAATTATTGTTCATAAAATCGACATTTTCGGCCCCAATAGGTTTCTAAACGAACGTGTCCTGATGTAAAGAGTTTTAAAAATGTCCCTAAACTTGGGTGAAAATGGAAAATTAAAAGAAATGCCAGACGACGTTTCTACTGAATTTTCCATAAAAATTATTTTTGATAAAATCGACATTTTCGGCTCCAATAGGTTTCTAAACGAACGTGTCCTGATGTAAAGAGTTTTAAAAATGTCCCTAAACTTGGGTGAAAATGGAAAATTAAAAGAAATGCCAGACGAGGTTTCTACTGAATTTTCCATAAAAATTATTTTTGAGAAAATCGACATTTTCGGCTCCAATAGGTTTCTAAACGAACGTATCCTGATGTAAAGAGTTTTAAGAATGTCTCTCAAATTGGGTGAAAATGGAAAATTAAAAGAAATGCCAGACGACGTTTCTAGTGAATTTTCCTCCAAAAATTCTCGTTGACAAAATCGACATTTTTGGCTAATACAATAGTTTTCTCAACCGACGAATCCGTTGAAAAGTTGAAAACACGCCTCTCATATTGGGTGAAAATGGAAAAGTAAAAAGAATTTCAGACGGCTTTCCACCGACTTTTCGGCAAAAAATTATTTTTGCAAGAATCGACATTTTTGGTTGCAATAGATTTTTAAGCGGACGTTATCTTGTAAAGAGTTCAAAAAATATCTCTCAACTTATAGGTGGAAATGGTCAAAATGGAAAAGTAAAAAAATTTTCAGACGGCGTTTTTACTGAATTTCCGCAATTTTTTTTCATCAAATCGTTAAAACGTTTTAGCTAAATAACAGGTTTCAAACAGGACGTATCCGTAAAAGAATTCTAAAACTGTCTTACAACTTGGATGGAAAATGGAAAATTTTAAAAACAGACTTTCTACTGATTTTTCCCAAAAAAATAATTTTTAATAAAATTGACATTTTTGGCTACAATAAGTTTCAAAATAGACGTGTCCGTCAAAAAAGCGAAAAAAAGTCCTCATATTTGGGTGAAAATGAAAAAGAAAATTCAGCAAACGCCGCTTATTGTGAAGAGATGGCAGATATGGCCACGTTTTTGATGAAAATGCTTGTAGTATCGAAGCCCTTTTGCATTTCCTAATATGGGGTTTAAATAACCCCTAGGGTTTTATATAATTTAAATTACATTTTCATCAATTTGAAGGTTATAGCGTTATAGACATCAATTGTAAAATTCAAATTTTGGCATTTTCAAAAACATTTTTTCTTTTGCTATACTCTCGGAGGCGCTTCAGAAGGGAAAAATGCTTTTGACACAGAGGTTTTGTTATAAAAAAACTTAAATCGCTTACCCTTAATAAGACATTACCTACCAGGTAGTATAATTAGAATCTAAAGTTGACTCACCTGAAACAAAATAATACAATTTAGTCTCAATTTACTAACCGAGGATTAATTAATCTGTGTTTTATACAAAAATTGTGTTCACTAAAGTGCGAGGTAATTATTAGATTTAAAATAATTAGATTACGTACTCTCAATTACATATTTATTCATGAGCTTTTTTACTCCTTAATTGCCCAAATTTGTATTTATAAAACGAATTAAACTTTAATTCAGATTATAGCGAGAGCGAGTTAGTTTAGAACAAAAAAAATCCGGCCTTTGATGTTTATTAGAAGAACAAAAAGTTTGAAAATATTAATGTTTTTTATCCCCTCAATTCTGGTTTGCATAAAATAAATATTAAACGATAATAATAAATAATAAAAACTAAAATGTTCTTGTGGATTGGTTCTTCGACAAAGGCGGTTGAAAAAGGCAAAGCCGGCCTCCAAGGGTGGGGTGTTCGCACCTGGGCCGTGCGCCGCGAAGCCGCAGTGTCGTCTCGGTGCTTCCTCACTATCCATCACCGTCATCCCGCTATCAGATAATCCATACACACACAACAACCCCCACTTCTAAAAATTTCAACTCGAGAAGAAAAAGAAGATATCATCATCGACTTTCGGATGATTGTATCCAGTCGTTTCTCAAATCGTTACAAGAGAACATGTTAGTTCCGCCGGACATGTTAGCGGCGCAATCGAAGATGGTCTATCAAATAAACAAATATTACACGGAAAAAGTTCAGGCGAGAAAATTGCAAGTTAGTAAAACGATACAAGAAGTTTGTCGCGTAGTGCAGGACGTTCTTAAAGAAGTCGAAGTTCAAGAACCGCGTTTTATATCGTCGCTCACGGATTACAATGGTCGCTACGACGGTCTCGAAGTTATTTCGCCGCACGAATTCGAAGTAGTTTTGTATTTAAATCAAATGGGTGTGTTGAATTTTGTGGACGACGGCACCCTGCCCGGTTGTGCAGTTTTAAAATTGAGTGACGGACGTAAGCGCTCCATGTCGTTGTGGGTCGAATTTATAACGGCGTCGGGTTATTTGTCGGCGAGGAAAATGAGGTCGCGTTTTCAAACTTTAGTGGCGCAAGCTTGTGATAAGTGTTCGTATAGGGATTCGGTTAAGATGATTGCGGATACCACGGAAGTTAAGTTGAGGATTAGGGAACGATTCGTCGTGCAAATTACGCCAGCTTTTAAGTGTGCAGGTTTGTGGCCGCGTTCTGCAGCGCACTGGCCGCTTCCACAAATTCCGTGGCCTCACCCTAATCTAGTGGTCGACGTTAAAACGGAAGGTTTCGATTTGTTGTCCAAAGAGTGCATATCGTTGCAAGGGAAACAGTCGGCCATGGAAGGCGACGCTTGGATGTTGTCGTTTTTAGAAGCAGAAAATCGCCTTCTACAAGGAGGTTGCAGGCGGAGGTGTTTGAGTATTTTGAAAACTCTCCGCGATCGCCACTTGGATTTGGCGGGAAATCCAGTCACTAGCTATCACATGAAAACTCTGCTGTTGTTCGAGTGTGAGAAACATCCGCGAGAGACCGAATGGGACGAGGCTTGTTTTGCGGATCGAATCAACGGGATATTTTTGCAACTGATCTCGTGTCTTCAGTGCAAAAGGTGTCCTCACTATTTTTTACCCAACGTCGATTTGTTTAAGGGAAAATCGCCTACTGCCTTAGAGAACGCGGCCAAACAAGTGTGGAGACTGACTAGAGAAATGTTGACTAATTCGAGGTGCTTCGATAAGTTATAGTGAGTTTTGTTAGAAAAATTATACGAAACCTAAAAGAGTACAAAAATGGCCTTTTAGGCACAAACTTTATTTATTAATTTATATAAAAAACGTTTCAAGTTATATATAAACGATCATTTCATTAATCAATGACTAAAAAATTCTTATCTTGTGACTGTGATTTTAATATTATGGGTAGTTTAGTAAATTGTTTTTTTGTAAATTTGACGATTTTAATAAAATACTTATTTGAGCGCCCCAAGTTTTGCATAAAAACCCAATTTTTGTATTAGTTAGAGAGGATGATCAGTGATCAGTGATCATCAGGGCGTTCGTTCTCCCATCACATCAGGCACCACAGACACACTGTCATTGAAAACTTTTCTTTTATAGCGTTACGAATAAAATTGAAGGAAAATTCAAGAACTATTCTAAAAAACTACCCCCCTCCACGCCCATTTACCGAAAAAAAATTTCAAAATTGCCCATCACCTCGATGCAATCACATCACTTGAGAGCGCATCACCAATCGTCCCCCTAAGAATTGTTAATTTCGATCCTCTACTAATTTGACCCCTTCCGATTTCTTAATGATATCCAAAGCCGTATACGTTTGGAGGGCATTCGTAATTTACTTTTTTTTTCGATCCCGCGCAATTTATTTAAAAGAGCGGCGAAAACAAAGAGACCGCGGGATAGAATAATTTAATGATGTTCTCTCTTAAAACAAACGACTGTTAAAAATCAATCGTCAAGAATTAAATGGTAAAAAAAATTGTGCTCCAAGCGTTCACCTGTACCTTCAATCAATGATAAATATGATCAATTTATATTTAATTTAAATTTCCTATTCCCACACTCTGGACTCGAGTTAGTATTACCGCTCGGTTAAAAATTTCGACATTCCCGCGCGCACATTCGTGTCGTTATGGGTTAATTTTGTCTTACTTTGGATGGAAAAACCGTAAAATTTTCATTGCCTTACCTACCACATGCAATTTTAATGAATTATTTTGTCACAACAACGTTTTCCAAACTATAAATTTCAATAAAAACTGTCGACGTTTAAGAATTTTTCATCTTTTAACGATTGCCACTAAAAATTTGCATATTTTTGAACAAAAAAATTGTTTTAAGTTTATATCTTTGGCCACTTCAAAGTAATTTATGTCATAATTTTGAATACAAATTACGCCAAGTTTATAAAGCCTCCCGCGAGGAGGGGGTGGAATATAAGACAAACAAAATTGTAGCCTTGCGGCCTCTGGAGAAAACAGATTTGCCAAAAGAAATTTTTTAAATTGTTGAGAACTAGCGAGACCGTAATTTCCACCGAAAAAGTTCTTTTCTCAAATTTGTACTAATCAAAATCAAAACAAAAAAATTAAAATTAATTTAAACAAATTATTTCAAGTGAATACCTACTTAATTTTGTAAAATTACATAGCGAGTCAATTAAATAAAATGGTCTTGTACAAAATGTTGTTGAATAGGTGGGTATTCACCTAATTAAAATCATAATTAAATAATTTTAATTAAACATTTTTGAACGAATTTTAACTCCAAGTTAAATTATGTGAGAAAATTCCATTTTGCTTTGGGTGATTCTTAACTTAAAACACGTTACGTATTAGGCTACGGGATCAAGTATAAACCGGGCTTGTGAAGCTCTCGAAATTCATTACAGTATGAGGTATCCCTCATCACCTGATGCACTAAACTACTAGGTAGCTACTTGCTACATAAAATGCGCTGATAAGCGTTCAAATGAACTCAATGAGTACCTAAATCTGAAATTTCCCGAAACACAAAAGCATATTTTTTCAGTTAAAACGGTTCTGATGGGCTAATGAGGAGGACCGTGGCGAGAGGTTCTTGGTGAGATACCTATACCCAATAATGCGGTTCGTTAGGTAGGTAGTACATCTGAAGATGTTTGCCATCACCATCAGTAGCAGACGAAACGTTAGGCATCTCACCAAGAAACCTCTGGACGGGTCTAGGACTTTTTGACGCGGCTATTTCGCCGCAACCAGGCCGTTTCGCCACTGGCTCGGTTAGCCGCCTCGTGCAAGAAGGGCCAGAAGTACGATGGCCCTCTAATTAGGAAGCTTTACAGTTGTTGGTGAAAAAGAAGACCTATTAATTGACTATGGCCGCAATCGGAACATGCTGCCCGCCACAAGCCACAAGAATTTTTTTTAAATTGCTACACCAATTTTAGGTAAATCATAAAAAACTTCTAGAAATGTGCAACATAATGCGCTTTTTGGCAATACACTCGAGAGGCCCGACCCCGACATTGTGTCCTTGTAGTCCTAATCGCACTACTTTACGTCTTCTTTTTGACTTAAGGCCCATCTAGACGCAAGGTTTTACTCGACGTTTTGCCTGCACAGTTAAAACGTTGCGTGAGGACGCGAGAGACGTTTTACTCGGTTTTACTGTCGAGCAAAACTTCCGAGTAAAACCTTGCGTCTAGACGGGCCTTTACAATTACTCTATAACTCCCAACACACTAACAACTATACCCTGTTTACTAAATCTACTTAAATCTAATTCTAATACTTCTAATACCATCACGTGATGAACTTCGTAATCATCAATTACTTTTCATTACTCATTAAATAGTTCCACGTGTAACAATATGCATTTTGCATGAAATCCGAGCTTTACTAATAATACAACAATCGTATAGCGCGGCGGCAAAACGGCTAGAGGCGAAAAGACCTGGCAACGAAACGGCCGCGGGAAACGTCGCATATCGCCTCTCGACCACTGCACATTAGTCTAGAAACCTTTTATACTAATAACGTAATAACGGTCGCAAAAGCCTTTTAGTACTCAAATAAATGCTTGCTTTGTAAACCCCTTCCCTAACTAGTTCACTCGTTAAAAAAAAGTTGACTATTATTTATATACGGGGTGTCCATCGAGAGAATTCAACTCTCTTATAACTTGTTGTGGTTCTGTTCCCGGGGTGTCAGGAATTAAAAAGGGAGAAGTTTTTTGCATTTACCACTTCGAAAGAGGTGAAAAGCGCCGAGTGGTAAGCATTTTGGGAAAGATGCTAATTTTCAATCACATCTCCTGATGAGGGTCGCCCGCGAGATGTCTCCTACATGTTTAGGATATGAGGCTTTCCAACTTTTGAGGTAGTAAATGGGCGACCTTTGTGCAAAACTGTAATGTTTTTACAAAGGCAAAAGCAGAGCTTAGATGTGCTTCGCGAAGCGGCGGTGATGGGTGTGCGAAGCGCCCAGCTAACAAGGTTCTTTAGTTCGTCTATATTTAATACGCGGTATATTAGCCCTATTGCCATTTTAAAAACGCAAACTGGTAGTCTATTTATACTTTGAATAATTCAAAAAAACGCATTGTCCCGCATTTTCTAAACATTATATGCACTCAAAGCACAATTTTCGATCCATAGATTTTCCTCAAAACTTCTTTTTTTTTAATTCTAATAGTTTTATCCCCCCCCCCCATCTCTCTATATAATTAGGTCTTATTTTACTTTACTATCAAGTAAGCATTCATGGAGAATTGTTTTTGTTTTTATTAAAAAATGAATATGAAACCAATTCTTACTGCCAGAGCTACCCCTTTAATTGAAGAGAGTCGAACTCAGTAAAACGCGCGTTATTGGTGTTAGAAGATGTAGAGTCAAAAGAGTTGCAGAAAGGTATCGAGAAACTTGAGACTCAACCAGGAGAGTTGGATCAGGCAAATAAAGGTGTACAACTGCTCAAAACGACCATTTCCTTACACTGAAAGTTCAAAGAAATAGAGTCACTACTATAACCACAGTTAGTGCCACAGTAACGGGGAGTATATAGTAAATGAACCATACGAGGAAGGTTGCAGAACCACAGATTGGAGTACAAGACGACCTGCAAGTGGTCAGGAGCTGACTGGGGAACAGAGAACATCGAACTTCGCGTTGCTCGTGAACACCAAGACTGGGATACTGAGAAATGGGGAGACATTCTTTTGACCGACGAGTTCAGGCACAACTCAACAATGTAAATGTAGGAACTATAACTGAAGATCCTAGAATCATCATGCCGTGCATTTTGTACCATTTGTGGGAGACAATCCCATGCTGATGCATTACAATACCCGTCCCCACATTGTTAGAATCGCTCATGGCTCATGAAGTACTTGGTTGTAGTTGAAATTCTCAGTCTGAGCAGGCCTATAGGAATTCCCAATCTTAACCCCTATCGAACAAACACGTCTGGGACATGGTAGGAAGACGAATATGCCTCCAAAGTCCTGCTCCTGCAAACTTGCAGTAGCAGTATTACGTCGACGCCTTATATTGTGCGTATTCAAAGACGAATGGACCAATAGAGACTACTAATTGCTTGTTTTTAAACTTTTTCTTGAATTGATGATACTTTTTAATTTAATATTACAATTTTTACACATCTTTTGAGCATAACCGTAGCGAAGAAAAATAAAAATAAAGAATTTTTGGTGAAAGTTTTATGTGGATCGACTTTTGTGCCTTTGTAGTAGTTTCAAACCACTAATTTCTAAAATTAAGATAGTTCTTTGAACATAACCTCACTTTTTGAGAATCTGCAAGAACTATGCGTTCGTTTAAACTTGAAAACAATTGAATAGTAATTAATAGTCATTTACTACACCTCGCCAAGGAGGTAGTTGAAAGTTAAAACTCTCTCGGCCTTTTTACATATCGTCCTCTATATGGCTTCAACCGCCCTTTTTTAACATACTTAAAACCCTAATATACTTACTATCATCTAACTGTAATTAATTCTAAAAAATATATGCCAATATATATCATATTGTATTATGCTTCGATTCAGCAGACCCCTAATTGAACATTCACATCAAAAATCAAAAGAAATGAGCCAAGGATTGCTATAATTAATTTGTTTAAGCTTAAGCCGATTGCATTTCGAAGAGTGAGCCAGATAAGCCAAAATTGAAAAGAAGCTTTTTTATAGCGCGGAAAATTTTCTACAAAAAAGTTTAAGGCAACTCTATTCCAATACTATTATTTTAGACGCGAGAGCTTTCCAAATGCGCACCAAAATGTTCGATTTTCCAGGCACGGTGCGTCGACTTGACAATCGGCTCCGCCTGCAACTACAAAAAATACCCAAATAGCACCACCATGCCTCTTCGGCGTATAAAGAAATTTTGGCTAAATAATTTTCAGTCATTTTTGCTATCACCGGCGCGACTTTCATCGACTAACATCGAGCATTTCCACGACTCTCGATGTTAGATAGGGTCGTCGCGGATTTTTTTGAAAGAAGTTTTCCGCTCTATAATACGGCTTACTTTACAGATCAGTTTGAATGAAAATTTCAAAAATTCAAGTTTACACCAGCCCTGTCCCAAATTACGAAAACCTAGCAGAAAAGGCTCATAAAATTCAATTCTTTTAGTTTGCGAAAGTGGGAAATTGATACACACGCTGTGTGATTTTTGGTTAAAAATGCGACAATAACAAAAAATAAATTCGCCACATCAGCTACGAATTCGAGTATTTATGTGCTAAAAGCTCGCCGTATATTTCTGACTTGAGTATAAAATTTATTGCGGGAGTCAACGACAAAATACATGTATTTTAAACTGAAACAAAAAACAATAATTTAAATATTGTTATAACACCTTTTAATTCGCGGTTGCTCAAAAGAGCACTTCCCCGAAAATTTTTCCCAAAAAAGCCCATGACTCGCCGAATAACCCCCTCTCTTTCAGTTTAACAACTTTAAGAACACAATTTTGTCCAATGTTTACAAATACCAACTAAGACGCGTACGTTATTTTTCGTTTTTAACAGCCTTTTTTATACTTACGGTTAGTTGTCGTCTATTTTGGGGTTGATACACCGATCAAGTCATTCGAACTGACAAACCGTGTTCATCACCAACCCTCTTGCCCCAAAATACCCCCTTTACAAAAAAAAACAACATAAATAGGAACGTTATAAATTTAACCAAAAAACAAAACTTATAAATTCGTATTAAAATATTTTACGACCAAATATAACTCGTAATAAATTTCGACTCTCTTCTCTTTTCTTTTTCTAACCACGAAAAAAATGTAAAAGCTTTCTGAGAACATTAACGGGGCCATTAAGTAATTTTTTTTCGTGTACCAAACTAAGAGGTTTCAAGTATGTAGTTTTTTCACAGAGGATGTGAGTTTGATTTTATCAATTTTTTTTCTTTTAAAAAACCCAAACCCAAACCCAACAAGTGGAATTCACCTAAAGCTCGTAAAATGTGACTGTGGACTGTGGCGAAAAGCTGTGCCGACGGTCGACGGTTGTTTCTTTTTTATTCGATCGAATTCAATCTTTTTTAGCTCGTATTAGGTACCTACATAATATAGGCAAGGCACAGGCAGCCATTTTGATTTAATCTACAATTAATTTTATATCATTTTAATACTTCGAGCGTACAATTCCAACCTTTTCGTGTATTAAATGCGCCCAAATTAAACATCGTGTAACTAACCGACACATAATTTTCCTCCCAAAAAATACAAGCGCGTAATTTCGAACACGTGTTATAAATTTAAAATATTATTTTTTAGATGAATTTAGACATTCTTATGCATTATTCATAATATTGTGACTAACTAATTCCGGCTTCTGTTTTAAAAATAATTACACGAGTAGAACTGGCGCATTAAAATAATTTTCAAATTAAACTTATAAGCCTCTCGCGCGACAGGAACGAAGAAACAAACATTTTTTTGGAACACATTTCGATCGCGAGATTAAAGAGCCTTTTATTTTATTAAATATTGTTTAAAGAAGGTTCAAATTTAAGAGCCCTTCCTATTTGAGCTTCTGTGTAGTGGCGCGAGTGATCTGGCGCCCGACCCCTGTTGCGACAGACCGGGCTATGCCCCCTTTGGTATACCTTTGACACGATTTTACATACCTACGTACACATACGATTAACAAAAAACTTTTTTTTCAACAAACATTCAAATGCCGACGATTAAACGATTCGTTTGTTTAAACTAACAGTTTAATAGATCGTTAAGCTCCACGTTGCCGGACGCCAAAATTAGAGAAGTTTACAACGGTCTTACGATATAATTTTGTTCTTACGTGGGCAACGAACACTATTCAAAGTCAACATGACAGATGAGAGCCAAAGCGAAGCTTTGGAACGTCTCCCAAGACCTTTTGCGCCACGAGGTGACCCAAGAAGTTTAGCAACACAAAGTATGGGCGCTATGCGAGTCAGGCGAAACTCTAAAGAGTGAAGAGCTGTTAGGAACTTTGGTTAAGAACGTTACATCGAAAAAGACTTCGCGAGACTAAAAATTGCCAGAAAAAGCGCTCATGCGACGAGAGGCCCCATGAAGCTTCTCGCCAGCTTACCACAAAGCGATATTAGCCAAGACGCTCTGATGCAAGGAACTGCAAGGGGCGCCTTGTAAAAACTTTCAAAATATCGAGGCTTTAAGAACCGTTTCTTACCGAGTCCGAGACCGTATAAGAAAAACTGCAAAGTTGTTCTCTTGATTTTGCCCTTGGCAACTTCACGGTCTATTTTTATAGCGCGCACCAACTCAAAACTCAAAACAATGGAGTTGAGATATTTTCTCGTCCAAAAAAATAAAAGTTGGCAAACGCAAACGCCAAACAGTTCGTCATTAAATAAATTCGACGACGTTTAATAAATTTAAAAAAAATTTCCATTATCCTCAGGTGATGTAAGCTCACTCTAAAGAAAGCTTAGCGTGAGCCTCGAGGCGTTTTGTTAGCGGATGAAAAATCGTATCGAGTACCAAACAGCTGGTGCTGGCGACTATCTTATATTACACTTAACTTCTTTTCTAGACGGACTTAAATGTGATGGTTGGAGTCTTATAAAAGGCAGTAAATAGTTTTATACTACGTTATATCTAAGTGCTTAAGCAACGCGACACCTGAGCTCGTCTTATTGAGCGTATACTTATACGCCTTGGACGACTTTCGAAAAGAAAATACTAAACACGAAAAGGTTATATCTAAAACAACATTTATTAATTCCGCAACAAAATTCAATAATTTACCTGTAATTTTAACCCCATATTAGATCACGCGATTAGAAACGAATGTTACGAGGGAATAAATTCAGTAAAACATAAGAAAACTAATGATCCTTGCGCTTTTACCAGTCCTTGCGCTTTCCACATAAACATAATTTCCCTAGTGGTTTCGAGTTAAGAGTCATAAAGAAAGTCGTTCTTGATTTTCCTTTTAAAGGTTCAATTAAGCATAATAAATAACCCTCCCAATTATCCCCACAATAAAAATTAATCAATTATTTACAGATTAGTGTAATTAACAAAATTTCCTTCCTTATCCAAAATTACACGTTAAGTGCCCCATTTAAAAGCGACATAAAGTTGTCCCAAAAGTGCCACATCCTCTTAAGTGCACATTTCCTGAGAGAAAACTTTCGCTCGTTTATTTTTATTTAAGTCGCCCTTAAGAGGTTTCAAAAAATACGCGAATATTTTTTCTGTAATTTAATTTTGTGGAGAAAAAAAATGGTTCGGTAATAATTAATTCAAGCTTAAGTAGTTTTGGGGGTTGAAACAGAAGCGACGGCGAGGGGGTGGTGTAAAATACGGTATATACCAAAGTTAAGATTTATGAGTGTTGTCAATCGAGGCACCGACCGGAACCGGCCCCTTTCGATGTATCCCTTGGGAACACCCGCTAGACAAAACATTACATTAGTGCCAACATTTGAATATATGCATCCTATGTGGTGGTAGTAATAGGTAAAATATTGAATTCATTAAATTTAGTGCTTTGAGAAAGTTAAATTTATTGGTAGGAAGTACAAAACAAAATTTAGAATAAACATGAAAATTTATTAACGGCGCGAAATTTAGAGCTTTAACGATTATTCGAAGGAAATATTTCACTTTCAAAATCGCAAGTTACATAAATGAATAATCTCGACGTTAGAATTTCCATGAGAAATTGTAGGATGAATAAACTGATTAGTAACTTCGCAAAGTTTTACGAAATCTGCGGAACAATAGAATTTTCAAAAATTATTATATCAGAGATATACCCCACAGATCGCGCAATGTCTTACATAAAAGTTAGAGAAAATTGACTAACCCTTATGATGGTGATAATAAAACTACGAGTTTGCACCAATTTTCAAGAGACGCTCAATTACTAACCCGATTCAATGCAAAAGTTAGTTTCCGCGAGGCAATCGAAGTTTAAATTCTTTATACCTCACCATCTAAGGCACTGATCGGGAAATAATCTGAACAAAAGTTGTAGATAATTTAATGGACCTTAGGTAGGTACTAAATAAAACCAACATGAATTCAACAATTTTCAAATTAACACCAATTTACTCGAGTTAAATCCAAAAATTAAGTTTCTCCGAGGCAATGGAAGTTTCAAAAATTTGTCACTCACAATCTACGGCACTGATCGGGAAATAACCTGAACAAAAGTTGTAGATAATTTAATTGTCTTTAGTGCAGTAGTGAATAAAACCCAGATAATTTGAACAGTTTTTAAATTGACATCAATTTATCCGAGTTCAATAGAAAAATTAATTTCTCCGAGGCAATGGAAGTTTCAAAAATTTATAACTCACGATCTACGACACTGATCGGGAAATAATTTAAACAAAAGTTGTAGATAATTTAATTGTCTTTAGTGCAGTAGTGAATAAAACCCAGATAATTTAAACAATTTTTCAATTGACATCAATTTACCTAAGTTCAATAAAAAATTTAATTTCTCCGAGGCAATGGCAGTTTCAAAAAATTATAACTCACAATCTACGGCACTGATCGGGAAATAATTTAAACAAAAGTTGTAGATGATTTAATTGTCTTTAGTGCAGTAGTGAATAAAACTCAGATATTTTAAACAATTTTTAAATTGACATCAATTTACCCGAGTTCAATAGAAAACTTAATTTCTCCGAGGCAATGGCAGTTTAAAAAATTTATAACTCACGATCTACGACACTGATCGGGAAATAATTTCAACAAAAGTTGTAGATAATTTAATTGTCTTTAGTGCAGTAGTGAATAAAACTCAGATAATTTAATCAATTTTTATATTGACATCAATTTACCCGAGTTCAATAGAAAACTTAATTTCTCCGAAGCAATGGCAGTTTAAAAAATTTATAACTCACGATCTACGACACTGATCGGGAAATAATTTCAACAAAAGTTGTAGATAATTTAATTGTCTTTAGTGCAGTAGTGAATAAAACTCAGATAATTTAAACAATTTTTAAATTGACATCAATTTACCCGAGTTCAATAGAAAACTTAATTTCTCCGAGGCAATGGCAGTTTCAAAAAATTATAACTCACAATCTACGACACTGATCGGGAAATAATTTAAACAAAAGTTGTAGATAATTTAATTGTTTTTAGTGCAGTAGTGAATAAAACCTAGATAATTTGAACAGTTTTTAAATTGACATCAATTTACCCGAGTTCAATAGAAAACTTAATTTCTCCGAGGCGATGGAAGTTTCAAAAATTTATAACTCACGATCTACGACACTGATCGGGAAATAATTTAAACAAAAGTTGTAGATAATTTAATTGTTTTTAGTGCAGTAGTAAATAAAAACCAGATAATTTGAACAATTTTTAAATTGACATCAATTTACCCAAGTTCAATAAAAAATTTAATTTCTCCGAGGCAATGGCAGTTTCAAAAAATTATAACTCACAATCTACGACACTGATCGGGAAATAATTTAAACAAAAGTTGTAGATAATTTAATTGTTTTTAGTGCAGTAGTGAATAAAACCTAGATAATTTGAACAGTTTTTAAATTGACATTAATTTACCCGAGTTCAATAGAAAACTTAATTTCTCCGAGGCGATGGAAGTTTCAAAAATTTATAACTCACGATCTACGACACTGATCGGAAAATAATTTAAACAAAAGTTGTAGATAATTTAATTGTTTTTAGTGCAGTAGTAAATAAAACCCAGATAATTTGAACAGTTTTTAAATTGACATTAATTTACCCGAGTTCAATAGAAAACTTAATTTCTCCGAGGCAATGGAAGTTTCAAAAAATTATAACTCACAATCTACGACACTGATCGGGAAATAATTTAAACAAAAGTTGTAGATAATTTAATTGTTTTTAGTGCAGTAGTGAATAAAACCTAGATAATTTGAACAGTTTTTAAATTGACATCAATTTACCCGAGTTCAATAGAAAACTTAATTTCTCCGAGGCG
Source organism: Malthinus flaveolus (assembly GCA_950108345.1). Taxonomy (NCBI): domain Eukaryota; kingdom Metazoa; phylum Arthropoda; class Insecta; order Coleoptera; family Cantharidae; genus Malthinus; species Malthinus flaveolus. Next base: position 4,303,368 of record OX467289.1, on the reverse strand, counting down.
ATGGAAGTTTCAAAAATTTATAACTCACGATCTACGACACTGATCGGAAAATAATTTAAACAAAAGTTGTAGATAATTTAATTGTTTTTAGTGCAGTAGTAAATAAAAACCAGATAATTTGAACAATTTTTAAATTGACATCAATTTACCCAAGTTCAATAAAAAATTTAATTTCTCCGAGGCAATGGCAGTTTCAAAAAATTATAACTCACAATCTACGACACTGATCGGGAAATAATTTAAACAAAAGTTGTAGATAATTTAATTGTTTTTAGTGCAGTAGTGAATAAAACCTAGATAATTTGAACAGTTTTTAAATTGACATCAATTTACCCGAGTTCAATAGAAAACTTAATTTCTCCGAGGCGATGGAAGTTTCAAAAATTTATAACTCACGATCTACGACACTGATCGGAAAATAATTTAAACAAAAGTTGTAGATAATTTAATTGTCTTTAGTGCAGTAGTGAATAAAACCCAGATAATTTGAACAGTTTTTAAATTGACATTAATTTACCCGAGTTCAATAGAAAACTTAATTTCTCCGAGGCAATGGAAGTTTCAAAAATTTATAACTCACGATCTACGACACTGATTGGGAACTAATTTGAACAAAAGTTGTAGATAATTTAATTGTCTTTAGTGCAGTAGTAAATAAAACCCAGATAATTTGAACAATTTTTAAATTGACATCAATTTACCCAAGTTCAATAGAAAACTTAATATCTCCGAAGCTATGGCAGTTTCAAAAATTTATAACTCACGATCTACGACACTGATCGGGAAATAATTTAAACAAAAGTTGTAGATAATTTAATTGTTTTTAGTGCAGTAGTGAATAAAACCCAGATAATTTGAACAATTTTTAAATTGACATCAATTTACCAGAGTTCAATAAAAAATTTAATTTCTTCGAGGCAATGTCAGTTTCAAACATTTATAACTTACGATCTACGGCACTGATCGGGAAATCTGAACAAAAGTTGTAGATTATTTAAAGAACTTTAGATTGGCATTGAATAAAACCAAGACAATCTCAACAATTTTCCAATAATTTAAATTAACGCAAATTAATGCTAAATTCGGTTTTTTCATAAATTATGTTACTTATTACGGCTCTGATCGAGAATTGCTTTTTACATAAAAATTGTAGATTGTATATAGATAATTAAATGAACTTTTCGCTTGTGTATACCAAACAAACTACTCCATCAATATAATTTGTTTTTAATACTAAAATTAATTAATTACACGAATAATTTTCCATCATTAATACCAACATACAAATTTAAATCGATTTTCGTAAGTCGTTAATGACCCAGCTACTGTTAGCTCTTTTTTTTCTTAAATTATAACATAGATAATTAATGATGGGTTGTCGTCGCCTACGTAACGTTTTAAGTTTTAGAAAGGAAGATAAAATCAAATTAAGTTACCAGCTAACAACTTATAGAAAATTATTTTGAAGGAGCTTATCTCTTCTTCCAAGTCCACGCTACTACTATCGAATCTAACGTGTACACGCAATAACAAAATACCAACCGCCTTGCATTTGTTAAGATGGGAACAACTAACAATAGATTCAATAACAAAGTTCAAACAACGTCAGTATAAATGTGTTGTAATCCGAGTACGTTTTTATCAGGTAAAACAATCAATAGATGTGCGTAGGGAAATAAAGAGTTGGACATGAGCTGAATGAGGATTAAAACATAATGGGGGTCCCTTTTTGTGTGTTATGGACTATTATTCCAAGCAACTACAACGATTGCCCGATAAATTTATTTCAAAGGACTTGGAGGAAACGGCTCGAGTTTTATTATTCTCAAATTTTAGATTCACATACTTATCACGTTTCTAATGCGATTTCCTTAAAAACAACAGTGGCGTACGATGGGGTTCCCCGGAATGACTTTGATTCACCTAGTGGTCCCCCAGCAAACTAACTTTCTTCTAAACTACGTCTTAAAGTGCGTGTGTGAGAAGGGGGCGTTTAAGTCCATTTTCGGAAACTTTTGTTTACAAAAGTACAACGGTTGAGCTCGTTGCGACTTTTCACCCCTTTAATTATTTAATTTTTTTGTATATCGGTGAATGTAATTTGAATTCGTAATTTTTTTTACATTTCGTGTGGCGGAGTGTTGATAAATTTGTGTGTAAGTACATTATGGAAAATTGCACGAGACGATGACAAGTTTTTGTTCATACTTTTGATTAATTTCCAAAGTAAATCTTTCATAAATTCGCACATTCTGCCATGGGAGATTGTAATCACGACTTTTTAATTTATTTATTTCTCATGCTAAGTATCGCAAATTTATCATAGATAATGGTACCATAGCGAGGAACTAAGTTATTTAAAATTAATTACACGGAATTTCGCCACAAACCTAATAAATTTTTTCGATAAAAATTTCTCATGTTCAAAACGCAAACAGTTGGAAAAATTCGAGACTTACCCCTAATAAAAGTCACAAAAATAGTAGTCGAACTTACCTAAAACAAAAGAAAAGTCACATTAACGAACAATAATAAAAAGAACACCAAACATAAATTCGATCCACGGCACACTTCAAATTAAGATGTAATCAAAAATCGACGAAGCGAAATAATCCACCCCGTCATACTACTACAATGTCCATTTACAATAATAATCAGAGGGTATAAAGCGCACAAGTTCATTACAAAAGCGTCGCGACGCTCTAGTGATGCGTAAAATAACTTACATCCACCAACCACCAAAGCCTCCCAAATCACGTAGTATTAGGTACTACCCGATCCCTCGTTAAACAATTTTTTTTACTTATAAAATATACGGGGGAAGAATAAAAGTTTCGGCGTCAATTAATTTAATTTAAAAAAAAGTTAATTTTTGTTGACTCAAACACATGTTATCAAAATGTGCCAACAAAAAATTTCTTAATAAGTAATAATAATGGTAGGTAATGGGTGTCGAGGAAAAGCACGCGATCACCTTTTATGAACATTAATGAGCAATAAGGGTGATTACAAACGTCGGTGGGGCGGATCAAAATAAACGGCTTTTATGATCTTAACAACCCCCAAGGCTTTACTTCTGATTATAAACCGCAACATCGATAAAAAAAATGATATTATTTAGTATATAAACGATATACAACGTTATGATTAATGTAACGTTGAAATTATTATACTACAGTGCGTTTATTACGAGAAAAAAAAATACGCCTCGAGCTGTAGAGACTCTTCTAGTCGATAATTCTTATATCAAATCATACGTATTAAATCGAATTAAACTACAATTAAATTTAGATTTGTAATGTTTATTTTCGCCTTTCTAATAGACGTCTTAATTAAATTGGCCATTTTTATTACAACTCTCTTTTTCGACCCCCTTTCTTCGTATAAAAATTCAACACTATACTCGAACATGGGAGAATGAAATTAAGTCAAAATTAAAAGTAAAAAAAAACGCAAAAACACTTTTTACAACTAATTTAGGACAGAAAAATCGAATAGAGCCAACCGCAGCACTCGATCTGTTTCATTCTTCGAAATATCGCGGGAAATTAAAAAAAAAATTCAGAAAATGGTCAACTTTGGAAGGTTCTCGCTAGTAGAAAAAAACATTTTATGGCTTGGTGATTTCATCCAATATAGATTAACCCTTTCTAATTACAATAGCACAAGAATGGGGTTTCTAGTACGGTTTTAACAGCCTGGGTAAATTTTCATACAAGCCTAGAAAGTTTTAGATCTTAGAACCAATGTCAGGGAAAAACTTTTAATGCAATCAAAAAACTATTAAGATATTCGTAATCAGTACGCCCAAAATCATAAGCAAGGCAAGTTTCATAAACATCGGATATACTATTATTTTTTTTGTAAACATCCTTCTGTAAGTACCTACGGTAATTCACCAATAATGAGAGTTTCTCGCTATTTTTAAGATTCTTATGAAGCTGACCGTATTTGGACAAAATGTTTAAGAATATGTCCGTAAATGACAATCCTCATAAGCTGTTACAATTATTCTTATACAAATTTACTAAAAAATTTGAAAAAAAACCAGAAACTAAACACATTCTAAGGCAATTTGCTCCGAAACTAGTAGGCCAAAACTAAGTGAGTACTAAGACAAAGGATCTATACACTTTGTTTTTAAATAACAATCTTCTACATACAACCACGAGCTGTTACAATTATCCAAATTTACCATCAGAGAATCACAAAAAAATCAGAAACATAGACTCTTTCAAACGTCACTTTCTCCAAAACTACTGGGACAAAAAATTTTAAATTAGGTGAGGACTAAGACAAAAGATGCCTACACATTGCCCTTAAATGACACACTCCTACATACAACCCACGAGCTATTGCAATTATCCAAATTTACCACCAGAAAATCACAAAAAAATCAGAAACATAGACTCTTTCAAACGCCGTTTTCTCCAAAACTACTGGGACAAAAATTTTTTAATTAGGTGAGGATTAAGACAAAGGAAGCCTACACATTGCCCTAAAATGACAATCTCCTATATACAACCCACGAGCTATTGCAATTATGCAAATTTACCACCAGAAAATCACAAAAAAATCAGAAACATAGACTCTTTCAAACGTCATTTTCTCCAAAACTACTGGGACAAAAAATTTTAAATTAGGTGAGGACTAAGAAAAAAGATGCCTACACATTGCCCTTAAATGACAATCTCCTACATACAACGCACGAGCTGTTACAATTATCCAAATTTACCATCAGAGGATCACAAAAAAATCAGAAACATAGACTCTTTCAAACGTCATTTTCTCCAAAACTACTGGGACAAAAAATTTTTAATTAGGTGAGGACTAAGACAAAAGATGCCTACACATTGCCCTTAAATGACAATCTCCTATATACAACCCACGAGCTATTGCAATTATCCAAATTTACCACCAGAAAAACACAAAAAAATCAGAAACATAGACTCTTTCAAACGCCATTTTCTCCAAAACTACTGGGACAAAAATTTTTTAATTAGGTGAGGATTAAGACAAAGGATGCCTACACATTGCCCTTAAATGACAATCTCCTACATACAACCCACGAGCTATTGCAATTATCCAAATTTACCACCAGAAAATCACAAAAAAATCAGAAACATAGACTCTTTCAAAAGTCATTTTCTCCCAAACTACTGGGACAAAAAATTTTTAATTAGGTGAGGACTAAGACAAAAGATGCCTACACATTGCCCTTAAATGACAAACTCCTACATACAACCCACGAGCTATTGCAATTATCCAAATTTACCACCAGAAAAACACAAAAAAATCAGAAACATAGACTCTTTCAAACGCCATTTTCTCCAAAACTACTGGGACAAAAAAATTTAAATTAGGTGAGGACTAAGACAAAGGATGCCTACACATTGCCCTTAAATGACAATCTCCTACATACAACCCACGAGCTATTGCAATTATCCAAATTTACCACCAGAAAAACACAAAAAAATCAGAAACATAGACTCTTTCAAACGCCATTTTCTCCCAAACTACTGGGACAAAAAAATTTAAATTAGGTGAGGACTAAGACAAAGGATGCCTACACATTGTCCTTAAATGACAATCTCCTATATACAACCCACGAGCTATTGCAATTATCCAAATTTACCACCAGAAAATCACAAAAAAATCAGAAACATAGACTCTTTCAAAAGTCATTTTCTCCAAAACTACTGGGACAAAAAATTTTAAATTAGGTGAGGACTAAGAAAAAAGATGCCTACACATTGCCCTTAAATGACAATCTCCTACATACAACGCACGAGCTGTTACAATTATCCAAATTTACCATCAGAGGATCACAAAAAAATCAGAAACATAGACTCTTTCAAACGTCATTTTCTCCAAAACTACTGGGACAAAAAATTTTTAATTAGGTGAGGACTAAGACAAAGGATGCCTACACATTGCCCTTAAATGACAAACTCCTACATACAACCCACGAGCTATTGCAATTATCCAAATTTACCACCAGAAAAACACAAAAAAATCAGAAACATAGACTCTTTCAAACGCCATTTTCTCCAAAACTACTGGGACAAAAATTTTTTAATTAGGTGAGGATTAAGACAAAGGATGCCTACACATTGCCCTTAAATGACAATCTCCTACATACAACCCACGAGCTATTGCAATTATCCAAATTTACCACCAGAAAATCACAAAAAAATCAGAAACATAGACTCTTTCAAAAGTCATTTTCTCCCAAACTACTGGGACAAAAAATTTTTAATTAGGTGAAGACTAAGACAAAAGATGCCTACACATTGCCCTTAAATGACAAACTCCTACATACAACCCACGAGCTATTGCAATTATCCAAATTTACCACCAGAAAAACACAAAAAAATCAGAAACATAGACTCTTTCAAACGCCATTTTCTCCAAAACTACTGGGACAAAAATTTTTTAATTAGGTGAGGATTAAGACAAAGGATGCCTACACATTGCCCTTAAATGACAATCTCCTACATACAACCCACGAGCTATTGCAATTATCCAAATTTACCACCAGAAAATCACAAAAAAATCAGAAACATAGACTCTTTCAAAAGTCATTTTCTCCCAAACTACTGGGACAAAAAATTTTTAATTAGGTGAGGACTAAGACAAAAGATGCCTACACATTGCCCTTAAATGACAAACTCCTACATACAACCCACGAGCTATTGCAATTATCCAAATTTACCACCAGAAAAACACAAAAAAATCAGAAACATAGACTCTTTCAAACGCCATTTTCTCCAAAACTACTGGGACAAAAAAATTTAAATTAGGTGAGGACTAAGACAAAGGATGCCTACACATTGCCCTTAAATGACAATCTCCTACATACAACCCACGAGCTATTGCAATTATCCAAATTTACCACCAGAAAAACACAAAAAAATCAGAAACATAGACTCTTTCAAACGCCATTTTCTCCCAAACTACTGGGACAAAAAAATTTAAATTAGGTGAGGACTAAGACAAAGGATGCCTACACATTGTCCTTAAATGACAATCTCCTATATACAACCCACGAGCTATTGCAATTATCCAAATTTACCACCAGAAAATCACAAAAAAATCAGAAACATAGACTCTTTCAAAAGTCATTTTCTCCCAAACTACTGGGACAAAAAAATTTAAATTAGGTGAGGACTAAGACAAAGGATGCCTACACATTGCCCTTAAATGACAAACTCCTACATACAACCCACGAGCTATTGCAATTATCCAAATTTACCACCAGAAAAACACAAAAAAATCAGAAACATAGACTCTTTCAAACGCCATTTTCTCCAAAACTACTGGGACAAAAAAATTTAAATTAGGTGAGGACTAAGACAAAGGATGCCTACACATTGCCCTTAAATGACAATCTCCTACATACAACCCACGAGCTATTGAAATTATCCAAATTTACCACCAGAAAATCACAAAAAAATCAGAAACATAGACTCTTTCAAAAGTCATTTTCTCCCAAACTACTGGGACAAAAAAATTTAAATTAGGTGAGGACTAAGACAAAGGATGCCTACACATTGTCCTTAAATGACAATCTCCTATATACAACCCACGAGCTATTGCAATTATCCAAATTTACCACCAGAAAATCACAAAAAAATCAGAAACATAGACTCTTTCAAAAGTCATTTTCTCCCAAACTACTGGGACAAAAAATTTTTAATTAGGTGAGGACTAAGACAAAAGATGCCTACACATTGCCCTTAAATGACAAACTCCTACATACAACCCACGAGCTATTGCAATTATCCAAATTTACCACCAGAAAAACACAAAAAAATCAGAAACATAGACTCTTTCAAACGCCATTTTCTCCAAAACTACTGGGACAAAAAAATTTAAATTAGGTGAGGACTAAGACAAAGGATGCCTACACATTGCCCTTAAATGACAATCTCCTACATACAACCCACGAGCTATTGCAATTATCCAAATTTACCACCAGAAAAACACAAAAAAATCAGAAACATAGACTCTTTCAAACGCCATTTTCTCCAAAACTACTGGGACAAAAAAATTTAAATTAGGTGAGGACTAAGACAAAGGATGCCTACACATTGCCCTTAAATGACAAACTCCTACATACAACCCACGAGCTATTGCAATTATCCAAATTTACCACCAGAAAAACACAAAAAAATCAGAAACATAGACTCTTTCAAACGCCATTTTCTCCAAAACTACTGGGACAAAAAAATTTAAATTAGGTGAGGACTAAGACAAAGGATGCCTACACATTGCCCTTAAATGACAATCTCCTACATACAACCCACGAGCTATTGAAATTATCCAAATTTACCACCAGAAAATCACAAAAAAATCAGAAACATAGACTCTTTCAAAAGTCATTTTCTCCCAAACTACTGGGACAAAAAAATTTAAATTAGGTGAGGACTAAGACAAAGGATGCCTACACATTGTCCTTAAATGACAATCTCCTATATACAACCCACGAGCTATTGCAATTATCCAAATTTACCACCAGAAAATCACAAAAAAATCAGAAACATAGACTCTTTCAAAAGTCATTTTCTCCCAAACTACTGGGACAAAAAAATTTAAATTAGGTGAGGACTAAGACAAAGGATGCCTACACATTGCCCTTAAATGACAATCTCCTACATACAACCCACGAGCTATTGAAATTATCCAAATTTACCACCAGAAAATCACAAAAAAATCAGAAACATAGACTCTTTCAAAAGTCATTTTCTCCCAAACTACTGGGACAAAAAAATTTAAATTAGGTGAGGACTAAGACAAAGGATGCCTACACATTGTCCTTAAATGACAATCTCCTATATACAACCCACGAGCTATTGCAATTATCCAAATTTACCACCAGAAAATCACAAAAAAATCAGAAACATAGACTCTTTCAAAAGTCATTTTCTCCCAAACTACTGGGACAAAAAAATTTAAATTAGGTGAGGACTAAGACAAAGGATGCCTACACATTGCCCTTAAATGACAATCTCCTACATACAACCCACGAGCTATTGAAATTATCCAAATTTACCACCAGAAAATCACAAAAAAATCAGAAACATAGACTCTTTCAAAAGTCATTTTCTCCCAAACTACTGGGACAAAAAAATTTAAATTAGGTGAGGACTAAGACAAAGGATGCCTACACATTGTCCTTAAATGACAATCTCCTATATACAACCCACGAGCTATTGCAATTATCCAAATTTACCACCAGAAAATCACAAAAAAATCAGAAACATAGACTCTTTCAAAAGTCATTTTCTCCCAAACTACTGGGACAAAAAAATTTAAATTAGGTGAGGACTAAGACAAAGGATGCCTACACATTGTCCTTAAATGACAATCTCCTATATACAACCCACGAGCTATTGCAATTATCCAAATTTACCACCAGAAAATCACAAGAAAATCAGAAACATAGACTCTTTCAAAAGTCATTTACTACAAGACTACTGAAACAAAAAAGTTTTAATTATTTAGGTGAGGACGTAGACAAAAGATATACACACGCTGTCCTCAGATAACAATCCCATATTACATACATCCCTCGAGTTGTTACAAATATTCAAATTTACCACAAAATTTAAAAAAAAACGAAATATACACGCATTCTAAAGACGTATTCTCCGACACCATTCGGTCAAAATATTTTAAAATAGGTACTCGAGGATTGAGAAATATTGAGGAAGCCGATTATGAATATCCCACTAGTCTTTTGATGGAGTGGACATAATATTTTCCACTACCGTGAGAATCGAAAGTCAATTTTCAATGTTTTCCCGTGGAAAAATGTTACCGTACAGAACAAAATTCTTTTTTTAAAACAGCGCAAGACGTTGGATGATGCCCTCCACCAATTTGAAAAAGATTATTTATTAAAATGATAAATTATTAAACCTTAATAAATCTTCCTATAATTTCGTTATTAACTTGCCTAGTAAATAAACGCAGCTATGTAGTATATTACGAAAAAAAAATCGAGTAACAAAATGTATATACTATACAATATACATATTAAGAAGTGTGCCGATGTAAACGAGCTATTTACCCATCGGCGCACATAAAATAATATCAGACTATTATTTAAAATGGTTACATAAATCTCTCTGTGGGCATCGTCTGCAAAAGGTACCGCTTTATAACGACCACTATCGCGTGATAGCCAAACCAAAATGGCAAATTGTTGAAATTACACATATATTTCGATTATTACAACATTTATAAGAAAAATAACAATTCTCGTGCACTCCAGCTCGATATACGTAATAAATAAACAACGGCAAACATGTTATACGAACACAAAGGAGAAATACAAATATTTTTCGATCCTATTCTCCACTCGATCTCAAAGAGCAGACACCGCGCTTCCATTTTACACTCAAATGAACTAAAAGGATGAGCTTAAGTTTTTTTTCGTCATTGTATTGTAGATAAAGTCTTGCGTAGTTTTCAAAACTTAAATAGATATCAGATCCAGTTTATCCACAAAGAACTCAACAACTTCGTCTGGGCACTCTTGTACTTTTTAATTAAGTCGAATTCGTCTTAAGTACGCGTGATGGACGGACGTGTAACACGCCAACGTGGCCTACTTCGTGTATAGGGGCGCATTGGATCTAATTCGTAACAGTCGCCAGCTCTGTTCCTTACAAATAATTTTAATGTAAATATCGTAAATCATAAGGTTCCACCAGGGTGGAATTAAGGCGATGCCGTGCCCAGGATAAGGACTGTCATTGCTACCCCCTAAACACAAACTTAAAAGCCATTAGTGAGGCCATTATTGAGTCAGAACTAATTTTCCAACTCTGGAAGTGCACGAGTAATTTCACCCACTTCCCATCGCAGTTTAAGCTGGAACAGTTCAACTGGTCTAAGCAATTTGTCAGGAGGCTTGAGCCAACACTGAACTGAAGTAAACAAAAGAGCCCGGTAAGGTCGTAGTTAGAGTCAGAACTAGTTCAGCAATAGGTGTCGGTCAAAGTCAGGAGCATCACAAAAATGCACTTAAGTCGTCACTAGAACTATAATTCGAATTACAATTTGAGTCAGAACCAACTAAACAGTAAAGGTTAATAAGAATGAAGTCAGCGAAAGGACCGAGCTCCTCAATAAAACTGAAGTGGCAAGAATTTAACTTAATGCAAAATAGGCAATCAATGGGAATCAGTGAAATTGAGATTCGTGAAAAGGATGAAGCCCATGAAGGTCTGTCAAAAACGCAAGTAAGCAACATAACTGGATTAAGTGGTAGCTGAAGTCGGAGTGGGCCGAATAACAGCGATAAGTAAATAATATTCATGCTTAAGCCGACACTGAGTTAAGCTGAGCCAAGCAATAGAACCTATTCAGATCGTACTTTAAGTCAGAATTAATTTCATCAATGAGTCGTATTAAGCAATAAGAATCAGTGAAATTAAGACTCGTCAAAAATGAGCTGAAGTAAGCCACAGAACTGAGTCAGAACGTAGCTCGAACCAAATTGAAGTTCAAATGAGCTGGATTAACCCATGAAGGTCCGTCAAAAACGCCAGTAAGCAACATAACTGCATTAAGTGATAGCTGAAGTCGGAGTGGACTAAATAATAGCGATAACTAAATGAGATTCATGCTTCCGACACCGAGTTAGACTGAGCTAAGCAATAGAACTTATTCAGATCGTACTTTAAGTCAGAATTAATTTAATCAATGAGTCGTATTGAGCAATAGAAATCAGTGAAATTAATGAGCTGAAACAAGCCACAGAGCTGAGTCAGAACAACGAACTAGTGAACTTGGTTCGCTCCAGTCCTTCCGTAAAAAACTAAATCGAAAAGCCAAATTGAGAAGTAAAATGAAGAAGTTGTTGATCAATAATATTAGATCCTTTAAGAAAAAAAAATCCCAACAAGAGTCGCCTCGAGGTTTGATCCAATTAGAAGTAGTTTAAATCTCTAAAAACAATCACGCGAATACCAAACTGATAATAAAACTGTCACGGTAGCTGTTAGAAGGTAAAACAATCGTATAGTAAAATGCAGTCCAAATTCCGTGGCGTTCGCGTTGCACCTGAAGAAATTCCAAACGAAGAACACGACAATTAAATCAAAGTGTCTCCTGCGTCGGTGTTAATAACGGACTCAATGCCACCACGGCTAAGATCTTTCGGACTGTTTGCGGACCCGTTCTTAAAACATTACCATAATTTATGTCGCGAGTTTCGTGGATGTTCTCCATTTGCTCTTATTGCCATACGAAATTCTTTTGTTTTCTTTTAAATCACTTTTTTCCGAGCCGCCTCGGTCGCCTTTTGTTTGTTACATTATGCAGACGTGGTCTCCATTGTTTCTTTCGAAAATCGTAAAGAAGACAATTTTTTTTCTTACATTTTAGAGGGGCTCCCAATGTGTCCGATTCGCGTGCATCTCCATTTATTTGTTAAAAAATTAAATATAAACTAAGAACGTCGTGTGGTTTAGAACAAACATCCACTCGTCAAACTTTTTCCTAATTAAAGGTATCATTATCATGTTCATGTTTAGTTTGAATTTGAAAACCTCCTCCTGTCAGCTCTCGGTTAAGAGTGGGTTTGCCCTGCATGACACTCGTCATTTAAACTGTAATTATTATTCAGGATGCAAGCAACAGGTTGTTTAAATGCTGTTTATTTTTCTGCTTGTAGCAATTTGACTTAAAAATATCGATCCAAAGAGTATCACGGAAATTAAAATAGATGAAGAGTTTAATTTTAAGTCGCTATAATTTAGTTCGAATAATCACGGAATAATTTATCAGAACTGACCACCCCGTAGACGAAATTATAATAGGTACAAAAAAATAAAATCAAAATGAATATAAAGCGGCGGTCTAATGACGGCGCCGTCGCTAGCTGTGCCAGAGCTCGTTGGGGTCCGATCCAGCATATCTGGTCGAGCCGTCACAGATTCAGAGAGTTTGAAGCCAAAAATCGACCAACAAAAAAAGGCAAATCCACTTCACTATTTTGCCAATTGAGCACATACTTCACCAGCATCTCAAGAAAGGGAAAAAGGGAAGCTCTATAGAGAAAAGATCTAAATTCTCCAAATACACTTTGCTCTGGAGTCTGGAGTGGTTTGTGGAGAATCTACGCACCGTGGCCTCTTGGGCTCGCTAGACCTCCTCGCGTTTCAGGTTAAAAATTTTAAAATCGAACCGGTTGGTGGTTGCTGATGGTTAGACGAGCCCTCCTAAGCACCAATTTGAGTAAAAAGAAAAAATTTGGCCTCAAAAATGGTAGTTTTAAACAGCGCGGGCCTAGTTTCAAAAAGTACAATTTAAAAACGAGCATAAAACTTTTCTACGGGGGTTGCAATATTTTCCCCTTCGCTTCCCATCAACTTTCAAACCTTCCCGACGTAAATTTGATTTTTTCGAATTTTTCCGAGCCCCACAAGTGCCCTGCCCCCCTCGTCGAAATTCCCAAGCGTCGACCCACCCGAGTAATACGCAGTAATTACATCGATGGTTGAAAATGATTGGTGGTCCCTTAATTTTTAAGTTAAACAAAACGAAAAATTCGTGGGGAAGTTGTCGAAATTGAAAAGGTTCTCTACAGGAGATCCGTGTAGCGCAGTTGGGTACTATTGTGAACACGTCAAGAAGTTTAAGACTTACGCCGCTTGTAAACCATCTTTATTATTATTATATTCAAAACGACAATTGAAAAGTGACGTAATGGCATCTTACAGAAGCAAAAAAAATAATAAATCGCCTCCCGTAATTAAATTAATTTTTTTTCTAATAATTACCAAAAAATTAATTGGTATTACTAATTGTTAAATTTTTTTTTTAATTTTCGACCAATTTTATGTTATTTTATATTATTTATGTTATTTTTAATTTATGTAAATTATTGTAAATCCTTGTTTGTACAAAAATTATGGTACTTAATTAAAAAAGTCTCTATTTCTAGTTAAATTTTTTTTTAAACTTTAATAGTGCCTCATACACATGGATGAATTTTTATATTTGAATAAAAAGTCCGGGCCAATTAATAGTTGTCCGTTTGTAAATAGCTCGAATTTATTATTAATTTAAATAAACTATACGATGATATACAAAAGAGATGGCATTTTATGAATTTAATTACGGTCACATTTTCGTTTTTAATTATTACATTCTTAACAGAGACGGACTGGAATTTCGTTTTAAAAAAAAACGTATAATTAGGCCATTAGGCGTTTCGTTGCCACCTCAAGACTCGTTTCATAAATATTCACAAAATAGCAAACACGCAATTTGAGTTTGTTTTATCGCGTTACAAAATTATCTCCGTGTAATTAGACACTTAAAATAATTTGTTAATTTACCTTCAAAATAAGAGAGCCCTAAGTTCAAGTTTGGATCCGCCAGAACACACCTACGTAAACTTCGTAACACAACTGACGAATTCAGAGGAAATTTGTTAAGAATTTTACCTTGAAGGCTGATAACAAAATACGTCAAGATAAAAATGAACAATATTTTACAACATACTAAAAATTTTGCAGGGCCGGCTTCAAAAATATTACGCATTTTCTCAAAGACATATTACAGACACAGGGCACATAAAATACTCAAAGAGTCCTGGTGTATTATTATGAGTGATCGACCCCCTTTCGCACCTAATGAAAAAATCCGTTCACTACCAAATTTTCTTTAAAATTCAACGGAGAAAATTTCCAATAAATTTAAAAAAAATGTTACACGTCTCTATTTGTACGTTAACACATTAGCTTACGAACGTTTGAGCAAAACCCTTCAAATTGAATAGATGATGGTCTTCCGACGACACGAGAACAGAACCGCAAGAATCAGGAGTAGAAAAAAGAGCGTCCAAAGAGAGTGGTCTTAAAATGGCATTCTAAACAATCGATATACGTTTATACTACCCTTATAAGACTTCCCACCAAACTTTTCACTCCAAGAAAAGTCTGAGACAATCATTATGCCCATATTTCACAGTTGGAAATAATGTATCCTTTTCCACTCATTAATTTTGTTTATTCAAATAAAAAAAATAAACAAAAAGTCATCGGAAGGAGTACGGGTAGAAGAGAGACGCATCATACAGCATGAGCCACTATGAATGTTCATAATAATTAAGAATTTTGTGCCCCACAGCGATCCAACAAGATGTAAAGTCGAGCCCCAGACTCCAACCCATATCAAGAAGAATATTGAAATAAATGGTAATCATCCAGTAATTAATTCGTATAACAACTCGCGGTGAATTGTTGTTTTTGGCCCACGCTAAACATAATCTCTTGTTAACAGCTTTTTAAACTTTTCAAACTTGTCACTTACCATTTGCCAATTGTTTATTTAAAAAATATTAATAAGCGGAGGGAAAAAAAATTTTTGTTCGCACGATATTTGGCCGATAAATAAATTGCAAAAATATATTGTTCGTTTTCGATATTTATCTTTTTTAGCTAGTCGATGTCATTCTGATTTACCGATGTTTGTTCATAAAAGTGGCACGGATAGTATGGCCATGGTCGTATTTTATGGTTAGGACGGTTTGATATCTGTAACGGTAAAACAATAAAACACTGCAGGCGGCGATGGGTGTGCGTGTTGTCTGGCGGGCGGCGGGCGGTCGCCGGCGCCAACCAAGATCTCCAGATTTGTGGTTGGTCCGGTGGTTCAACAAGAAGCACACAATACTAAGAATCGACTAAAGAATATGTGTGTAGTAGAGAGAAATTCTTGATTACGACTGATAAATTATATTAGAAAAAAAAAGTAGTAAAACTCAAAAACGCAGCGTGTTCCTTAATTATTATTTGACAACCAAAATATTAATTTAAACCACGCCGTTGTTTTAAGACGTTTGGCCTTTTGTAGACGATTTTTAATGGATCGGTTATGTCAACGTTCGATGTCCTTTTCGTATTAAAAGAAGCGGAGGGGAAAAAAACGGAGAGATATACTAAAGTACTAAAGAAGTCCGAATTCAGTCATGTGGGAGAGGAATTTTAACGCGGTTTTACCTGAGTGATGGATCAGTTCACCTGGAATATATTTCGTGAATTTATAATTTAGTTCTTTTTAAAACAAAGAGTTTATAGAACGTACGGATGTTGTTCCACAGCAGGGATATGATTGAATGCGTAGGTTTTGGCTTCCCGCAGTATCAATTATGCTCGCTTTATCTAATTTTTCTCTATTCGCATTTATCAAAATATAGTAATGATTACGTGGTCCGGATTAAAAGTAAATTCTGAAAGTGCCCATAAAAATAAAATAATAACAAAAAATACACTGAACATTAATTTGGCCCCCACCCAAACCCCCTCCTTTCCCTAATCAGATTTTTACCAATATCAATACTATACGGTTCCGTTCTCGTGCCGTTAGGAACCCCTGAACTTCAATTGCCTTGTTCCAACCGCTCGGGAATAATTCCCGACAGAAAACTCGAAAGATGTAAAAAGTTTTATAACGTAAGTCTGGACACAAACCTTACAAAATTAAATCTAATACCTAGTAAATAATTTTTTGAGGAAAAAATTCGAGCCCATCTGTAGTCCCTCAAGATCAAGCTCTCAGTTTTAGGGTCGAAATGTCAGTTAGGCGCACTTCTCTTTGTTGTAGCCAATTTTCAAGTGTTTACAAATAAGTCGAAATTTACGATTTTTGGGCGGTTTCAAGAAGAACCCCCCCCCCGAACTTATTTTTGAGTCTTGAAAGTCTCAAAACGGATATTTTCACAAATAGTAGATTCGTAATTTCTTCACAAACCTTATAAGTACGGAAAAGGCAATATCAGTGCCTTACTGAAAGTTGGCCTACAAAAAACTTTAAAAGTTTCTTTCGGAAATGACCTGCATTGAGACTTTCCATGTCCAAAATTGTCAATTCTGACAAAAACATTTACTTATCCGATGTGAATCTACGAGTCAGGTTATATACATATCTGAACACGAACTCACAAATGTTTGGAACGAAACACTTAGTTTAGTTACGATTTTCCGACGACAAGAGAACGAAACCGCAAGGTGTGTGTAAAATCAAAATAGAAAGTGGATCTGAGGGGAGAGACCGCCTTAAAATAATATTCTACTTAATCGTTACTTTGAGTACCTATAAGAAATTGACAACGCAACTTGCGACCAAACTTAAACCTACCCCCCCCCCCTCCCCCAAAACATTTTTGCGTATAACACCAACAAACCCGAAAGTCCAAACTCGCTTAGAAACACTTGCAAATTGGTAGCAATAAAGAGACGTGTGTTTAGTTAACATTCGAAGTGGAAAAAATAAAAATTTGTGACACAGTAGTCCCCCACGGAAGAAGTAAACACCTTTAGTTTGATTAAATTTAACAATTCCTTTCTAAATTTAGGGTTCACAGTACATTCTATATGTACATGTTTTGTAATCAAAATATTTCTTTCAAACTGTCATCGACTTTTCATAAAATCAGGGGGAGTAACTGTAGCAGCCCCAACTAAGTATTTTTAGCTACGACTCCGGCGTTTTAAAGTTACTTTGTTTTTACTAAAGTTAATTGTTGGACACATAATGTGCCCAAATTAACGACCCCTTTTTACCCAATCTTTCGAGTACTTCCATGGCACACCCAACGTGCTTAATGCTTCTTGGGCGAGAACCCGCGCCTCTACTCGGTGCATCTGACCAAAAACGTAGATTACTCTTCTGAACGCATAGCCAACTCTGTACCGTTCCAATCCCCAGTACATTCCAATGGGTTTTGCCGAAAAATTCAGTTTAAACGAAGAGAGTCCAAACAGAATCTCTTTAAGCCAGCCCGTGACTCGTACGAGCGCGTAATTGATCTTTCTTTCGATTTTATAAAAACAAATCTTTACACAAGCATTCAACTGCTATTATTAAACATCAATTCTTGTTAAAGTTTATGGTGTGCACTTTAAAATACGTGGGCGCAAAAGAGTACGAACGACGACGAGACTACGACGATGGTGGTTCTCTAGTAGTTTACGCAGTTCTTAGCTCGAAGCAATATGTGCAAATTGTAATTACCTACCTGACTTGGAGTTGACTGGTTACTAATTTTACGCGTCCATCATTCAACACGCATATGCATACGTTATATCTATCTATCTTTCGAGTTAACTGGATGATGAACGCTCGTTCCTGAATTATTTTGGCAGGTGACCCCCCTAATCACTGTCCATCCTCCCACCAATTTCTTAGGTTAACGAGCGGATAATGGGCCAGGTAAAGTTGTGCAGACCCAAACTTAGCGGGTGGTCACTATCTTCGGTCGGGTATTATTTTTCCGTGTTACCAACTTTGTGTAAATATTTGTCAGGTCGTATGAATAATGAGAAGGCTCCCGTTTTAATTTTCTAAATCATTAAAAATCATTTATCTTCCCTTATAAACGTTTCAAAAACAATTACGGCCAATTTCTTCATACTTAAAGACCGTTTTGTCCAAAAGATGCCCCAAACGGACCATCGCGTTCGTAATATTACCACACGGGGACATTAATAGAAGTTTATCCGCGCAAACGTGACATGGTGCCTTATAAATATTCAACACATTTAAATAACACTTTAAATGCAAATCGATATCGTTTTAGTCAAAATGAATGAATATTAAAATTTAAAAATCTCGAAGAACTGGCCGTCGATTTCAATTAAAGGTCACCATAACCTATTCATTACAAGAAACCAACAGCCTCGGGTCGTGGACTATGCTAAATGATTATCGGTATAATTTATAACATAATTATAGAGCGATTGTGACAGGGTGTGATGGTTTTGTGTGGGATTACGGTAGTCCGGACCAAGACCACCGAGCCAGACTCGAGCTAATTCCAATAATTATCCGGCACTCGATTAAACTGGGCTGGACGAGTTGTTTTTAGTATGCTGATTGATACCCTTTACTTATCGCTAAAAAACAACTAAAACTTATTTATTACCACTCGTCATGTATCATCTTATAATAACCCATCATAACAATACGTACGCGGATAGGTACACCGCTTATTATTACATTCCGTGGAGGCCTCTCTCCATGTTCACGATTTATCGTACGGATACCACAACCCGTATGTAATTTAATTTTCAAAAAAAATAGAAACAACAATTCCAACCTCGTACAAATCCACTCTCTTAATACCAACCGCTGTTTGTAGAACGGCACGAGAAGAAAAAGGTTTATCATTCATTAACCATCGACGATCAATCATCCCATCCTCGTTGCAAAACGCAACTCCAACTAATGAATTCGTCAAAAAATCACGACACGATGAGAAAACAAAAAATCGACCAACCTACCACCCTTGGTCTTTTAGGGGTAATTAATAGAAAGCGGCCCAGGTGCTGGTGAAGCCTTAAAAACTCGTAGTAGCAATGCTCACCAACAAACAGATGTAAACACCTCTGTTAAGTTTTTCTCATGCAGACTGCGCCAATTATTTCAAAACAGATGTAAACACCTCTGTTAAGTTTCTCTCATGCAGACTGCGCCAATTATTTCGAAAAGCGCTCAGTAACACTCCCCAACAATTCAAACGGTCTCCCATTTCAAAGAGTCATCTCAGATGACTTAACACGTATTAAATAGATCGGTATCGATCGAAACTATGCGCTTTTTAAGACATACGCGTACATTTTCGACAGCCGTAATTACTCATCGTAACTATAAAATCAAATAATATATTAATGTAAAACATTTCGACGTGTACTCAAAATAAAAATATAAATTTTCGTGTGACAAGCCATCTACATATCAATTCGATACATCTAATTCGATAAAGAATTGTTTAAAAAAATTATGACAGGTTAGACGCCGGATTGGGACTCGCGTTTAATTAAAAAAAATTCTTTTACTAATACACCAAACGATAGAGCTAAAAAAAAGCCATTTTTGGTGAACTATCCCATTTTGTGATAATATGACAAAAGTGGGTGGGAGAAGAAAAATAGCGTGACCGAATATTGATGTACAGAAGCTAAAATTGGACGCGGTCGTTTGTTTACATAAAATATTCAAGTCTCTTAATATTGATTAAATTCAGACATTTTTGTTTTTAGATTAACCTACACACACACGTGTAAGGGACCATTTCTAAAGTACGAGGGCCGTTCGAAAAGTAGACCGAACAAATTTTGTGACCATCTGCAGAGTTAGGTACATAATCTCATACACATCTAGGAAAAAGTTAAGTACACAATTAGGTTCTAAGCCATATCGTAGAGAAGGCTTAGATAAATATTTTAAGGCCGGTTCTAGCAGTTTGCTACAAAGAGGGTGCAATATCTCGATCTAAACCCATCGACCTATACTTCGTTCGAATTATCATCAAAAGGGGAATCTTCACGCCTTAAATTTTTTTGACTACTAACATAAAAAAGAAACAATCAAGCGCGACCGCACTGTTTAGACACCCGGTATACAAGGCTAGGTTGGACGCTAAACCAGCAGAATTATATCGACTTCTGTGGGAAATACAAAAAAATGTTTCGTACAAAAGTCTCGCATCTCAAAAGGGCCTACATCGCAAAAGTATTTTTAAGTATACAGGGTGGACTGTAAAGACGCTACATAACCTCACTTTATTATTTTAAATACAACCTCCTATTTTTTATTTCATATTTGCGTTGGTCTACTAATTCTAAGTAAAATATTATTGGGGTTACTTAGGCTTAAAGTTAACAATTTGGAAGATATTCCAAAGTTTTGAAAAAAATTGCCAAATACACTGTCACTTTGTAAAATTTGCATCTTTCTCCTTGTTAGCTTTAAACAAAAGCTATCTCTACACGTTACTACTAAAGCTTTAGAGCACATAATACCACTCCAATTGTTTCCATATACTATACAGGGTGTTCACTGCGCTACATTACTTTTGTCTAACTTCAATGGACGGTAAGTCCAGATTTTTAAATGGTACATGATACTTTTTACACCACCATCGTATGCAGAATTTAATTCCCTTTCGATTGGATACGGAATTCCCTATACCCAAAGTTAGCCGTTTCGAAACTAAACGAAGAATTTCTTTAGTGCGGTGCCATCGCACTAATTAACGCATTTAGATTAAGACGCCCATTAGACTAAAATTGCGAGTTGTCACATTTTAGTGTATTCGTTTTTATTTTTGTAAAACGGCCAAATTAAAACATCAAAAATAGAGGAAAAAAAAACCAACGACCACAAAGATATTTCAATAAAAATCACACAGCCACCTACCTACATCATCAATGCCGTTTAACCGGCTTTATATTTTTATAATGCAACAAAACTCATTAAATAAGCTGATAATAGGATTAAAAATTAAAAAAGGTCTTTCTTAATGGTATGCAAATAACTATTTGTTTATATCCTTCCAGTCGATTCAATTGTCCTTTGGTTAATCGTAAATTAATCGGTCCTACTTTTACTGTTGTTATGTCCTCTGTTGTAGTAATAGAAAAGAAACTACGGAAATTTATAAGACATTTTTACGAGTAAAAAATCGAAATATACAATGACAATCGTTATAAATTTAAAAAAATTAATAAATTAACCCGCAATTGCCATTATAAAAGGTTTATCGCGTTTACGAGCCCGCAGGAGGTTCGTCGCTCGACCTGGCGTCGAAATTCCCGTACGTTCGACACGTTATTAAAACGCGCAGAGGGACGAATTGTTGATTAATGGAACTAAAATTTTTACGCGATTTTAAATAGAATTAAGTTGACAGTTAATTATTATTATTATTCTCGACCCGATGCATCAAGAGTTAGATTTTAACACAAACAGAATTTAACGATCGCCAAATTAAACAAACCTATAATTTTAAACTTCTGAAAGGATACAAAAAGTTAAACCCATCATTTAAACGAGCAATGTGGGTGATTAATATTATACTTCCTATATCATTTAGAAAAGAAACGTTTTTTCTTCGAATAAATCTTAAAAATAATAAGCCCCCAGTGCCCAGAGTGCTCTTTTAAAAGAAAAGCTTGTAGGACACACCATTAAAAGTGTCCGATTGAGTTCGTTTATGGAATTTAACTAATTGATTAGTTCGTATCGTGGTAAAACAAACAGTGCGGGCGCCCCCCGGGGGCAGGTGCTTCTTTAGGGACGGCCAATTATCCGACTACCCGTCGAGTAGACTCCGGCACGGCGAAGAATTCCACATACCAAAATTTATCCGTCTTCTCTTCTATCTTCTTTAAATAGTTGCCCCATTGTCGACGAAACGATTTAACATATATAAAAGGCATCGAAATTCCCTAATTAAATTAACTAATTTCATACTCATTATACAAATTTAAATGGGCCCCCAATTTAAAAATTTCGAGTTAGAGATTTCGTCGTTCAGTTTAGACTGTCCAGTCTGTCCGACTAGTCCCGCCTTAATCGAATGATTTATTAATTTCTTGATGAATACGTAATGTTCGTAACAAATATCAATAAACTAAAATTGATTAATGATTTATATACGAAAGATGAAGATTATTAATGATCGTTCTGTCTCATACTTAATAAATATAATGGAAATCTTGTTAATTTTATTTGATTTTTATGTGTTAACTAAAACATTATTTGCATAAAATAATGAACACATTTTAACGCGAAATAATAAACTCTTTAAAAAATAGGAAAACACTTAACTGACCCCCGAGGCCGTAAGGGCGTAGTTGAAAGTATCGCCGAGCTCTAGTGCATCCTAAAAAAGCTCGCAGAAGGCAGTGGGCAGAGGAACAGGAGAAGACTTGTTACCTTAACAGCTCTAGGGTCGTTTGCGACAATTCAGATTAATCATTAACTATTTTTAAGGAGTATGTACTATAATAGTGTCTAGGGTCTCCACATATTAAGTTTTTCAGAAGCTCCAAAGATTATTGACAAGATATAACCTAAAAAGAACCACATCGGCTCAATTCAAATTCGTAATTCCACTGATTATCACGTACAGCTTAAACTTAAGAAGAGGTATACATTTAGAACAGAGGCTGGATCTAGCTCTAGACACTTGCTGGTCCAGAATTCCAAATCCAAAACAAAATATAAATGACATTCTTTAACAGAGGTGAGATCTAGCACAAGGCGGACCTAAATCCGGTTCTAGTGAACTGCTATTCTGCAGGAACTGGGAACTAGCTCCGGCAGCTGGACAGATTTCAATTTGGAACGTTTCCAAAAACGGTTCTACCTCTTCAGCGCGCAGTTGGAAAACAAAATATAAACGACATCTTTACCAGAGCTGAGAAAACAAAACAACTATGGCACCACCCTGTAACTGTAGCTGACACCCATTAGAAATGAAGGCCGGACCTGTTTCTCTTATCCCGCTATTTCACTGGAACCGAATCTACCTTCGGCATACAGTCGGATCTGTTTTAAATATCGATTCTACTTCTTTAGTGAGCACCACCAAACAGCAAACAAAAAAATGTCATACCGTCTAGTAACACAACTGGGAACTATTAGACATATAAGCCGGACCTGTTCTGCTAGAACTCGCTATTGTATCCCTGTCGCCCATTTTGCTTGAACCCAAACTAGTTATATTTTTGCAAAGACGAAAATTCTCCCCATCCCTAATCTACACCCTCCAAAACAGATCTATCCAGCTGTCTTCAACAATCAACAATCCGAGTTCTTAATTTTTTTGAAGCACGAGGTTATCTCATCGAGCAATTATTGCCCCAAGAATGACAAAACGACCGGCAATTCGTCCTGTAGTTTTGAGGACCAGTGCGCTATTTACTCCAAGTTACAGCCAAATATAACACAAGGTTTCATTAACATTTTAAAAATACTTGGAGTGAGTTACATCGGTTCATCGCTTAATCTTAATCGGTGTTTTTCTTAAAATTTCTAGGCTTTAAAGTCTTTTAACAAGTTGGTGCACTATTTTGCTTCAAAAATAACGTCTGCATTATAATTTCTACCTTAAACAGCAATAGAGTAACTGGCTGAGAAGTTACAATGTAATTTACGAGTCTAATATAGTGTAACTGGCGCCATCTATTAGAAATCGAAAGAGATAGAGAAGGAAATAGAGAAGGAGAAGTTACATACGAGGTACGATGGAAAAGTAATTAGACTGCTCACAGTGCACAAATTGGCAATACTGCGGCCTTACCCTACACGGGATAGGTTTTGATGTGTCAAACTGAGGAAAATGTACCTAAAATTCTCTAAAAGACTGTCCTTTGGGCATGGTAAAGGCCCATAATGGGCAAACTGAGAGCGATTCCACTTTAAGAGCCCCACAAATCTCACAAGAGCGAGAAGCACGAAAAACCAAAAAAGGTTTTAGGACGGCAAAATACAAAATTTGAAACTAAGTGTGCCGACAAGTTACGAAATAACAAAATCCACTCACCTCACTATCGATTTTCTTAAACTCTTCCTCTTCTTCTTCTACTTCGAAATATAACTCAGTCGACGTAATGGAAACCATACCTGGAGCAACAATTCCGGGCGCAATCAATCTCGCCTTGGTACTAATGTTAACAGGACCTATCGATAAAAACACTTTAAAATTTCCACTCTTCCACAAGAAAACAAACAAACTCACCGGTCAAATCGTTATCCAAATCTCTATCGTCTGTTAGAAGCTCGCTATCGTCCATCAAGTCACTACACTGCATTTGTTGATTATTTCTCGAAACAGCCAATTGAGCATGAAACTCTTCTCTCGCCTAAAATTACAATTTTAGTCAAAGAAAAATGCGGCGGTCGTTAAATTTTACTTGTAAAATGGCATCTTCCGGCGCCCCATGTTCGATGGCAGCTTTCAAAGTTGCCTCCGGATGTGTGGAGCCTAACGGATTGTGAACGAAACGCTTTCTTCGCCTAGCGTCGTCTTCCCAAGCGTCCAGTTTCCAAAATTCGGTTAATCTACAACAGCCACAATTAAAATTAGTCTCGACCCGCAAGTAACAGGTTAGTACACGTACTTGGCACCAATTGGGTCCATGTAACCCCAAGCCCCGTGTTTGTTTGACATGATATTTCTGATTTTTTCCAACAATCGACTCGCAATAACAGTGTCTCTCCTTCTAGCGGCCGTTATCAAATGATCGCACATCCTTTCCTCCTCCTTACGATCGGATAAAGTTTGAGCACATTGAGACTAAAACAAAGATTAGTCATTTCACAGTTTGTAACAAACAACACCTTCTCACCTCAAAATCCGCATGCTTTAAAACGTCATCGGCGCGCATTCTATTCAAAATAAATTCGGCCTCGTTGGCTACTCTAACAATGTGATCTTTCATGGCGTGCGAAAGCAAACGTCCCTCGTTTATGAGCTCGATAAATGCCAATCCGGCGTGTTTTTGTAACGAATTTTGCCACTCTTGAGAACACAACAACATGACTAGTTCCACGACCGAGTTACTATTCTTAAAAGTCGTCAAACCTTTACCTTCCATAAGTAACTCTTGTCCGTGCGAGCCGACTAGAGTCTTAGATAAAAACGGCGCAAAATCGACCATTATTTCGCGCAACAACGGACATACCGATCCTAAAGCCATCTCGAGTTTTTGAGTTAAGGAGGCTTCGCGCGAAGGTGTCGGTACGGAGATGTGTTCGACGATATTGCTTATTGATAGCTCGTCTGGGTGAATTTGCGGAGGTCCTTGAATTAAATTATCGGGGACTCGCACGACGGCGATGTCGGAATGGTGTTTTTCTCGGTCGTTCGTCAAACTTTGTATGTTGCCTTCGGTGTCGACCATGTTCACGTGTGAGTGCGACATGTTTTGTATGTTACGCGGATCTTCTTTGGCATTGGGCAAATCGACGTCCTCGTTTAAATTAATGTCGGTCCAATTGTCGTCGTTTGTGAGCAGTTTATTGTCGTCTATTATTTCGCTAGTCGTCTCTAAATTGTTTATTTCTGTCGAGTTTATGGATCGAACTTCTTCTATCGAATCTATGCTCTACGAGAGGGCCAAATGGATTAGTTGCAGTAATGGGAAGAGGTAAAAATGAAGCAATTTTTGGTACTTTTTAGATCTGCCTACGATGGTTATTGAAAAGATGCAATTCAGACGTTGGTGAATGAAGGGGAAAGGGCAAATCCATAGCAAGTGGTCCACATTGGACCACATCTTACGGCTTCACCACTGAAAGCTATTGAGCTCCAGCCTCTCCCATTCAGAAAACAACGATTTAGATATTATTTCTTTGGAAATCCTCCTGAGAGGCATCTCCTCGAACCGCAGTGCTTAGGAGCGTGTCTTTTCTCAACGTAGTACTAGTACAAAAATTGGCTCCACTTTTTCGTACAAAACAGAAAAACTAACTACGTAACGGATGTGAAGAAAGTCTACTCTATCAGGCAAATAATGCATTACCTTTTTATTATTAATACGAGTACTGTCACGATTTCGTGCATGCCTCATTCCTTCCAACGAATAATCTACATCATAACCATGTCCCATAGATGGGCGCTGTCTAGCGCTAACCTGTTGAAGGCGCACAGCAGCACAAGCAAAAGTTAGTAAAAAAGGTACAGTACAATTTCTAACAGGGCCAAGTATGAATAAGTATGAAAAGATTTAGTAAGAAACACGCAGACAACTTGTTAATCGAGCATTAACGATCACCTTCAAAATTACCTTAATCGATGGTGGTCCGGAATGCAACTCGTCTTGTACAACGGAATTGTTGTCTTCCATCACGTAAGCAGTTATTACTTCGTAGTCGCCATCTTCGTGCGCACTCGACCGACTGTGTATGGCTCTTTGGGCTAGAGTTGCAACGAAAATGTTAGACGGAAGACTAAATGTTAATTTAATCAACACACACGTCATGCTTTAAGAGCAGTAGATACAAAAATTGATCAAGTACAAACAAAAATTCGGAAATAATCGTCAAAGATAAGCTACGACTAGAGTAAGGAGCGTTTATCAGTAGAATCGAGCACGAATCTGTTTGAGAGCGCCTCAAACGTCACAACATCAATTAATAGGATGGTAATACAAGAAGTTGGCAGGAAGTCGAACAAACGGTGGTTGTTCAACATGCAGGTAGGTATAAACTGTTCGGCGTATAAGGAAATATCGAAATAAGTAAAACAAACTGAAAATTTCCACGGAAGCGATGTAGAGTCGCCACTTTTTATTTATTGGAACTAAGCTCGGTTTGGTGGCAATGGAAATTTTTCAATTCATTTCACTTGCTCATTAAAA
The DNA here is from genome assembly GCA_950108345.1 of Malthinus flaveolus. Lineage (NCBI taxonomy): Eukaryota > Metazoa > Arthropoda > Insecta > Coleoptera > Cantharidae > Malthinus > Malthinus flaveolus. Next base: position 4,276,195 of record OX467289.1, on the reverse strand, counting down.
CACGGAATAGCTTCAAAGATAAATTTTTATCTACTAATTACAAATACCATGCACTTTACTCTTCTAAATCGACACCTAATAAAGCGAGTGCCTTTAGATATCATCGCTATTCGTCTGAAAGTTACGTGCGTGGAAGAAAAAAAAAATTATAATCTACAAAAAATCAAGCCAAATGCAATTGAAAACACACATCTTCTAGGCGTTGCTGATTACCTGTATGACTGGCAATGGAGTTTCTATGGTATCTGTGGTCAATTTTGTGGTTGTAGTGGTGCGAATGGTGGTTATTGTTATGGTTATAATGATGTTTGACGTAGGAATGCCTATGACGCACATAATTAGGATGTGGTTGAGCATTGGGATGTGAACCTGGAAGGAATTGCGGATAAACGTGATGTGACCACTGTGGAAAAAGAGGCCTCGCACTGCCCTCTGTTTCGCATAAATAAGTTCATTGTTAGTTTCAATTTATTAAAATTTCAAGTGCATTATTTGAAGCGTGATATTATAATGGCCAGCAGTGACTTTAATGAATGAAATTTTACTATTTCATTGTTCTTTTCGTCAATTCTTTAAAAAAATTATAAAGCATACCTTGCGGGCTGTCGGAATGATGCGAGGTTCCGTTGCTTCGAATCGTAGGCGGTGGACTTGGAGGACGAACGGATATCGGTGGTTCCAATATGTCGCGATATTTCGACACCATCAATACGGAAATGAAATAAACTATGGCCAAAGATAAAAATTGGGCTTGTTTCGTTTCCTCCTAAACAAAACTGCGATTAGCAACCCGTTTTGTTTCACATTTGCGAATTCCTTACCACGTCTCTGTAAATAACGGCGCGTAACCTATTCACGTCCATGTCTTGAAGCAACTTTTCTGGATCCTTAACTGGACTACTTTGACTCGAAAGATTATCGGCGATATTCTGCGTAACACAAACAAATTATTTTAAATCTTACAAAAAAATAGAGTCAAGAGCTAAAGAAGTAGAAGTTCTAAATAGTCTCGCTCAAACCAATTCACTTGGATGAGTGACCTTGTGGCTAAGTTGAAAAAACCTACTTATAGTTTGCTAAAAAGAGTTTCTCCTGATATTTCTTATTTCTAAGACATTTTTAAAGAGAAATTAAGAAGAATGAAGTTTCATCAAGTAGTCAATGGTTCCAGGATTCACCGAACCCCAATGAATGTTTGGGTGAGTCATTAAGAAGTCTGAGGTCCGTATCAAGCTTCCTCCCTTAGAAGAAAAATATACGGAGTGGTCCAGTTAAAAAAATACTTGTTTGCTGTGCCACGTCCATACAGTACACCCTGTATAAAAGAAAACTTCTCTATCGAATTGTACTCTTGGCTCCATACAACTTTTATTAAAAACATTTCTTTCTACCACTCGTAAGAAGGAAGATATCGATCGACCTGAACACTCTTAGTGATTCACCCTGTACATGATAAAGATTTGTTTTTTAAAGTCTCAGAAATAAGGTCATTAAAAAGCCTTCATGCACATGTACGAATGAAAATAGTGCAAAAAGCTATACATACCTTTGGAGAATTTTGACCTCCTCGAATGAAAGATTGCAAATGTGCTGACTTATGGCTAGTGTTTAGAGGTGGTGGTGCAAGTGTCGAGTGCGGACGACTTCTCTCTTTACACTCCAAACAGTTGCGGACCGCACAAGTGCAAACCTAACACGTATACAATGCTTAAATTTTTGTAAAAATAAAGCCTCATGAGTGAGTCTTCTCATTCTCATTTATAAACTCTGTGTGTAATATTGCAATCTCGAGCAACTCTGTTCGAAGAAACATCAAAGTGTCAGTCGACCATCGATTTTTCAAAGCTCTTGCCACGTGTCTGTTAATTGGTTATTTGGGCCAAATTGGGCCTTTTCGAGTCAGTATCCCCACAGTTTCTGACCTATCTTCATTTTGCTTGCTCGTAAGACCAAATTCAAGAACAAAACTCAACTCTTGTTCGACTCCGCCCATTTTCACAAATTCGGCATTTCAAACTATTCGATACTTGAGGCAAATGGTATCGAGCTTGTGACAGTGGGCAGAGTTAGCAAAAACTTAAACTAAATTCTTGAATTTGGCTCATAATCTTAGATCTTTCTTACCAACCTACCAAATGACTAAAAATTGTGGCACAAAAGTGCTACTGCGATGTTTATTCAGTAGTCACTTCCCGAATTAAGAGTTACGAGCCCCTGGACAATAATTTGGTCAGTGTATAAATGAGAATGGAAACTTTGCAAAAATTAAATTAAAATTTGTACATTAATGACCTCCAATTTGGAAAAATGTCTTCCCAAAATTGACGACCTATCTTTGCGATTATTTACAAAACTTAAAATCACCAAAAACGTACCAGTCTCAAACACTGCCTCAAAATTCCGCCACTTGACATATTTTTCTCCGCTTCCAATTCGCCAAAATTCAAAGAACTGGCAAATATGAGCACGTCGGCCATATTCACTAACCTCTGAAGAAACGAAACCGCTATTTCGATCGGCATTCCTTGAGTGGGTTCAATCACGTCTAGTTCGCTCTGAAAAATCCCACGTCATCCTAGTCACAAATTAGCCCAACTACTTACATTCGGCGACGTTGCAGATGCCAAAAGTGGCAACAATCCACCACAAGCAATTATAAGATTATCGGCCAATTGAGAAATCAAATGTACGGTATTAACCACAAAAATGGCGTTCTCGCTACTATTCACAAAATCCAAAACCGACTTAGTCGAGTGACTCCTCCACACTTGAATATCGGTCTCCAAAGAGAATAAAACATCGGAGAGTAGCCTCTGATGGATGTAAGACCATTTAAATTCTGGTATTCTAAATGGAGGTCTAGTAGGTCCTGGACTAAACATAGGACGAGTTGTAGGCGTTTCCGGTTTAGAGCTTTTGGGGTCAACTAAAAAAATACACTTTTGTAAAAATTGGGCACCCTAAACAAATCACTTACCAAAATGATTTGGATCGACTTGCGTGGAAGTCGACGCACTCCTAGGTCTCTTTTGTGGCGAAACGCAATTTGCGGGGCCTTCGAGATTATCGAGTCGTTCTAAAGAAGTAGACGGCAAACTGACGCGCCGCTTGACTTCTTCTAAATTTTTAATTGGAGCAACCGTTTCGTCGTTTAAATTATTATTAAGGGTAGTTTTATTATCGACACATTCGTTTTTCGAAATGAACGTTGGATCACAGAATTGAGAAATGGTCGAAATGTTTTCTAAAGGTAAAACGTCGGTTTCGACTTGTGGTAATTTTTCGGACGAAACGTCGTTTAATTCTTCAGGAACTGTTTCGTTTAAATTAGACTCATTTTTGGACGGCTCTAAATCTACACTCACAGCACTTGGTTTATCGTAAATTGGCACACTTTGAAACTCTTCTTCCGTTTTAACTAAATTATCACTATCATCTGCAATTAACGTCGTTTCGGTTTCTCCGGGCTCCGCTATAACTTCGTCTATTTGAGCAACTTCTTCAATTTTAACCTCTTGAATCGAGTCCTCGTACGATTCTCCCAGAGACTCCTTAGAATCGGCGTTCGTTTCGTCCGCGGTCGCGTGCTCTTCTAATTTTTTTTCTACAGCTTCGCTTAATTCCGTAGGAGTTAGGTAACGTTCCGATAAGTCGCTATCTGGAACTTCCCTTTCTGGACTCGTGGGTAGATCCACGTCGCCCGATTCGATCGTTTTATGGGGACTATCTATATTGTTAGGATCTGATTCGGCTTCCGCCTCTTCAACAGTCTGATTTTCTTGAACAGGCTCTTCGAGCTTTGGTTCTTCTAGCTCGATGGATTCTTCGAGCAGCTTGATGGGCTCCTCGAGCAGCTTGATAGGTTCCTCGAGCAGCTTGGTAGGTTCCTCGAGCAGCTTGGTAGGTTCATCGAGGAGCTTGGTGGGATCCTCGAGTAGCTTGGTGGGTTCCTCGTGCAGCTTGGTGGGTTCCTCGAGTAGCTTGGTGGGTTCCTCGTGCAGCTTGGTGGGTTCCTCGTGCAGCTTGGTGGGTTCCTCGAGCAGCTCGACGATTTTAACAGAGTTCTCTTCCTTTTCGTCGACGTCGACCAAGAGAAGTTTTTCGGTTTTTCTCATAATTTCTTCGACTATATCTTCGATAATTTCGCTCTTGAGTCTGTCTGGTACGTCGCAAGGACTGTCGAGGTTGGTGCTACTGTTGCTATGAATTCCGTTGCAAATTAAAGAGTCGGATTCGGCGATGTCTTCGGTAATGGGCGATTTGATAGGCGAATCTTGGGAGAATGGCGATTCTTTGTCGATTTTCACGTCACTAGATAAATCGCTAGTCCTCGAGTCTAACGACACACCTTCACTATCGACGGGTTTCATTATGAAAGAGGCTGGGCTACTTTCAGAAATCGACGAGTTTAGATCACAGTTACAAACGGGTTCGGAATTTTCGTTTTCGATTTCGCGAACAGAGGCAGATGTTAAATTCCACTGTTCTTCTGTTTGGTGGTAGCCGTTTGGTAGTCCCTGAGCGTGTTGTTCCCAACCGGAAATTGTGCTTATCGGTCTCTGTTGGCGTACGGCCGGATCCGTGATGTTATCGGTCCTTTGACGTTCGTAATGTTCGTACATTTGAGCAAATTGTAATTTGAATTCTTCGTACGAGACCTAAAAAAATTAAAGAACGCGATAATACCGAATTGGACAAGAAATTGCTTTCTACAAGAAACTTACTTTGGAGTGAACGATGGCTAACGTGTCGACCCAAACTCTCCATCCTCCGTACTCGTATTTGATGGCGTGATGAAGCAACATTCTAAATAATGAGTAGACCATGTCTGATATTTTCTGTTCTTCCGTATTTTTCGGATGAATGTACGCCATGGCTATCAACCACTCTTGCCATACAGACATTTGTAACACCGTACGGCGATTTTCCCTATTATTGTTACAAAGCAAAGTCATATCGGACAGGAATAACTTTTTAACTTCTAAAAGCTGCTCGGTTTGTTTCGACTGGCGCACTAAAGTCGCCACAACCTTAAGTATCACTGAGAAAAGAACTGTTACTGTAATTTACAATCGCAAAAAGATTGACTTACTTGGATTTTCGAGTCTAAAATGTGATTCCGGCTCTGGATGCCTCGTGTATAAAATTTGTTGGCTAATATGTTCGGTCATGATTTCGTACAAGACGTTGTAAGTCGGTAAGGTGAGCGTGTCTTCGTTAAGCAACAATCTCTCGGCTAACAGCGTGTATAAATTAAACGGACTCATAACGTCGTATTTTCTTTTATGCGTACTCCGACTAAGAAAAAATCCTAATAATTTCAAAGCTTGCAGCCTAATTAATTGACTTTCAGAAGCGAGAAGTTTAAATATCGAACGCACGCCGTGTTTACAATCGAACGCCGGAACCATAGAAGAAGGATGCTCCGACATCAAAGATATCAACATTTGTAAAACATCGTGAAGATTTTCGTCCTGGAAAGAGATTAAGTTTAAAAAGGGCACACTTAGATTTGAAATAGACTTACTTCATGTATTGTCGTTAAAAAGTTTAATATGCTCTGTAACTCGTCGTCTTTCACTCCGTTACCAACCATTATCAATTGTTTCAAAAATAACAAAATGTAAGCTCGGATTGCTAAGATATCTTTTTGCGCCGGTCGAGGTCCATCTACAAATTTTCAAAAGTTACTCAAAAGGTTTGTGAATATACAGAGTGTATCTATAAAGAGGTTTTTATTTACCCAGTCCTTTGGGAATAATTCCACTTTTACTTCTGGGATTAACGACCCAGTAGTAATATTTCAAAGTATGTACAGTCTGGAGAACGGTAGAGACTCGACGAACGTTGGAGTAAATTTGAGTATCCGACAAAAATTCTGTTGCCAAATAAGAGTAAAGTCTGGATTGAACGGGCGACGGCGTGTAGATCCATAAGGCAGGATTGAAGAGGACATGGTCGAGCAGCTGCCAGGTTAGGAACGAGAAGCAAAACAACTAAATCAAGATGGATTTAACTGTTCCCGGTACTTACCCAATGTCACATTTATTTAATATTAAATATATTAATTAATAATTAATTTAAAAAATTAAAAATAAAGCCTTTTTGCGAAGGTAAATGCAACATGCATGGATAAGTACTGGTTTTTCGATCCAACAAACTTTCTACTATTGAAAAGCTGCCGCAAAAATCGTTAAAAAATTCTCTCTCCTTACAAATGTAAAAACAAAATATGAAGAAGTTTCAAAAATTTAACTCAATACAAACCTTTTGCTTATTTTAAAGAATCACACAGTTAAAAATTAAGTTCAAAAACGCTTTGTACCATAAAAACTTTTGTTTATTGTAGTAGGCCAGTTGTCGTAATTTATGAAGGCACAAACTTAAAATGAAAACGCAACGACATGCAAAGTAGAAAAAATTTAATCTTCTTACCCCACGTTTCAAATTGACGTTTTCTTCGAGACCGAATTTAAACAAAGTAGTAGTAGCGACCCTAAGACTCCTTCCACATTGGCGATTAAGTCGCGTTGCGGAAGATTCTTCGAAGATTAGTTGGCAATCGTGATATAAATAAGCTCTTGGTCGAATGTTCAGCAGCGTTCCGCTGCGTACACCCCCCCTACCCACAAATTGTCGATGACATCTGTGTTTGAACAGTTCTTCTTCGGATTGTGGGCGCTGCTCAAAGTCGCCAATGTGGAACGAGCCTTATGATTAGTTGATTAGTTCAGCCCCCCTTCGTCTAAATCCGGTCCCGATTTCAGCGTTTATAGTACATTTACGTGAATAAAGCTCGAAACTAGTAAACAATCTTACCTGTTTCAACAACAGTTCGCTATTTGCGGTGAGGCAAGTAACTAAATATTTAGTCAAATTGAGGAATGATCCGAGTACGTCGACGGTAAGATGATCCCTAGACGATCTTTGCAACATGAAGCTAATAACAAGAAAGCCACGATTTTGAATCATGTGCTGTTGAACGGTTTGCGACGATTCAACCAATTCACATATAAAGCCTAATAGTTTTGAGCTGTGGAAAAAAAATGAAAATTAAAATTCCGAGTCCAATCGCGAAAGATTTATATTTTTAACAAACGTTTCGTCTAAACTCTAAACAACTCGAGTTTTATGAGAGTCGTCGATAATCTACCGACGAACAATTTATTAACTAAAATCTTCGGTTTGGAATGTTTCGCGCAAATATTTCCTATAAATACTCACCACAATGTAGGATCACGTTTAGAATCTGTATTTTCATTACATTCATAAGGCATATCCAACTGAGAGAATAACGGAAATAAAACTTGAATACCTCCAATTGAATTTAGCGTACTATGGATGGAATGTGTTATCACAGCTTTCACATCCTATAATAGAAAAAAAATATGCTAAGAATATAAATCAAATTTATTATCGAACAAAATGGATGGGGTATAAAGTTATGAAATATTTATAACAGGGTTAGAATTTAATTTAAAAAACCCTTTAGATATGGTCAACTAATTTCTCATTTCTGTTCTAAAATGTAAATTTATGGAACTGATAATATAACTACCGAGTATTTATGCACCTATCTATTTTAATGCATTTATGCACGCTATCTCAAGCGTAATTTCCTCAAATTAGTAGATGCATCGATCCTTCGAAACCTGTTGTGTTCCATTTAGAAATTGCAAGACCAGAAAACCGCTAGACTAAGCTCCAGTAAGCACGATTAAGCTCACGGCGATTTATTGTTAATATGATAAGATGAGCAGAATATGATTGGGTTGGGATTGGAAAAAATTCAGAAAAGAGTATAGGCATCGAAAGCTCTAAAAGAGGGAGTGAAATTAAGTGATAACGTTTAAAAAGGCCTAAAAAATCTGCAAGGCTTAAATGCTTTTGCTAAAGCTCTACAGAATAGATAGGTTTATCAAAACAGAGATGATGAATAAGAGCAAAAAGGTAGAACAGCTTAAGGTTATACCTAGGAAAGTCTGAAAAAGAATTTGGGCGAAAAGTGGAGTCGGGCGTAATACAAATCCGCTCCAAGAAAAGACGACTATATTAAGATTCTGTAGCATTCTAGAAAAATCAGAAACGAGAAGCAGCTATGATAGGAGTCCGAGAACGTTACCAGATATTTGAGAGTGCTTTATACGGAAAACATCAGAAAATTCTCCACAAGGTAAGACTAATCTAAATATTACAATACTGTAAGAATCTTCAGAAATCAGAAATGGGGAGAAGTCTTCAAAAGACCCCCAATTGTTCTGGAAACTAATCAAAACTTTGAGAGCGATTTTGTCGGCAAATAATACGAAGTTACAGCCTGCCCTATAAGGTAAGACTAATCGTCCAATCTTACAATGTCGTAAGAATCTTCAGAAATCAGAAAATAGAGAGTCTCGAGAAATCAGAAAATAGAAAGTCTTGAGAAATCAGAAATGAGGAGAAGCCTTCAAAAGATCCCCAATTGCTCTGGAATTTAATTAAAACTTTGAGGGCGATTTTGACGGTAAGTGATACGAAGTCAGAGAATGCCCCACAAGGCAAGGATAATCTTCCAATCTTACAATGTCGTAAGAATCTTGAGAAAACTGAAAATGAAAAGGTTCGGCAAATCAGAGATGCAGAGAAGCCTTCACAAGATCTCCAATTATTCTGGAATTTAATCAAAACTTCGAAAGAGATTTTGACGGCAGAAGATACGAAGTCAGAGAATGCCCTACAAAGCAAGGATAATCTTACAATCTTACAATGTCGGAAGAATCTTGAGAAAACTGTAAATAAAAAGGCTTGACAAATCAGAGATGGAGAAAAGCCTTCACAAGATCTCCAATTGTTCTGGAATTTAATCAAAACTTCGAAAGAGATTTTGACGGCAAATGATACGAAGTCAGAGAATGCCCTACAAGGCAAGACTAATCTTACAATCTTACAATGTCATAAGAATCTTGAGAAAACTGAAAATGGAAAGGCTCGGCTAATCAGAGATGGAGAGAAGCCTTCAGAAGATCTCCAATTGTTCTGGGAATTTAATCAAAACTTCGAGAGCGATTTTGACGACAAATGATACGAAGTCAGAGAATGTCTTACAAGGCAAGACTAATCTTACAATCTTACAATGTCATAAAAATCTTGAGAAAACTGAAAATGGAAAGGTTCGGCAAATCAGAGATGCAGAGAAGCCTTCACAAGATCTCCAATTGTTTTGGAATTTAATCAAAACTTCGAAAGAGATTTTGACGGCAAATGATACGAAGTCAGAGAATGCCCTACAAGGCAAGACTAATCTTACAATCTTACAATGTCATAAGAATCTTGAGAAAACTGAAAATGGAAAGGCTCGGCAAATCAGAGATGGAGAGAAGCCTTCAAAAGATCCCCAATTGTTCTGGAATTTAATCAAAACTTCGAGAGTGATTTTGACGGCAAAAGATACGAAGTCAGAGAATGCCCTACAAGGCAAGGATAATCTTACAATCTTACAATGTCGGAAGAATCTTGAGAAATCTGTAAATAAAAAGGCTTGAGAAATCAGAGATGGAGAGAAGCCTTCAGAAGATCTCCAATTGTTCTGGGAATTTAATCAAAACTTCGAGAGCGATTTTGACGGTAAATGATACAAAGGCAGAGAATGCCCTACAAGGCAAGACTAATCTTACAATCTTACAATGTCATAAGAATCTTGAGAAAACTGAAAATGGAAAGGCTCGGCAAATCAGAGATGGAGAGAAGCCTTCAAAAGATCCCCAATTGTTCTGGAATTTAATCAAAACTTCGAGAGTGATTTTGACGGCAAAAGATACGAAGTCAGAGAATGCCCTACAAGGCAAGGATAATCTTACAATCTTACAATGTCGGAAGAATCTTGAGAAAACTGTTAATAAAAAGGCTTGAGAAATCAGAGATGGAGAGAAGCCTTCAGAAGATCTCCAATTGTTCTGGGAATTTAATCAAAACTTCGAGAGCGATTTTGACGGTAAATGATACAAAGGCAGAGAATGCCCTACAAGGCAAGACTAATCTTACAATCTTACAATGTCGTAAGGATCTTGACAAAACTGAAAATGGAAAGGCTTGACAAATCAGAGATGGAGAGAAGCCTTCAAAAGATCCCCAATTGTTCTGGAATTCAATCAAAACTTCGAGAGTGATTTTGACGGCAAATGATACGAAGTCAGAGAATGCCCTACAAGGCAAGACTAATCTTACAATCTTACAATGTCATAAGAATCTTGAGAAAACTGAAAATGGAAAGGCTCGGCAAATCAGAGATGGAGAGAAGCCTTCAAAAGATCCCCAATTGTTCTGGAATTTAATCAAAACTTCGAGAGTGATTTTGACGGCAAAAGATACAAAGTCAGAGAATGCCCTACAAGGCAAGGATAATCTTACAATCTTACAATGTCGGAAGAATCTTGAGAAAACTGAAAATGGAAAGGTTCGGCAAATCAGAGATGCAGAGAAGCCTTCACAAGATCTCCAATTGTTCTGGAATTTAATCAAAACTTCGAAAGAGATTTTGACGGCAAATGATACGAAGTCAGAGAATGCCCTACAAGGCAAGACTAATCTTACAATGTCATAAGAATCTTGAGAAAACTGAAAATGGAAAGGCTCGGCAAATCAGAGATGGAGAGAAGCCTTCAGAAAATCTCCAATTGTTCTGTGAATTTAATCAAAACTTCGAGAGCGATTTTGACGACAAATGATACGAAGTCAGAGAATGTCCTACAAGGCAAGACTAATCCTACAATGTTACAATGTCGTAAGAATCTTGAGAAAACTGAAAATGGAAAGGTTCGGCAAATCAGAGATGCAGAGAAGCCTTCACAAGATCTCCAATTGTTCTGGAATTTAATCAAAACTTCGAAAGAGATTTTGACGGCAAATGATACGAAGTCAGAGAATGCCCTACAAGGCAAGACTAATCTTACAATGTCATAAGAATCTTGAGAAAACTGAAAATGGAAAGGCTCGGCAAATCAGAGATAGAGAGAAGCCTTCAGAAAATCTCCAATTGTTCTGGGAATTTAATCAAAACTTCGAGAGCGATTTTGACGACAAATGATACGAAGTCAGAGAATGTCCTACAAGGCAAGACTAATCCTACAATGTTACAATGTCGTAAGAATCTTGAGAAAACTGAAAATGGAAAGGTTCGGCAAATCAGAGATGCAGAGAAGCCTTCACAAGATCTCCAATTGTTCTGGAATTTAATCAAAACTTCGAAAGAGATTTTGACGGCAAATGATACGAAGTCAGAGAATGCCCTACAAGACAAGACTAATCTTACAATCTCACAATGTCTTAAGAATCTTGAGAAAACTGAAAATGGAAAGGCTCGGCAAATCAGAGATGCAGAGAAGCCTTCACAAGATCTCCAATTGTTCTGGGAATTTAATCAAAACTTCGAGAGCGATTTTGACGGCAACTGATACGAAGTCAGAGAATGCCCTACAAGACAAGACTAATCTTACAATCTTACAATGTCGTAAGAATCTTGAGAAAACTGTAAATGGAAAGGCTTGACAAATCAGAGATGGAGAGAAGCCTTCACAAGATCTTTAATTGTTCTGGAATTTAATCAAAACTTTGAGAGCGATTTTGACGGCAAATGCCCTGCAACTACAAGGTGAGACGAATCTAAACCTTACAATGTCGTAAGAATTTTGATTTATCAGAGAAGAAAAGAATTTCGAGAAATCAGAGATGGGTAGAAGTCTTGATAAGGTCTTCAAATGTTTTAGAAATTATTCAATATTTAAGAATGCTTTATGCGGAAAATAAAACAAAATCAAAAATGCGCTAGAAGGCAAGACTTACGTTATAAGATTATCAGAGCTTGGAGGAGGCTCCATATGGACAATAATACGAAGGTTGAAGTGGGATTCTTTCTAAAGTTATAGTTGCAACTTCGATAATGTCAGAAAAAAATGAGATCCGGATACAACGTAGGAAATCAAGGTGAGCTGTTACAAATCGAATAAAGAACCGAAATGGTTCCGAAGCAATTCCACAATAAACTTCTAAATCTGTTACTCTCAGCTTGGGAGTACTTAAAGCGGAAAGAACGGCTCTATACAAATACTCGAACATTTGTGGATGCTCGAAACTTTACAAAAATTCAATAACTGAAAATTGTTGTAAAAGCTTAAAGAAGTAATCTGTTCTCGAACAGAAGCTTAAAGAAACTCGCAATAACAAAATCAAATCATTTATCCCAATTCTTTATGTTGGAACTTTTTCAACAATTAAGTTAGTGAGGGCAAACAAAATAACTACAGTTTTCCAACATTTCCCGCAGGAATTAAACAACGAATGAAGTTTTAGTTTGAGCTGGGAATTGAACCTAGGTTAAACTTTATAAAGTTATTACATTCTTAAAATGTTTCGCGTTCGTTTGATATTCGTTTTAAAAATTGGTACACTTACTTGCAGCATGAGAGCATGTGGAGTGTGGACGAAGTAAGAGACGTTCCCTTTGGGAGCCGATTGTAGACACAACTGACTATCGGTAGCTACAGGATTATACATAAAAACGATAGCACTCGATAACTTCCCATCATATAAAACCTAAAAGCACACAAATAATTTTACTACCACGTCGAGTTCGTCCATAAAAATCGACAAACGACTATGAACTACGCTTTAATAAACCAAAAAATGTCGTCTAGTCTAAGAAAAACGTGCTCAAACTAACTAAAGTATATAAAGTGTAAAATAACAAAATAAAATAAAAAGACTAAAACATGCTTACTGATACATCGGACTCGGGATGCGACATGCTACTCGTTTGGTTTTGATCTGTCTCACTCACCCTTTTATGATTGTCGGGGAGGTTCAAGTGGCATTCATTATCAAACCTAAATTGACTCTGAAAAAAGAAAATTTCAAACGATCAAATCGAGGTCTAGTTTGCGACCATTAGCGACACTCACTTTATAACCAGGACCTAATCTATGCATGGCACATATTTGATGTGTCGTAAGAGCTTCGCTAAATAAATAAATCGCCGACATTTGGCCGCAGAATATTCTCTCTTCGTCCAATTCGGGCGTCGCGCCAATGTAACACTTATCGAAGGGCTGAAAACAAAACAGAAACGATTAATAAACGCACAAGGGACGCAACGAAAAGTGGACAAAATCTGAAGAGATTAAACTCATCTTCAGTACAACTACGCAGTCCTGCAGTGATTTTATCTGGCAGTCTTTGGGCTGATAGGAAAGGGACATTTGAATTCCATGGAGAAGCTTTTCCCCATGAACAAGGCTCAATGCAGTCTGGTGCATATCGATCACACTACTCTAGTAAGTCTGTAGAAATTGTAGCTCCTTCAAAAGCGTGTGAAGGTAAAGGGCACGTTCAACGCCCATTCTGAAAGTTTCAAGGTCATCCAGAAGAAAACCATGATGCAATCGACTGGATAGAGCCCATTGAAGTATTTATGAGATTTAAGAGAACTTTGAAAAATAATTGGAAGTCATTTCGTATTAATGGGCTCTGAGCGAAAATAGCAATGACAATTGGCACAAAATCTGAACAGATTGGACTCATCTTCCGTACAAGTATGTTTTTCTGCCGTGCCGTGATTAAATTGGCAGCCTTTGGGCTGATAGGAAAGGTATCTTTGAATTCCGTGGAGAAGCTTTTCCCCATGGACACTTTCTATTCAAAAAGGGCTTCTTCTGGACGGTCTGGACACTGAACTAGCAAGTCTGGAGAAATTTCAGCTCTTTCAAAGAGTTGTGAAGGTAAAGGACACGTTGAGCTCCCATCCTGAAGGTCTCAAGTTCATCCAGAAGAAAATCTGAACGTTATTGACTGGGTGATGCTCATTAAACCTTAACAGAACTCGGTCCTCAATGCCTAAGGCCACTTTTGAAAATTTGTCGCACTTTTACTGCAGTTGTTAATTGCAGTTATTTGAGCTGCTCGTTAGAGGTTATAACTGTACGTAAATGAGCTCGAAGAAAATAAATCTTGCTCATTAAATATGCATTACGACTGTCTCGACGAGACGTATAATTCTGGGTTCTCCAATTTAAGTGCAATTTCTTAGTATTTTAATAAATTGGAGACACTTAAGAAAAGTAAATTTTCATTTGTACTCACGTCGTTTGTAGAAACCAACCAAGCCATTTCGGTGCTCGACGCTAATTGGCCATTAACGAGACATTTAATTTCACTTTTTGTCCATCGATTGTAAATATAAACCACAGCAATCATGTACCACTGAAAGAAAATGAAACAAAAAGCGCGTGAAAATCACTACATCAATAGAAAACTTCAAACGATTACCTTTCGTGGTTGAAATTCATATTTAACACAATGTTGAAAACCTTTACCCTTAATTTTCATCGACGTCAAAACTAAACAATTTCCAACAAAGTGGGCCGAATAACCCACCCCTTTACTAGTTTTAAAACTGCAAAAAAAAAGTGAGCGCATAAGTAAAATTGTTAAATTCGAACAAAATTGCAAATTACCAATATAAGTAAGGCTTTTCTCTTTCGATGTTGACAGAATTAATTGGATCTAGTCGAAACCAAGTGGTAAAAGTGAAACCATTCTCGTAAGGCCACTTAGCTAATGGAGGTAAAACAACGGCCTACGTGGTGAATTAAAAAAAAAAGGTTATACATTTCTTGTGAAAAACTGGACATTAAGACTACTCACCGATCCTTTTCGTCCGGGAAAACTAAAAAATACGTCCGGGCCGTTTCTCTGCGGCATTTGACGCAAGACGTTCAACAATTTGGCCGAATGACGTGGCTGCACAGGACAAAATAATTTTAACAAACTTCGAGGGCCCACTTTTTTGGCCGAGTTAATTTGGACGAATACTCACCCATTTGCCGTTCACCGCTTTCATTGCTCCAAATAAAAGTTTTAATTCTTTAACCGTTATACTGTAACTAGCTAGGACTCCCAACATTTCTATCAAGAGGTCTGAAAATAAAAAATAAGATAAGTATTAGTTGTAGTTTAAAGCGGTAAAGTTGCTCCTGCGGGAGCGTATGGATTTACTGTATTTTTAGAGTAACCAACAATTTTTAAGTCGTATCCCGATTTTTTACCCTATCAGAGTCAGCTTAGCCCATTTAACGATTAAAAACAGCTTCTATACCTCAACCTCGATCAGGATTCATGATCTTCGAATCAGAGGCAATCTGCTCTGAAGAAGCCTGTAAATCTAAAGACTAATACGTTACTACTCTTAACTTCAACTGAAACTTTGGATTTTCCCTTAAAGGTTAAATGCTATCTGCCCTGAAGAGAAGGACCAGATGCCTAGTAAAATAAACCACACGTATACTCCCCGCTACGGCCTTTTCATATTTCCTCCAGAACTAATCCGCTCCGAAGGTAATCACTCGAGATCCCGATGGCCAGCTTGCTCATCCGTAGTACGTACCTACGTACGTTACGATTTTTGGATCCAGGATCCACCTACCCTCCCCCCTGCACCCAGCTTTAGCTATATCAGGGGTATATAAGAGGGCAGGCTGATTGGTATCTCTCACTCTCCAGGAAACCATTAGACCCTGCGAAACCAACCTCATCAGAAGTCTTTAGACGTCTGCCCGCAGTACCAGTTTTAACCCGACTAGTTACAGGTTCGGGGTAGCAAAACCCCTTCCACCAGCATCTACTTTATCGCCTCCGAATCATCCGTTGCGACCTATTACGGACCAGTTACCATGAAGGCGGCGCTCGGTGCCCCTCTATCGCACGCCAACAGCGGGGCCAAGTTACCATGATGGCGCACTCGTGAACACCTTGCCACCCACCAACAGCGAGGCTGTGTCTGCAACAGGGATTAGGTAGATAGCAGAGAGCCTAGACACGCACTGGTGGTGCCCACGTGGCCAAACATTTAGAGCATGCCTACTACGGAAGTACGAGAACTTCCTACCAGAACTCACGTCTTCCCGTTACTATTTAAAGTACAACTGCAGATAGACTAGTACACAACTCCTCTGGTGCAGAGACTGCAGCAGCCAATTGATCCCAAGATCGCGTATGACTCCGCCAAGCGCTCCACTGTTCCGGTATAGCGGGTATAGTGAAATTGACCATATACAGCATACGTGTCAACTACTACTCATCCGTAGTAGTTGAACCACATAACCAAGATCTGATGCATCAAAAATGCCAGTTCAGGAGTGAGTACGTATTGCTGCACGAGCTTCAAGCTTTCGCCGATGTTATTAAACAACACATTCAATACAAGTCTGAGTGTTTAGAGTCTTTCAAGTATCTGAACGCCTGAGCACGTTTACACCCTTGCCATCTGAAAGATGAGGGAAAGACTGTGGTTTGGTACCTCTACGTGGTAGATAATAACGAATCAGAACCTAACCTAAGCATACAGTAAATGTTCATAGTCCATTCAATTTCAAGATGCAATGGATATCAACAAATACACGCAGGCTGCACGTGATAATGGCGGGCACATGAAAAGGCTAGTAGTAGAAATGAAACATTCCCATCACTAACTAAATAATACATCTGAAAATTCTCACTCAGTACGGCTATGTACAGCTTCGATATTTAGGGGGCGGGACTAATACCTGCAGCAAATTGCAATCGAGCACGATGCTAACATGCAGTGATCACACAATGGCCACTGTTGTCATTTACTGCACCTTGAATTTGAGTAGACTATAGATAGTCCAAAGCTTAGATTAGGTTAGGTCAGATTATGTGAGGCATCAGTTTTGGTCCACAGCTTTGAAATGAGCAAAATACAGTAACATCATAGAGAGCCTAAACAGGAAGCTCGCGCTCCGGATCACATGTGCATACAGGACCGTCCCGTTAGGGGCCTCCCTTGTCCTGGCGAAGATCCTGCCAGTGGAGATCCAGATCAAGCTTAGAGCGAGGAGGAGGGGTGTCTCGGAAGCCGAATTCGGGCAGGTGGAGACCGACCTGCTTAACGAGTGGAGCGAACGCTGGCAACGGTACAGAGGCTGGGCCTCCGTTTTCATTAAGAACCTGGTACCTCTGTGAGTGGAATTGGCTTGACCATTATACGACGCAGGCGTTTACGGGTCACGGCATTTTTGGCACATACCTTCAGAAGATCGGAAAACAGTTGCATGATGCCTGCTAGTTCTGCGGTGAAGTGGGCACGCCCGAGCACGCTCTGTTCAAGTGCTCCCATTTTGACAGCGTCAAGACCGACGGCGGAGACAGTGTCCGGACTCCTCCTCGGAGATGAGGGGGCCTGAGCTGTCCTGACAAACTCTTTCCGTCTAATCATGACCGTCAGACGGAGAGAGGAGCAGAATAGAACGGCTTAGCAGCGTTTCGTTGACGCAACTCTCAACCAACTTTAAACCATCGGAGCCCATCCACCTCGGGCTCAACCGCGCACCCTCTTTGAAGTAATATCCATATGGATGAGTCCCAAAGAAGGCCTCCGGAAAAAGGCGTTGTGAGAAAAGGGGTTTTAGTGAGTATACCAGGGTGAACACCTTCCCTGGCGAGTCCCACACTCTCTCCCGCACCAGATATTCGAAGCCAAATGATGCCCTTGAATCACGTGTTGGTCTTCATCCAGTAGTGTTGGTACGTATTCATTGGTGAATTCGTTCCTAATTGGAGCAAGAAACTCAACCAAAACAATTCCATTCATCCTTCCCTAAAAATCTCGGGAAGAAAAGTTTTGCAAAGAGGGGCTATTCAGTCCAGTCGAAAGATGACAAAGGGGCGCTTAAAATCAAACGGCCTTCTTTGATTTTTCCAACGCTAATTTTTCATCTTTTATTAATAGCAACTTTCACATTGATGTAAAATTAAAAAAAGATCTCAACTGCTAATTGATCTATAAAAAAGTTTCCAACAAAAATTTGACTTTTCAATTAGCTTGTAAAAGTTAATGGGTGGTAATATGATAAAAGATCGAGGCGTTGCAAGACGAGAATGAAAAATTGAGCTAAAGAAGTTTTAATTCTGTGGCGTAAAATTATATAAAAAAAAATTTTTTAATTAATTTTTATAAAAACGAAATCTCGCGCTGACATATACAATTAATTAATATCTAAATTTTAATTTAAAAACAAATTTTTCCGAACTTTTCGACTTCTACCATTAAGAACGAGTGGCTGAATTCGTCCAACAGTCGACGTTTGCCATAACCAACCAAACAAATTGAATTTTGCCGACGTGTCCTCATAGTCCCAACGCAGGGAACTTAGGAATGGTTTATAAAAATACTTTAATTTTCCAAAACAACCTCCGTAAACTTTCATTCGTGCCTTTGCGATTTTTATTAGTCGATGGTAGCTACTTAATTACGCCATATTGGATCGGCCATTTTAAATTTCTAAATGTTTAGTAAAATTTACGTAAGAAACGACCCACGAAACAGATCTATGTCAATCTACTATTAATTTCTATTTGTAAACTCCTCGTAAGTCTCCATATTGAATCCTCCATTTTGAACTTTCAAATATTTTTATTTCCACTTATCCCTAAAATCCTAAATTAGATGGCAAACGATAGCGTTTCGAAGGTGATAAACGTCCGATAGATGAGAGCGATTTTAATATTTTCGCCATTTCCGCGAGAAAATGCGCCGGGGTGGCGTTGGAAAAGTATTTTAACGGCAATTAAAATTTAAATAATTCATTATTAAAAAGGCAACATCTGTGTCTTTCTGGGGGAAACGAAACAATTTCCTGCGAAAAACAAACCTAAAAGCTCGTGATAGATGCGTACACATTCCCGCAATTTTAAACCAATTGTGTGAAAATATATTATATAAGGGTAGCACGTGAGAAAAACGACAACATTTTAAATTACTTTTACTAAATAAATTACGCCCAAGCTTTAATTTCAAAATTAACCCACCCCCTAACGCCAAATAACGAAGCCCCTATATTTTAAGATTAAACAATATTGAGCTCGAGCAATTGAATTCATTTGAAAAAAGATTTTTTTAAGCGGCAAGAGTTAGAGTTTAAATCGTGCATCGATTCTCATTCTTGAAAAGTGAAAATTTACTCGCGATTTGCAATGTTTCGGCGCTTATGTACGTTTGGTTTTGTGCGCGTTACGGCGCTAATTTAAAAAAAATATTACACCGAAACATGACAGCTTTACGAAATTACCCACAGTTTCGGTGATTTAGATTTTTAGGGGTTGCAAATTCAACACGAGCCGACTAAACCGTCTTCGTGTAAAATTAATCGCAGAAACAATTTTGAATAAAACATTAATTTCTTAATCAGAAGATTAGTTTAGCGGGCAATTTATTTATAGCGCTTAAGACAGGCTGCAGTCGAAATGCGAAATTTGGCGATCTTTTGCATCAGACGGTTAAAGATGGGCCCAAGTTTTTAATTTGTCGCGTTGCATGGTCTTAATTTTCTCGTCCACTGTCTCTCGTTGAGACAGTGAATGATTAGGTACTCAAATGATTTTGGCAGACCCAAAAACGTATTTTGGAGAAGTTAAACGGTCACTTGACGACAAAACGCTTTAGCAAATGCAGTGGTTTCTAAGAGAACATTGGGGAAGAAACCTTCCGGTTTCTCAGATTATTCCCATCCAGGCAAATTAGTCGGATCGACGCTAACTGGGCTGCTGAGACCTTCGGCTATAGGAGTTGGACACCTTCGAGGCCACAGGAGCTGCTACGCTCCCCAGAATAGAAATCATATTTCTATAACGGAAATCTAAAAACCAGGGAGACAACACTGTACGTAACCTAACAAAAAAGAGATGTCTCGCCATTCTTTTTTGCAGTGAACAAACCCGCCACTCTCGTAGAGATTGCCATTCGCTCACTAATCTTATGACCACAGACGACAGCAGTTGGTGTTTCCTTGGGCGCCGCGTGAGCTGTAGGCTATGTGCGGACCTCCACCTCGTTCGATAGCCACGATGATAGAAACATAAAATCCAATTGCCTTAAAACCCGTAGGCCCTTTGCACTGTCTAGACAAGGATCCGTCTGCAGTCCTGTCCCTTCGAAGAGAGCCACAAGTCTGCTCAGACGTATTCCTTGTACTCTCACCAGTTTCGAATTAGTAGAGCGCCTCCAAAGCTGTGCATCGGCTTAAGATGTAATGGGACTACTAACTAGGTCAGCTCCAGACATCTTGCACACGTGGGGTTCTCTCGTACTGTAAAGATTTAACGTGGAGGTCTCTGTTTCTGTTTATCACTAAAGTATCCATAATTTTGCCTATTCCAACGGGGACCATTACTACTTGACCGTATATCCAATGCCTCATTAAAGTCGACGAAATACAGGCCAGTCTTCAGACCGTTTTTGAAGCCACATTGGGTTTCACTAATAGAATTTTCTTTAAAAGTTCAAGATAAAAATCATGGCGATAGTCTACGCTGATGCATTAGCCAATGAACAGTCTTTTAGACTACAAAGGGACCGTAGACCGATGTCCTAATGGTGTCTCAGCCCTATAACAAAATGTTTGGTATTTTCCTGTGTCGAGAGGGCTCCTCGCGTCTCGCTCGGTACTACAGCTCTCTAATTTTCAGTCCATCGATCTTTATTTTCCTATCTTCGAGTTTCTTAATACGCTCGATACAAGTCCGCCCCTGAACGAAACTTCGATCAATAATATGCAGAGTCGACCATTTTTAGGACACCCAGTATAAATGTTTTTAAACAGTCTGATTTCCGGAGAGCGATAGCCCACTTAAACTGAAACTTAACTTGATTCGAGCAGCGATGCTATTCACAAGTATAGTACTTCGTCGTTCGTCAACTTAAGTGAATATTAAATAACATCCCTCTTTTGGCAGTTTACTCATATACGAGTAGGTATATCAAAGGAAAATTCGAACTCTCAAATTCATTACAAACAAAGAATAGGAAAGCTTAACACCATGCTTTCAAACACTCGCGTAACGGATTGAAAATTTTCAAGTACCAATTCTCAAGCTCAAGTCGCATTCGATAATTCCTTTGATGTCGAAAAGTTAATTTTATGCACTACAAATAATGATAATAATAATAATAGCACTTTTTACATCATATAGAGATTATAAAGAGGGTAGACTCAAAAAGTAATGTTAGTGACTTTACGTCGCAGCGCTTTCAAATCGGTTGGTGGACGAAGTCAGCGTACGCCCATCAGTTGTCTACGAACATCCGGAGAGTAAAGAAAGTCTTTTCGAGTTTTTGTCTCCCGTGCAAACCGCAATGCAGCCAGCGCTCGTTGGAACAAAGGATTTCCATCAAGTTTTGTGTGAAACTCGGCAAGTCCGCACTTCTACGATAAAGACGCCTTTTGGTTGTCGGAACGTCAAGTCTACCGGTGGCACTAGGCCGTGAAGAGGCATGCGCTGGACTGCCATCAATGACCACCACCGGTGAAAATGAGTTTGTCTCACATGGTTCAACCGTCGATGCCAAATTCCACGTGGAAGTGCTCAAGAAACTTAAAGAAAGGGCTCATCGCGTCCTGGTCGAACCCACACCGCCCGTTTCCTAGCCGATTCGAAGGTTCGAACGGTTTCCCAGTCGTTCTACAGTCCTGATGTGGTTCCTAGACTTCTTTGTATTTCCGCGCTCGAAAACTCCCATGAAAAGACATCATTTTTTGCAGACTTGGAAAAATGGATTATCTTACAAATTTCCATTAATTTTTGAAAATTTTACAATCGATGGCAAAATTTTGTAATTGCCCATCTCTATAGCCTAACCGATACTCGAACGCGGCATCCTCAGTGCGGTACTACTGGATCACTATGCCCTCAAATAATAAAAATACCCCAAAAATTTAATTTAAGAGTACTCGAACAAATTGAAGATATTATCAAAATTTTAAGGGTAACATTTACATATTAGTAACTACCTACTTGGTATTTGTATTTAACCGAACTTCCATAAAGTTATTTTACGTCTACCGACAACCGACAACCGGCGTTCGCTAACATTATTCAAACGGCAAAAAATTTAACAAAGTAACTTTAGTGTGTACATTAAATTTAATTGTTAAGCAAAATGAGGAATGGCGTTATAAATTAATAGATACATTTTGTTTTATTTAAAAAAATTAATTTTGTACGTACCGGCAACGACCGTTTCGGCGCTTCGAAGTCTCTTTAAAACGTGTTCGATAAGTCCAACGTCTGTACATGCTTGTAAATTGCGCACGCTTTTCCTCAAGATGGCAATGAAGACACTCCATATTTCGGCCTGAAACAAATTAAAAAAATTAAGTATTTATGAAACCAAATACTCCAACTACTATTTAGGGCATAAATGAAGAATTGTTCGTTGCTTAATCCCTCTCTCCTGAAACCTCGTCTCAAAAGTTAGGAAATTTAAGTTTGTACTTCTTACTTTCTTCTTCTTACGTTATTTATTATAATTTATTATTGCCATCGCCGTTAAATTGCCACACAATATTTTAGTTTTCAATATCGTGCCTCTCGCGACGTTTATAGACGAAAGTAACTTTTAAAAGGCTATACTTGGCTTAAGTTTAATCAAAAGGGAAAACCCGCAATACAATTATTGCTCTGCGGGCAAACAATAATCATAACGTACCGGACAATTGCCATAATAACACTAACAAATAATAATTAACATACCAGTAACCCAAAAGGCCAATAATACTCAACGCGAAATATAAAAAAGGAGTAAAATGGAAGCGATACAACCTACAACAACTCGCGTTTTTATTAATTAACTTAAACCCTAATTAAAAGTTTGTAAAATTGGCTACGTTATTACAAAAACGCATTCGTCTAAAAATGACAAATCTCACCGAGTTTCACACCGTTGGGTTAATTTTAAAGGAAGCAAATTAAAGGACGCCTTTCGAATATAAAATACGCAACTTCCCGTTTCCTTTCATCCTTCCCAACTCTCCTTTTAACCCATTACAAGCCATTTTCGAAAGAACAAAAAATAAAAACAACGATTTCTCCCCGAATGGGAAATCGAGAAAACATCGGTGTGTCACTTAACGACCTCCGATGCCAATTTTAAGACTAGAATGCGATAAAAATAGGAGCCAACTTAAACTCTCTTGCGCTAACAATACATAAATATACAAAAGTGAGGGTAATTCAATTATCGCGATGTTCACCTTAACAGCCAAAACAAAAGATTTTCTCCCCTTTTTTCCCTGCTTTTATTTTTCATCAAACAAACACTTTTCAGCACGGCCAAAAATTAATTTAATTTTGCGCCAGAAACAATTTTATATCGCCCGCGCGACTTTTCCAATAGTTTTAATAAGGTTAATTAAATTTATCGAATCGCAAATTTTTCTATCTTGTTCCGATATAATTGAGGCCAAATTTCCAATTTCTACCAAAATCGTGTCGCGTTGATTTTCCAATCTTCGCGAATTTTATTAACGAGCTCGGGAAGTTCATTTTAGCTAGAATTGGAAATCTTAGCGAAAGCATAGGAGGAAGGTGGTTGATTTAACTTTGGGTAGAGACGAACATGTCGAATATAGAGGATCTTTTAGTTGAGATTTATAGTAATCACGTTCCATTCGAATTGTACTCATGTATTTTCTTTTGAAAGGCGATTTTCAAAAGCCAAAAATTCCGAAATCGGCAAAAAACTGTTTTTTTAGTCAATCACTTATAACTCAAAAACTACGCGCTTTTAGAGAAAAGTGGCCCTATATAAAAACAAAGTACATTAAATTTCCCACAAGTTATGCATCTAAGAGTTTTTTAATCAGACAACCCGTTTAAGCGCTCTAGCGCGTTAAAGTATAAGTGACATTCCACCATCAGTCAAAACAACTGTTTTGTTAGTCTATCGCCTATAACTCGAAAACTACGCACTTTTAGAGAAAAGTTTTCCTATACAAAAACAAAGTTCATTAAATTTCCCACAAGTTATGCATCTAAGAGTTTTTTAATCAGACAACCCGTTTAAGCGCTATAGCGCGTTAAAGTATAAGTGAAATTCCACCATCAGTGAAAACAACTGTTTTGTTAGTTTATCGCTTACAACTCAAAAACTACGCACTTTTAGAGAAAAGTTTTTCTATACAAAAACAAAGTTCATTAAATTTCCCACAAGTTATGCATCTCAGAGTTTTTCATCAGACAACCCGTTTAGGCGCTATAGCGCGTTAAAGTATAAGTGACATTCCACCATCAGTCAAAACAACTGTTTTGTTAGTCTATCGCTTATAACTCGAAAACTACGCACTTTTAGAGAAAAGTTTTCCTATACAAAAACAAAGTTCATTAAATTTCCCACAAGTTAAGCATCTCAGAGTTTTTCATTAGACAACCCGTGTAGGCGCTATAGCGCGTTAAAGTATAAGTGGCATTCCACCATCAGTCAAAACAACTGTTTTGTTGGTCTATCGCCTATAACTCGAAAACTACGCACTTTTAGAGAAAAGTTTTCCTATACAAAAACAAAGTTCATTAAATTTCCCACAAGTTATGCATCTAAGAGTTTTTTAATCAGACAACCCGTTTAAGCGCTATAGCGCGTTAAAGTATAAGTGAAATTCCACCATCAGTGAAAACAACTGTTTTGTTAGTTTATCGCTTACAACTCAAAAACTACGCACTTTTAGAGAAAAGTTTTTCTATACAAAAACAAAGTTCATTAAATTTCCCACAAGTTATGCATCTCAGAGTTTTTCATCAGACAACCCGTTTAGGCGCTATAGCGCGTTAAAGTATAAGTGACATTCCACCATCAGTCAAAACAACTGTTTTGTTAGTCTATCGCTTATAACTCGAAAACTACGCACTTTTAGAGAAAAGTTTTCCTATACAAAAACAAAGTTCATTAAATTTCCCACAAGTTAAGCATCTCAGAGTTTTTCATTAGACAACCCGTGTAGGCGCTATAGCGCGTTAAAGTATAAGTGGCATTCCACCATCAGTCAAAACAACTGTTTTGTTGGTCTATCGCCTATAACTCGAAAACTACGCACTTTTAGAGAAAAGTTTTCCTATACAAAAACAAAGTTCATTAAATTTCCCACAAGTTATGCATCTAAGAGTTTTTTAATCAGACAACCCGTTTAAGCGCTATAGCGCGTTAAAGTATAAGTGAAATTCCACCATCAGTGAAAACAACTGTTTTGTTAGTTTATCGCTTACAACTCAAAAACTACGCACTTTTAGAGAAAAGTTTTTCTATACAAAAACAAAGTTCATTAAATTTCCCACAAGTTATGCATCTCAGAGTTTTTCATCAGACAACCCGTTTAGGCGCTATAGCGCGTTAAAGTATAAGTGACATTCCACCATCAGTCAAAACAACTGTTTTGTTAGTCTATCGCTTATAACTCGAAAACTACGCACTTTTAGAGAAAAGTTTTCCTATACAAAAACAAAGTTCATTAAATTTCCCACAAGTTAAGCATCTCAGAGTTTTTCATTAGACAACCCGTGTAGGCGCTATAGCGCGTTAAAGTATAAGTGGCATTCCACCATCAGTCAAAACAACTGTTTTGTTGGTCTATCGCCTATAACTCGAAAACTACGCACTTTTAGAGAAAAGTTTTCCTATACAAAAACAAAGTTCATTAAATTTCCCACAAGCTATGCATCTAAGAGTTTTTTAATCAGACAACCCGTTTAAGCACTCTAGCGCGTTAAAGTATAAGTGACATTCCACCATCAGTCAAAACAACTGTTTTGTTAGTCTATCGCCTATAACTCGAAAACTACGCACTTTTAGAGAAAAGTTTTCCTATACAAAAACAAAGTTCATTAAATTTCCCACAAGTTATGCATCTAAGAGTTTTTTAATCAGACAACCCGTTTAAGCGCTATAGCGCGTTAAAGTATAAGTGAAATTCCACCATCAGTGAAAACAACTGTTTTGTTAGTTTATCGCTTACAACTCAAAAACTACGCACTTTTAGAGAAAAGTTTTTCTATACAAAAACAAAGTTCATTAAATTTCCCACAAGTTATGCATCTCAGAGTTTTTCATCAGACAACCCGTTTAAGCGCTATAGCGCGTTAAAGTATAAGTGGCATTCCACCATCAGTCAAAACAACTGTTTTGTTGGTCTATCGCCTATAACTCGAAAACTACGCACTTTTAGAGAAAAGTTTTCCTATACAAAAACAAAGTTCATTAAATTTCCCACAAGTTATGCATCTAAGAGTTTTTTCATCAGACAACCCGTTTAAGCGCTCTAGCGCGTTAAAGTATAAGTGACATTCCACCATCAGTCAAAACAACTGTTTTGTTAGTCTATCGCCTATAACTCGAAAACTACGCACTTTTAGAGAAAAGTTTTCCTATACAAAAACAAAGTTCATTAAATTTCCCACAAGTTATGCATCTAAGAGTTTTTTAATCAGACAACCCGTTTAAGCGCTATAGCGCGTTAAAGTATAAGTGAAATTCCACCATCAGTGAAAACAACTGTTTTGTTAGTTTATCGCTTACAACTCAAAAACTACGCACTTTTAGAGAAAAGTTTTTCTATACAAAAACAAAGTTCATTAAATTTCCCACAAGTTATGCATCTCAGAGTTTTTCATCAGACAACCCGTTTAGGCGCTATAGCGCGTTAAAGTATAAGTGACATTCCACCATCAGTCAAAACAACTGTTTTGTTAGTCTATCGCTTATAACTCGAAAACTACGCACTTTTAGAGAAAAGTTTTCCTATACAAAAACAAAGTTCATTAAATTTTCCACAAGTTAAGCATCTCAGAGTTTTTCATGAGACAACCCGTTTAGGCGCTATAGCGCGTTAAAGTATAAGTGGCATTCCACCATCAGTCAAAACAACTGTTTTGTTGGTCTATCGCCTATAACTCGAAAACTACGCACTTTTAGAGAAAAGTTTTCCTATACAAAAACAAAGTTCATTAAATTTCCCACAAGTTATGCATCTAAGAGTTTTTTCATCAGACAACCCGTTTAAGCGCTCTAGCGCGTTAAAGTATAAGTGACATTCCACCATCAGTCAAAACAACTGTTTTGTTAGTCTATCGCCTATAACTCGAAAACTACGCACTTTTAGAGAAAAGTTTTCCTATACAAAAACAAAGTTCATTAAATTTCCCACAAGTTATGCATCTAAGAGTTTTTTAATCAGACAACCCGTTTAAGCGCTATAGCGCGTTAAAGTATAAGTGAAATTCCACCATCAGTGAAAACAACTGTTTTGTTAGTTTATCGCTTACAACTCAAAAACTACGCACTTTTAGAGAAAAGTTTTTCTATACAAAAACAAAGTTCATTAAATTTCCCACAAGTTATGCATCTCAGAGTTTTTCATCAGACAACCCGTTTAGGCGCTATAGCGCGTTAAAGTATAAGTGGCATTCCACCATCAGTCAAAACAACTGTTTTGTTGGTCTATCGCCTATAACTCGAAAACTACGCACTTTTAGAGAAAAGTTTTCCTATACAAAAACAAAGTTCATTAAATTTCCCACAAGTTATGCATCTAAGAGTTTTTTCATCAGACAACCCGTTTAGGTACTATGGCGCGATAAAGTATAAGTGAAATTCCACCATCAGTCAAAACAACTGATTTGTTAGTTTATCGCTCACAACTCAAAAACTACGCACTTTTAGAGAAAAGTTTTCCTATACAAAAACAAAGTTCATTAAATTTCCCACAAGTTATGCATCTAAGAGTTTTTTCATCAGACAACCCGTTTAGGTACTATGGCGCGATAAAGTATAAGTGAAATTCCACCATCAGTCAAAACAACTGATTTGTTAGTTTATCGCTCACAACTCAAAAACTACGCACTTTTAGAGAAAAGTTTTCCTATACAAAAACAAAGTTCATTAAATTTTCCACAAGTTATGCATCTAAGCGTTTTTTCATCAGACAACCCGTTTAGGCACTATAGCGCGTTAAAGCATAAGTGAAATTCCACCATCAGTCAAAACAACTGTTTTGTTAGTCTATCGCTTATAACTCGAAAACTACGCACTTTTAGAGAAAAGTTTTGCTATACAAAAACAAAGTTCATTAAATTTCCTACAAGTTATGCATCTAAGAGTTTTTTCATCAGACAACCCGTTTAGACGCTATAGCGTGTTAAAGTTTATGTTAGAGGTTATGATACAGAATACGCCCGATTATTTGTGTACTAATTGAAATTTTTTCGTAACCCAATTTTCGTGTTTACACTTTCGTGTCACCACATAGATTACCAGTCTACGCATCAATGTCAAAATAACTACAATAAAACGACTTGATGACATCAAACCTAAAAGTAAAAACTTTGGTAATTTTGGAATGTAAAAAACGTGATTCCGAACTAGAAAAACCTAATGAGATACGTTTGCTGAAAGCAGAAAGCAGACTTATTCAGAATGTCCTCAGCTGCTGTTGCTGCGGACGCATCAATATGGAGATGATTATAGAAAAACGACGAGTTAGTGAATTCAGTTTTGATGTTGACAAACATATTAACCACAACCAAGCTCTATTCAAAGTTCCGAATGCTTTGTGAAACGCCAATAGCAATTTTGAATAAATTCTTTGTTCCCGATTACTATACAGTTTCATTAAAATGTCGTACGAAATGAAAAATATTAAAGTAAAGTACATTTTATTGAACAAACTTGCATTGTGTAATTGAAGAGCGTTTGAGATTAAATATTAAACCAAGTTCCGACATTAATAAGAACCCCGAAAAGTCAGCAATTCTACTGTAATAGTAACGAATTGGGACGTTTTCAAATCCCAAAACTACGTCAATATTTAATAGCACGAAATGAAAAAAAATTGTATAGATCGGATGGTATTTTATTAGTAAATTTAACAAAACGCTACTGTTGTAAGTTTGTAATGAGCCTTAAAATTCTCTCGACCCCTCGGCAGAATTGAATAATTCAACCTTAATTATTGAGGTCCGATATTTACATCATGGAAAATGTTCCAAAAGGCCGATTTTATGGATAATTAACTAACAGGTTACTGAAATTAATATTATGCTAATTTATCATTATTACAACCGAAACTTACAACAATAAACTTTACAATCGATTAAAATAATACCTTCCACCACCAACAAAGTTAATATTAATATTTAGTTGGGGGAAATTCTACCGTATAATTGGACTAAAAGTTTTTCTTTTCATCGCAAACTAAAACTTTAAAATAAAGGAACGTTCACATATTCTCGGTTTAGTTGGAGGCGGCTCGTCCACAGCTCGCCATGCTCATTTCTCATTACACGAATATTGGAATCGGACGCACTCAACTGCCAACACTCACATGCAGATGTATACTACTATGCTATTGGTAGTCTAGATTCTAGATGGATGCGAAGAGCAAGGTAATCCAGGAAAATTCAGCGAGTCCCTACTCCCTTTGTGTTCAGTCTCTCAGAAGGCGTCTCATTACCTACTCATATTCTCATACTCCTATTTTAATATTCATTAAGGGAGCTATCGACCGAGACGTTCTGAGAGGCTCGTCTCTGTGTATGTTATTAAATTTTTAATTATTTTCCTTAATTTAATTAATTTAATAAGTTTCCATTTTATTAAAAATTGGCTGCCAGTAAAACCTGTTAGTGGCATGAAAAAGAGAGAAGTTTATTTTTTAACAAAAAAACGGATTTGTTTCATCTCTTTTCAAATACACACTTCAACTATAAGCGGATCAATTCAGCTTACGGCTAAAAAAATATATCATTTTTAGTAGTTTGTACTTACTTTTTAGAGCCTTTCATAAACACAACTTTAAAAGTTATTTTTCTATAAATATCGGATTACGGAAGGGAGAATTTTTATAGAAAATTTAACCCCAATTTATATTTTTTATTATTCGTGCACCTCTTTGGAACTTCAATTGTATACCTGGGCGGTACCGGCGTCGTACTGCACTTTTAACGTCCGTTACTGTCAGTGTCGAGTGCCGCATTCGTAACCACAAATGTTGCGTTCGTAGAGCTTGCATCACGTCCACCACCGAACGCTCTGTATAACTGAATTTGTTTTAGAGGGTAGTACCTACTTGTGTTTTCATGCAACTTTTATTAGAAACATTACTTCTTTCTATTACTAACAGTAAGAGCGATATAACGACTAAAATACTTTTTCAGATAGCAGAGAGTTTTTCAATTCACTTTTAGTCCCTCATTTGGCACAAAACTAAAATCGTAGGTTTAAATTAAATACTTAACATTTGAGCTCACAATTATAGTTGCAATAAAATTTAAACGTCCCTCGTATTTTGGAATACTATTATTATTATTAATTAATCTAGTAATTTGTAACTAGTTCCGATTTTAATTAAGCTTGATTATTAACCGGTTGCTTGCGTAATTCACAATCCGCAGGTGTTCGTTCTGATGGTTCACAATTAATGAGAATGTGGCCACATGCGGCTCCTATATCATTACATCCCTTTAAACCCCTAATAAATTATTGTTATTAACAAAAATTACAACCACAAAAAAACAATACAAAAGCTACAAAATAAATCATCGCTTCTAAAAGTATAAATCTAGCTATATCGTCCTAGTCGAAGCTTTGAGCTGCCTCAAAGGAGCACGAAGTAAACTTTAAAATTTGTAGCATAATTTTTAGATATAAATATAGGCTAGATGAAAGCCCAATTAGACTAGACCGGCTGGCTAACGTGCCCTTTGAATCGTGGTCAGCTCTGTAACGGAAGTTAAATGGCAGCTCATTGTCTAGCTCAGAGTGCTCGAGTGGTCTCATACTCGCATACTAGACACTCAATACACTCAAATTCTCTCTCAGAAGGATATTAGAATATTACGACACTTCATGAAGTTTCTCAAACCCATAAAAACTAGCAAAAGCGGTAGATTACGTTCTGCAAGCCAAAAAAAGCTTCTGAAACTGATAACGGTTCTGGATATAGTGCCTTGGAACTGCCAGTGTTTCTAAAAAAAATGCAAAGAAGTGCAGATAAGTGTAGATATTCGAAAGCACCAAGGTTGGACTCAGTAAGCTTGGAGAGGAGAAGACTTGTGTGGAGATAAAAAAGATACTTGGTAAGCTTCTCATAAGCAAAGAAACTCCTGCAACACTCAATACGCTCAAACTTGCTTTCGGAAAGTCATCAGGACTTTATGATATCCCATGGAGCTTTCGAAACCCATCAAAACTAACAATAGCGGTAGATTACGTTCAACAGGCCTAAAACAGCGTCTAGAATTGATAACACTTTTGGATAATGTCCTGGAACTGTCAGTGTTTCTAAAAAAAATGCAAAGAAGTGCAGATAAGTGTAGATATTCGAAAGCACCAAGGTTGGACTCAGTAAGCTTGGAGAGGAGAAGACTTGTGTGGAGATAAAAAAGATACTTGGTAAGCTTCTCATAAGCAAAGAAACTCCTGCAACACTCAATACGCTCAAACTTGCTTTCGGAAAGTCATCAGGACTTTATGATATCCCATGGAGCTTTCGAAACCCATCAAAACTAACAATAGCGGTAGATTACGTTCAACAGGCCTAAAACAGCGTCTAGAATTGATAACACTTTTGGATAATGTCCTGGAACTGTCAGTGTTTCTAAAAAAAATGCAAAGAAGTGCAGATAAGTGTAGATATTCGAAAGCACCAAGGTTGGACTCAGTAAGCTTGGAGAGGAGAAGACTTGTGTGGAGATAAAAAAGATACTTGGTAAGCTTCTCATAAGCAAAGAAACTCCTGCAACACTCAATACGCTCAAACTTGCTTTCGGAAAGTCATCAGGACTTTATGATATCCCATGGAGCTTTCGAAACCCATAAAAACTAACAATAGCGGTAGATTACGTTCAACAGGCCTAAAACAGCGTCTAGAATTGATAACACTTTTGGATAATGTCCTGGAACTGTCAGTGTTTCTAAAAAACTGCAAAAATGGAGAGAAATTCAAATAAGTGTAGGGAAGACATTCAAAAGCGCCAAGGTTGGAGTCAGTAAACCTGGCTTGTATGATGATAAGGAAGATACATGGTAAGCTTCTCACAAGCAAAGAAAACCCCGCGACACTCAATACGCCAAAACTTGCCCTAGGAAATCCATCAGGAGTCTGTGATAGTTCTTGAGGCCCTCCAAATCCAAAATACTAACAGAAGCGGTAGATTACGTTCCAAAGACCCAAAAAAGCTTCTTGAACTGATAACGTGATAACGTTTCAGAGTAAAGTCTTAGAACTGTCAGTGTTTCTAAATAACGCGCACAAAATAAAGAGAATTTCAGATTAAGTCTAGAAAAAACATTGGAACGCACCAAGGTGGAACTCAGTAAGCCTGGAGAGAAGAAGCATGGCTTGTTTAATGATAAGTGATAAGTAAAATACTTGGTAAGCTTCCAATAAGCAAACACTCAATACGCCCAAACTGGCCCTCGGAAAACCATAAACCCATAAAAACGAGAAAAAGCGGAAGATTACGTTCCACAGGGCCCAGAAAAGTTTCTGGATAATGTATTGGAACTGTCAGAGTGTCTAAAAATATGAAGCGAAGTGCAGATAAGTCTAGACAATCAAAAGCACCACTGTTGGACTCAGTAAGCCTAGAAAGAAAAAACCTTGTTTGGTGATAAGGAAGATACTTTGTAAGCTTCTCGTACGCAGAGACACTCGACAACTCCCAAACTCGCCCTAGGAGAGCCATCAGAGTTTTATAATAGGTACTCCATGAGACTCTCCAAAACTACACACTACTAGCAAAAGCGGTAGATTATGCTCTGTAGAGCCAAAAACGCTTTTGGAACTGGTAATGTTTCTAAATAATACTATACGAACACGAAAGCACCAATGTTGGACTTAGTAGGTCTAGAGAGAAGAAAGCTTGTTTGGTGATAAGGAAAATACTTTGTGAGTTTCTCATACGCAAAGAAAATCCTGCGACACTCAATACGCTCAACCTCGCCCTCGGAGAGCCATCAAGTTTTTATGATACTCCATTGGGCTCTTCAAACCTATAAAAACTAGCAAAAGCAGCCGATTATGTTTCGTAGAGCCAAAAAAGCTTCAGGAACTGGTAAAGTTTCTCAAAAATATTATAAGAACAACAATTGCTTTTAGAAAGCCCTTGGGTCCTCAAAGAATATGAGAACGC
This sequence comes from Malthinus flaveolus, assembly GCA_950108345.1. NCBI lineage: Eukaryota > Metazoa > Arthropoda > Insecta > Coleoptera > Cantharidae > Malthinus > Malthinus flaveolus. The sequence goes on along the minus strand of OX467289.1, from coordinate 4,243,195 downwards.
AAAAGAAAGTTTCTAAAGAGCCTAAAAGAGGCCGGATCGTACGATTAGCCTCGAGGAGGCTATAGAGAGAAAGATGAAGCTTAATAAATGTTTAAAAAGCAGTAGAAATTGTGAGAATGTCTGAGAAGGTTCTTAGGATTTGGGAAAAGTTCTAAAGAGTACATAAATCTCGGATGAGCGATCGTCTTACATTCATTGTTTGGCCACTTTATCGTAAGACGAGATGAATCATTAAAAATAGAAAAAAAGGAAAGCTCAACGATATAACAAAGTTTTGCACACAAGCCCACGATAAGCTTGAGACGTAGTAATAATTTAATTTAGAATGCTCGTTACATTTTAATGAGTATAGTATAATATGCAGTCTCGTATCGAATGAAACAGAACAGCTGAGATGAGCATCTTGGCATTATTACAATGAGATCGAATTTAGTTAGTAGAAGCAAATTACTCAAAGGATTTTGCATTTAATTTTGTTACCCAATACGCGCATATAACATGAGGTAGGTACATATTACTGTAGAGAGGTAGAGCTAATAACGATAGTTTCAAAATTACGAGTCAACTCTTCATCAACAATTTAATAATACAACTTTCCGAATTAAGTTCCACCCTTAATAAGGATACACTTTTTTTATTTCAACTTTACTTAATTAAATAAGTGAAGGAGCTTCAATATCAGTTCCGCTTCCACGGTATTTTAATTAAGTTTTTCGAGAGGTATAAGGAGCTTATTTCTTGCTCTCGTCGCGTATTTACGATTATTGTAAGCTCGCCAAAGCATCATTATAAATACTACCTGTCGATATTTTCCAAAAAGTTGTTGAGAAACAAGCGAGGCCCATTCGTGAGGCCTTTTCTACAAAACAACAAAAAGTTAGTGAACAAAGATGGGCCTCTCAGGAGTGTAAGGAAATCAAAATCTTCTCCTCAAAGAACGCAGTTTGTGTGGAGGATAGTTTTAGAAATGGCCAAAAGGGGCGTGTGAAAAGCGTTTTTTGAGACTAGACGAACTTTTCTACTAATTCTACAAGACGCTTGGCAAGCTGTAACCTGGAAAAAGTTCAGATAAAACCTAAAAATGCACTAAAAGACAAATAACGGTTGCACGAACTCGAGGAAGAGCCTTACCGGACAAAAGGGCGCGAGAGGGCTTTAAAAGGTTTAAATAACGACGCATTGAGAGAACCACGAAAATAGTGGCAAAGGAGAGAAGAGCTCGAATCAAAATCCCATATCAGCCCCGTCGCTGCCCGTAATTAACGATCTACGACGTCTGTTAGTGATCGATCACTTCAAGTTAAATAAAATAAGAAATTAATTGCCAAATTTCTCAACAAACGCGTGAAAGTTACCGAATCCAAACTTTACTTCGAATAAGTGTAACCCAACAATTAGTTCCACAAAAAGGAATTAAAAGTTATACGAACAAATTATTGGTGTAACGGACACGGATGATAAAACAAACACTTTTACTATTAATACTACATTTTCTTTTTAGTTAACTGTGCGTCGATAAACAAACGCTCGAGAGCCGGTTTGTTATTAGAAAATAAAAATAAAAGATTTTAATTAAATTAAAAGTGTAAAAATCAATTTGTGTCCTGTTTAATTAAGCATTACAGTCCCTTCTCCATATCTCTCTCTCTCTCTTATTCGCACCAATGAAGTGAAATTATCGCGATACAAAAGGAACGTAACCACTCTTTGCCTCAATAGCCAACTAAGACGCATTGGGGCACATTTGAAATTCCATACATAGTAAGTAACATTTAATTTAATTTAATTACTACGTAGGCTCTTAGTTGTATTATTTTGTTGAAAACTCCCCCGAATTCAATTCCATAAGAGGCGCGACACGCATTGATGACCGATTATTGGGACGCACTACAAAATAGGAAGTTTCTAACCAAATCCCTTAGTTCGAACGCAAGTTCCAACATACTAATAGCTCCTTGAATAGGCTAACCCTCCTAACAGACGACGCGGGTTTAACCCACGACCCACGTAAATTTTTCCAGACTACGTACGTACGACTTCACAATTTTTAAGTTTTGGGGTTCAGGCTACAGCTTCGACACATTTTCACGCAGACAACAAAGGACATTTCGACCTTTTGGGGGCTCATGCGTTTACTCTCATGCTCTCATGCCACCGCGTCGTGTGAAAGCGCTTGAATATAAACAATTGCCGATTTAAGCCACAGTCTATAAAAAGAGGTCAAGATGAAATCGAAGACTTGAAATTTTCCTCATCGACGAAAGATAATTTTAAATCAATATTCCCTCCAATAACTGTCACTTTGATCTTTACTCCAATTAAGCTCTTAGTACGAAGCTTTGATTTTTTAATTAACTTCGTTAATAACTAAGCGAGTTAGTGAGTAGTAAGGAGAATTAAAACTGACGTCTCGATTTTCATGAAATGACAATAATAAATCGGCGTACTACTACAGCTTACCGAAATGAAAATGAAAAAGCACATCGCATTTCCTTTTCATACTAAAAATCAATTGGATTGGTGTTTGCAAGGGTCCGGCACGTGCTACCGTATTAATGGAGCCACTTACGACCCAAACCGGATGCTTTCGTATCGGACTTTCGACGCGATCCTTCCGTACCATATGCGCTCGTGATTGCAACAAATTGTCGTTCTGGACTTCCGATACATAAAACACATTTTTGTCATCCGACCTGTATACTACAACAAGAGTGCTACTTCATACTTTATTACAATTTGTTTCAAATTTTGAACAAAAATTTGACAAGAGAACGTCAAATAAGAGACGCATTTTTTCCCCTAGTTGACAGCCAAACTGGATCGGTGATATTGACGTTAACAAAACTAGAAGATAAACATAATAAGAATTTCTTTGTAAGGTTTGTAGGGCTTAGACGAGATTGACATAAATATTTGCGTGTTGATAAAAAAAAATTGCGAACAAAAAACGTCAGTAACGGTGGATGGGAAAATGAAATTTCGTGTTATATTATTTAACGCACTCAAAATTCTCTTAAATGTAATAATTTCTTTCCGAGACGTTTATTTGGTATCAGACAAACAAATATTTTCTTTTGAAAGTAAAAGTTTTGGCAAGTTAACCGCCATATTGGACATGCCATTGATTGCTTATGCCAGGTTTCTTACGTCAGATGAACTCTTCTTGAGCCGCCCCCAAATTAAAGCTGCCAGAGTGGCAGACGATCGGTCTAACTCTTTTGCAATTTCTTTAGTATATTTGCATGCTGCCTTCCGGACACGAGAAATGAGAAAGTAGTTGCTCTTGGAGCTTAGTTGATACGCCCGCATACACTAAATTTCAACGCGCTCTAGCGCCTAACTTAAACGTCTGACGTAAAAAACTTCGAGACATAATTTGTAGAACATTTACGGCACTTTATGTTTGTACATGAATACTTTTCTCCAAAAGTCTCAAGTTTTCGAGTTATGAGCAAAAAACCATAAAAACAGTTTTTGTCCGATTTTGGAATTTTTGCCAAATTTTAACGCGCTCTAGCGCCTAAACCGTTGGTCTGAAGAAAAAACACGACCAATAACATTTGTAGGAAATTGAATGTACTTTAATTCAGAATAGAAACACTTTGCCCAAAAGTGTGTAGTTTTCGAGTTATGAGCAAAAACCCAAAAAAGCAGTTTTTTGGCCGATTTGTGAATTTTTTCAAATTTTAACGCGCTCCAGCGTCTAAGCCGTCCGTCTGAAGAAAAAGTTTGAAAAACATTACTTATAGAAAATTTAATGTACTTTAAATTTGTATAGGAAGACTTTTCTACAAAAGTATGTAGTTTTCGAGTTATGAGCAAAAAACCATAAAAACAGTTTTTGTCCGATTTTGGAATTTTTGCCAAATTTTAACGCGCTCTAGCGCCTAAACCGTTGGTCTGAAGAAAAAACACGACCAATAACATTTGTAGGAAATTGAATGTACTTTAATTCAGAATAGAAACACTTTGCCCAAAAGTGTGTAGTTTTCGAGTTATGAGCAAAAACCCAAAAAAGCAGTTTTTTGGCCGATTTGTGAATTTTTTCAAATTTTAACGCGCTCCAGCGTCTAAACCGTCCGTCTGAAGAAAAAGTTTGAAAAACATTACTTATAGAAAATTTAATGTACTTTAAATTTGTATAGGAAGACTTTTCTACAAAAGTATGTAGTTTTCGAGTTATGAGCAAAAATCCAAAAAAGCAGTTTTTTGGCCGATTTGTGAATTTTTTTCAAACTTTAACGCGCTCCAGCGTCTAAACCGTCCGTCTGAACAAAAGTTTGAAAAACATAACTTATAGGAAATTTAATGTACTTTAAATTTGTATAGGAAGACTTTTCTACAAAAGTATGTAGTTTTTGAGTTATGAGCAAAAATCCAAAAAAGCAGTTTTTTGGCCGATTTGTGAATTTTTTCAAACTTTAACGCGCTCCAGCGTCTAAACCGTCCGTCTGAAGAAAAAGTTTGAAAAACATTACTTATAGGAAATTTAATGTACTTTAATTCAGAATAGAAACACTTTACCCAAAAGTGTGTAGTTTTCAAGTTATGAGCAAAAACCCAAAAAAGCAGTTTTTTGGCCGATTTGTGAATTTTTTCAAACTTTAACGCGCTCCAGCGTCTAAACCGTCCGTCTGAAGAAAAAGTTTGAAAAACATTACATATAGGAAATTTAATGTACTTTAATTCAGAATAGAAACACTTTACTCAAAAGTGTGTAGTTTTCGAGTTATGAGCAAAAACCCAAAAAAGCAGTTTTTTGGCCGATTTGTGAATTTTTTTCAAACTTTAACGCGCTCCAGCGTCTAAACCGTCCGTCTGAAGAAAAATTTTGGAAAACATAACTTATAGGAAATTTAATGTACTTTAATTCAGAATAGAAACACTTTACCTAAAAGTGTGTAGTTTTCGAGTTATGAGCAAAAAAACCAAAAAAAACAGTTTTTTGGCCGATTATGAATTATTTTCAAACTTTAACCCGCTCTAGCGCCTAAAGCGTCCGTCTGAAGAAAAAATCGTAAGAAACATAATTTGTAGGAAATTTAATGCAGTTTAATTTTGTATGAGACACTTTTCTCCAAAAACGTGAAGTTTCCGAGTTACGCGTAAAAAACTAAAAATACAGTTTTTAAGCCGACTGGAATTGTTTTTTAACTTTAATCTAGGGCCTAAACCGTTCGCCTGAAGAAAAAACCTAAGAGATATAATGTGAAGGAAATTGAACGTATTTTATGTTTACATAGAACCACTTTTCTCAAAAAGTGCGTAGTTTTCAGGTTATACGCGAAAACCCGAGTTAAACCGGAGTTTTACAAAGCTTTGTGAAAGGTGATAAGTTTTTATTTACACAGTCCACGACCCCTAACTGCTGATCAAAAACTTATTTTCCTACAGTTTTTTGACTTCGTAGTCATAGGGTAAACCCATCTTAGGTATAAAATCCCAAAATAGGAGCTCACAATTAAAACGCCACATTAAAAAAACCCTAAGAATAATAAAAAGAAAAACTAACATGAAAAACTGAAAAATTCAAAACTAAAATAATCCCAAAGTCAAAAATTTCAATATCAATAATTGAATAAAAAAATTACTGCAAGAAAACAGTAAAATAACACTAAATATCTACTAAATTGAAAAATACAAAAATTTACGCTACCTTCTGTCGTGATTTGTGATGCTAACACTTTGAAACTCAATCTTATACTGAATGAATTAAACTTGAAATATACGTAGCTTATGACTAATGCCTCTTAGGCACTCACATGTTCTAAATGACTAGGTATCAACATCGAATAATCATAAATAATACGTTTGGCGATAATAGCATTACTCGCTCTCGTTATCACACGAATAATACTTGTATAGGGATAAATACATCTTACATTACCACATTAGAATTAAAAGAACATTAAAATCGAAGTGTTACTCAAAAGGCGCGTGGCCTAGGGCATGACGTCACAAAAGGACACCCCTTCCTACTAATTTTTTTTTAAACTTGTGTTACACACTGTATATTACATCCTCTGGTATGTACATAGTACATACACGACGGAATTTAATCTATTATAGGCGTGTTACGTGTGATTGATTATTTACTTCATTGTTAAAAGACGTAAACAGATTTTTCTTGGCGAATATTTCATTTCCGTCTATGAAAATAAACAATTGCTTCTTCAAAAGTAAGAAAACAAAATATATTATTTTAGTTTAGAGACGAAAATGTATCATTTATTTACCACGTATATTTTCATCAGTCAACTTTTTTTCCGTTCTTTCACCGCTTCTTACGTGAAAACAAGCAAAATTTAATTATTTTCTCAACTAAAATATTTACGATAAAAGCACAGCTTTATACGTGGAAAAATAAAAATGAAAAGTACATCAAAAGCTTATAAGAAAATCAAATTTATTAATTTTATTTTCTCGTCTTATTGGAAATTTTTGATTGACCGCCAGCGTTATTGCCAAGAGATTTTGCGCAGGTGGGTAAATAGCTTCTGGAATAAATGAGCTCGAGCAAAAAAGAAACGTCGTCTCTCTTACGCTCTTACGATGTGCCGGCTACGCGCATAAAAAATAACATCAGGTAGGTTGTTCAAATGAGGCAACATATTGTAATGTGTTTTTTTTATAAATAACACAAGCTACAGCGTTCAGAACCAAACAAATGGCCAGAGAGTACGCCAACTAAATGTAAAAATTGATGCAAATTTTTAAATTTTTAGGGTAAATTATTTAGATAAATCTAATACGTTGCAAATTAACTCCAACATACACACACGTGTGAAAAAACTATAAAGGAGAAAATTTGTTTTCCACCAAACACCTCGGGAATCGAATCCAAGACCTTGCTATTTCCGGTATTTCTTGCAACGTATTAGATTTATGTAAAAATTGATAGTGACTTGGTGACTATTTGAGCGGACTAAATATTTGTTTTGAGGCACGAGAAGACAAAAACCTCTCGAGGCCGATCCTCGTAGGCCTATTTATTGTAGTCTTTGTGAGTCTTCCAGAACACTAAACATTACATAGTTGTTGCCATTCTTGAAGGATGTAGATTTGTAAAACCCTACACCTTATCACCCAAAATAATCCACAGCCTGCTTATTTAGTAAATTCATTCCTAATTCGTAAATAAAACTAGAAGAGTAATACAGTTATTTAGGAATTTTAATGTAAAGCGTTGGAAGTAATTTCGGTTGTAATTACATACTAGTTTGTGTAGAGAGGAGCTTATTGAAGTGTTCAGGGTATTTGTTGAAAAGGGACTAAATTAACTTGCACATTTCCTCCGTAACATATTAAGTTCTAAACAGCGTTATAAGCTTCACACAACACTGCACTGCATATTATAACTATAATAATAACGTCACATCCGAGTGTATTAACGCTAAATATTAAAATGTTTGGTGCGTTTTAATTAATTTTTTCGCCACGTTATACGTACTACGTACATTTCGTCCAATCTCTTCTATATAGTACCCTTTTTCCTCTCGTTTATTTTAGTTTAAAAGTATTTTTGTGAACCTTCAACGCGGAGCTTTAAAATAAATCTAGATAGATGAAACCGGACATTCTGAAATCCAAACGATAGGGAATGTAAATATCAGTTCAAGGATTTATGTCTGTTTACCAAAGTGACTGCCATTTCTAAATCCTCGTACGATTTTTTCCCTGTCTATTTTTACCCGGACTCATTTAACTTAAAAACAATATATCTCTATTTTTTCACGTATCCGTTCTACAGAAAAGAAATTGAAAGTAATTGCGAACGAGCCCAATAAAAATTGCCTCGTTCGAGCAACTTTAGAATCGATTTTTAAAAAGAACTGCTGATGTGGCTATAAGAGGAATTTTTCGTACGCGTTGAAAAGATTTATCAGAAATAGTACCTAACAATAGTATGCTCAGAGGCGCTCCCTGATTTAAAAAAGCCAAAATCATTCGGGGCGTTCGTTCCTATTTGAAATAGGAAGCTAATTTCCGGTTTAACCGGAAGTGTTTCTTAAACCAAAATTATAACAAATATTAGAAATTTATAAGATAAATTAATTAAACCATTAATTAAACCAACTTGCAATTACAAATTTTAATTACAAAAGAAGTTATAAATTTTTGAAATTTTGACCTTCAAAAATTCATAGCTACGAAACTAGCGGATAGCGAAAAATGAAACTAAGGGGATTAATTAGGAACTTCAGTATCTACAACATATCAAAATATAGACAAAACGGGCGGAGCCAATTTTGAGAAAACTCGTTTTGAAACTTTAATCAACTTTGGTCCTTTAAAAGCAGTCAATTTGAAATTATTTTAAAAATCGATTCTAACAAAACTAAAGCCCCATATTTTGCCTATTTATTTCTGTTTTTAGATTTTTATAAAAATAATTATTTTCAAAGCTATAAGTAATAAAAAAACTAGAAAATGGGACGATCGTCATACTGGCCGCCATTTTTAATAATAATAATAATAATAATAATTCATTTATTTACACAGTCGTAAACCACAAGGACCAAGTTCAGATTTTAAATTTAAAAATTTGAAAAGGTGTTTTTTAATTACAGCCGATGTGTACTATGTACTAACAACTAAGTTATAACTGAATATCAATACTGTGGGTCAAGATTTTCCGAAATGCGACCAAAATAACCATCTTATTTCGGACCACCCTGCATCGGTGTTAGGGCTGAGTAAAAATCGATTAATCGACGTTTTAATCGATTAATCGATATTCGATTAGCTTTTGAAAATAATCGACTAATCGATTGTCCGATTAATCGATTGTTCGATTAATCGATTGTTCGATTAATCGATTGTCCGATTAATCGATTGTTCGATTAATCGATTGTCCGATTAATCGATAAACCACAAATTAAGTATTTACTAATAATAATAAAGCCCGTCTGAAAAGCCGGACTGTCCGATTATCGAATTAATCGATTGTTTGATTATCCGATTGTTTGATTAATCAATTGTCTGATTCTCCGATTAATCGATTGTCCGATTAATCGATTGTCTGATTAATCGATTGTCCCATTAATCTAATCGATTGTCCGATTAATCGATTTTCCGATTTATTTATTGTTCGCTTAATCGATTGTCCGATTAATCGAGACAATCGATGTTTTTGAGACAATCGATTGTCGATTGTGAAATTTAACAATCGCCCAGCCCTAATCGGTGGTAATCGAATACAACCTTTGATAAAGCAAATTTACGGTCGGGAAAGTTTTGATGCCTCATCCTGTATATTTCAGCTTACATCAAATGAGACAATAAGCAGGCCAGAGAGATATGCAATAGCCATGATCATACTCTCAACTAAAACTTTAGCCATCCCTTAAAAATACTTCTCATAATTCCAAACTTCAATTGTTGTCTACCACCATTAGCCTACACAATCAAAAATTGTTTATCCATTTTGTGTTTAATTATTTTGGTTTTGCACTTGTGTACAAGCACACCTAACTGACTGAGGGACTAAGGACTGAGGGGCTCGCCCGAAAAAAAAAATTTTTTACACGAGTGCGTCAACAGCTTTGTAACTGAGAGTACGGCCTTGCATACACTATTTAAGTTACAATTTATTACTATCTTATCAATATAGGTAATTACGTTTTTTATGTCTTTTCACAATTGCACACATTGTACAATAACAATCAACACCAAAATCTGTAAAATACATGCAAAAAAGTTTCTTAGAAACGTCAATTTGAAATTTTTAGTTTTAATAATTTGAAAGTAAAGCACAGTCCAGGTTGGGCCAGGATGGGGCGTCTATTAAGTCTAAATCGACCTGATGGGTAAAAATTATAAGAGAAACGTCCAGGAAAGAAATTATTATTTACGACACGCTCTAAAACGCAAAAATATTTTTTACTATACAGGGTGTCCCGTTTAAGACGTACTCAACCCAACTTTGTTTCACTAGACGCAATTCCTTATTTCTTACCACAAAATATACTAATTTAACCAATGGTTAAGAGTGATATTACGGTCAACACAATATACATCCCCCTACACCCTTAATTTCAATCCAATTCAACCTCTGTTCAACTTCACTTTCTACTGCGACTGTACACAAAACAAATTGCTTCATTACAACGGTACAAATAACACGGACAAACAAGCAGACAGACGGACACGTTATACCGATTTAAAGAAGCACCGATGCGAATATTTCCATTATAATCACGATCCGTTTATACTCGACGAATTGAAAAATGCACGGAGCGGCGGAGAGTAAAAAATTCGAGAATAATAAAATTAGAGCTTTCAAGTAAAATCTTATGCGAACACGTACGCGAGCTTTTATAAGGTCAATTTTAGATTGCATCAGCACATGCTGTGTTGTATTATTGCAGTACATGTACGCAATTTGATAAAAATTGAAATTTTGATGATATTGCTTTAGACGTTTCGTTATAAATCGACTATATGATTACATTCTCACGAGGACCAATCCACAAACGCTACAACGGACGTCAACACGGGAGACTGCTGAAGGGCTATATCTATAATTAGTAAACCGTACCATATCAACCACTCAGGCGAATTGTGTTACGAACAACTGTCAACGACCAAATAGTTTGCTCAATTTCAGCCACAAATTTGATTCCAATTTAACTGAACTACCCTATACGACGTAAATTTGTCTTATTCCTGCAGTAACTTCACAATTGACGTCACAACACTGTAATAGCGATCAACACGATCACGCACACATCAGTAGCAAACTGCGCCAAACTTATTTTTCTACCAAAAAATACGAAAGAAGAAAACAACCCCTATTTACTTTAGTTTTGATATAGCGTTAAACTCTTTATTAAAAGCAAACGAAATTCAATTTGTGGTTGTTAAATACGTCAAAGTGCAACGATGCGGCACGGCATTCTAATTAAAAATGAAGAAATCGCAGCTCAAGACGATAATTTTTAAAGAAGTTTATTAAAAGTTGTTTACGAATTATCGATCTATGTCTCAAACAAGGTTGAAAAAATTTCTAAAGTTGGATACGTGTGCTCAAAAGATTAAGGCGAGAATACGCTCCTGTAAAGATCTCAGACAAATTGAACGAAAAATAAACATATTGCAGGTACTTAAATAAATTCAAAGAGTACAAGAGATACATAGCTGGATTTAGAATGGAAAAATAAAATTTTTAGTAAAAAAATTCAAAAACAAAAAATAAAGTTAATATTACAACACCAAAAACAAATCAACTAATCGAAATGGCGACTGCGGATTTGAAAGCAGGTTAAAAAGTGGCGATGAAAATGTTCTATAGATAATTTTAAAAGATTAAGGAATAAAAAAGTTATAGCCAAAAAAGAAAATGGGAATTTTCGTTTTTCAAGTTTTCTCTAGAACGCGTAAATTTCCATGAAATTGTTTTTTAGATTATTTGCCAGAACCGAATTTAGCAGCTTTGTCAAATTTAAACCTACAATCTAGCTCTTAAGATAAGCGAGCTCCCCATGTTCACAATAAATTTCAATCACCCTGTATATACAATTTTTTTAAATTCCCAAAACCGTTTATTCGGTCTATTTACCATCCTGTAGCTTCAGGTGGACATGTTAAAATATAAAAAAAAAATTATAGGGGTGAGATCCCGATTAAGTTACCACCCGGTAATAATAAAAATATACTCGGTACACCATTACAGCAGTACACATCGATAACATTGATTAGTATCGATAGTATTGTGTTCGCACAATTATTATTGTTATACAGTCGGTCATTAAAACGAATTCAATTGAGTTAATCGCTAAAATGTTATAAATAAACGAAAAGGAAATCTAAATTTCGAAAGCAATACACAAGCGATACGGATTAGTTTACGTTAAAAAGTCGAATAATTAGACATAAAAAAAACAATATAGATATTGTAGTCGCGCTAATTCAGTTTTAAATTATTGCTATCACTGACGTGCCCTTCCTAGTCTTGTTCACGTAAACAAAAATATTAAAACACAAACGCGATAATAGGTACTATAGGCCAGTCAGTAGAGGACCAAAACCCCCTTCTATGATTCAATAAATGGTGTAAGTAGAAGCTTTTAGTTTTTAAATTGTTTATATAGGTGTAAACATGTAAAAAACAAAAATGCTAAGACCGGCAACCTCGGGAGACTTTTTGGTAGCCAAAACCCCCAAAAGTTTAGAACTTGTTTTGTTTTTTCGCCTATAACTCCTAAACGGTGCATCTTAACGAAAAAGCTTTTATATAACAAATTAAAGAACATTAAATTCTGCGTCGAATGACCACCAACACTTCCAGTCCAGTCAATGGTCGCATTCACCGGACGTAGCGTAAACTGATACCGATCCAGCTGCTACATATGTAGCGGTACAACGTCCGGTAAATTTGTTAAGTTGGCTTAAAAGTGAGCACAATTTATATATGTCAATTATCGGCTGTGATCTCGTTGGTATGGATGATTATGTTATTGTTGTTGATGTTGTTGATTTCGCGTTTATTAATTTGTAAGTAAATTCAAATTTACAACTACTCTTCAAAATATGCTACAACTCCGCTCCCAATATGTAGCGGAAATAAAGTATGCTCGAAAAAATGGCTACCGCTCCACAACATGTTACGAGAGTAGCGCTCGGTAACGGTGTTGTCAGCGGACGAATTCGCAACAGTTGCACAACAGTTACGTCCAGTGAATGCGACCATTGGGGGGTTTTGCCCTACAAAAGGTGGTGTAGTTCTGATTTTTGAGTATGTTATTGGGTTAAGAGTCCTGATAAAAAATCCCAGTTTTCGACCTCGGGGTGGGTCCAAGCGATCCGCCATCTTGGATTAAAGGTACAAAAAATTGTTTTTTTCGATTTAACCTCTTAACAGTTGATCCCACAACAAAAATTTCAAATCCAAATTTGAAGAGGACAAAATTCCCTACAATATTCATTCTATTCATTTTGTTCCCATCTGTTACGGTTTCTGAGATATAAGCTGGAGAAAATAGCTATTTTTAGAATAAATGAATTTTTTTGGTAAACTTCGCTTGGGGACTTTTTTACCGTTTATTTGAGAGAAAATTTTTAAGAACAAAAGTTGTAGTATTTTAAATTGCCTTCAAATTGAGTGTATCACTGATATTTTAGCTCAACCAGATCCAAAGTTAGAGCAGTTTTATGATACAATCTCAAAAATGAGTCATGAGTTTTCGCAGCTCGAAGTTTTCGTTACAACCCCATCTCCCTCCCTTCATATCAACCCATACCAACTTGTCTCACATGTCAACATTTTTTATTCAATTGAAAATGGGGATGGTGGGGGGTGGGGTAGAAATTTTTTCGTTTACATTGCCAACAACCAGTCCTCATATTTATGTCAACAATTAATCATTCTAACGTTTTGGAGGGTAGTGTTTGAGGAGATTAGGGGGGGTGGGTAGTTTTTTTAAACAATTCTTTATAAAATGCAAAAGGGGGGGCTGGTACCACTTTGTTTCTAAAAAATCTTTAACCACGACCTTATTCCATCTGATGTGATATAAGAACTCTTCTATCGTTAAGCACTTTTATTGTCACTTTACGGTTCAACTTCAACTGGAAGAGAAATTAAAAAATAGATAAATATACAGCACGTTCAAAAGAACGTCGAGGGCTTTCTTGTAGTTTTATCAATTTATTTGGAAATTGGATTATTATGCAAATCAGAATTCAGATTTATTGCATTTTCGGCACCCTTTCTTATCACTTATCACTAGAATTGTTGAATATATAAATTTTTTCGTATATTTTTTCTCTTTATCCAAATAAGTAATTTGCGTGACATTTTCTTTTAGTGATTTCGAAGACATCGCCCAAGGACTACCTCACCAAAAAGTCCAGGATGAAGTCGGCGTTGATTCTAATTTTTGGCACTATTCTTGCGCATCGACAACTGTATGGTAATTTACTTCTTTTACAAGCATCCCTTCCCATCCCCACTAGCGTTTCGATTCGAAAATATTTTTATTTGTCCCCTGTGTTTTTAGGTAAAAACGAAGTCAATTTGTTCGCTACAGAAGCACCACCACCACTAATGTACGGCAAAGATCTACCAGAAAACATATTATCCGAAATTTTGACAATTTTAATCAACGGAACGGTTCATTTAATTGGAAACTGTACAGTCGATAACGATGCATCTCACGTACAATATTGGTTGTACACTAGAGAAGTTCCACAAGGACAACTAATATCGTTTGAGAGCACTAATTTTAGGCGCCCGACAATGATTTTATTACACGGATGGGGCGGAAATAAAAACATCGACTACATAAGGGTTATACGAAAGGCATACCTAAAACGTTACAACGCCAACGTGATAGAAGTGGATTATGGATATTACGTCGCTGCTGATTACATTTCGTCCTATTGCAAACTGCCTCAAGTAGCAGCGAATGTCGCGCGATTTTTGTGCAAGTTAAATAGATATCGTAAGTTGTCGCGCTTGCACGTCGTCGGACACTCTCTAGGAGGCCAAGTGGCGGGTATGGCCGGATATTTGGTTCAACAAAAATGTGGTATTATTGGAAGAGTAACTGGATTGGATCCTGCAGGGCCGTTATTTCAAGATGTGAATACACAAGTACGTTTAGACGCGACCGACGCCACTTTCGTCGACGTCGTTCATACAAACCAAGGCCAATATGGATACGTTGGAAATATTGGAGATGTCGACTTTTATGGAAACTGTGGAACGTATCAACCGGGGTGTTGGAGAGCAGTTCTTGAAAATATCACTGTGGAAACTATTCTTGACGTACCAGTAAATTACAGTGAGTATGACCTCCGAGGGGATAATTGTATTAATAAAAAACGCACTTTCAGTTACTTGCAACCATCAGAGGAGCTGTTACTACTTTGCTGAAAGCATCACCAACAATAGCTTTTTAGCAACAGCAATCTACGGCCCATTGATATGCATTGAAGACGACTACAATGGAGTGGACCGTACTTATATGGGGGAATACTGTAGGTCGCCCCAAAATTACGAAACGTACAATTTTAAAACCAACGCCGAATCACCGTATGGCCAAGGTCCCGATGGGCCATTACAATAATTACATTACTTTGTAAGTAACCTCAATTAAAATAAATATTTCATAAGTAAACTAAAATTTTATTTGCCGCAATTTGAGGTTAGATCTATCGAATAAGTTTAAGGTCCACATTTAAAAACAAAAATTGAAGACTATGGCAGACGAGGTTATGGCTTCACCAGACTTCGCATTAGCTAATTCTAATTGCTAAGGATGACAGTGAAATTGAAAGACGGGAACAAGCTGCGTTGTATCCAAATACCTCCACTATACGAAACAGACTCAATTCGAAGGCGCGCGACTGAGTGTGGGCTTGATGTGGTGCCTCAGAGAGGCTTATAAGGACACATGTCGGTTTTGAACCCTTTCCGAGGTTATGCGCAATACTAAAGTCCCCTCCACACGACCTGATTTGGTCAGGCGGTCGGGCCGATTTGGTCAGATCAGGTAGAATATCTGGTCGTGTGTAGGCTTGTCGTCTGACATTTATTGGGTCGGGTCGTCGGGAGTTGTCAGATGGCCCGTCCACCTGACTACCCAACCGCCTGACCAAATCAGGTCGTGCGAAGCGTTGTCAGACGATTTAGCGTGTAGGCAACACCTGATTTGGTCGGACCGACTGTCGGGCCGACCGCGTCAGGTCGTGTGTAGGGGACTTTGTTGGGTCATGTGTAAGCCACACCTGATTTGGTCGGACCGACTGTCGGGCCGACCGCGTCAGGTCGTGTGTAGGGGACTTGAGCCTTAAAACTACAAGATTTACCAAAGCTTGGTAGCTCAGAGAGGAGAGCAAAGAACAACATCGTTTGTCTACGTAGGAACAGACGTGTTGAAAAGCGCGTACGTTATTTTGGTAATTCGATCATTTTTTATACGTTTTCCGGTTCACCAGCGAAGCTTTTTTAATCAAACAATCGTTAGAGCTTCGTTAATTCCACAACAATTACTGAACGTAATTAATCGGCCATTTACTAAAAATTAATTACACATCTAATAAGAAATCGATACTTCGTTTCACAAAAAAATGCATGAGAAGGGTGTACGATGGTATTTTAAAATAAATTTATTTGTTAAGCGCAGTAGACGGTTCAATTTGGAGGTCGAAAAGGGGGCAGTTAAACGAAAGTAGTTCGACACAACTTCAAATAATTAAGAAACTACTCAACTTGTGGTCAAACAGATACACAGTGTGGCTCACAGTAGAGATATACAGACCTTTGAAGAGTCATCCAGCAAAACGAGCAGTAATTGATAAGCTGGTAAAGTTAGTCAGACAGTCTAGATCCTTATCATTAAGTCAGTCAGGCAGTAGGCAGACAGGCAGGCAGTTCTTCAGGTAATCACTAAGATAAACAAACTCGTATACACTCAGTCAGACAGTAAGTAGACCTGCTGACAGTTCTTAAAGTAGCCAGTCAGTTAAACCAACTCATAGGCACTAAGTCGGAAAGCGAGTCAGACAGTAATTTGGCCTATAGACAGTTCTTAAGATAACTAGTCAGTTAAAACAACTCATGTAGACACTCGGACAGGAAGCCATGTAGTAGGTACTCAAGCATGCAGTTTTAGAGGTAAAGAGTCAGTTATACAATCACATATTCACTCAGTCAAATAATGAGTCAGGCAGTAGGCACCCAAGCGGCAAGCTCTTTAGGTAAACAGACACTTAGTCAGAAAGTGAGCCAGACAGTAAACACACAGATAGTTAATTATGTAGCCAGTGAGCTACATATACAGACAGTCGAGAAGACAGCCAGATAGAGATGTAGACGGCTCATTGACAGTCAGACAGGCAGGCAGCCAACCACCCACCCACACCTCAGTGACACAAATAAGTGACTTCCTTTGTAATTATCAGCAAATGGAGGCCCAATAGACAATATACGAGGTCTCCCCGAAATTAGATTGGGTTAAGCCCGTCCAAGTATGAAATAGAACGTCGTAGGAGGCTAATACTCGATAGGTCGCAATGTGAGAGGAATGAGAACCTTCTATCTTCAGACGACGCCGAGCTCATGACTCATGATAGCGACCCCTTAAACTTTCGCAAACACTAATAGAAAAAGAATTAAAGAGAATTTTTTTTGATTAAAAAAATTTGAATAGATTAACATGTAAATAACGACCTACATTATTTAAATAAATAATCGCTTTACCCCTTTCCAGATACGGGAAGCAATCCTACGTCGAACGCAATGGCGTCCACATTCATTATTATGAGCATCTTATGTGAGAAATGTGTCGAAAAATTTCAAAGTTTTAACTATTGTTCTTCTTAAAGGTTTAATCATCGAGTGCAAATCGACACAACTTACTGAAAATACCGCCATAACAGTCAACGTAGAAGAACCAAAAATTCGATATTTGCTTTATACGAGGGACAATCCGAAAGTTCCGAGAGTGGTAAATCAAAAAAATCCACACCAATTGGCAAAAGCGAAAAAAATCATTGTGATAATACCTGGATGGTTATCTGGACCGAAGTTATTCTTTTTCCCTCAACTAAAAGACGAATACTTGATCCGGTACGATTGTAGCGTGATAATGATCGAGTATCCAACTTTCGAAAGTTACGAAGACTTACAAGAAATTGTGCCGATTGTAGCTCGACGTGCGGGAAAATTGTTGTGCGACATTAATAGCAAATTCAAAATATCGCTGAAGCGAGTACACGTCGTCGCGCACTCGATGGGAGCACAATTGGCGGGCTTACTTGGGCAGACAACCATTGCCAAGTGTAACCGCAAAATTGGACGAATAACGGGATTGGAACCCGCAGCAGTTGGGTTTCAAGATATGCCCACGAACCAACGTTTGGATAAATCGGACGCCATATTTGTCGACGTCATACACACGGCGCAGCCGAATTATTCGTATCTTGGAAATATTGGTCACGCCGATTTTCACGTCAATTGCGGTTTTTATCAACCGGGCTGTCCGGAAATCGACATCCTTAATTTAATCGACAACTTGGCAACCATGCGTAAGTAGCGTAAGATGAACATATGACTTGGCCACAGGGACCAGGTTGGAAGCAAGACAGTTAGCCTTACTGACCTTTTTTTAGTTACTTGCCCCCACGAAAGAGCAATTCAATTAATGTTGGAGAGCATAAATACCAACAATTATATCGCGCAAAGTTGTTCAAATTGTCCCGACCGATTATGTAAGGGCGACAGTAATCCCGAGTATATTTTTATGGGCGAAGATTGTCCACGGAACTCAACCAAGAAAGTTTTTTGGTTACCAACATATCCGAAGCCGCCGTTCGGCGCCGGATGTACACTTTATCCATTCGGATGTGTTTAAGTGGACTGTAAAAAGGCGTAAAATAAATCGTCAATTTGACTTTTCTTTTTATAAATCGACCCCCCTCCCTGCATCGCGAATTTAATAGCGACTAAGATCTTGTTACCAACAAATACGCTGAAGTTTACACTTTTTTAAGGACACGGTTCGTAAGGCTCTCCACTAGATATAAGTAACTAACTTTCTTTATAACCTAGGACACGTTCTAAATATTCGTTGTTCAAAAATTCGTACAATTCTGTAGAGTAGTTGTTCATAAACTTAAAAAAAACTATCTTCGCAACCTCTTAATGGATTGTTTTTTCCCAATACTTGTTGATCAGATTATCTTCAATGGAATACTCAGAGCTCAACTTTAAAGATGGGTAATTCTGCTCTTTTGTACATAGAAACTTGACTTTTAAGACTTTTCGACTCAAACTCGTCTAACGAATAATTATTTAAATTACGCACATCGAGATATTTATTGCGAACGTCCCACGTATTATAATACCCCACGTGTAAAAATCCACAATACGTATTATTTATTGCTGTTGAATATTAATACGTAGGTACCTGCAATAAGACATAGGCGCGCTTATCAATTTAGTTAATACCTCATTAAAAAAACAAAAAAATTGCCACTCAACTTGATAAATGTTTACTTTCTGTAGATTATTGAATTATCAACATATTGTACATTTTGAAACATTTTTTAATGAACTATTATGCACCTGACGAAATATTTAGTAATACTCTATTAGGCACCCGTAAAGGTTTCCTAGGCAACAAAGAGAAGCATGAAGACGGCGTTGATTTTCATTTTGGGCGCCATTTTTGTGCACGAGATCTCAGGTGATTTAACAACATTTTTATAATTTAAAATCTCCCTCACCCCCGCCCATTCGCTAAACAAAAAATATGAATAAAACTAAGATGGGCACGTAAGCCATAGTCACATAGTCAGTATGGTAAAACAATGAGAGCGGAGGTTCCTCACTTCAATTTCCCATCCCATCAGTATAATCTTGACAGAAATGCGATACTCAATTTTGGAAGACACCACTCCTCGAAATTTCTTGCATTGTAAAGAGTTCGTTTTGTTTTAAGGTGAAAAAGAAAACGAGTCGTACGTTGTGCAATCACCAACAACGTATGTTCAAGATCTACCAAGCAGCATGATAAGCCAAATTTTGACAATTTTATACAATGGAACAGTTCATTTAGTTGAGAAGTGTACAACCGATAAACCAGCGTCTCGTGTTCGATATTGGCTATACACTAGAAAGGAACCGAAAGGACAACTGATATCGTTAAAAAATATAAATTTTAAGCGACCAACAGTCATTTTATTGCACGGATGGGTGAGCAATAGAAACGGAAATCATATGGTTATTTTACGAAAAGCCTTCTTGAGACGATTCAACGCCAACGTGATTATGATCGATTACGGATACTACGTCCAAGGAGATTACTTCACATCTTGTTGCAATTTAGCCATAGTTTCGCAAAATTTCGCACAATTTTTGTGCGAGTTAAATAAATATCGTCGACTGTCTCGCTTGCATCTTGTTGGGCACTCTTTGGGAGCCCAATTGGCAGCATTGTCTGGATATTCGGCTAAACAACAAGGGTGTGGTACTATCGGAAGAATAACTGGATTGGATCCGGCAGGCCCACTATTCCAAGATGCCAATACAGAAGAACGTTTAGATCCGAGCGACGCCAATTTCGTCGACGTGGTTCATACGAACCAAGGCCAATACGGTTACATTGGAAATGCTGGAGATGTCGACTTTTATGGAAACTGTGGAACGTATCAACCGGGCTGTTTGATGACTGCTCTTCAAAATGTCACTTTAAAGAATATTCTTAGCTTGCCCTTACTTTACCGTGAGTATAAACTGGAGTTTGAACGTTTGGTGTTTGAATAAAAAAAGTTTGTTCCAGTTAATTGTAATCACGAGAGGAGCTGTTATTATTTTGCCGAAAGCATAACCAAGAACAGCTTTTACTCAACGGCAATTTTGGATCCTTTAATATGCATTCCAAATGACCTAAATGGACCGGATCACACTTATATGGGAGAGTACTGTACGTCAAAGCAAAACTACAAATCGTATAACTTTGAAACTAACGCCGAACCACCATATGGCCAAGGTCCTGACGGACCACTACGTTAATTATATAATTGTACGACGAACATAAATTGAAATAAATACCCCCTAAGCCCTTTTCACTTCAATATGAGCTTAGATTTTTCCTAACTCCCGCTTCCTAGTAATACCACAAGAATTTTGCTTTACTTCGGATATAGAAGGAGTAGAGTGAAGCAGATATCACTTTTCTCTCGAGCTAAAAACCTCACCCCACTGCGAATCCCTCCGTATCAAGAAGGTTGAATATCATCTGCTCGCAGTTCCCATGTTAGAGACGTGTCAGGTGGGGGTTAAGAGTAGGTATACCCGAGGCGACCATCGACCACGCACGTTCAGGGCGAATCCCAATCTGACAACCTCAACCGAGATCGGTAACGGTTCGGTTTGGGTTACCAACATCCGCATCTGAAAAAACGGGAGAAAATGTTCCATCGACCAAGCCTGATAAGCGACCCCATTCTCTCATCATCAAGCACTGCCAAGAGGTTCATTACCGAGTACACGACCAGCGCATTGCGACTCTTCGAAACTGTTAGTCATCAATATGTAGCTCGTATACTATGACGTCACACAATATTAAAATTAATAGTGACAGTAATCGGTTTGTGACTTATTGGTCAATGAAATTATTTAAAAAAATTCGCGATTTAACCTACAAAAGGCGCATATATTTATCCTTATCAATTTCAAAAGCGGGCCGAGTTGAAATATTTAGTAGTTCAAACGCCAATTTAGCGAACAATTGGCTTACTAGAAAGTGAGTCATGAAGTCGGCGTTTGTTTTACTTTTGTCCACCCTTCTAGTGCACCAAGTATTAGGTGATTAAAATCCACAAAAAAAAATTTTTACCTCCTCTTTGCAAATAGCAACCAAATTGTAAAAACCCCACCCCACTCCACTGAGTTTTCTTTATATTTTGAGATATTTCTCGAATTACTTATCAGTTGACTTTGTTTTAAGGTGAAAACCAAGTCCAACCGTACGCTCCACAACCATCCACAATCAACGTCAGAGACCTACAAGACAACATTGTGTCGGAAATTTTGACAATTTTGATTAACGGAACAGTCCAATTAATTAAAACATGTATGCTCGACGATCAACCATCTCAGATTAAATATTGGCTGTACACTAGAAGAAGGCCTGACGGGCAACTGATTTCGTTGAAATGTACCAATTTTAAGCGACCAACAATGCTGTTATTGCACGGATGGTTGGGAAATAAAGATTCTGGTTATATAGACGCTATAAGAAACGCCTACTTGCAACGTTACAACGCCAACGTGATAATAGTCGACTACGGATATTACGCCGATGAAGAATACCTAAAAGCTTGGTGCAAATTACCCATGGTTGCCCAATACTTTGCAACATTTTTGTGCGAGTTAAGCAAATACCGTAGCTTATCTGACGTGCATCTTGCAGGCCACTCACTGGGCGCCCAGTTAGCGGGTTTGGCCGGACAGTTGGTACAATCAAACTGCGGTATTATAGGACGAATAACTGCACTAGATCCTGCAGGACCGTTATTCCAAGGCGTCGGCACACAACACCGTCTAGACCCAAGCGACGCCATTTTCGTAGATGCAGTTCATACGAATCAAGGCCAATTCGGTTACATTGGAAATATTGGAGATGTCGACTTTTACGCAAACTGTGGAACGTATCAACCGGGGTGTTGGAAGGCATTTCCGAAAAATGTTTCTCGCGAAACCATAATCCCCATAACGGTAAACTACAGTTAGTAGAAACTTCGAGAAAAGTAGTTTGGCGTTTGATTAAAAAAAATTATTTTCAGTTAGTTGCAACCATATAAGGAGCTGTTACTATTTTGCAGAAAGTATAACCAACAATAGCTTTTACGCATATTCTACGGTAAGTCCTTTCATATGCAATAAAGATGACTTAATGGTTGAGGACCATACCTACATGGGAGAATACTGTAGGTCGTCACAAAAAAATAAAACGTACAACGTCAAAACTAACGCCGAGTCGCCTTTCGGACGAGGTCCCGATGGGCCCCTATATTAATTTTTATTTTCTGAATTGAAATAAACGTTAAGAACTGATTTTAGTTTCCATTCATCGTTAAAAGGGGGAGGGAATATATTCATCCGTAAACCGAAGTTGTAAAGCGACGCAAAAAGAGTCGGAAAATCAGCGAAATACGCAGAGTAGTTCAGATGTTTAGAGCCGAACGGCTTTTAAAGCCAATCATAACTTGTCAAAAACGGTTAACGGATGTAATGCGAATAGTTAACCGGTCAAAATTTATAGGGAAGGTGGTCCTCCCTGCCTTGAGATTTTCTTTAAAATTTGAGTTAATTTTCTGAAAACTCTACTCCCTGTGATTCGACCCATTCTTTTAATTAAAGTGGCAATTTTCCGAATATTTTTTACGATGGCGACCGTTACCTGGTTAACCACCGTTAACTGGTAAAAAAGGCACGGAAAATGTTTAGAAAACGCACCATTTTAGGCTTTTTAGTTATTCCGAAAATGACAAAAGTCGTCACAATTTCTTATCGCACATCCAACCAACTAGAAGTCGCAAGTCGTCCAGTTGTATCTTGAACGGGCTATACTTCTTAAAGGAGGCCTTACACGGCTTACGCGTAACAAGACTTTTCGGCTCGTATTAACCTAAAGAATACATATCTTCATTACATATGCACATCACGTCACGAAACACCCCGTATACACCCACCACATTAACAGGTTATTGTTGTCGAATACTAATCACGTCTAATACCAGACATGTAGTCGGCCTTTATCAATTTAGTTAGCAGCTCATTATCGAAATTCAAATAGAACTACTTTTTTGCTACGCTCGATTTATCAGTAATTGTAGATTGCATTCAATAGTTTCCATATTTATTTGTTTTCGTAAATTTTAGAATCGGAAGTGTTTAGTACGTTCAAAAACAACGAAGGGCTACACATTACAACAAAGTCGAGGATGAAGTCGGCGTTGCTTTTGTTCATTGGCACCAATCTCGTGTGCCAACTATCAGGTGACTTAAAAGTCATTTTCTTATATTTGGGTCCAGACTATATCAGCTTAGTAACAAATCCCCCCCCCGTGATTAAAATCTAAGGGTATTATCATCATTTCATTTTTTAAGGTGAAAAACTCAAACCCAACGTCTCGCGACCAGTTCCAAAGTACGCCAAAGATCTACCAGACGACACACTATCCGAAATTTTGACAATTTTAGTAAACGGGACCGTTCGTTTACTTGGAAATTGTACAGTTGATAATCAAACATCTCGAGTTCAATATTGGCTATACACTAGAGAGGCACCTAATGGCCAACTACTATCGTTGGAGAGCACTAACTTTGAGCGACCGACGATGATTTTACTACACGGTTGGAAGGGAAACAAAGACGCCCCTTATATAATTCCTATACGAAAGGCCTACTTGCGACGTTACAATGCCAACGTGATAGTAGTCGATTACGGATATTACGTAGCAGGAAGTTACGTATCATCTTGTTGTAAATTGCCAACAGTGGCAATAATTTTCGCCAACTTCTTGTGCACGTTAGATAAATATCGTAGCTTATCTCGCCTTCACGTTGTTGGACACTCTCTTGGAGCCCAATTGGCGGGCTTGTCTGGATATTTGGTTCAACAAAACAATGGTACTATCGGAAGAATAACTGGACTGGATCCTGCAGGTCCCTTATTCCAAGATGTCAATACGGAACAACGTTTAGACCCAAGCGACGCCAATTTCGTCGACGTGGTTCATACGAACCAAGGACAATGCGGTTACATTGGAAATGTTGGAAATGTCGACTTTTATGGAAACTGTGGAACCTATCAACCGGGCTGTTGGAAAGCTGTTCTTGACAATGTTACTTTAGAAAGTATTATTAACGTCCCCTTAAATTACAGTGAGTATAAGCCCTTCAGAGAAGTCATCACTATAATATTGTAGATCAAAAGACTTAGGCATATTCTGACAGCTTGGCGTTTGAATTAAAAAAAGTGTTTTTCAGTTACATGCAATCACGAGAGGAGCTCTTATTATTTTGCCGAAAGCATAACCAACAATAGCTTTTACTCAACTGCCATCTTGGATCCTTTAAAATGCATTAAAAATGACTTAAACGGGCCTGATAATACTTATATGGGAGAATACTGTACGTCGCCGCAAAACTACAAATCGTATAACTTTGAAACTAACGCTGAACCACCATACGGTAAAGGTCCCAATGGACCACTATATTAATTATATTATTTCACAAGCCACTTCAACTAAAATAAATATTTAAAAACTCAAGTTCTTCTATTTGACTTCAAGTTCCGTTTCGAAGAAACTCCCGAAACCAATTAAAACTTACACTTACTGCATCCTTCATATCTATTACGAAGTTCCATTCGGTGCACTTATTTAGAAATTCGCAATAACAAAATAAAAAATTTTTGCCATACTTAAACTAGCGCTTAAACCATTCGTCTGAAGAAAAAACCTAGGAAACATAATTTGTTGGAAATTAAATGTTCTTAAATTTAGAATAGAAACACTTTTGTCCAAAAGTGTGTAGTTTTCGAGTTACGAGCAAAAAAAACAGTTTTTAGCCGATGTTGGAATTTTTGTAAAAGTTTAATGCGCCCTACCGCCTAAACCGTCCATCTGACAAAAAAACCTGACAGACATAATTTGTCAGAAATTGAATGTACTTTAATTCAGAATAAAAACACTTTTGTCCAAAAGTGTGTAGTTTTCGAGTTACGAGCAAGAAACGAAAAAAACAGCTTTTGTCCGATTTTGGAATTCTTGTAAACTTTTAACGCGCTCTACCGCCTAAACCGTTAGTCTGACAAAAACGAACGGGCGTAATTTGTAGTAAATTGAATGCAGATTAATATGGAATAGAAACACTTTTGTCCAAAAGTGTGTAGTTTTCGAGTTACGAGCAAAAAACTAAAAAACTAGCTTTTGTCCGATTTTGGAATTTTTGTAAACTTTTAACGCGCTCTACCGTCTAAACTGTTAGTCTGACAAAAAACGAACGGGCGTAATTTGTAGTAAATTGAATGCAGATTAATATGGAATAGAAACACTTTTGTCCAAAAGTGTGTAGTTTTCGAGTTCTGAGCAAAAAACAGTTTTTGGCCGATTTTGGAATCTTTGTAAAACTTTAACGCGCTCTACCGTCTAAGCCGTTCGTCTGACACAAAAACGTGAACTATAAAATTTGTAGGAAATTAAATGTACTTTAATTTAGAATAGGAACACTTTTGTCCAAAAGTGTGTATTTTTCGAATTACGAGCAAAAAACGAAAATAACAGCTTTTGTGCGATTTTGGAGTTTTTGTCAAACTTTAACGCGCTTTACTGCCTAAACCGGTCGTCTAGGTAAAAATCCTAAGATACATAATTAGTGAGAAATTCAATGTTCTTTAATTTTGTATCGAAAAACCTTTCTCCAAAAGTGTGTAGTTTGCGATTTATGAGCAAAACCTTAAAAGACAGTTTTTTGACGGTTTTGGAAGTGTTGTTAAAATTTAATGCGCTCTAGCACATAAACCGCTCGGCCGAAGAAAAAAAACCTAAGACATAATTAGAAGGAAATGCGATGTAGTGTACTTTGGTATAGAAGCGATTTTCACAAAATGTGCATATTGTTCGAGTTATAAGCGAAAAACTGCAAAAGAAGCATTTTATTCCCAGTTTTTACCCATTTTCGTAGAACGCATCATTATTTATGTGGTGGCAAAGTTGCAATCCAGATTCAGCATCCCCCCCAAAAAACACAAAAAATGATAGATTTTTCCCCCACCAAATTACTTTATGACTGGACTAATTTGAAACTTTTTACAAACACAACAATCAGCACTTGATAATTTTTTTTATCAATACGCCGTTTACCTACCTACTGTTTATTCATATAGATGTTTTTGCATACAATACGTTTTTTATTTAACTAAACAAGTTACGAACTCATTTTGTTCAGTTCCATATTATTCATCCATTCAGTTATGCAAGCATTGCATAACATGCTTACAGTCGATCAAAAAAGTGCGTAAAAATTCTAACGGGCTCTGCAGGACGGGAAATCAATTTCGAGGCATATACAAAACAGTCTCATCGGGGAGTGAATATACTACAGTCATCGAAAGCCACGTCGGTGAAGTTTACCTCCGCACCGAAAATGAAATTATGAATCACAAAATTAATTCCTCGCACTGAAGTTTCTATAGCATAGTGACGTTTTCTTGAGGACTTGGATATACCGAACGGCGGATAGATTGAATTATGAATCGATAGTTGGATATACCGCCATTTTGGATCTTTTCTTACTCTTTCGAGCGGAAATCGATAAAAAAAAGTTTGGTAAAAAGTACTTTATTTACAAGTTCCACTTAGCAATATCAAAAACGTTCTCAATTTTTTTTAATGGCCACAGTTGTAGGCGATTAAGTCGCTCGTAAAAACTACCGTATTAGGGAATGGTAATTTCGAAGCGATAAATAATAAACAATTCCGTTTAGCGTTTTCAAATAACAATTATGGACTTGGTGTACACTATTTGTCAAATTTTGGCAATTTTGCCAAATTTCGGTAAGTGCAACCATAAGTTAGGTATACCTAATATTATGTAATTACAATTAAAGTTTTAGTGTCTCCGAACGAAAGAGATATGCGATTCTTTTTATTCAAACGCCCACTTGTCAACAGCCCAATCGAATTAAATTCGACGAACCAACACGAACTCGCGCGTGCAAAGAAAATTATTTTTTTCACTCACGGACTCGACTCGTTTGCATTCGAACCGCTAAATATACTTTTCAAAAATAAATATTTAAAACGCTACGATTGCAACTTTATACTAGTCGACTGGCCCAAAATTTCACACCAAAACTATTTCCTAGTAATGGAAAAAATCCCAACCCTCGCTACTCAACTAGCAACATTCTTGTGCGAAATTAGTAAAAAACTTGCGACTTCCTTGAGCGCGATACACCTGTTGGGACACTCGCTCGGAGCCCAAATATCGGGACTCGCGGGCCAATTTACCACCCAAGTGTGTAACGAGGAGATCGGTCGCATAACCGGACTGGATCCAGCCGGGCCGATATTTCAAAAATTTCCCGAAGACATGCGCTTGAGCTCGGACGACGCGATATTCGTCGAAGTCGTGCACACGAACGCCCTACTGGCAGGCTATTATGGAAATTGCGGAGACGTCGATTTTTACGTAAACTGCGGTACCCAACAACCGGGCTGTCCAGAAAATAATATCGAAGGGAACTGGCTTAAAGATGCACGTGAGTCAACCTACAACAGTTGAGGATAGTTTAACCAAAAAGTTTTATTTGTAGTAGGTTGTAGCCACGTTAGAGCCATTTTTTATTGGATGGAAAGCCTATTCTCTGATAATTTAATCGCTCAAAGTTGTAGTGGGTGCCCTTTGATGTGCATAGGCGACGAACAACCCGAATACATAGTTATGGGGGAAGACTGTCCTCGAAATTCGAGCAAAAGAGTATTTTGGTTACCGACAAATCCAAAATCGCCGTACGGTGCTGGATGTTCTCCTTACAAAGATGGCTGCTCATGAATAAAAATATACAAATTAAACAAGCGAGTCGTTTGTTTTAGAGTGAGATTTAGATTTAGATATACCAGACGCGGCTTGAACGCTACCACGTCAGTCAAAATATTCCTAAAATGTCTCGCGTGCTGCAAAACGTAATGCACAAACTCTTGTGACGAGTCGGCCAGTGTCGTCATTCAAAACTTGTGTCACTATCGGACTATCGCCCTATTACGTAGGTGTCTCCTACTTTAGTCAGGATTGCTCTTTAGAGTTACAGAAATTACCGAATTACGTTGACCTATTTTTTTGCCACAACAACAATAATCACGTTCCGGCAGTAAAACCTCATTTTGCATTTGAACTCGTTCGAGGTTATTTTGGTTATCGTTAATTGGGAGATTACGAGAAAAGAAGTCGCCAAATTTGACTATTTCTTTAACGAATTACTCTCAAAACTTCTATGTATAGCCTATAACTTCATGACGATTGTTTACTTTGGTTTGAATTAATCAATTTATATTTATTTCATTCAATTAGGCATTCCTTTATCACCACACAGGGGGCCCAAAGTAACCCCATAATGTCAAACAAACAAACAATTATAAATAGCAATTATCCATTATCGCCATGCTTTAGTCTACTGTTTATCGCTATAAAAAATTTGATACGGGGTCCCGCAACGGCGCGTCCGAAGCTCTATAATATATCGGTTGCCTTTTAAGTTACCTATAGATTTTCTTCAAAAACGAGATCAAAATAGAGACGAGCAGCGCGCCAAACAAACTATTTACAAATATACGGGGTGGTCCTGCACTGTTTTGAAATTTTTAAAAGCCTCATACTACATACTGCCGCCTAGAATATTATTTACCAACAGAAAAATTATAAATGTCTTTAGTAAACCTCTTAAGGGACTATTAAAGCAGATTCTAAGTAGCCGTTACAGTGCTCCAGCTCTCAACTGATTTTGCATTGAAATACTAATTCTATCAGAATGAATGAAAATCTATGTCCCTATTTATTGCAATTTGTTGCTAAGAAGTTTTCTAAAAAATGTTAAAGTCGCGCATTTTTCACTGAACTTTGAAACGTATGAGTCCTGACAATATTAAAAAAAAAACACTACAGCACGGACATACCTTGAACCTTTTTCTAGAAGAGAAAAGCTTCATTTAAAAAAAAAGTCCCTTCCAAAAATTAAAATTAAAATACAAGAGTCGAGACTCTGCGTCGAGCATATTCTTAGCAAACGTTTGCTGTAGGCTCTGCCTCTCTCTTTCGTACCCTCCACCCAACCTCGATATGATATTCAGTAATACCAAATTTTGCTTTAGAGTCTCTCAAGAATATCCCAGTAAAAATTTCATTGCGACAGAGTGGCCTAATACAAATTCTAAATAGTACAGACAACTTCTAACGAAGTTTTTCTGTTTTCCTAAAAGGGACACCCAGTAAGATTTTATTATATTTTATGTAGCTTCCACGAAGAAATATTGAAAAGATCTACAATAGAAGATTCGTAGACACCATCGTTAAAATTTCATTACGTTCGAATATACAGGGTGGCGCGCATTCACTTTTAAACTGCTCTACTTACGCTAATAGAGCTCCCAGTATGGTTCCGCATGTTTCAACGTAATTATCACACTCTCCCCCTCACACTATTTTGAGTATAGAAAAACACTTACAAATGGTGTAATGGAAGAAGGTCCAAGAAGCTTCGCTTACCTAAAACAAAAGAAAACATTATAAGTTGGCAAGTTTGTAAAATTAAACTAAAATAGTTGCAATTTCCGAAAATGATGCCAGAATTAATCGTTGTAAAAGGCACGGGAGTATTGCCAGTAGAAATGTTCGAACACAAGTCACGATTCACGCGTAGCCGATAAGTCTACGTCAATCGTATCTTTTTAATGTACAATCATCGATTTACAGCACTACGTCGTAAGTCATAACTGATGACGTAAAGACGTGGGGTGGGATGTCACAACAAATATGTTGCCAGCTTACACTCCCGCGGCGCTGAAACGCTACGACGACGAAACGGCCGCACCAAATCAAAGTTTTCTGAAATCAACTCGAGCTTTGAGCACCAAAATGCAGTGCAGTTGATTGCTGAAGTAACGATCAGTAGGGCTGCTCTAGCTTTCGTAATGAAAATGAAAAAAAAAATGCGCATTCGTAAGAGATAATGAAAATGCTATCGTCATTCAAAAATTTGAGTAATTTAGTTTTAAATTGATGCAACTTTTCCTTACAATTTAATATCAATTTTCGAGTTAGCAACAATCATACTACTATTTATTACCAATTAATAGAAAAACGTCATAGTCTAATAAAAACAAAAATTAAAAAAACAAGTACAAAGGGTAAACTTCCAAACTATTTTGTCAAAATAACAATTATATCGATATATTGAATATATTAAAAGAGAGGATGGAGAAATTCCAAAATGTCAAAAAAGTCAAGTCATTTCCGGCCCAGGGCATTATAAAAACAAATTAAGAGGGCAGGGGCTTCTGGATCACCTCTGGAAGTAGCCCGAGATATCGATAACTAGAAGAGATAAGACAAAATGGATTGGCGCACCCCCGTTCTCTTCGATCTTCTTTTGTTTTGGAGCTATAAGAAAAAGTTCGAGTATTCGCTAAATGTCGATATCTTGGGTGATATCTGAAGAACGCGCTAATATTGTTTTCAGTAACTTCACAACAACCGAGATATCGACATTTAAGGAAAATCTGAAAAATCGAACTTTTGTTATAGCTCCAAAACAAAAGAAGATCGCGAATTCCCGTTTTGCCCAGGGAGCTCCTCTCAAAAAAAGAGAACGAGGATGCCCCATCCATTTTTCTCTTCTAGCTATCGATATCTCTTCTAGCTATCGATTTCTCCATACGAACCATCGAGTGTTGCCCACCCTGAACAGTGACCATTGAAGATGTTTCGAAGTTTCTGGTCGTAATCCTAGAACATCACATTCAGCGCACAAGAGATGCCCTTGAAAGAATAGAAAAAGCGATTGGAATAGTTCTCAGAACACCATAAAAATCTGGAAAGATAATAGACGAAAATAAACTAGCGCAGTGGACACCCTGTTAAAGATATCCACAAACTGGGATTCGTGTTCTGTGCTAAAAACCTCCAGCTGTGACGCGTAGGAAGGATTTCCACTTCAAGTTCAAATGAAAAGCGGTACCAATTTTTCAAACGAGGCCCGTTTTTTTCAAAATTTTAGAATATTATCTCAAATAAGCTAAACTTGAGGCCTAAGTAACCTTAATAATTTATTACTTGGAATTGGCTAGCGTCGTAAATATGCAACAACAAATAAAATACAATACAAAATTGTAAAGTGAGGTTATGTAGCGCTTTCACAACACGTCCTGTATATTTTTAAATATTTTCATGTTGTTATGTTTAATTATACATATTTTTCGGTATTTTACAAAAAACTCGATATAATCCAATTGGCCCATCGATCTGCCAAACTCGCCCTGCGTAAGATTTGAAAACGAAAACAAAGAAAATCGCAGAGTGTCGATAATTTTTCCTGTTTACAACATGTTTGTTTACGAAAAACAATCGAACAAGTAAAGCGCTTACAACAGTGGCTCCAAAATAATGCGTTTCTTTTTCTTGAACGAAATAAACAATTTGCGTTATGGTGGAAAAACACGGAAGAGCATCGTCGATAATATTTACGTAAATATATTATTTAAAAAAAATTAAATTAACAATATTTACCCAATTGTCTTATTAAAATTAGAAGTCTATATAAAAAACACGCGTAAAGGTGACAATTAAGAAAAAGAATCTTGACCCCTAGAAAAATACAGATAATAAGTATAGGGGGTATTACGCACTGTAAGTCATGCACATAAATAATATTTTGTAATTCGATTAGGATTCTTTTTTAAATTGGGAAAAAAACTGATTACGCGTTCAATAATTAACTATAACCCCCCCACGAAGGCAACACCATAAATATAAGAAACTTTACGAGTAGTTTGCAATTAGTTTTCAAAAATTAAACATGCAGGTCTTCACGAGTATCTTCGTGCTTTTGACAATGTTTAAGATCGGTAAGTTAAATTTACTCCATTGCAAAAAATTATTTTTTAACGCCATTAAATTACAGCCGTGAGCAACGACGACGCGACGGTGGGCTCTCTCCCGGCCGAAATTAGGGAAGAATTGGAAACCATTTTCACAAACAGCCTTGTCAACTTGAGGGCGGTTTGTAAAAAGACGAAAAATACCAAAGTCAACTTCTCTCACTACGCCCGAGAAAATCTCGTCATTCCGTTAAGTTTAGACGCGGAAAATCCAACAATACAAAAAGGAAAGAAAACCATCGTCATCATACACGACTGGCTTTCGGATTCCAACTCAACCCACGTAATCAACCTCAAAGATGAGTATTTGAAGAAATACGATGCGAACGTAATTATAGTCGATTGGTCCCAATTCTCTTCGCAACGTTACACTACCGCGTTTTGCTCCATCCCCAGGATGTCGTTCTTCATATCCAACCTTTTGTGTAATTTAAGACAACAAATAGACTTAAAAGACTTGCACATAATCGGACACGGCGTAGGAGCGCACATTGCCGGAGTCGTCGGTTACTACGTCAAAAATAAGTGCACCGATCGAGTCGGGCGAATAACCGGGCTAAATCCAAGTGGACCCCTTTACCAAAATTCGCCAGATTCGAGAAAACTAGACAAAGGAGACGCTTTGTTCGTCGACGTCATACACACCGAGCAGCTACAAATGGGCTATAGGGGTAACATGGCCCACGCGGATTTTCACGTAAACTGCCCACAAGTTCAACCGGGATGTCCCATAATACACACCATTAAAAACGACACCAAAATAAACGATGGTAAGTTAACTAAATTTGGCCCTTTTGACCCATTGAGTTAATCGCAATTTTATTGTAGTCATGTGCAGCCAAATCCGTAGCATGGCATACATGGCCGAAAGCGTCAATTCCAACAATTACGTGGCATACAGTTGCTCTTTCTGCCCGCGATTTTGTCGTCCAGACGTAATTGGTGGATTCGAAACGATGATGGGAGAAGACTGCACAAAGCCTCCACGTAAAGGCTCTACTTCCAAATTTTTTTTAAATACCCGCGCTAGTCCGCCTTATTATATGGGGCACGCCACCGTCGATCCTAAGATGGCCAGTACTTAGTAATTTATTTATTTATTTATTATTATTTAAGGCAGTATTTATATTTTTGTACTTGTTATACGTTATACAACTTAATTATTCAATAAACAAGTTGTTAATAAGACATTCCGTTTAAAGTCCAAAGTGGTTCAAAAGTTTTAAGGGAGTAAGAAAACGTAAGGGTCGTTACAGAACGATAATGCTCAGAATTAAAATTTGCGACGAAAGAGATATAAACTTAATCGTTTTAAATCTCGCGAGAACTGTACTTTAAAACATTTCGACGTTACTGGAATCAAAAACTAATTTTATTTAATGAAAACGATAATAGGTGGCGCTGTTGACAAGTGCATATTTTCAAATAATGTAACAATCGAGAGATAACAATAATTGTTTGAACTTTCCATTACTAACTGCAAGCTTTAGATACTATACAGGGTGTTAAGGATAACAACTGACACAAACCTATTTAATTAGTAAAACCCCTTAAAAGTAGGCAACCAAACAAGCACTTCCTAAGTAACAAAGGGTGCCTCGCCCGATACGCACGTTACTACAAATGATAGAAAAAACTAGTTTTAATTAAAGTTGGCCAGGGTCAAACGTACTACGCTTTACAATTACTTTTAATTATACCGGGTGTGCGATTTGGACATGGACCAACTGGTGCTTTTTTAAACAAAACGTCATGCATATCTGTACACCCCAAGCCACAATGAGGCGAAATTGTCACAGGTGCGCATTTTTTTCTCAAAACAAACACAGGCGGGAACGGGTCGGTCAATAATAGGAGAATTTGAAGACATACGGTCTCATGAGGAAGGTCGAAGTTAATGAAATTTTAAGTTTCTTCAAGTTAGGTTAGGTCGGATTTAGGTTAGGTTAGGTTAGGCCAGTTCAGGTCAGACAAAGATCAAAGTCAAGAGGACTTAAAAAAAATTCAAACGATAAAGTAACAACTTCATAAGTGTCCTACTACTCTGCCAGTAAAGAGATCTCGGCCTTCGGCGTCGGCTAATCAGCTGGGCCGTTTACTACTCACACAATTTATTTTGGGGCTCTACATGACGTCGAGCATTATTTGAGTCAACCCAACCTAATCCACCCTAGCCCATTAAATAAGACTTCCAGTGATGAGTAACGGAAAACGTCGCAGAAACGTCAGAAAAAAATTCAAGAAATGGAAGACGTGTGTGTACGTCGAATCAAGTATATCGGCAAAACTGATCAACAATAGCTTCTAAAACAGCCGCAATCCAGGTTTAGCAACCTTGACGTCTTAACTCTTACTTAGTGATCCTTATTACCTACACCCCATTACATTACATCAGAAGTTTTCAAAATAAAGGACTATTTGGTACTTTGATTCCAAATCTGTCGGAATAGGTGTAAATTACGAAATTTGAATTAAATAAATGCAGTCATGTAGAGGCCAATACCTATATTAGACTTTCAAATATATAAAAGTCGCTATCTACAAGACGTACCTGGTCTTCGATTACAAGAAAATAAAAACGACGCTTACGAAATACGACGTGATTGAAAATTCCCGTCTCTCTTTTCGAAAATAAATTTCTAGATTATCAACTTTGAGTTTTACACTTCAATAGATACAAAATTGCATTTTATATCTATTCGATCGATTACCTCTTACCCATAGTATCATCAAGTGCTACGCTACTCTCCTATAAACGATTTCTAAAATTACCCCACAGCATAA
Source organism: Malthinus flaveolus (assembly GCA_950108345.1). Lineage (NCBI taxonomy): Eukaryota > Metazoa > Arthropoda > Insecta > Coleoptera > Cantharidae > Malthinus > Malthinus flaveolus. The sequence continues at coordinate 4,208,239 of OX467289.1, read as the reverse complement.
GTGTTCAAATTACTTTCAATCGACCTTCCATCGTATCTAATCTCCTTAGATTAAACAAAGCTGTTTATTAGCAAAAAGTTCTTCGAGCTCCGAGCCATCCTTTAACGTTTTTCGACAATAAAATGGTCAAAGAACTAACATTTATTTTAATAATTTCCGCCCTAATTACAGGTGAGTGCTTAACCTAACTTTTCTAGACAATACGAACCACACTTGCGTCACACTATCAGGTAAGGAGGGGAGTGGAATTGTTTCAGGTCTACGACTGAACATATAGAAAAACAACTACTTTCAGACAATTAAATTGTAATCAACTTATTAAAATATAAGAATTTAAGACTCGATTACTCACCGACGGACACTTATACCTACTAGGGGACATACCGCGACAATAATTGTCATGCAGAAGCTCAAATGCGCGGAAATCTGTAGCGTATAATAAATGACACTTCGCAAGAAAAACGTCTAGACGCACCCATATTAACACTCAGAGTTTCAGCATACGCGTACGATGAACACAAAGTTGGTGAACTTCCAAAACAAATGCGAGAAGAATTGATGACGATTCTAAAAGACCCGTTCAATTTAAAGGGCGAATGCGGCGATATAAAAGCGGTCCAAGTCAAATTTTTCCTATCGACCCGAGACGATCCGGCCGGCACGGAACTTCCATCAAATAGACCCGAATTAATCGATCGTAGCAAAAAAATCGTCTTCATTGTACACGGATGGATGGGAAGTTATAAATCAAGAAATGTGGCCGAGTTAAAAGACGCGTATTTAAAACGATACGATTGCAACGTCATCGTGGTCGATTGGGAAAAAACGGCGTTTCAGCCGTATACGGTTTCGGCTTGCGAGGTGGCATTGGGAGCACAGAGCGTGTCCAACTTTTTGTGTCTGATGAGTTTTCGTCTCGATGTGCCTTTGAGCGAAATACACGCGATCGGACACTCTTTGGGAGCCCACATGGCGGGCATTGCGGGTTACAACGTGAAAAACAAGTGCAAACAAACGCTCGGTCGTGTGAGTGGTTTAGATCCGACTGCGCCTATGTTTTTCAGAGTACCCGAAAAGGAACGCTTGGACGAGAGCGACGCTCTGTTCGTCGACGTGATTCATTCCGATTCGGGCTTCTTTGGGTATTACGAACGTTTGGGAGCCGTCGATTTTAGTCCCAATTGTGCTAGCCGACAACCGGGTTGTATGAGCCGACAAGAAATAAACGATGACACGCTCGTAACAGACGGTATAGTAACGTTTAGTAGTAAGTCATAACGGGGCTTAATATTTAAGTTCAATTTTAGCAATGTGCGATCACTTGCGTAGTCTGGATTTAATGGTCGAAAGCGTCAATTCTCAACAGTTGATAGGAGTAAGCTGTGGTTTATGTCCTCGACGTTGCAAACCAGATATAATCAACGAAGTTTATCAAGTTATGGGAGAAGATTGTAGGGAAATACCCAAGCCGGCTAAAAACTTTTATTTGCCAACGAATTCGTCGCCGCCTTTCGGTTTGGGAATGGATCCTTACAGAACACCATTCGAACAAAATTTTAGCTCGATTAACAGATTTTTCGAGAGCTTGCCGTAAAAATGTTTGTTTTGTTTAACTTATTGTGGCCAAGGGGATCGACAAATTAATTAAAAGTAAATAACAGAGTCGATAATTCATTTAAAGTGCCATTATTGAAATATACCTAAATATGGAAACTTGAAATCGGAGCAAAAAATAAAAAGCTTTCACACAACAGAGTAAATAAAATGTTGTTTGTATTACGTAAAACTAATTTCAATTTAATTCTATAGAGAACATACACGGACAAGTGATGTCAACGAGTTTAATTAAAAACTAAAATCGCGCTCTGGTTTTCTATCAAAAGCATAATATTTAAAATCGACCCTCGATAATATTTACGAACGGCCAAAAAGTAGGTGCAGAATTCACTTATTTATTTCGTTTTTATCTTTTCCTGCCCAAGCACGCGTAACGATCGCCCAATGAGAAGAAAATATTAAAAAATTCGAATTCTCGAAAACAAACTTTTTCGATTTTTTTTAATTTAGACAGTTGGTACGGTTCATGTATTACATTACAATACTATAGTGTTGCCTACTGATTAACAGCCTCTGTGGTCAAGTTCAAAACCTAAGAGTCTGTTTTCACAAGTCCAAAAATCCGAGAGTGGAGGCCGACCCGCTAAAACCGAGTTCAGCTCGCTACGTTTTAATTAATTAATTTTGTAAACAAACCACTCAAACACTTTATCAACTCGGTTTTGCCCAAACAATACTCCAGCATTAGATAATAATAAATATGTCTAAGACTGCTATCGTTATTTTTTTTCTATGCGTCGTAATTGCTGGTAAGTAGACTTAACGCCCCTTAATCGGTTTTAAATAAAAACAACATTTCAGCAAGCAGCTACGACGACATAAAAATCCAAGACCTTCCAGAAGATATTGCGGAAGAATTCAAATTACTTATCAACGACCCTACTCGTCAATTTACTCCTGGTGGATTGGAACGAGACGTCTTGGCAAAAATATTCAACTGCAACTTGCGAAATACGAGTTCCGGCACAAAAGGTCTCAAACTTTTTGTGTTTGATGAGTTTTAGGCTCGATGTGCCTTTGAGCGAAGTGCACGTAATTGGGCACTCTTTGGGAGGCCACCTGGCCGGGATTGCGGGTTTTAATGTGCAACACAAGTGTCAACAACAGATCGGAAGAGTAACTGGACTAGATCCCACGTACGCGCTATTTTTCAGGATTCCAGAAAAGGAACGGTTGGACGCGAGTGACGGCTTGTTTGTCGACGTAATGCACACAAATCCTGATTTGATGGGTTACCCCGAGCGTTGCGGTTCGGTCGATTTCAACCCGAATTGTTATGGAGGCCAGCCAAATTGTATACGTAATCACGAGGTGAACGACTCGACACTGGTTGTGGATGGTTCGTATAAACTACGCCAAACTATAAATGGGCTAATTTAAACAAATTATTTACAGCGTTGTGCGCCCATATAAGAAGTTTGGATTATATGACCGAAAGTGTCAATTCTGCCAATTTTATCGCAGTCAGTTGTGGTCTATGTCCCAGATATTGCAGTCCAGATATTCTTTCGGAAACGTACTCAGTTATGGGAGAAGATTGTAGAGAAGTTCCAAAGTCTACAAATTACTACATAGTTACGAACGACACGCTTCCTTACGCATTGGGATGGGATCCTTACAAAGTACAACTCGCTAAGAAGAAAGCATTGGGTTATGACGTCATAGCAAACTTTTACGTTTAGTATTTATAAACCGAGTTTAAATAAAATTTTCAAAATTATAAAATTTGTTAGTAGATCTCCGTCCAAACTACCCCCAATTTGGCCTTGGCAACCGTGGCGTTCTAACAATGTTTTTACCACTCAACGGCGGCGATTTTTTAAGGATAAAATTGAATTATAAACACGAATTATTGGGGCAAAAAAGACTAACGACAGGTTGGGGGAGAAGCCCGAGTTATAATTTTGTCAGTTTAAATTTGAAATTAAGCTCGTCTCAGGTGGTATTTCCCATTTATTAATTAATTTTTTAACAACTTTTAACGTGATTTGATGTTAATGATGAAATGAGAAAAAACGGCCAAATCGCCCACCCACGCGCAACCATCCACACGCACGCGAATAACTTTCCAAGCCCCACCACACGTTAGAAACATTTGTTGAGGCTGATTAAACAGGGACAATCTCATATTTACCAATGTATCTTGGAACTGAGAGAGAAATAGAGGCAGGCCCGTCTTAGCAATAAAACTAGGCCAAATCGGCTAAGAACACGGAACTAGAAAATAAGTGGAAGCGTTGAGCTGGCGAAGAACATGAAGCTCTTGGCGCAGAACAAGCTGTTCGTTGCGTAAAGAAGGTCCGATAATTTCGTAGTAGGGAAGAGTGAGACAGTATCATGGCGTACTCGGCCTCGCACACTTCTGTGCAACACCCCCTTACGCTATGCTTACTGATGTTTCACTTTTAGATACCCCCAAACCAGCTTACAACCATTCCACTTATTTTCTAGTTCCATGGCTAAGAATCTCGATTTCTATGACCGGCGATTAGACAGATGGTCGAGAGGATCAAAGGTTAAAGCATACACTCCCAAGCAGATAGAGAGACATAAGTTGGTAGACGAAACGGGCATGCTGCCAGACCAGCCAACAGCTCAAAATCTGAAAGTCTGTTTTCACAAGAGGCGGACTCGTGAAATCTGAGTTCAGTTCGCTACTTTTAGCGATTACAACTTAATAGACCACTTGTTCGTTTTTTAAATAATAATTCTGTAAACAAACCACTCAAACACTTTATCAATTTAAGCGACAAGCATAGTTTTGTCCAAACAATACTCCAGTATTAGATAATATGTCTAAGACTACGGTCGTTATTTTTTTCCTGAGCGTCGTAATTGCTGGTAAGTATAGAACTAAAGCCCACCTAATCGGTCTTAATTAAAAACAAAATTTCAGCCAACAGTTACGACAACATAACAGTCGGAGACCTTCCCGAAGATATTAAAAAGGAATTAAACTTAGTCATCAAGTACCCGACCCTCTTGAAGAGAGACTGTAAACAATTAAAAGATGGCAAAGTCAAATTTTTACTATTCACGCGAGACAATCCAATTGAAGGGACCGAAATTAAACCCAACAGACCAGAAGTCATAGATCGTAGCAAAAAGATCGTCTTCATAATACACGGATGGCTCGGAAACGCTTACTCTAAAAATATTCAAGAAATGAAAGACGCTTATTTACAACGTTACGACGCCAATTTACTCCTGGTGGATTGGAACGAAACGGCCTGGCAAAATTATTCAACTGCAGCTTGCGAAATACCAGTTCCGGCACAGAAACTTTCCAACTTTATGTGCTTGATGAGTTTTAGGCTCGATGTGCCTTTGAGCGAAATGCACGTAATTGGACACGCTTTAGGAGGCCACTTAGCAGGGGTTGCTGGTTTTAATGTAAAAAATAAGTGTCAACAACAGATTGGAAGGGTGACTGGATTGGATCCCACGTATGCGCTATTTTTCAGGATTGCAGAAAAGGAACGGTTGGACCCGAGTGACGGCCTGTTTGTCGACGTAATGCACACAAATCCTGGCTTGGTGGGTTACCCCGAGCGTTGCGGTTCGGTCGATTTCAGCCCGAATTGTTACAGGGAACAACCAAATTGTTTGAGCAATCAAAGGGTTAACGACTCTACACTGGTTGTGGACGGTTCGTATATAACCTACGTCAAACTGTTATTTTAAACAAATTGTTTACAGCGTTGTGTGGCAATATGAGAAGTTTGGTTTATATGACCGAAAGTGTCAATTCTGCCAATTTTATCGCAGTGAGTTGTGGTCTATGTCCTAGATATTGCAGTCCAGATATTGTTTCGGAAACGTACTCAGTTATGGGCGAAGATTGTAGGGAAGTTCCCAAGTCTAAAAATTATTACATAGCTACGAACGACACGCCTCCTTACGCATTGGGATGGGATCCCTACAAAGTACCACTCGCTAAGAAGAACGTATCTGGTTACGACATCATTGCTAATTTTTACGTTTAGTATAAACGGAGTTGAAATAAAATTTTCAAAATTATTAAATTTGTTAATAAGACCTCCTTCTAAAACACTCCCAATTTGGTTTTGGCAACCGTAGCATTTTATCGCTCAACGGCGGCTCTTTTTGAAGGATACAATTTTTCTTTAAATTAAATTATAAAGACGAATTATTGGGGCAAAAAAGATTAATGACGAGTTGGGGGAGAAGCCCGAGTTATAATTTTTTCAGATTAAGTTTGAAATTAAGCTCGTCTCAGGTGTTATTTTGCATTTATTAATTAAGTTTTTTTTACAACTTTCAACGCGATTTAATGAGAAATATGATCGAATGAGAAAAAGCGAGCAAATCACCCACTCACACGTAATACACCCACGAATAATTTTCCAAACCTCGCCACCACGTAAAAAACATTCGTTATGGCACAATATCAAATTTCCAAATGTATATGAGAACAAATGAGAAACAAATGGAGGCAGAATATATCATTTTATACCTATTATAGGTGGGTACCTAATACAGAACGAGGTGAGAATAATACAGTAAATGAAAATCGCACGAAAATGTGAACAAAGAAGGGTAATATAACACACGGATAATATCTCGATAAAAATAAAACAAAAAATTCTTTTTCACTTAAATGTTACGATCTCATTGCTCAGTTATGTAAAATGAACTGAGAGAAAACGCTCGAAGGCTGAGTTTGTGGGTAGAGGCGGGTTTAATATTCGTAAATAACCCTTAAAATCGTATCAGTCCGTTTTACCAACGAAACTTGCCCAAATCGGCTAAGAATCTCGAAATTTATGAACGACGAGTAGACAGATGGAAGACAGCACTTACAATATACAAAGACAAAAAGTCAAGGCATAGATTCAGGCACTTGGAGAGAGATGGCCTGAGAGGATTAAATAGGCATGTATTCTAATTCCGCTCCGTAAAGTTCTTTTTGACTTACGCCACCAGCAGAGAGGTTCAATACAATCAATAGAAGAATAGAATAGAAAGGGATTATTCATCATTGTACCTCTCTGCTGGTGGTAAAGTTACCGACAACTTTACGGAGCGTACCTACCATATACACGACTAGATTTGAAGCACACGAGCAGAGGAACGTCAGGCGCACAGACAGGCGAGCAAGCCCACAGGTTGGAAAATAGTAAGAGACACCCAAGAGCAGACAAAATTAGAGCGATATGGAAAGACAGGCAAACCAGTCGATTAACAGGTCAAGGTAGGAGAGAACAGGAGGGGTAAACAGACAATTGCGCAAATTAGCAGACCGATAGGCGCCCAGCCAGATAAGAAGACGACATATATTCAAAACTTCATCCCCAACATTAATCTTGATCCTACATTATTATTATTATTATTTCGCTGAGACTGATCTCCAGTGGCTCCTTGCATGGCGACCTCTTGGGTCTATTGTGCGCCTCGGATGTAATCTTCCTTATGTGAGTTCTGTGCTTTTGATAAAGTCCAGAATTTCCTCTATTGATAGTTTGTACAATTCTCTTTGGAGCATCTTCCCCTTTCTGAGAATGTTGATCCTTACATAATCTAGCAGGTCTGTACAAAGCACCTACTCACTGGCTGTCAAAAAAACTAGCTTTAGAAGCTAAGTGCCTGACATCCATCCATATAGCAGACTAAGAATGGAATTAAAAGAGTTTGAAAGTCTCTGAAAGTGGAGCTGAGACAGTGGCCCAATTTAATTCTGCCCAGTACGACCCAAGTGGCACAAGTTCCGAATTCCGTCTGTCGGTACCATCAGCTCCACTGGCAGACATGCCGGACAAGGACTAGCAATCACAGGTTTAGTGTCCAAAGGGATCTCCATCCATTCAGATGGCCCCCAAAATTATTAATTTTAACGTTTGTGATTCGTCGTGACATTTCCTCGATTATTGCCGCAATTTATTTTCGGTAAACTGAAAAAGTAATAATTGAAACTTCAACTGTTGGCCTCCGACGCCTCCGTATCACATAAAAGATGGAAGAAGTTTAATAATTAAAGAATAAACTTCTTGACGACAATAAATCACGTTAAATTATCCTATTGTCACAAGCAAAGTAAAATCATTGTGTGCTATTCATAAAGTAATTTAGTAACTCTCGCAGGGTTGAAAGTGGCAAGAGAGTATAAGTAGTTAGGAAATTTCCAAACTGTTTGGCGAAACTTTTCAGATTTAATAATAATTATAATACTGAATCAAGTACATCGAAATCCAGGTGGAACAAATGTCAAAAGTTTGTATCTCGCGGGAAGGCTTAGAATATCGATTTACGCGAGAGAAACCATTTCTCATATGCAAATAGAAAATTATTTCTGCACAAAATTTCAAACGAACATTTTAAAAGTAAACATTAAAGTATTAAAACAAAAGCCTCGTGTATACACCCTCCATATTTCCCAACTAATAAAGTAGTACTCGAATTCGATATTAAATTTATAAATCGACGCATAAACGGACGAGCGGTTTAATTTCAAGGTCGAGCCTCATTCGAGGTACTCCTCAATTAGAAACAACTCCTTTCCTTAAGGATTATCCAATTATCATGTGATAACAATGGATCGATCATAAACTTGATTAGCTTGCTCATGTTACCTCATAATTAAATTTGATTCATCAAACATTTTGTCCAGTAATTTCCACGCGGTTACAACAAGATGAAACAACCCAAATGTTTGTTTTACACGAGAACAAATCCACACCGACCATCAATACTGTGTTCGATGTAAACAAATTTAAACTATTCGTCTAATCCTACACGGGGGTTGGCTTTAGATTCCGCTAAAATAATTTCTCCATAGGCTCGTCTCAAATAGAAGTCGGATCTTACCGAGCAGGCGATTGTAGTCGCAGATTTACAATTAATTCAAAAACTTAAGTTTGTTGCGACTTCGAATTTTTTATTCTCCCCCCCCCCCCCACAACATCGTTAGGGATTGCTGATTTTTTTAGGACGGACCTATCCTTTCTGATTGGCATGGCACAAGAATGAGCTCTCTAGCGCGTTTTTTAAAGTCTCAACAAATTTTTCCGTAACCGCCCTACCGAAAGGTATTAGGTGGGGTTCATTTATGATCCTCGTCAGTCTGCTCTTCCTGTAGCTAAAGTCACAAAGTCATTTCGGAATAAGTTGAAACGCCCTATAAATACCCAGATGACATTCTTATACCACGCCGACTAACCCCAGTTAAGAGAGTCCGTAGTAATTTTCTTAAGACGCAACTCAAGTGAATTAGGTTGGCGCCCGAGAAAAGCAATTTCTATCTGATAACAATTTCTTTTAATTTTAGAAAGTTGAGAAATAGTATGAAGACTCTTAAAATGATTTCCTTACGCCATGAAGTGTCTCGTGTACGAGTGCCTTTAATTTCAATTTCGGATCTTTCCTAATTTTAGCACCAAAATTTTGATTAAAGTCAACAAAAATGTCGTCGAATTGTCTTTTTTGCTAAAAACTATGGATGGGTACAATGGAAAATGTATGTAAGGAAACTGTTCGAAGCATCGGACTTTTTCTTTTTGCCGGTTTCCGCCTAAAAACACGAGCTAGTTAAGGACGCAACAATCGCGACGTCTACACAAAACTCTCGACTGAAGCTATTCTTGCAAAGTTTCCTATTTGAACACAAACATAACTGACCCTCGTCATAATCCAACGTCTAGTTTTCTATATACATATACCCTAAGGTCTAAGGTAAACCTCACTAGTTCGAGTTCAGGTCTTTGCGAGAAAAAATTTATTCGACGAGTGAATAAATTCAAATAAAGCCATCGTTACCATTGAAAAAACAATTGAGCGAAACGTTAATTGAAGGAAGGCCCTTATTTGCGTGTACATCCATTGAATCCAACGAGGAATTATATCTATTTAACATTTTGCGAGCCTTTATATGAATGACGCGACCGGTAATTAAACGTCAAGCTACGATAATGAATAGCGGAATAAAAATGGAAAATTAATTACGAGCTTCATATGTGCACTTCTAGTTAGGGACATATTCACACATCCAACACTCAAAACATAATACACCAACAACAACTGAAATATATAACAAAACGTCACTCAGAAACAATTTGAATAACGCGAAACAAAAGTAACACTTTCGACACGAAAATGAAAGAAAAACGTTCAAAAAAAATCGACGAGAGTAGAAAATTTCCAAACATCTCATTGTGTTGGTTTGATTTATGGATCAACTTCTTTCCTGTCAATGGCTTGTCGTAATTCTGGACGAAAAGCTCAAAAAGAACTTTTACACCCGGAACAACAGATTGCTCTATGACGAAAACGGGAGATCATTTTATAAATTCTCGCATTTCGCGCAATCATAAAAAAAATTTCCTTTTCTCTCCCAAAAGAAAATTTGAATTTAAATTAAAACACATAAATTAAGGATCACTTTGTTAATATTAGTTTTTCGCCACATATAAACGTCACTCGCTATAAAATCTCTTTTATCTTTAATCGAAGATTAATCTCACCTAATTTAACTCGTGTCAACTTAAACTATGCCGAATATAATAATACCCGCGCCGAGAAGAATTTAACGTTGCGGAATTAATTCTAATTCATTTCTATAATGTTAATCAGCAATTCTAATTATAATAGTCTCAATAAAAAAATTTCCCTTTTCCTTTAATCGCTCCAATATTAATACGTCTTCACAATTTCAACTAAAATTGCTCTTTTTAACGAGCGTGTAATTTTCAGATACGCAATTAAAGCAAACGCAAAGAGAGAGAGAGAGAGATAAAAAAATTGGAGGCGATCTGAAATTGACATTTTACAATTTGGGGGTAAAAAAGGAGTTATTTTTAGTGGAAACGACGCTTATCCAATTATATACGTCCTCTCGTTCTATAATCAATAAAATGGAACTTCGATAAAACACATTTATAGAGTAAACTCTTGGATCTGGACTTCCAAACGTCAAACCCACTAATCTGACCGTTTAGCAGTAATGTATTATCCAGTTTCAACCTTTTCTTTTTTTTTCTCTTCCCTAAAACTTAGTTGAGAAACAATCCAAAACCTAATTTGTTATGTTAATGCTCTGATTAATCAAGATCCAGCGCAGATGCCTCGAGTGGTACGTATAGGGGCAGTAACGACGCGTCTCATCTAAAACTAAATTCAACAAGCGCCAGTTGTCAGATTGGAAAATCCCGAAAGTAAAAAGTATATCATCAATGAAACTGATTGGTTCAAACGAGTAATACAGAAGAGTCATTTCGTATTACATGAGCTTTGTGAAAGCCCCAGAGACAAGTGGGTAACTGCAAAAGTGCAGGTAGAAGGCTGCTTTTCTATTTAATTAGCACGTCCATGCTCGTCGTGGCTCTCGAAACAGTCCAAACAATAAATCGCTCGTGAATACGGTGTGTTCACTGGAGCCCAACAGATAGCAAATTCCTAAAGACGGGAATTAGAAGAATACACTTCCCATATAAGCGACGTTCTAGATATCTCTAGCCGATGATGCTGAAGTAAAACCCAAGAATCCTCTTGATCCGGAGAGACCAACTCTCAAATTCCAAGCAGAAATGATGGCTAAGAACACCTGCGTAAAAGTCAACACGTGAACCACGCCATATCAGGTTACTAAGCATCCATAAAATCTTTTTAATGGATCTACCATGACTTCCGAAACAGCACGAGGGATACCACGCCCAAATACCGCAATGACAGCAAAGAAGCGGATTCAAAGAAAACAGATCAACCACCAGTGGTATACCTATTCAGCGGGAAGAGGAAGATATTTCTTGCTTCCCAAACAAATTGCCCAAAGAAACCCTTCATGTCGGCAGAACACGAGTGGTTGAGCAACAAGGCAACAAGACTAAGAGCTATGAGCAAAAAATTCTCTTTTTTTTTAAATCCAATCAAACCCTTCAAAGATTGCTCTGCAATGAGCCCAAGAGGCGCCCCATCCAATTTTGCGCAAGCCATCCCGTTACTCTTCACATTCGTAACATTTCGGTTCTTGCAAAAGGACGCCAATTGTGCCCCCTCGCCCTTTATATTCTTAAAATTGCGCCAGTAGGTCTACCATTCTTCTCAGAAGAGGTATTGGATCCGTTCCTAGTCTTGGAGAAGTTAACAAACAATAAGCCTAACACGGCGGATAGGTTGTCTGTTCGCCATTACCTAAAAGCAGAGGAGTGTCTCCATCGGCTTAAAATCTACCCTCCTCTCCGCACTATCTTTACGTGTGGTCTTACCGAACTTCAAAGGTACGCGAATCTGATTGAGGGTCTCTTCTAACGCCGTGCTCATGTGTGACTTGCTCAAAGTTAGCAGTGCTTTGGCTTTCACAGGACACATTCTCTAAGCAGTCGTGCCTGCCACTTATAGATGTCCCAACGCTTTCTACGTCCCATTGGGGCCCATTAGCCCAGTTTCTTTTGATAAAACTTTTTAGGAGAAACCAAAAACGAGTTTGCGACTACTGAATCTGCTCTGAAAGTTTCTCACAGCTACTCTCTCGTGTCCATCGCTTTCCAAATGACCGAAGCCCCACTGCAGCCTATACAGTGCCGTCTCCTTACCGCGCCCACAACTTTTGGTTTCGTGCATCAAGACGCCCATTTTTCTCTCATACCCTAACTACTTTAGCTACAAGCCTGAATACTGGGTATTGTTCCGTTTGCCAAGTTTCAAAAATGCAAATTGCGATTCTTTCGACAATTTCTCAAAAAACTGCAAGTCTTCTAACAAAAAATAAGAAGACGATGACGACAACGACCCCTTTTAAACTAGTAATTTCGCATTAGCGCTAACTCTTATTTACAAACAAAAAAAACAACCCTTAAATTGTAATTACTTCTAGATTCTTAATTGAAACTTAAATTACGTCAATAACGAACGTAAAAGGACGATGAAGCTTTCCGTTCAACTTTTGTTTGTCTCGAGTATTGTCTAAAAGTTTCAATTTAACAATACAAAAGTCCTTTGTCATCGGCACTAAAACAAATTTAAAAACAACCAAAATAAATTTTTTTAAACAAAAAAAACTTTTTGGCCAAATTAAGTGCGATCGTTCGTTTTCCGTTTTAATTTTGGGTCCGAAAATAAAGAGAGAAATTATTATCTTTTAATCTCATACACAACCAAATTTATATTTTACGATTCGTTACTTTTTTCCGAATTTGCTTCAGTGAGCTTTTTGATCACTCAAAAGGATTTTGGTATAAATGCAAATGGATTTTTTATTAGCCTCGACGTATCTGAAATATTGAAACTAAAAGCATTAAATGTACTTATTAATTTTCATTCAAAGGCTTTTCTCTGTTGTTTCATTTCATCCCATTTATTTCATTTTTTAGAAATTTCAAATAAATTATAATGCGGCGCTACTAAATAATCGAGACCAGTGTACGATGTGTTGCCTACCCTGCAGTAACTTGAATAATTTAAGCCCTAACTCAGACGATTTTTATCTTAGGATGGTGAGAAAAAAACCAAGTTGAAGAACATTCAACAAGTTTTCATCTTTATTTAAAGTACTCCTACGTGAAACCCTCTAATTTTGAGTAAATGAAGAAAATAGCGCGTGGAACTAATACGGGTGAATAGAAGCATTGCGTTCAAAAAATTGTATCTCGGCCAATTTTTGTCGTACAAGAACGAAATTTAAACCAAATTAAAGGAAATTTAAAAGGCTCGAAAGGCCCCTGATGACATTGTTTGATAAATATATCATTTTTTAAAATTTTGACCAGAAATAAAAAAACGAGCGCAGGTGTCACCAACAAAATTTATCCTTGCGTAATCGCTTGACGAAAACAAATAAAATAATCGTAATTTACACTATAATTTAAGGGCGCGCATAATTAATTCAGATAAAAATTATATTAACAGTCTAATTTATACGAACGTATTACCTAAAGTAAACGCAATTTTGCATTTCAGACAGTTTTAATGTTGTATAAGATTCAAATCTCGTAACTTATTATAATCATTTGAGTAAAATTTGCTCCATTAAAACCACCCCCGAGAAAATTCTACAAATTATTGATTAAATTTCATAATCTGTTGCATATTTATAAATGCTAAAATATCATCATTCGCTAGGTTTATTTTCCATATTATTAATTAAACTCGTGGAAGCTTCGTGCCTTAAAAGATTTCACGTTGTCTTCAAACGAAACATCTGCACTTTAACAACTTATTTAAATTGCTAATTCCAACACAATCGAGTTATCGTTTTGTTATAACCACTATATACGAAGTATAAACGCCACTAAACTCGCCAATTACATCGGCATAAGGGCCATGCTGTAGTTAATGTTCCATTAAAGTTACAAATGACGATTTTTTGCATCGCGCGACATAAATTAGGACGCAGTTCAAAATGTTGGCAAAAGGCCCAAATTTAACAGACTAATACGGTGGAGCTTCAAATCTCAATGAAGCACCGTAACTGATCTAATTCAAGGCGGTTCCCTAACCGACTAATCGAACATGAATCAGATATTGCCATCACTTCGAGTGATGGATAGAAAAGGAAAAAAGCGCCAGTTACGCAGATGTCATGAGAAGATGGCGTGGAAATGGGTAAAATAATAAAAATAAAAATAAAATCAATAAAAACCCCATGAGAAGATTGGTCCAGTCAACATAGACGGCCACCCATTGAACTGCTAGCCCAGCAAGCCGACACTGAACCTATCTAGCGCGCTACGCAACCGAGTACGCGCGAAGAAGATCAATGAGGCAGAAGAGAAATTATAGAGCTTTTAGCAGGTGCGATGCACACAGAGCTCTACGCTAGACTAACGATAAGTAGACCCTAGCGAATTCATTTTCGTAATGTCTACTCGGCCTATACGAGCCTACACTTAGAGCAGCAGACCCGTTGATTAGTCTATTCATTAACTACATAAGTAGAGTATGAACTAAAGTTTCGAAACGGTGAAAAAATAAGTCATTTCTTATTGTTTTGTAAATTCTCGCTTTGAGAATTTTTTTTGAAATTTATCAACTTAAATCAGTCAAAAAGTAACCTCTTATTCTTCCACAGTTGGTAAGTGCCTAGCTAGGTGATTCAAGACGAGGAGATAAAATCTCTTATTTTCTTAATTTCGTGAAAAGGGAAAGCGGATGAAACTCACACCAATAATGCAATAAAATGCTGGTCGAGAGTAATTAAAATAAAATTAAATTCAAATCTCAAAATAATTGATTAAAAAATTTATTAGATCGGAAAGCAATTTATTGTTTTCTACTTTACGTTAAGTAACATTGCGTTCGCTTCAAAAATTAATTTTATTCCAAATTATGACCAATTTCGCAAAAATAAATCGATTCGAATTTATTTCTAGCGAGATACACTCCGCTATTAAATTTGTGCCTTAGTTTTATGTAATCTAAACGTCAATATTTGAAGCACCAACAACTGGTGGCTGATTTTCACTTCATTGTTTCTACTCCATTAGTTTTAGTTTGCCCTCAATAAAAGTCCGACCTCGCGTCTTTAGTAAATTTAAACTTGAGCTTCAAATAATAAATTTTCTTTTATTTTCCCGAGTAATGATTTGTGAAAAATAAACAACTTGCACTTAGACGCGAGAGAAGTCGGTCGAGTGAGGTTACAGGGTGGTCCTTCGCGACAGCTCAAAGGATATGCAAGAAGGCGCCAATATTAAAACTGTGTAGATCCAAAAGGGCCAAAGTGAACAAGAGGCTCGTAAACCTTTCAACTTGCAAAAAACAGAGTAGACGGTCCCACCTCCGAAAAAATGGGCTGAAAACTGCACGAATGCGTCCCAAGAAGCGTCGTACATCTCGTATTCGCATGAACCGGGCTTCGTGGGCCTGATACGATCAGAACGCGGTTTACACGTACAAAAAATCAAACAATTGAGCAGCGCTTCCGGAAGTACGTTCAAGGAAACCAACAAACTACTACATAAAATCCGCATTAGCTAATGAAACTTGTTTTTGGTGCACTTGAAATAATTTTATTATTCATCGAGTGTGATTAATTCTTGATATTGACACATTTTTTACACCGCTCTCAAGGTTAATTGAGAACCATTAATAAAAGACAATCGGATGGTAAAAAAACAAACAGAATCGTGTACTTTTCGAGCTTCCTGTTTTCCTTGATACTATAACACGAAAATTGCATTACATACATAACTTTTATTTGTTACTGTAATGTACGTTGTTAAAATGACAGTAAATAATATTTTAGACGACAACTGAGGTATGAATTTTCCCAACATTCTCTCTATATTTAGATATTTCTCGTGCAATTTAATCTCGCTGGACAAGGGTTGCTAGCGAACTGTTTATCTACATTTTTGTTTTCAACTTAATTTAACTCCTGGTTGTTATTAAGCGTCACGTTTGACTAGATGAGGAATTTTATTAATTTCGCCAAATAATTAAAATTTCGGTCGGAGAACTTTTCTATTTTTGGTCCAAGAGCTCACGAAAAAGTTTATAAATTAATTAACACGCGAGAGCTTGGCAAACAAATGACTGTCGGCTAGTTTAAAGTTGAAGAGGATTCTTTTTGATGTGAGCTTTTCATGAATTTATGAAAAATGCCACTTGTTCAAATACAAGCTCGTTCTCTCTCACTCTCTCCCCCATTCTCTATTTGGAGTAAAAATTCATTTATTTTATTAGTAATTTTTCCAAGCGCCTCTTCACGCGACGAGAGCTTTTCAATCCATAGTTAAAAACATTTGCTCCAAATTACTACTATTTTTAATTAAAAAAACTGAACCGAAAATAATGAGTTTATCAGTGTCGAGAGAGAGGGGCGAGACGAACAACTATCCCTTCATTTCCAATCAATGTTGTTGTTAATTTTAACTACCCAGGAACCAGGAAACTTCTCGCTCATTAAATCCGCAAAGAAAATATTTAAAACGATTAATTTTTACCCCTTTAAGATGGGGAACCCCCGAGCAATACTAAAAATTCCCAAAATGAAATTTTTATACTTTTTTAAATTACAGAAATTGTCGATACTACGTAAAATATATGATAATCCCTTACCGCTCGAGGTAGGAATACTTTCCAAGCCAATTTTAGACGTTCAAACTTTATCTCTCAGGATACGAGAATGGGAAGTAACTCATCTGGGAATAGCCTACCTGATATAATAAGGGTACAAAAACATAGATGATTGAATTGAGACCCATCGCGTGGCCAGAGTACATTATAATTTTAATTGATTTTTAACAAAACATATCGTCGTATTGAACCCATCTAACCTATATCCACTGAAAAATTTATTCTGTAATCTGTCGCTTTCAGCCAATTACGCAATAATCGTAAACCAAAATTGGCCAGGACACAAGCGACATACGATCAATTGGTCACATAAAATTGGAAAGATTCAAGCTGACCTACAATCGGAACTCGCTTGGGTTATGCGACCCGTACCTCATACCTCGAATGAAATAACTTGCGCATATTTCCTTCGTCTCTTCCGGAGACCTTCTGAGATCTCGTAGTCCCCTCAGAGAACAGAGAAATGAAATATAAATGTACAAATACAGACAGATCGGCGAGCAAACAGACAGAGAGACAGACCTGCAGACAGACAGACAGAATGCAAGCAGGCAGGCGTGGAGTACATGATCCTGTGGTTATTTACCTCCTTCATCTGTTTATGATTAGTTGTTTGATGCGACTTACGTCGCTGACGCTGCTTTGACAAGCTTAGGGAGCCGGTGCCCTTTTCAGGACCAGCTTTGGCCTCTTGCGCCGCCTCGTATCTCGAATGTAAATTCGAAAACAGCATAAAAAAACATAAATTCGTGTGAAAAGGTCATAAACGTTGACTGACAGTTAAATTTTGAGAGATGGTCGAAGACATCCTTATCACAAGGTGATAATTGTCTCGTGGTGATCTATATTAATCGCTTTTCAAGCGAATAAAACATTACTACATTACTCATCAATCGTGTCGAGTTTCAGCGCTATAGAAAAATTGTAAGTTCATCCCATAGGCTAGGTACTGAGGACAGTCTGAAAGAATTGGCAAGGTATGAAAAATCCCGCCATTTAAAGAAAACCATGGAGAAAGTGGGCAACCAGCTGAATTGGCGCCGTTCATAAGCGATTCTAGGTGATAATGTGGCGAAAGTTCAGGAAAGAAAAACAAAAATAATAAAAGACCACCGAAACCATGTAACTAGGATGTACGTCACAAACAAACAAAATTACACAAAAACTTGAACTTTGTCTCAAGCTTAGCGACATTTATGAGCATCTCCTATGACAGACTCCACAATGGGGAATTTTCGGTGGACGACTTCATAAAGGCCAACAGACATAAAACTGACAACGTGACAACTAATACTAAAATAATACGCAAGGACTTACGCCGGTATTAAAAAAAGAATACCAATCGCTCGTCCATGCAAGAAAGAGACCAAAGCCACACACTCCAATTGAGTAATCCACCGTTAAGAATTACTTTTGCACAAACGACCTCCTCGTCCTAATTCGTCCTTGAAACAATCCATAAATGCAATTTACTTTGCAACAATTTAATATTAAATAGTTGAACCAAATCTAATTTGTTATTAACAAAAAAATGACCGCAATAAACTTATTAATTTGTGAAAATATCCAATCAATAAGGTAACTAATAACCCGCTTTTAGTCCTTTTTATTCGACCGTGAACGTGATCGTAGCAAAGTTTAAAGATGAAGAAGACCTTCGTCGTAGTAATAAATGCCCTTTCACTACACGTACATAATCATGTTATATACAATAATTATTATCCGGTAAACTCTTGCAATATTATTAACTACTACGTTCATTTTAATTCAACAAGTTGGGTAGTTAATAACGGGTCCGTCATGTGTGAGTCGTTGAAAATGTTCATTTCGAACGCTTGAAACGTCGGAAAATTAAGAGTGAGGCGAAAAACAAATAAATCAATCAGAAGATTATGGTTATTGGGATATTTTTATGTTTTATTTTGATACAAACGACGCAGAGTAAGTTTGATTTTTGTTTGTTTTGCTTAATTTTTATACGCGTAATTAATAATTTTAAGTGAAAGTTGTATATGTACTTACGGTGTAATTACTATGCTGAAGTTTTTAAATACCAACTAATATTTTGACATAAATTAGAGAGGTCAAATAAAAGGCCCCCTTCCCGCTCCCTTAATTACAACAAATATTGTTTAAATAAAAAAAAAATAAGTGAAAAAACAATCGATTTGCCTAAAATTAAATTGCGCTAATTTAAATTAATTAGAAATTTAAAATGCTAATTAAGTTTTACTTTTTTTACCGAGCGAGTAGGCAATTAGATATTAATTTTTTACGGTGAATTTCGTTTACGAAAATTATAGCTAAACATTGTTATAATGCGTGCTAAACTCACTATTCCCAAAAAAAATTTTATAGAAAAAAAATTAAAAAAACTTAATCCCCCAAAAAGTATCCGTCACTTCTCTAAATTATTCTTTAAATTGAAAATACAATCGTTGAATTAGAGCTTGCCCTAAGTAGAAACAGACCTGTCATTCTGTCAACCGTTCGAATCCGTAGCGCTATTGATGCAAATCAAGCACTCAATCTTTACACAGAGGGGGAGAGGAATAATAGAACGTGGGCTCCTGATGAGAGGCCCTGCCTCAAGTTTGTTTCTATTTTGGACAAGTTCCAGTCAACTGATGACTCTGGGAACTACGGACCCACAACACTCTCAATAGAGCCAACTGGCTCGACCGAGCCACGTATCCGCGTCCTTGAGCAAGAGCAACCACTTGAAACAACGAGATCTAGACCGAATTCGTCGGCGAGTCTTCAAGTTCTCTACTACAGAGGACAGTCAATTGAAACGAGACCAGTGAAGAATGTGGGCTACCTATTTCAGTCACTAAATGAGCCGATATTACAGAAGGGCGCAAAAAGACGAGTTTCAAGGTCATCCGTTTGCATCATTGAATCGTTTGGTCTCGCAAGACCACAAAACATGAAGTTCTACTCAGTTTAGCCGAAGTATACTAGTTGATTTCTATTGATAAAAATGGGCGTGGTTACGTTATTTTTATTGTGACGTATTTGCAGATCAAAGTAACCCCGCATATTTTTTTAAATTATGAACAGCTCTGCATACATTTTACGGTGAAAACATAGAACAGAAGAGTTGTGAACTCACTGAACTTCAAGCTCTAGCCTAAGCCGTAAATGTGCCACAGTTTATATAGATGGAGTGTAAGAAAGTGAGAGTGCTTACGCCCTTCTTAATGTATCGTATTTTTACCTCAAAGTAACCCCACCTACTTGTTAAAAGTAGAGCTATCCTGTATATATTTTAAGAGAAAAAAATCGAAGGGAACAGCTGGGAACTCACTGAACCTGAAGCTATCGTCTATGTCGCAACTGTCCCGCAGTTTATATAAATCACAATTGATAGAAAGAGGGCGTGGTTACGGTCTTGTAAATGTGACGTATTTTTACCTCAAAGTAACCCCGCCTACTTTTTAAAAGTAGAGCTATTCTGCATATATTTTTTAACGAAAACATCGAAGAGGAGAGCTGGGAATTCACTGAACTTGAAGCTCTCGCCCAAGTCGGAAATGTCCCGCAGTTTTTATAAATCTACATTGAAAGATAGTGGGCGTGGTTACGGTCTTGTAAGTGTGACGTATTTTTACCTCAAAGTAACCCCGCCCATTTTTTAAAAACGAGCTAAGCTGTGTGTTTGATAGAGAAAAACTCGTACAGAAGAACGGAAACTTAAGCGATCTTGAAGCTCTCACATAAGCAGTAAAAGATGTCGTTTGAGAATGTGCTGACAGACAGACCAAAGAAGTCCCTAAAAATTTCCCAAAGTACATTTTTTGATCCACCCTTTATTTCAGACCTTGCAAACTCAAAAGTCTGAATTTTCTTGTAAAAAATGGAAAATTTGCAGCAATAAAGGGGAATGTGCCTACTAACATTCCGATTGTACAAAAATACAAAAATTGTGGGGGATACCTATTGGAGATTGGAGAGGGGTCAAAATATTAGGGAACTTTTGATAGATTTGGTGATGAATTTCTGTTCATATTTGGGACGAACTTTTGATAGATTTGGTGATGAATTTCTGTTCATATTTGGGACGTGTTAAGACTCGCCCGGCATTAACAAAATTACTCGTGTCGAAATCGCACGTTTGTTCAAGCGTATTAAAGCGAACAATTAAAAAACAATTGAATTTAACAAAACAATAAAATTATTTTTACCTTAAAAACACATTTTTCGAAACGCCGAACAAAGATTCACATTTAAAACTTTTTTTTTCTATCCGCAGGTCAATTTTTAAATTTTCCATCCGAATTGGTACAAGATGTAACAAATCTAATGTTGGGCGTAATTGATGTGGTGGTTCCAACTTGCGTCGAAGTAAAACCAGACGAAATTATTTATTTGTACTACAATAGAGACAATCCAACCGAACCGATTTTATTAAACGCAACAAATTTTAAAGAAAATATCATAAGGGCCCCGATAAAAGTTTACTTACACGGATGGCTTAGTTCGGGAAACGATTTATATTCCAATAAATTGAAAGATGCTTACATAAAAAGAGGAAATTACAATGTAATTATCGTCAATTGGGAAAAGTACGCAAATATGAATTACGCACAGTCCATATGTAGTCTCAAGTTTATCGCGAGAATTGTCGGAAATTTGATTCACAAAATTAACCACGTAGCGAAAATCGATTTGACTTTTTTTCATTTAATTGGACATTCTTTGGGCGCACATCTAGCTGGATATATTGGTAAACACGTACAAAGACGCAGTGGAGGTCAAAAATTGTACAGGATAACTGGATTAGATGCTGCTGGGCCTGGATTTTTCGGTTTTCCAAAAGATAGTCGTTTGGATGCGAGTGACGCTTTATTTGTCGACGCCATACATACTAATGGCGCACAATTTGGTTATCCTATAAATTACGGAAGTGTAGATTTTTATCCCAACTGTGGTTTATTTCAACCGGGATGTCTAAATTTTAACATTAATTTTAATCGCACCCTAATCAGAGAAGCCACACATACAAGTAAGTCCATATTAGATAGTTATTATTCAGTTTAAAAAGGCACACGCAGTGCTCGTCTACAGCCCTGCCAAGAAACCTCGGACGAAACCATACAGACAGACACAGTTTACATACCTGTATGATCAAAATATGGGCGTGGCTATAACGTGACGTAATATCAAAAACCCCGCCCACATCTTTACAATCAAGGTAACTTGCGGTTAAAGTGCCAAACTGCTGTCCCCGAGTCGGGAAAACCATTAAATTTGATACCAAAGCTCAAAAAAATAGAAAGCGATCCAACAATAACATTTCACCTAAAATATCATTTCGGAGGAGTCTCACATACAGCTTAATCAATTTATTGAATGTATAAATGTTTTCCTAAAGAGAATACTCGACAGGAAAAAAAATAATTGCGGTATCTTGGGAACCGAAAGAGATACGAGGTCGTTTGAATTAAACTAAATGTCGCCAGTAACTAGATCAATTTAATTACGAAGTCAAAATTCAATTATTCGCTTTATGGTTAACAAAGTAGAACATTAAAGCCAAATATTTTTAACTTACGCAAGTTAGTGGTAGTCTCAGAGACGTAATTTAGTAAGTGACAAACCAAAGTTTTTTTACAAAATGAAAATGTTCACTTTAGGCTCTTGAACTTTTTTGAACATACACACAACACGAAGTAGGTTGTAGGTTGTGGCATCATGAACATCACGTTTGGGAGAGCCGACCATAGTTATATAATTAACGCAATAAAAGAAAACTGCACTTTTTCGGCAACGGGCCTCAATTTTTAGTAAAAAGGGGCGTGGCTTAATCAACTTCAGTGGTGTACTACCATATTTGGTAACTCATGATTCACTATTCAAGTAGATACGCCACTGCAGTAGATTAAGCTTCTTCGGAAAATGAACACTATGCGAACTCTTTTCTCAAAAGTGGCGTATCGTTAAAATGCCACGTCCACAATTTTATGAGACAACTTGTAGGCACGTTGTTTAATGAACATCAAAGTTAGGTTAGGTCCAGAAAAGACGATGAAAAATATCAGAGGGGCCATCTACGCTACCTTTGAGAAATGCTTCTAAACCACGACGTACTTCAAACGTCACGCCCACATTTCTAGCCTTAAGAGACTTCGAACTTAGGTTAGGTTACCATTATTGTAGGCGTAGAAATTGTTGTTGCAGAAGTACAAAATTGTACTACTTATAGCCTTCCCAACTCGACTAACTTAACTTTCTGTTGACATATTTTTTACGTAGGGAAAAAATAATTTTGGAAAGTTTTTTTGAGAAATATTCGCCACGAGACTTCCTATGCACAAACGATCAATAGGAAAATTCGAACTCCTGCTCGCATTGTCTGTGTTTTAGAAAAACGATCGACATTCAGTATTCCTGACGACACGAGAACAGAACCGCAAGGCCTAAGTAAACAATCAGAGTCTGAGAAGAAGAAGGATTCTTACACCGATATTCCACATAATCGTTAAGAAATTCATGACAAGTTCCTTTTTGTTTTCACTAAAAGAGGCGTGCTACTTCCCATTCTTTAAAAACCACCCCAAGTTCGAAAATCTAAACTTCATTGGAAACATTTGAAAATCGGCAACAATGGAGAGACGCCATTAGAGTATTTAGGTTTTCACGGCCGGAGTTATTAGAGGTGGGAGATTTTAGGGTTAATGGGCCTTTTTTGAAAGGTTCCATTTGCCATACCTGACTCTATATGACGATACGCTCCTGAACCACTGGTACGCGTACTTTGACCGCTATAGCACAGGATTGGCCCAATTTAACCTTTAAAAATGCTTACAAGAAGTGGGCAAAACGGCAGGCATCGCAAATAGAACCTTTCGACCACTGCACATTAACCCTAAAACCCCTACCTCTAATGAAGAGAAGTGTATGCCTAATAACTATTATTTTCCACCCAAAAAAAAATAGAAATTACCTAAAGCGGGCCTCTAGAGAGCTTTTAACCAGGCGCGTTATACTAGTAGCCAGTCAAAACAAAGATTTTAACCTGAAATTAATCCTTCAACAAATTTAATGTTTTTTTCACGTTTTAGTTGCTTGCAGCCACCTGAAGAGCATCGAATTTTTCACCGAAAGTATAAATTCGAAAGAGTTCGTAGGCGGCCAATTTAAATTTTGTTTTCTATTTTACAAATGTTCCAACATAAACATATTCAGCAAGGAGACTAGCATGATCATGGGCGAAGACGTGCCACTAAACGCACACGATTCGTATTGTTTAGACACAAATTCAGAGGCACCATTCGCAAGAGGATTAAATTAAAACTAATCGAGCGTAAGTTATACAGAGTTAAAATTAAATTAAAAAGCAATCTTGGCCTTTTATAGTTTCAATATTGGACTAAATTTGAGGATAATTAATGTTAAATAATGCTTAGTAAATAACGTCTCTCCTAGAGCTTCCACTCTATTAGTCCTTTTTTAAAGGATATTAATTAATTAACGGAAGGAAGTAAATGAAATTATTTTGTTGTAATAGTATCGTAAATATAAAACTGCAAAATATAAATTGGGTTTTATAGAAATTTAAAACTTTTCCATACGTTAATGTTACAAAACTTAAACAAACTTAACACTAGTTTAATCTTTAAGTGGAATTTAGAGTGGCGTAAAGTTGGATGAAAGTTCGTGGAGGTATAAAGAAATGAGCATTGCATTTACAGGAGCCAAATTCCAACAAGTTCCGTGAAGTTGAAACCGCTAAACCATCCAAGATATCGAATCCCCGAGGAACTTACCAGCTCGAGCGAAAAGTAAAGGGGGCGATATACACCGCTCCAGATAGTCACTTTAATTGGTAATTTTGAGCACGAAGTGATTCGAGGCATCAACAACTTCAATTTTATACGTATTTTTTGTTTTGATTAACCCAGAAACGTCTTTTTTTTTAATGTGAGAAGATTATCGTTCAATTTAGAGCTGTAAATTTATTTTCAATTTGTGGTAAATTAAACTGACATTTTTCCAATGAAGAGTTTCGTTTGAATACCATCGGAGTAAACCAAATTAAACGTTAAATACGCGTTTTAGGGAGAAAAATTGAAATTTGAATCTAAAACACATACTAGCCTCGTATATTGTAGAAGGGCCGCTTGAGAGATGGATATTTTTTAAACAACCGAGAGCAGACCACACGTCGATCGAACTAAAAGACAAATTGCGTCCACAATCACACGGTATAGAAAATAGGAGTACTACTAGTACGCGAAAATCGTGTAACATCATGTAATAAACATGTAGCGACAAAAACATAAATCAACCCTCTTAATTGCGGTTTAGATTATGCTCGAAGTTTTGCTGACAATTTTTGGGACTTGTCAAATTATTTCCAGTGGTTTACCTTTCGCTTCCATCAACCTCAACGTATAAGTTACCGCCAAATTTGACATACTATTTAGTAGTTTTCAGCGAGTTAATTATTATTTATTATTGTTATCACGTAGAAACTTTGTTTGTGGTTACTTTCGTAATATACGCCTAATCGATAGGCAACACAGCAACCACCACGGAATACAATTTCAATTTTTTCTTTAGTAAACGACTCCCCCTTGACCCCTGTCTGTTTATTTGACAACCTATAGAATTGCTTTAAAAAATATTTTTGAGATCTCGAATTTTTTGTTATAAAAATATACAGTGTGTCCGAAAAGTTGTATGAAATAAGCTATGTATTTCGGTAAATACCCGCTTTAGAAAAAAATATATTAAATAAAAGTTGTTTGGTACTTAATTTTATTGCGTTATATAAGATTTAATTAGGCACTACTATTTATAAAAACAAAAGCGCAACACTTAGTAGGTAAGTACTTTAATTTTTTACAGCAAAGTACCTCTATATTATACTTGTTTGATAGAGATTTTTGTTCTATACACCTATTCAAATAAGATTGGCTTGAAAAAAAGTCTTAAAAATTTTTTTTCGGACTAAAATGGGCCAAAAAGTATATTCTTCAATTTCGTTTGTATAAAAGTAGACACATAAAAAGGACATACTCGCAAATACTTAATGTCATTTGTTAGGATCATAGTCATAAAACTGAGCTCTACATTACGAACTAGCTCCTAATAAAAAAGTAAAAAAATTGTTAACTTAAAAGTAGGACACGTGAAATTTTTAAAGGCGACTAAAAGCTATAAATCGACATCATTTTAACCAGTTATAAAACTCGAGCTCAATTTTTCAATTTTAAATTTCACCTTCCAACGAGTTCCTGAATTATTAAATTTTTTATTTTTCCCGTGCAAAATACAATTTCGAAAAGTAAATAATAACATCTAGCAACTAGTAAACCGTTGTGAAATTACACAAAAAGTTTGTTTGCGTACGTTCTACAAGTAGGACGAAAACGCTAATTTGTGAATAATTCAAAAAAAATACCTCCCTCCCACCAGTTTCTGAAATTATTTCACAAAAAGTTTAATTTTGATATTTCGAATTTTTTATCATTCCTCCCGTA
Organism: Malthinus flaveolus; assembly: GCA_950108345.1. Lineage (NCBI taxonomy): Eukaryota > Metazoa > Arthropoda > Insecta > Coleoptera > Cantharidae > Malthinus > Malthinus flaveolus. The sequence goes on along the minus strand of OX467289.1, from coordinate 4,182,104 downwards.
GTCTGCGTAAATAGCGTTTTAGAACTTTTCAGACTTTGCGAAGGTTTGTGAGATGCAAAAAAGAGCCAAAATCCACCAACAAGTGCCTCATTTTGCATTTGTTAAGCAAACGAGCACAATATGACTTTTCACGGTTAGTTACGAATAAGTCGGCGAGCATTGCGGCTTAATAGGCACCTATAATTACCACATAACAATAATAGAAGTTTGGATGTTACTTAAAGTGCTTCTTATTTAACACAAACGAGGCAGTATATTACAAAGAAAGAGCAGACAGACTCTAAATACTACCCAACTTGACAAATTAATGATATTCAGTTTAAAGCCTCTTTGCATTAAGTATTCACAACAGATTTAAAGGTAACAATAGATAAATTAATTTGTAACCAGCTACGGTTACGCGTCACGTTAAGTAAAAAATTTCCACTTCTGATTATTTATTTAAGGTGGACGAATATAAAAGAATTCTAAACGACGTCGAAATAACTCACCTGTAAATTTGGTGGACAATGGTCGAGCAACTCCAACATGTGTCGTATATTTTGGGCATCTTGTATAACAAAATTAAGCTCCATGTCGAATTCGCCTCCCACAAGCTAAAACAATAGAACGTAATTAGTGATGGATTACAAATCAGTGTGTTCGGTAACAATTGCACTAATTGCTACGTGTGTACAGACGAAATTATCACGTCGGCACGTTTAGTTTAGTAAGAAACGCTTTTGCATTCGTTAAAAACCTCCAAGATCAACTATACTGGAACTCGTCCAAATTAGAAACAGTCGTGAGGCGGGGCCTCGACCCAGCCACTTGGGTTACACAGTCACGTGTCCGTGTTGCAACAGAAGCGCTACGAATTAAAATGACCAACTTTTGACAGAGTCTAAGGCCCATTCGTGTATATTCGAGCAAGTATTAAGTGCCAGTACTGCTCATTTAGTTCAAGGAGCTGTGTTTAGCAAAGTTTACAAGACGTAGCACACGTTTATCAAACTAAAATCTACAGATCATCTTCATATTAGAAATATGAGCGCGGCATCTGCTATTGTGTAACGTTTGTGACATGTTACTGCACGTACATCAGGTGTCACACTTTATTTAACTACTCAAAGAGAAAATACAAGTACTAACATGTTACTAGAAACGAGATGACAGCGAAAAAACAGAAGGTAAGACGTTCTATTCAACGATGAAGTGACAAGTTTAATATACGGAGTGATTCAAATGCGCCTATTCACATACAAAATTAGAATATACGCAAGTTACTTTATTTGCATTTTACATAGAAATTTTGTGCCACCGAGTAAGTGTGAAATTCGCCCCCCCCCACATATTCCAGCGACTGCGTGATTCGGGCTTGTACTTAATTCGAGTCCGAGAAAATGAGGTACCTACTTGGCATGAGCAATACGTATAAAAGTTTTATTTAAACTTTCTCTCTGACCCCCTAATAGCACAACTTCAAGAGTACTTGAGCCACTAGAGCAAAAATAAATCAGAACTCAAAGGAATGCCGTTGGATTTGGAATAGATATTAATCCGGGCCAGGTCGTAAGTCGTAAGACGTTAAAATTTAGGTCGAGGCACTTACTCTTTCACCTATAAGTACAAGAGCACGCTTGTGCATCTTCCATCCTAACAAAAAAAAAACGAATATAACGTAAGTCGGAATTACCATTCCATAAGAAAAGATCCACATTCACGCACCTTAAGGGGCCACTCCAACAAACATTCCTACCGAACAATAAGAGCAAATCTCAACCCTAAATAATCTAGATCCAGAGCAAGTATCAACCGAGTTGCCGTCTCAACGTCCAAGTCAAGGTAGTTCAGATATTGATGAATCCGAATCAATTTACACGTGCCATGAAAACATGAGTCATTCACACTCACGCATCCATCCACATAGATGCGAAACACGCCATTTGGACTGTTTTGGAAGAATCGTCGAGGTGGTGCCTTCTAAGTCGACGAGGATGCAGACCCAATCAAGCCCAAGATCTTGTCAAGCATGGTGAATTTGCATCAGTAGAACGATAAGCAAACTTTCTACAAAATTAAGGGACAAAAAAGCCCTTCAAATTACTGCGAACCTGTGGCCAAAAACATCACATTCTGACGTTATACTCTGTCGTTCTGACTCACGTTTTCATTGCTGTAAGACCCAAGATGGTCGGTGTTCTATCACGAGTTTTTGGGTTCATTGGAGCAGAATATAGCAGTCAAAGGCAACCATGCTAAGACCAAACGTGACAACCTTTTATAATGGAGTAATAGTAAAAAAAAGACAGTTTCATTAACTGTATCTGCACGCCCGTACATCGCACATCATTGGGTCCCTGCTCGCGAAACCGTCAATACTTTATTAACTTTTCCCTAAATGCGAAAATGAAAAACAAACTTTTGGTACAGTCTCTCTCGTAACTTGAAAATGAAATCACGAAGAAAAAAATTAGGTTAATGAGTAAAAATTCTCGGCGAGAAAATGAACGCCCTGCGGCGTTAAAAAGTATAATTTCAAGAAAATATAAGAATAAATTAACAAGAATTCGCCTAGTTTTCCCCTTTGAGCGTTCTGAAATTTTAAAAAATTCATCGGGTTGCGCGTATGCGTTAAGAAAATGAATTTACGCTAACATCCACGGAAAACCATTTGTGTCTTGCGCCACTAATTTATTACAAACTACACAGATTTTCTAGAGGCTCCATTAGGAATTCCACTTGTGTATTAAATAACGGCCAAGGTGTGTAACTTGGCTAACAAAATTTCATTACTAATTTACGCCATTTTAGTCAACAATGGGTTGACAGATTGTTTCAATTTTAAAAAAATCTTTTCTTTTCCAAAATAAAAATTCCCTCCAGATACAATTAGTCTAAACGAAATGCTGCAGGAGAAAAATGAGAGAAGGGCTCGCTATTGTACTTTATTTATAAATAATTTAATTTGCCTCTTTATTGCCGGCTTTGAATGCATATTCCTTTTTTATTTCATTTCATTCGTAAAAAGAGTTCCTAACATCGAGGGAGCATTGTCAAAAAAATTTACAAAACAAGAAATGTTAACAAAAGAAAATTGCCAGTCACTCACTCGCGCTCTTTGAAACATCTCAAACGTGAAAGTATTATTTCAGACGCGAAGATTCTCCTTTTTGGAATATACCGACGGAGAATAAAGAGCCCAAAAATGAAATGTAAAAAATTTCGATAATTCCTCCCGCTATAGTCTTCTTTACAGGTAACAAACTGGAAGGTGTGCAAATATTTTAATTTAAACTCGAGATACGACACGAAATTCCTCTTCTATAAAGGTAAACGTTGGGTATTAAGATAAATTTATGGCAGATACCTCAAATTAAACACAAAATTAATTTGTTTCAAACAACAATTTGAGTTTTCTCTCCAAGAGATTTTCTCGCGCAAACTTTTGTCTGCAACTAATTTTCGTTTCATGTAAATTTTAATTGAGCTCACCTCTAATAGGTAATAACTCTTGCGGAGTGCAAATAAAAAAATAATTAAAAGAAATAAAAGCGGCTCCTCTAATTATTCGGTAGTTTGACTTTTACGGTGGACAAGAGTGGCAATTATAGTGGGGCCTCAGACTATCACGTAGTGCGAGGGCCGAAGGTCCAAGTGAGGAGGCCGAAACAGTTGGAAGGACTTAAATAAAACAAAAAGTCGAGGAAGCACCCGGTATAAAGCATACACTTCGTTGTGGTTGACTATTAGTGAAACATTTTTATTTTAAATCCAAAGACAGTCGAGCACTATATTTAAATAGTAAAAAATTGCTTTGAATACGAAAGCCGGCTTAGACGGCGTTAATTTTCGGGATTAAAAAAAAAAGTCGCAACAGTATACTCTAGTAAAGCAAACAAACAAGAAAAGAACTTTTCATTCCTGAAATAAAGTAGTTGGAATAAAGGAAAAGCTTAAGAGAGAAAAACGAAAAAAGCAGCGAAATAACTAATGACTCGTAACTTTATGTAAAAAAAAAGAAAAATGCTGCGGAGTAAATTTGTCGTGGTAACAGTTGCTAAATACTACATCAAGGACTATGGTGTGCATTAAAAGTAGAAAGAACGCCTATTAGTTTCAACATTAACTTTATACAAATTTTCCAGCATAAAAAATTACTAAAAACAGCTGCAGAGAATAAATTGACGTTGGTGCTTCCCCGGGCTACATCTATATAAAAGTGAGGTAGCTTAGAGACAAAAATTTTCCAGTTTTCCAATTTTTAGAACGTCAAATTCTCATTCGGATATATTTGTATATTCTCCAGTCGTGCGTACATATAGAGACAAATACAAAGAAAATGTCTAGACCTGAAAATGATACTTTTGATAAAAAGTAAAAATTCTCGACAATATTTCACCATCAAATTTTCAACCAGACGATAAACATTTGAAAAAGGTATCCGACGCAAATACGACTCTCTTATGATAATGCTTAGTGCAAGCAATGTAAAACTTTTCCCTCATCCGCACACAAATTTATTACAAAATTTTCATCTTGAGCTTGTTGCGCCATTCTTTTTCCCACTAAGTATTTCTTTAACTAACGAGCCCATTAGTAAATGTCAGTCAATTATAGCAGTTTTTAGTTAAAACAACTTAAAAGATGATCCTCCCTTTAAAATATCTTTAAAATGGTTTTGCTCCACTTTAAAATTACTTTCGCAATTTAGAAGTGTTTTAGAACACCAATTAAGTTAGGTGAATTGGAAAAAATAAGACACTGATGCATAAACTATCAAAACAAAATTTGTAGACAAATCATAGTTCTACAACTTTCGTTTGAAACTTATTTTTTATAACGTCATTAATGAGCGAGTTAGATGGCACTCTCCCTAGGGACGCCACCAGAAGTTGCTATTCTCAATTACCGAGCGGTTGGTAGCAATTTACGAAAAACTGGCCCGTCTGAATCAAAAGTTCTTTAAATAAAAGTTGTAGACAAATCATAGATCTACAACTTTTATTAAAAACTTATTTTTATAACGTCATTAGTGAGCGAGTCAGATGGCACTCTCCCTAGGGACGCCACCAGAAGTTGCTATTCTCAATTACCGAGCGGTTGGTAGCAATTTATGCAAAAGTGGCTCGTCTGAATCAAAAGTTCTTTAAATAAAAGTTGTAGACAAATCATAGATCTACAACTTTTATTAGAAACTTATTTTTATAACGTCATTAGTGAGCGAGTCAGATGGCACTCTCCCTAGGGACGCCACCAGAAGTTGCTATTCTCAATTACCGAGCGGTTGGTAGCAATTTACGAAAAACTGGCCCGTCTGAATCAAAAGTTCTTTAAATAAAAGTTGTAGACAAATCATAGATCTACAACTTTTATTAGAAACTTATTTTGATAACGTCATTAGTGAGAGAGTTAGATGGCACTCTCCCTAGGGACGCCACCAGAAGTTGCTATTCTCGATTACCGAGCGGTTGGTTGCAATTTACGAAAAACTGGCCCGTCTGAATCAAAAGTTCTTCAAATAAAAGTTGTAGACAAATCATAGATCTACAACTTTTATTAGAAACTTATTTTGATAACGTCATTAGTGAGCGAGTCAGATGGCACTCTCCCTAGGGACGCCACCAGAAGTTGCTATTCTCAATTACCGAGCGGTTGGTAGCAATTTACGAAAAACTGGCCCGTCTGAATCAAAAGTTCTTTAAATAAAAGTTGTAGACAAATCATAGATCTACAACTTTTATTAAAAACTTATTTTTATAACGTCATTAGTGAGCGAGTCAGATGGCACTCTCCCTAGGGACGCCACCAGAAGTTGCTATTCTCGATTACCGAGCGGTTGGTTGCAATTTACGAAAAACTGGCCCGTCTGAATCAAAAGTTCTTCAAATAAAAGTTGTAGACAAATCATAGATCTACAACTTTTATTAGAAACTTATTTTGATAACGTCATTAGTGAGCGAGTCAGATGGCACTCTCCCTAGGGACGCCACCAGAAGTTGCTATTCTCAATTACCGAGCGGTTGGTAGCAATTTACGAAAAACTGGCCCGTCTGAATCAAAAGTTCTTTAAATAAAAGTTGTAGACAAATCATAGATCTACAACTTTTATTAAAAACTTATTTTTATAACGTCATTAGTGAGCGAGTCAGATGGCACTCTCCCTAGGGACGCCACCAGAAGTTGCTATTCTCAATTACCGAGCGGTTGGTAGCAATTTATGCAAAAGTGGCTCGTCTGAATCAAAAGTTCTTTAAATAAAAGTTGTAGACAAATCATAGATCTACAACTTGTATTAAAAACTTATTTTTATAACGTCATTAGTGAGCGAGTCAGATGGCACTCTCCCTAGGGACGCCACCAGAAGTTGCTATTCACAATTACCGAGCGGTTGGTAGCAATTTATGCAAAAGTGGCTCGTCTGAATCAAAAGTTCTTTAAATAAAAGTTGTAGACAAATCATAGATCTACAACTTTTATTAAAAACTTATTTTTATAACGTCATTAGTGAGCGAGTCAGATGGCACTCTCCCTAGGGACGCCACCAGAAGTTGCTATTCACAATTACCGAGCGGTTGGTAGCAATTTATGCAAAAGTGGCTCGTCTGAATCAAAAGTTCTTTAAATAAAAGTTGTAGACAAATCATAGATCTACAACTTTTATTAAAAACTTATTTTTATAACGTCATTAGTCAGCGAGTCAAATGGCAGATGGCACTCTCCCTTGGGACGCCACCAGAAGTTGCTACTCTCAATTACCGAGCGCTTGGTAGCAATTTACGAAAAACTGGCTCGTCTGAATCAAAAGTTCTTTAAATAAAAGTTGTAGACAAATCATAGATCTACAACTTTCACTTGTAACACTAACGTCATTACTTTCACTAGTGACGTCCCCAAAAGTTGCTACCGATCGTGATTGCCCCACAGTTCGTAGCCAAATTTACAAAAATTCGCAAGTCTGATGCAAAAAGCATTCTAATTAAAGTTGTAGACAATTCAAAGAGCTACAACTTTCTTCAATACCTTATTTCTCCGACGTCATTAGTAAGCGCAAAATAGCGAGCATTCTGCAACCATCGTTCTCGGCGGTTACCGCGCACTTCTTAGCAACTTTGCAAATGAGTTGAGTAGCCCTACTGTTTATAAAGGGGTGGAAAATCGGATTTAAAATTACAAAATAATTCAAAAACTAGCAGATATAGGTAAGTGAGTGTGTTAGGAGGTTAATTACACGAAGTCTACATAAATAATAACGACTAAAACCTAAAGTGAAAATTCCCGTAAGTTTAATTAAAGTTACTGTAAGTGTAACCTAAACATTTCTAATTACATTTGAAGACGTAAGTAAGTTAGGATTCAGTATTAACTCCGATATAATCCTGTTTAACTTCAAAGATAGTACTGAGGTTTAGAACAAAATAATTTTATTCGTTTAACTTTAAATGTATAAAGTTTAGTACTTTATATTAAAATGCAATTCAAATTTTAGGAAAACGCGAATGCTTTATACTATAATCTAATATATGCATGCAGTGCATTTCAAATTCCTAATCAAACTTCTCGATTTATTTCTTGTATTACTCTAAATTTCAATTCTTCTCGAGGGGCTTTTCAGTTAATATTCGTACAAAATCCAAAACCCTTCCTTTGAACGAGTTCACGGTTCACGTTACGGAATTACTTTATAAAGCGCCATTTCGAAAAACTAGTACTACTAACTTTACACTGCACTTAGAAACGCGTCCCTCAAGATTAGTTTTAAAAATTTCCTTTATTTTCTTCCTACTTTTAACAAAACAAAATTTATGTAGTTCGCGTATCTTGAATATTAAAGTATTTAATTAGTTTGGAGTCGAACAAGAGAGTCTGTTAAGTATAACTTTTTAATACAGTATTAAAATCCATTAAAAGCTACCGTGTGCCGTAATTTAATATCAACGTTAACACTACAAAAGATGAGATCCCTTTTAATACGCCCTATAAAACTCGGAAGCTCTCTCATACGTACCCGTATACTTTTATTCAGTCACAACCCGTAAAAATGCGAAGCAAGAAAGTGCCAACAACAAACAATATAATTGAAACTAATTTCGTAAAGAGAACCCAAATCAATATGTTGAGTCGGGAAAAGCTTCACGGGAAAAGGGACTATTATCAGAAACGGAAACGGCGGCAATAACCGACACCGATTATCAATCAAGCATAAATTCAGATTTCCTTTAATGGTAAATTCCGAACGCCGTTTAGGACTATACTTCAAGCTTAAATTAATCCATAAAGAAAAGCTCCAATTTAATGAGAGAGAACGAATTTAACTTTGATTTTGCCCAAAAATAAAACTCGTATAAATTAGACAAATTTTAACGGAAGAAAAAGTTCCTAATGAGTAAAAGACGCAGATTTATAAGCAATAAAAGAATATTTAAAGACAAGTTATATCCTTAAATTTGTTGACGTTTATTCTACAATTTTGCTCAATACAATTTACTCGTTTTCTTAATAAATAAAAGAGACTCGTCTGAAATTCGGAAGAGCGGCGTAAAAAAAAATTAATAAAAACTGGAGACAATTAGGAAAAACTACAATCGTTTTTCCTCAATACAGCACAACATTCTATAACCATTTAAAAAAATACTTTACACAAAATTTGTAGACATTTAAAAACGCTACAACTCTAATTTTAAAGTTTTCTTTCTAACGTCATTAATAAGCGAGGAAATACAAAACTATGCCTAGTCACGTCTCCAATATACGGTCTCAGCTATAACTGTACTCTCTATGGCCATTTATAAAAAAATTATACGCCTGACGTAGAAACGCTTTGGATAAAAGTTGAAGACAATTAAAAACGCTACAACTTTAATTTGAGAGTTTTCTTTCTAACGTCATTAATAAGCGAGGAAATAGAAACTATGATTAGTCACGTCTCCAATAGACGGTCTCAGCTATAACTGTACTCTCTATGGCCATTTATGAAAAAATTATACGTCTGACGTAGAAACGCTTTGGATAAAAGTTGAAGACAATTAAACACGCTACAACTCTAATTTGAGAGTTATCTTTCTAACGTCATTAATAAGCGAGGAAATAGAAACTATGATTAGTCACGTCTCCAATAGTCGGTCTCAGCTATAACTGTACCCTCTACGGCCATTTATAAAAAAATTATACGTCTGACGTAGAAACGCTTTGGATAAAAGTTGAAGACAATTAAACACGCTAAAACTCTAATTTGAGAGTTATCTTTCTAACGTCATTAATAAGCGAGGAAATAGAAACTATGATTAGTCACGTCTCCAATAGTCGGTCTCAGCTATAACTGTACTCTCTATGGCCATTTATAAAAAAATTATACGCCTGACGTAGAAACGCTTTGGATAAAAGTTGAAGACAATTAAACACGCTAAAACTCTAATTTGAGAGTTATCTTTCTAACGTCATTAATAAGCGAGGAAATAGAAACTATGATTAGTCACGTCTCCAATAGTCGGTCTCAGCTATAACTGTACTCTCTATGGCCATTTATAAAAAAATTATACGCCTGACGTAGAAACGCTTTGGATAAAAATTGAAGACAATTAAAAACGCTACAACTTTAATTTGAGAGTTTTCTTTCTAACGTCATTAATAAGCGAGGAAATAGAAACTATGATTAGTCACGTCTCCAATAGACGGTCTCAGCTATAACTGTACTCTCTATGGCCATTTATGAAAAAATTATACGTCTGACGTAGAAACGCTTTGGATAAAAGTTGAAGACAATTAAACACGCTACAACTCTAATTTGAGAGTTATCTTTCTAACGTCATTAATAAGCGAGGAAATAGAAACTATGATTAGTCACGTCTCCAATAGTCGGTCTCAGCTATAACTGTACCCTCTACGGCCATTTATAAAAAAATTATACGTCTGACGTAGAAACGCTTTGGATAAAAGTTGAAGACAATTAAACACGCTACAACTCTAATTTGAGAGTTATCTTTCTAACGTCATTAATAAGCGAGGAAATAGAAACTATGATTAGTCACGTCTCCAATAGACGGTCTCAGCTATAACTGTACTCTCTATGGCCATTTATGAAAAAATTATACGTCTGACGTAGAAACGCTTTGGATAAAAGTTGAAGACAATTAAACACGCTACAACTCTAATTTGAGAGTTATCTTTCTAACGTCATTAATAAGCGAGGAAATAGAAACTATGATTAGTCACGTCTCCAATAGTCGGTCTCAGCTATAACTGTACCCTCTACGGCCATTTATAAAAAAATTATACGTCTGACGTAGAAACGCTTTGGATAAAAGTTGAAGACAATTAAACACGCTACAACTCTAATTTGAGAGTTATCTTTCTAACGTCATTAATAAGCGAGGAAATAGAAACTATGATTAGTCACGTCTCCAATAGACGGTCTCAGCTATAACTGTACTCTCTACGGCCATTTATAAAAAAATTATACGTCTGACGTAGAAACGCTTTGGATAAAAGTTGAAGACAATTAAACACGCTACAACTCTAATTTGAGAGTTATCTTTCTAACGTCATTAATAAGCGAGGAAATAGAAACTATGATTAGTCACGTCTCCAATAGACGGTCTCAGCTATAACTGTACTCTCTATGGCCATTTATGAAAAAATTATACGTCTGACGTAGAAACGCTTTGGATAAAAGTTGAAGACAATTAAACACGCTACAACTCTAATTTGAGAGTTATCTTTCTAACGTCATTAATAAGCGAGGAAATAGAAACTATGATTAGTCACGTCTCCAATAGTCGGTCTCAGCTATAACTGTACCCTCTACGGCCATTTATAAAAAAATTATACGTCTGACGTAGAAACGCTTTGGATAAAAGTTGAAGACAATTAAACACGCTACAACTCTAATTTGAGAGTTATCTTTCAAACGTCATTAATAAGCGAGGAAATAGAAACTATGATTAGTCACGTCTCCAATAGACGGTCTCAGCTATAACTGTACTCTCTATGGCCATTTATAAAAAAATTATACGCCTGACGTAGAAACGCTTTGGATAAAAGTTGAAGACAATTAAAAACGCTACAACTCTATTTTGAGAGTTTTCTTTCTAACGTCATTAATAAGCGAGGAAATAGACACTATGCCTAGTCACGTCTCCAATAGTCGGTCTCAGCTATAACTGTACTCTCTATGGCCATTTATGAAAAAATTATACGTCTGACGTAGAAACGCTTTGGATAAAAGTTGAAGACAATTAAACACGCTACAACTCTAATTTGAGAGTTATCTTTCTAACGTCATTAATAAGCGAGGAAATAGAAACTATGATTAGTCACGTCTCCAATAGTCGGTCTCAGCTATAACTGTACCCTCTATGGCCATTTATAAAAAAATTATACGTCTGACGTAGAAACGCTTTGGATAAAAGTTGAAGACAATTAAAAGCGCTACAACTTTAATTTGAGAGGTTTCTTCCTCACGTTATTAATAACCGAGATAACGAACACTTTCAGGCCATTGATGCACACTGTACATGTGTACACTGTACATGCTCATTCTGTTGACATTATTTATAAAAAAATTGTGAAACTGACGTAAAAATTTTTCAGGTAAAAGTTGTAAATAATTATTAAGTGAGGCACTTTTCTTTTCTAGCGTCATTAATTGAAAAAGCTACACTGTCGCTTTGCAAGCTGTTTTTCGAGTCCCTATACGCGACTTAACGATCTTTTTTAAAAGTTACCGCTTACAATAATGACTCTTCGATACCAACACTCATTACATTCAATTTAAGAGAAGTCAACCTATAAAAAAATAGAACCAATTAAAAAAGCGATCAAATCTTTCGGAAAATTAAGTTTGGAAACTTAAAACTAAACGAGTTGAGCAATTGGTGTCTATCCTCAAAATTAACATCTTCAAAATTTAATTTTCGGGAAAAAGATATCTTAATTGCCTCTTCTTAAACAAACGATGGTTCCATAAATATGAGAAAATCTTTTATGGAAGAAAAGGAAATAAAAAGCGGATTTATACCCAATAAAAAGTTATTTATGATATTGAACCACATCTTTGAATTTTCTCTACAAACTTCGTTTGTGGTGTATCCAAATTTTATAATAATTCAAAGCGCGCACAACGACAAACTAAAATCCCATTAATTAAACAATGACACAAACTTAAACGCCGTTTGGAAACAAATTTGCCCTCTTAATGAAATTTAATAACTTGAGTACATTCTGTTGTAGTCGAGTCAAATGGTTTCCCAACACACTGACGATATAAATCAAAATATATAATATATCGATTAAAATTATTAACTACATAAATCAAGCAGAACCAGCTTTTGGCAATTTCTAGAAATTCGCTCTGGCTTTATTTGTGCATATTTGAAATTAGCACTCCAATATTTGAGGAAAGTTGAGTAAATACGTGGAAATTTCATTATAAAACAAAATTAGTTCAAACTCCAGTCTCTAGTAACCTTCAAAAATCGACGACACGAGTATCTTTCTACTAAACGCGGTTAGTAGACTATTATTAGCGGCGTCCCACGGGGGTCTCTATGGGGTCCTATTTAATTTTTTACTTTGTACTCATTTACTCTTTTGAATTCATTTGTGCTTTGTGCACCCTCTCACAACATGATTTAAACAATATTTTTAGCCGTACGCCTCTGATTATAATCAACACGAGCTTAATTAGAAGCCTCTTTGTAACACAACAACAATAACAATTTTCATTTCATTTGTTCGGCACCCATTTATTCGCATCCAATCCACGTAAAGGCAATTAAAATGTTTCCAAACTTTCAAAATTTATGATTACTTTATTTGTCAAACAAATGACACGACAATGAAGGAGCACTAAGTTCGCACAAATTTACTTAGGATATATACGCCCCACATTCTACTTCGTAGGCCTGCTTTTCTTATCGTACGTCACACAGCACTCAAATATGTCTAAAATTTCAGCCATTTGTATACATAGTTTTCATGTTCGTTTAACAGACTTTCTGTTGTCTGTCGCTTTGCACTAGCACAACATTTAAAATTTTAGTAAAAATTCGATCGGAACTATTTTTCAATCGAGCGCGATTAAAACACAAAAATTTAAACTCCAATTTGTCGATTTTGAACGTTTGAGGCCTCGGAGAATTAGTGGAAAGAACACACAACATCCCGATATCTTAGAAGTAGCAATTAGGATCCCATCCCACACGATAATGCCATTTGGGACAAGCTTTATCTGCCTACTGCAGAATAGAATCTTAGTAAAGCAAATTCCTAGTAATCCCTTATAGCTGTGTGAGATTGAGTATAAACTTACATAAGACGTTCATTGAAATATATAGGACCCTGGAAGATTATTTACTGCACAACATTGTTTGTTGAATATGACAGCAAATGTCGAGAATTGAATGATCGAAAACTATTCACCATTCAACTTTGCGATACATAATTTGAGTCATTAAGATATTATCGTCGTAATAATTGAAATTAATTTAGATTCGAGTTCAAATTAATTAGCAACTCGCGTTAGCTCAAGAGGTGTAATTTCGTTCTTTTAGCAAAAGCGCACGTTTCGTCCTTCGTTACGTTCCTTTTCTGACAAACAAAGGTCGCCCACGCTATTGACCCAGTTACTGACTAAAAACTAAAGCAGCCTTTCAGAAAAACGACTATAGATTAAGGTAAGTGTGTTTCATTGGAATGTACAGCGCAGAAAAGTAACAGGAGTAGAAAGAATTCGGCACGCATACATACACAAATGGGTCACCAATATAGCAACAAACAGACAGAAGAGCAGATTAGAAAATGAAGAAGCAGCCAGGTAGGTATAGAAGCTCTACAGATGATAAGAAGCTCTGTAGATGTTCCATGGATAATGATGCGAGATAAAAAATAAAAATAATGCGCGGAGTCCCACAGGGGTCTGACTTAGGACCTCTCTGCCTCACTGCATTACGATGGCGTGTTCAACATGAAATAAAGCGAGTCTTGGGTCTGAGCTCATGAGTATAGGTATGGCTAGAGAGTTTTTCCTATTTTCAGAAAGCTTCAAATCGTCGTGCGAGATTCAGCTTTTTATACTGATTAAGTAGCCCCCCCCCCCCCAACGATCTTGATCACTTATTAAAAGCTTGAAGCTCTTAGAATAGGTAGTGAGAACAGCTAGAGTGAGGGACAGATGAAAAGACGAAAGAACGTACTGATGTTCCCAAGAGTCTCAATCGCGCCTCCGCACTATGCATTTGATTGGAAGTAGACAGACTGACAGACAGACAGAAAAACAGTTAAACTGGTAGACAGAAGAACAAGCAAATGGAAGAATGAATAGAGAATAGAAGACCCAGTCTACCAAGACGCTTTGACAAATCATACATAGACAGCTTAGCTAAGTAGACAGATAGCGGGTCAGGCAGTCCCAGAGAAAGAGGCTAGTCACACAGGCTAGTAGAAAAACAAAATACACCAACACACACATTGAATTAGGAATAGTAAAGCACCAAAATGTTCTGAACTCTTCTGGCCGACCTGCGAGTGAATAAATCGATGTAACTTTAAAAGAGCCGAAGCAAAATTGATGGTTGGACATTTAAGTAACGCCTAAAATGGCCGCCCTTCTAGTTTGAATAAAATAAATTTGATTAAAATAGTAGTAAAAAAAAACAAGCAAAGTAGAGTAAGAAAAGTTGATGAAGTAACACTTGTGACAAATGAGACACATAACTCTAAAAGCCAACTTAAGGGTCGTTGAAGTTTGATGTTTAATGTGATACATTCTACGCTCTCTCACTTACACTATACGAAGCAATGAAATGTGAAGTTTGAACCTTTTCGAATTGATAGAACAATGGCAAAACGGAGCAAGTAAGTGGCGTATCATTGTGAGCTAAAACTCGTCGGGCGTGCCGTAATAATTCAAATAGAATACATAGATAATAATTAAATGTCACCGCAAGAGAATCAACTATGAATGATATCTAAACTGTCCAGTTTTAGTAGCTCAGATTTTGCAACTTTATCCTATTTAGGAAGTTGTTCTAGTCCGCCCGTATAACGAAACTAACGTAAGAGTCACGTGTAAAATTGCTTCTGGAAAGATTTAAGGGACGTGAGTAAAGCTTTATTCTCTAAAAACAACTTTAATTAATTTAAATTAATGTTTGTTTGGTCCTTACACAAGATTATTCGTTTCAAACTAATGTCACGTAAAGTGTGACATATTCTTAAGCTTCTCTATTCCCATTTTAGTTTACCTTTGTGCGCGCTTTAAATTTAAATGAAACGAATATGCCCCACGACTAAATTTACACCTTCGTTATGTGAAAAATTTAATTTTACACACTCCTCAAAATTTGCATATAAATTACAAAATACGCGATGTTCACGAAGATTTAATTAAAATTTTCTATTATTTGTTCAAGTGGTGTAACTATACCGGGTGGCTACGGTTTAGAATTGCACATCGCACCCTCTTGTGCGTCAATACGTCATTAGAAGTGCCGGTGATGTCACAAGTCGTCTATATGCAGGGTGCCCTTACAAAAAATTTAAAAAAAACCTCAAAACGTAACACATAACTTTCGAAACGCGCGCCTAATGATAACAAAAGCTGTGGCCACACGGTATACGGCATAAAATAAGTTCAATCTTACGATTTCCCGCAATGTAATGTTTAATATTGTGGCCCTTTTCGTGACTTGACTAGATCAATGTAATAAATGCCTACGTTTTTGGATTTCGTCCAAGAACTTCGAAGCGGTTACGAGTAAATACCTATACAATTTTATTTAAAAAATAAATAAAAAACATTTATTGGAAATAAAAAAACCTTTTTCAATTCATCAATTTTTATAACCGATGTAGTACAAACCTATAAACTTCGCTTCATTTAAAACTAAATACTTTTAATGCGTTTCAAAATCAATAACGGTCTCTTCTTTTCCTCTCTTTTTAACGTTTTATTTAATTTTTCCTCTATCAAATCGAGTTTGCTACAATATAGCGTATATTTCAATTAATATCGAATTTGTCACTACTATTAATATATTTATAGCGTATAGCATATTATTTTAATTGGGCGAACTTGAATCTTAACGATATTTTAACAATTTACTCTTTTCACAATAAGTAACGATAAAACAAAACAATATATTAACAAGGGGTGCTTCGTGAAAAGGAGCGAAAGCGAGTTTATTTTGCAGTTGCAAGAAGCACATCAACTTGCGAGATAGAGCCTTACACCTCCTATTAATTATCCAGGGTCTTACGAATGCGCCATGCAAAAGTCCAGTAAGTTTACTTCAATAACGCTATGAACCAGAACGATTGACACCCAAGTTTCTATTGTGAACGAGCCATAAAAGTTCGACAAACTTAAAACGACTGATGTGGCCATAGCAGGACTTTTTCTCACGCGTTGAAAATATTTAAAAAAAATAACACAAATAGTACAAAACTATAATAGTATAATGCTCAAAAGCTCTCCCTCACTTTAAAAATCCAAAATTATACAGGGTGTTTCTATTTGAAATGAGAAAGCTTATTTCCGGCTGAACCAGAAGTCATCTTAGACCACCCTGTATCGTGTCAATGCTTATTTTGTTTAGCTTACTTTTTTAAAGTAGACGAAGTAAACAAAAAAATAAAAGAATGAAGAATGGAAGAGAAAAGAAGATCGGTTTGGCGGCGCAAAGACAGGGTAGCGTTAAGAAAAGTGCAATTTCATTGGACAGACTGCAATGAAGGGCACAAGTGTCGAAAAAAGCGTTTGGTGTTAATCGCGAAAGTCTGTCTGAATTTACTTTTATTCCTTTAGGCAATAAATAAAATACGAACCCGTCAAATTTAATTCCTTCCCCCTAAAGAGTTTAAAAATCTTAAATTCTGACATCCCTCTCAGTATACGAAACGAGCAATACAACACAGGCCCCAGGTAATTACAAATTTCCATGATTTTATGTTTCGTTGCTTTTATTCGTTACGTTTTCTCATCTTATTACTACATATTAATTATTATTATTATTAGTTGAAAGCAATACAAAATAAAATAAAAATTTTAATTTCAAACTTAAATTAAAAATTCCGTTTGAGATATTTTTAGTACACGAAAAGATAAAAATAATTTTGTACTTTATTATTGTAATATAACGAATGAAATACGGTTAGAGGGAGAGACGAACGGGAAAGAGAGGATGTACTTCTCAAATCTCTTACAAATACGAGGCGTATTTTTAAAGTAAGTACCGTTTTTAAATTACACCGCCGCAGCACTGCGGTCGCCATTTAGCGCATGCGCGCTGGGTAGCTACATCTGTTGGGAAACTACAGACGCCACTACGGGACCATCCGATTGAGTCTACATCTGTTTACGTGATTTTAAAATGCCGCCACCTATTGAGAATGCCGCCGAGCACAAAACCTTGCCACTTCTTTTGGCTGGAAAAAAATTGGACCCCCCCCAATACAGTCCCGATCTAGCGCCGAGCGACTACCATTTTGTTTCTGAACTTGAAGACGCATCTGGCGGGGCAGCGCCATACCGATGATGACGAAGTTAAAACGACTGTAAAGGTGCCCATAGACTGGCGAGAAAACTCGCGCGATTTGCTGTCCAACAGCAGTGTCACTAATGTAAATAGCACTGCGAGTCCCTGCGAGTGTCTTCATGAGAACTTGCGACATTGCTGGCGGGCAACAAATCGCGCGAGTTTCTCGCCAGTCTATAGGCAGCTTATAATGCAATGGTTATCTCATCAGGCGGCAACCTTCTATGACGATGGAATACAAAAGCTGGTCCCACAATACGATAAGTGCCATAATATTAATGGGAATTATGTAGGAAAGTAGAGTAAAGTATGGTCTTTCAATTGAATAAAGTATTTTTGGAAAATATTTATTTCTTGTTTTTTTATTTCAAAACGGTACTTACTTTAAAAACACGCCTCGTATCATCAGGCATAAGAAATATTATTTACGCAAAAATGAACAAATTCTTCCATGCGAAAAATTGCTATTGCTTTCAATATTACAATAACAACTTTTTTTAAAAAGTATATCTATCTTTTCTTTAAATTACTTTCAATCTCACAAACTTTTTCTACAATGAAGTGAATTCAAAAAATACGCTTTTGAGATTTATCGTGGATGAATACGCGCACACAGACTCGCGGTCTTGTGGATTTACAAAAAATTTTATTCCAAACGTCGTCTGAATAGTTTCAGGGACCTCGAAGCCAGGCGACTTCCCCACAAACTATGCTATTTGAGAGCCTTGTAGTGTTACCGTCCAAAATCGAATTATAATCACCAAATTGGGAAGCCAATCAAGGTGGTTGGCCACTGCCTTCCGAGAGGCAACGCCATAAAATTAACTTTAATATTTATATGACGCCGAAGTGCCAATCCGCGCACTGTGGGCGAGAGTCGGCACTCGAGACTTTCTACAAAGGCTGCTTTCACAATAACCGTTATTACTTATTACTTTCTGAAAGTTGGAAAATGAAAAAGAATTCGTTTGCAAATTTTAAAATTCTTAAAGTGAATAGTAAATATTTAAAATTCCTCGCGTTCTTTCAGGCGTTCAGATTAATTAGGGAAGTGATGGATTTTAAATAAACGAAAATGAAGAGAAACAATGAACAAAATGTTGATTTACTGGAGCATTAATAAGAGAAACAAAAGTTGGCTACAGTGTAGGTGTGAAGAATAAGAAAAAATTAATATTAAAGAGTGGTCTCTTTAACAACCAAAAGTTGAAACTTTATAGCTTTATATTCGCACCATGGCTCACTTCGATTTGGATGAACAAAATGTTCCCAAAATTGATATCGAGGCATTAACTTGAGAACACCTGGTTTAGCAGCTCGACGAACTTCAACAGGACGTCAGAGGTTAGCTAGAAAGCTCTGATCAAGATACCAAATAATTCCCTCCCAGTGATAACTTGTTGATGTCCAAACTCGCCTCCAGTCCTCAAAACTCTAAAGGGAGCTATTTTAATCATTGTCAGTTGTCATAAGTAGGTATCGCGGCACTTCATTCCTACCCCCACTCTTCATTTTAAGCCCCGCCCTTTGATGACGTCACTCTCAAGCCCTGCTTCGCTCCTCCCACATTTCGCCCATTTGTCTAGGTTTCCTCATCACTTTTCTTAGCCTTTTTCAAGTTTCGTAGTTAAGGTCGCTCCTACCACTACTCCCCACCCCTTTCTCAAGGTCTCACCGCCCTTCATGCGTCACTTGACGATCTAATTAATCAGTCTAAAGGTTAATGTCTAGACGTTTTGAGCAAACCCTTTTTATACCAACATCACTTAATGTTTCTTGACGTATAAAGATAAAGAATGGGGAGACCTTGAAATAGGGTCATTGAGTGGTGGGAAGAGCAAACTCAACTACGAGGCGGAGCTTGAGGAAGGTAAAGAAACAGTGGTGGGCGACCTTGAAAAGTGGGCGGAACTTAAGTGCGACGTCATCAAAGAGACGTGGCTTAAAAATGAAGCGTGGGGGAGAACTGAAGTGCCGCGATACGTACTGCCATAGCTCGAAGAATTTAAATGAGAAGTATTGTCCGCACACTCTTGAATATTACGAAGTAAGCTGTTGACGCGAAGACTAAACTTTTAAAGTAATTGAAAAGTAGTTTTTGCTGAAAAATTCAACCTCTTGGCGCCTTCAATCATCCACGCATGTATACGCACTTAGCTATACTTTTCTAAGATTACCAGGGTATTTTATGGTCTACCTTTTACAGGGTCGACTTGTACTTTGGGGCATTCGTACCCCAATTTGGAGAAAAGACTGCCAACGTTTATCTCAATTCTTAGGCGAACCACGCCAGTTTCGTCGACGTGACAGCTCACAGCTCCCCAGGCGACGACCACTTTTAAAACGATAAATCAAAAACCAAACAACCCCCATAAGTTTTAAACCAAAATTATGCAAAAAAATTCTCCCTTCATCACACTTTACTTTGAGTAAACTTTTCTAGTCAATTTTATTTCGACACAATTTTTTTTTCAGAATATAAATTCGTCCAAAACGAAGTACAGAAGTGCCATAAAAGTATCCCTAAAAAATCACTGCTAACGTGCCTGGGGCCTTCTTCTTTACATAATACATTTTATATATCAATTCGCCAAACTTTTTCAAAAAAGAAATGCCAAACTAAATTGAAATTTCATATCATGAATATATCACAGACAGTTTCCCCAAGTAATGCATAAAAAGTGGACGAAGTTACATAGTACGTTGGCGTGTATAATTCACAAGACGGAAAATTTTCATCATCAGCACATCTTGCTTGCAAGTAAGTAAGTAAGTGGCACGAGTAAGTGGAACCTGACTCGATGCATAAAATGACACGAGGATACAATATTAGTTTTGGAAGAGGCGAAATTGTTGTTGGGATGTTGGGAAGCATTCAGTCGGTCATAAAATTCAAATTTCGTGTCTCGTGTAACGAAACTATAAGAGAAGATTAAATTTCCTATTTCAAAATTCAATGTACTATTCTAAAATACAATACGAAACGGCGAGACTCTACGGTTATTTCTTCGATACAATGAAACGAATTACGCTCTTACCTCTTACATTATAACAATTCCAAGAGTTTAAAACGTTTATAAGCGAAACAAAATTAGATTCGCATTAAGACGATGTAATGTATAGCTTTATCTTAACCAGTTATCGATTAAGTAATAAACAGTATAAATAGTAGTAACATAAAAGGAAGAAGAAAGTGTATTCTGTTAGGAGAATCGATCTCGAAGAACCTTTTAAATAAACAACGAAAATAAATGGTCGTGTAATTTGACATCGTTTAAAATGTTGGCAACTTAACTGAATTGCGAAGTATCAAAACTATTGTTTATTTCTATTAAATACCTGAGAAGAATTTCGCTAAGATACGAAGTAATAAAAGCGACGTACCCCCTCTCCTCAATAAATTTTTTCATCCTTAGACCCTACCACTAACATACTCCCTTCGTTGAAAGCCTCACACTCGAGGCCATTTCTACTTCGGTAAGTTCTCAACTCTTCTTCTCGTTACATGTTCGACAAACCCTGTCTTAATTTTCACCTCGAGTGTCTTACGTAAGTTTTCTTCTCCGAGGAACTAGAGCACACCGCGCTTTTCTAACTGTAGCACATTCCAAGCTTGGGTCTCTCACTCACGGTCTCACACTGCAACTCCCAAGAGAGTCGACGATAGCTCCAAAAATTAATGAAATTTCTCTTCTGAGTTTCTACTCAGCTTAATCCTTTGAATGGCCATGAGTATGGGCCTTTTTGCGGCTATAAGCAGCGATGAAACAATAAGGTATAAGCTGGGATCGTTCTAAGCCCAAAATCACCCCGAGGGCGTTCGTATCTTATAAGAGAAAAGTCGCACTACTCCTTCGATCAGACTTTTTAAAAGTTCCATTCTGATGCCATTGCACTGGGACAGTTCAGAATAGAAGAGTACTACACTGTTTTGTGCTTTAAAAATTTCGTCTATGACTACCACAAGTAAAACTATGACACAGTAGCGCGTCGACGTAACAACAACAAACGAAGAACATAAATCATTTTGCATTGCACGCCACGCTATTAAGAGAAATGTAGCGCGGTAGACATTCATTGAGGCACTTTAAATATTGATGTAGGTATTTTAGAAATATTAAATTTAACATAAATTTCCTTTCTAACACTGAAAGAAAAGTGACAGATGCAAGAGCTAAGAAAATTAGCTCGCTAATGCATTTCCGTGATTTGCGAATAAAACGAACTGTTTGGAGCGTTTGGAACAACAAAATCCAATAAGTGTAAATAATCATTACTTACTTTGCATACTCGTAAATCTTTTCTACTTTTTATTTATTTTCGCAGTACATTCTGTAGCAAAACTTTTAGTCGGTTAAAAAACAATTTCTACATCAACAGCTCGCATTGTTTTAAGAACAAAATTTTTGTTTTTATAAATTAACACACCTTCGCCAAATCGAATGTCTCTACGATTCTCGAAGCTGTTTTTGGAGGTGCATAGCCACCCCTACCCTCTACAGCAATGAGAACGGGCGAATATGGCCCCCAACTAAAACAGTGAATTTTCTCGAGGTCATCCGATCTACCTTCCGAGTGAGATTCATCCAATGGGGTTCGATGGGGTTGAAATTATTTCCAAATTTCACAGATTGAAGAAGATAACTCAACAAACTAACAATGACTAGTTTTGGTACCAAAGGACGATGCAGAGGTCGCTGTGACAAAAAGTCGCTGCTTTGTTATTCATCTACTTAAATTCGAACTCATTCGAGTCGATTACTTCGAGGCCACAAACTAAAATAGTGAACTTTCTCAATGTCATCGGATCTAAGAAGTACCTTTCGAGCAAGGTTCGTCCTATGGGGGTACGATGGGGTTAAAAATATTTCCAAATTTGACAGATCGAAGAAGATAACTCAACAGAGACTAACAATGACTAGTTTTGGTACAAAAGACCGATGCAGAGGTCGCTGAGACCAAAAGTCGCTGCTTTGTTATTCATCGACTTAAATTCGAACTCATTCGAGTCGATTACTTCGAGACCACAAACTAAAATAGTGAACTTTCTCAATGTCATCGGATCTAAGAAGTACCTTTCGAGCAAGGTTCATCCTATGGGGGTACGATGGGGTTAAAAATATTTCCAAATTTGACAGATCGAAGAAGATAACTCAACAGAGACTAACAATGACTAGTTTTGATACAAAAGACCGATGCAGAGGTCGCTGAGACCAAAAGTCGCAGCTTTGTTATTCATCGAATTAAATTCGAACTCATTCGAGCCCATTACTTCGAAGCTACAAACTAAAATAGTGAACTTTTTCAATGTCATCGGATCTAAGAAGTATCTTCCGAGCAAGGTTCATCCTATGGGTTAAAAATATTTCCAAATTTGACAGATCGAAGAAGATAACTCAACAGAGACTAACAATGACCAGTTTTAGTACCAAAAGACCGATGCAGAGGGAGCTGTGACCAAAAGTCGCTGCTTTGTCATTCATCGACTTAAATTCGAACTCATTCGAGCCCATTACTTCGAGGCTACAAACTAAAATAGTGAATTTTCTCAATGTCATCGGATCTAAGAAGTACCTTCCGAGAAAGGTTCATCCTATGGGGGGTACGATGAGGTTAAAAATATTTCCAAATTTGACAGATCGAAGAAGATAACTCAACAGAGACTAACAATGACTAGTTTTGGTACAAAAAACCGATGCAGAGGGAGCTGTGACCAAAAGTCGCTGCTTTGTCATTCATCAACTTAAATTCGAACTCATTCGAGCCCATTACTTCGAGGCTACAAACTAAAATAGTGAATTTTCTCAATGTCATCGGATCTAAGAAGTACCTTCCGAGAAAGGTTCATCCTATGGGGGGTACGATGGGGTTAAAAATATTTCCAAATTTGACAGATCGAAGAAGATAACTCAACAGAGACTAACAATGACTAGTTTTGGTACAAAAAACCGATGCAGAGGGAGCTGTGACCAAAAGTCGCTGCTTTGTCATTCATCGACTTAAATTCGAACTCATTCGAGCCCATTACTTCGAGGCTACAAACTAAAATAGTGAATTTTCTCAATGTCATCGGATCTAAGAAGTACCTTCCGAGAAAGGTTCATCCTATGGGGGGTACGATGGGGTTAAAAATATTTCCAAATTTGACAGATCGAAGAAGATAACTCAACAGAGACTAACAATGACTAGTTTTGATACAAAAGACCGATGCAGAGGTCGCTGAGACCAAAAGTCGCAGCTTTGTTATTCATCGAATTAAATTCGAACTCATTCGAGCCCATTACTTCGAAGCTACAAACTAAAATAGTGAACTTTTTCAATGTCATCGGATCTAAGAAGTACCTTCCGAGCAAGGTTCATCCTATGGGGGTACGATGGGGTTAAAAATATTTCCAAATTTGACAGATCGAAGAAGATAACTCAACAGAGACTAACAATGACCAGTTTTAGTACCAAAAGACCGATGCAGAGGGAGCTGTGACCAAAAGTCGCTGCTTTGTCATTCATCGACTTAAATTCAAACTCATTCGAGCCCATTACTTCGAGGCTACAAACTAAAATAGTGAATTTTCTCAATGTCATCGGATCTAAGAAGTACCTTCCGAGAAAGGTTCATCCTATGGGGCACGATGAGGTTAAAAATATTTCCAAATTTGACAGATCGAAGAAGATAACTCAACAGACACTAACAATGACCAGTTTTGGTATTAAAAGACCGATGCAGAGGTCGCTGTGGCCAAAAGTCGCTGCTTTGTTATTCATCGACTAAAATTCAAACTCATTCGAGCCGATTACTTCGAGGCCACGAACTAAAATAGTGAACTTTCTCAATGTCATCCGATCTAAGAAGTACCTTCCGAGCAAGGTTCATCCTATGGGGGTACGATGGGGTTAAAAATATTTCCGGATTCGACAGTTCGAAGAAGGAAATTCGACAAAAAGTAACGACTAGTTTTGGTACCAAAGGTCGCTGTAACAAAAAATCGCTGATTTAGTTATTTATGAACTCAAATTCGAACTAATTCGGCCCCATTAGTACCTATGAGATTTTCAACGCTTCTCTGCACTTTTCTATTCGACACGCCTAACGCGCTTCTCTCACAGAGAAGTAAAAAAATTTGGAGTATCATCGAAAACAGTTAGTGCGTTTGTCAACAACTTCGACGAACTAAAATAGAACGAAAATGAATTTTTTAAATTGGGAATATTTGACATAGCCATGGCAATCAGAGATTAATAATTAATCAACTTTTTGAAGCACCGCTCTTTCACCAATATTGGCGAGATGGATAAAAAATAAAATAAAAGTTCCATTACGAATACGAAATGCTTATAACAAATGTATGAAAAGACACTCTTCAAATAGATTGAACATGTCTGAAAAAATGGTTAAGAGTCTCATTACAAGAAGGGTAGAGCGCGTGAGAGGCTACATGGGAAAAGGTAAACCGAGCAAATGTTGAATCAATACACTCGAAGAGCACACTTAGACGGAAAAAGTATTATAAAATTGAAAAATAACGCTCTTAGACCCAAAGAGGGAAAAAAGACTTAAAATTCTCTCTCGACGACGGACTTAAAATACGACTTTTGGTACAGTACAAAGAGGATTTTATTAAGCGAATCAAAAATAAGCCAATCTGTTAAAACAAATTCGCGCGCTTACTAATTTAAAGCTTAAACAAACTCACTTGACCAAATAAAGTGAACGGGTTTGTTTATAACTAAGGCCCTTCAAGTTTAGGCGTATATACACAGCACACACACTTATCATAGCTAACACACATTTAAATTATTGAAACGGATTAACGCACCGATAAACATATAAACTGGTGCCTACCTAACGTTTTAGTTTGCTCTATCCCGTACATTAAAATTTA
Source organism: Malthinus flaveolus (assembly GCA_950108345.1). Classification (NCBI taxonomy): domain Eukaryota; kingdom Metazoa; phylum Arthropoda; class Insecta; order Coleoptera; family Cantharidae; genus Malthinus; species Malthinus flaveolus. Next base: position 4,156,711 of record OX467289.1, on the reverse strand, counting down.
TTCATCAAAGTCAATATTTGAAACATGTCATTATCTATAATATAATTGCAAATAGTGCGGTATTACCTTGCGAATAATTAATTGAACGTTTAATTAAAACGACATGCTTCGTATACCACACACTACTTACAGCGTATAACTACTTACGTAATCAGACAGCGCCTTTACGTCTAAAACCAAACTTACAACAAGAACAATTCAAAGATAATAATGCGCGGAATTTAAATTAAATTTACCCAAATCAAAATATTTGCGTAATTTAATGTTAACAAAAACATGTTAAACGTAAGGCGCTTTTAATAATGGGCCAAACTTCACGAGTTTGTTAGGCTCGTTTTAAAACGACCTACATTTCGTTGCATCGAAATAAGTTGGTACTTACAGCACTTTTCATTTGCTCAAAACGCAAATGCACGACTTGTTGCCTATCGTTCAGCGTAAGTTTTCGTTATAAAAAACGATAAGCACAGGTCGGGAGCGATAAAAAAAATCAAAGTCGCGCAAATATGACATCTCGTACAAAATGAAAACAAATTAATATGTAGACACAAACTTTTCAACCGTAAACTAATAATTACGAACCCTAGTAAAACAAAGGAAAAATTAAAGAGAAACTGTAAACGCTTATTAAAATGTTCCGAGATAAAATATAAGTTCCACGCCATCATAATAGAGTAATAAAGTTCATTTTCTAAAGCAATTAATAAAATTATATTACATCAAATTAATATTAAATTATTATTATTAAAGTTAATCGAGCACCAGACGATTCAATTTTAATTTGAGAAGTTTTTCATTTCATTAAGAAAATTGCAGTGCTCGAACTGTGCATTAAAACAATAGATCAAAGAAAATGGCAAGTAAACGAAGAATAAAAAAATACGAGAAGTAGATAAAAAGAGTAGTGGGTATACATTAGAAATGTCGTATTCTTGAACTTTGTTAAAAAGACTCATAGAAAGTAAAGGATGTTTTCTATCTATTAAAAAAAATAGTTCGACGTAATGGAATTGCTTTGATTTTTCTTTTTTATCGAATGAAAAAAAAAATTGGAAAATTCTTGACGAAAATTGCGAAACTAAAATTATTTCACGGTTCGAATAACGCGCAGCTTAAGAATAATATAATTGGATACAAATTTATGAATGCCCTTTAATAATAAAATTAATCCGCACAGCTTATCAAACATTTACGACTCGATCAATTTCCTGCTATTAACGGATGAAAAGGAAACGCCTTTAATTCTTCCTCTTAATTCCAAGAGACGAATTCAACTTTTATAACCTTTACATTTTATATAAACAAAAATGATCTATACCTTTAATAACTTAGTAGCTCATCACTCATCTTAATCTCAAAATAAAAATTTTGCTCACGCTCAGTTAATGACTTTAACTTGAAGGGAAAAAAATCGCATACTACCGATCGTTCCTACGATGGGAAATTAAGTATTTAAACTTTCATTCCTGGTTTGAAGTTTACATTTAAAAAAATGACCGAATATTCGTTAAATTGCAACTACATTCTCGGACGCGATACGCACGGTAAACCCTTCGAACCTCAAATTGGAGTAAACTACCGTAGATTGGAGAATAACTAAAATGCTGGGAATAGCAACTACATTATAATATTAACCTCTTGAATTCGTCGAACTATTCTTTAGGGGTTAATTTAATCGGGGCTTATAAAATTTTTAAATTATTCAGATTCTGAAACAGCCCATTTTCAACTGAAAGAATATAAAAAAGTCGAATGGATAAGAAAATAATTAATGATGGCAACGCAAAAAAACATCTACACTACAAGATATTAGAAATGAAATCGTAAAAAACTTAAAGAAACGCCGGACTAACACACAGAGGAAGGCAAGGGACAAAATGGAGACGTATATATAGGTACTGAGAGACCACAGAAATAAAGGCACACAAAACTCTCCAAATCAAAAGAATAATAGGAGACTTCCACGCAGGTGAAATGCCAAGAGCATTCAAATTGACTTATTCTAAGAGATGCTTAAGTTTCCCAAAAAAGTGTTGAGAGTCACATAACGTCGACAAACCTCTCCAATATCTACTGGACCTCAAATTAAGCTACTCGTCGATCTAAACGTCGCACTGAGAATAGAGACACTTAAGTTGAGAGATGCCTAAGTCACGTGAGCTCCCTAACATCGACAATCCTCTCCAAGATCTACTGGACCTCAAATTAAGCTACTCGTCGATCCAAACGTCGCATTGAGAATAGAGACACTTAAGTTGAGAGACGTTTAAGTCTTCAACAAAAGTCACGTGAGCTACCCAACATCGACAAGCCTTTCCAGTATCTACTGGACCTCAAATTAAGCTACTCGTCGATCTAAACGTCGCATTGAGAATAGAGACACTTAAGTTGAGAGATGCCTAAGTCACGTGAGCTACCTAACATCGACAAGCCTCTCCAAGATCTACTGGACCTCAAATTAAGCTACTCGCCTATCCAAAATTCGTATTGACGTCAGGGTGAGACTTTTTAGCGTAGGTAACAAACTGTGATCCTATAAGGAGCATCAAATTTTAAGAAACGTAAGCTGAGAGACGCTTAAGTCTTCAACAAAAGTCTTAAGAGGTACCTAATATCGTCAAGCCTTTCCAGTATCTACTGGGCCTCAAATTAAGTTAATCCTCTACCCAAAATTCGCATTGACGTCAGGGCGAGACATTTTAACGTATGTAACAAACTATGATGCTATCATAAGCATCTCAAATTGAGAAACTTAAGCTGAGAGACGCTTAAGTCTTCAACAAAAGCCTCTAGGGTTACCTAACATCGACAAGTCTCTCCAGCATCTACTAGACCTCAAATTAAGCTACTCGCCGATCCAAAATTCGTATTAACTTCAGGATGAAACCCTTTAAACGTAGATAACAAACTGTGATGCTATCAAGAGCATTTTAAATTGAGAAACTTAAGCTGAGAGACGCTTAATTCTTCAACAAAAGTCTCCAGCGTTACCTAACATCGACAAGTCGCTCCAGCATTTACTAGACCTCAAATTAAGCTACTCGTCTATCCAAAATTCGTATTGACGTCAGGGTGAGACATTTTAACGTATGTAACAAACTATGACGCTATCAAAAGCATCTCAAATTGAGAAACTTAAGCTGAAAGACGCTCAAGTCTTTAACAAAATCCTCCAGGGTTACCTAACATCGACAAGTCTCTCCAGCATCTACTAGACCTCGAATTAAGCTACTCGTCGATCCAAAATTTGTATTGACGTCAGTGTGAGACATTTTAGTGTAGATAATAAAGTGAGATGCTATTAAGAGCATCCCAGATTAAGTAACTTAAGTTAAGAGATGCTTTAGTTACCAACAAAAGTATCAAGAGTCACTTAACTTCGGCAAACCGTCTCCAATATCTACTGGAACTCAAATAAAGCTACTTGTTCGTGTAAAATGCATATTGACTTTAATCTGAGACAGTAACTTGGGTAGTTCGTCCGCGCATGAACGCAACTTTCAAAGCTCAAACTATAACAATGGAGAGCTGACATTCGATACCATGGTACAGTTCAGCGGTAAAAAATACGACTAAATCTGATTATGAGAACTGAAGACGGTAAGAGGAATAATCTGGAGAAATTTTATTTAAAACCTTTCCCGCAAAAGCTACTTATACCTAGAGTAATTACACAAAAGCCACTCAACTGCCTTCTTTCTCTAATATTATGAACGAGGCTAATTAAAATCATTACGGCGTATAGGAGTGGCGTTTCAGAAAGTAAACCAAACACCTCGATTTGACTAATTTAAGCTTCGACGTTAATTTTATCTTATAATTGAAGAGCAAACAGCTTCTTATTACTACTACGCTCTAAAATCCTTTATTTTTTCGAAACCAAACCGACGATTTTAACTTCTCTTCAAAACGCGAATTAGTAGCTCGAGACTAAAATTTAAATTAAGGTATAAATGTTTAATTTAAAAACCCACATACTACATCCAAGAAACATAGTCCTCATAAATTCGTTACTGCGTTACATTTTGTGTCTGAATAATTAACAATTACGACGTCTTAAAAGGGAACGCTTTAATCAACTTTTAACTTTTGTACTTATACAAAAAGTTTAGTTTTATTTGGAAAAATTCCGATTCGAATTCATTAAGTGAACTCGCATGTATACGCGCTCCTTTGTGACATTTACATTAATACAAATCCTAATTAGGTACTGAAAAGAGACTTCTTTTTTGTGATCTCATTATTTTAAATTTAAGCTCCTTATCCAACATATTAAGCTTACAAAGTAATAAGATTTTTATTTTGAATAAAATTTATAAGTAGCTTAACGATTTTTCGATTCTATTTGTTTTATTTCTTTTTTTTTAAGTTAAGCAAAAAGCAAAATATAACGAGTACACAATTTTGATGAGGGCGCTCTATAACGAACGAGATATTTTATGTCAGATTTCAAACTATACAAGCTTACGGTTTAAAAGGCTCAAAATTTATTATTCAAACTTCGAGAGCACCCACAAAACGACTAAAATTACAAGCAAGGGAATACCACCAAAAATATGAGATAGTTACGTAACTACCTACTGGAAGTCATGTTTTACAGGAAAAGTAGTCAAATTATTGAAATAATAATATTCACATTTAAATTTGCCGCTATAATTGAGGCAATAGTGCGCGTCGGCACGCTCAATGTGGGCGTTATGTTTGTTACAAGTAGCGAAGTCAGTTGACCAACAATACACGCCTGCGTTGCGGGTTGCGTTTGGCAATAGCTTTAATAACATACAATTAGCCTGTTCGAATCTGGGTGGAATTATCGGTAGTTAAAAAACAATACTTTTCTTTTGTGGAATTCATTGCATGCCGTATAAGCTTTGTCAAAATTAAGAATTCAACCATAAATTCGGTTTAATCGGTAGCGATAAATATTTATCGAATCGATTTCAGATAAAAAGAAAGAAAACGATAATGAGAACCAACAAAACAACAGAGGGCTAGTCTGGTCTGTTTCGATTCAAACGTTATACGTAGCGTATATAGAAGGAAGGTCTCCAATATTTAGAAGACAATAAAACCTTCCTTCCATCCTACGGGATTTGAGCTCGCTCTACATTTAGTGCAGCTTGATCCCGAGACCTGAATATCAAAGTAGGTTGAAAACAGAAGTGGATACATCTAAATTTCTTATTTTTATATGAGCTAAAACGTAATGGACGAGCTTTAGTTTTATTGCGCGACCCACAGAGTCGAAAAATTACAAAATCTCTAAACAGAGGCGATAAAAAATTTGATTAATAGACTTTAAAGTGTGTCAACAGTTTATAATTTAAAGACCAATTTTTCACGATTTCTTTAACAGTCTGTCGCTTTAACATAAAAATGGGATTCTATTCGTATAAGAAAGGTTTACACGTTTATCGTTCGATATAAAATAAATTTGAATAAATACATACATTGGATAAACTTCAGACGCAGAAATCCACAATTTTCCTCAACACTTAATTTTTAACTAAATCGATGAGTGTTAAAGCGTATACTACTTTCAACTTATAAAACGTTAAAAGCATTTATAAATGGCCATTTATGTACGAGAGATGGTTTTCCAAGAGAACGTACGATGTGAGCTGTAAAAGTTCCCTGCCTCACAGACTTTCCACACGACCGAGCGCCGCAAACAATCCCCTGTTAGACCCAGTTTCCGAGCTGCTTCCAAGCGGCGCTTGGGTGGAGTGTACTAATACGTGAAAGAATTCGGCCCAATTTGTTTAAGGCGTCCAGTTGTTACTGAAGAAGTGCAACGGAGGCCAAAACTACTGGAGCCACCTCGTACGTAAAAAAAATAAATCACCCACAGCCGATAAAAGCCCTTCTCACCGTTGTCAATTCGTTACATCAAACCCCAACAAAAAAACGTATTATTAGAAACGACACAATAAAAAATGAAAAAATCAGCCAGTTGATACGGCGTATCGTCGTCCCCCCAAAAAAGAGAGAACTTAAAAACGAATTTTCCATTAAAAGAGATTACGTTTTTTCAACGAATATTTTTCCCACTCGACGACTAATGTACTTTAAATGCACACCAGATAAATACACAGTAAATATACAGCTATATGCTCACATACTTCCCCATGTGCTCGCAGACGAGTCGAACAAATGCTTCGAGATCTACAAGATAAATTTCGTCTTGTTAAAAACCAACGCTATAGAATTCCAAGTCACTTGACACAAAAAATAGCACAACATGGCGAAAACAAATTATCTTCGCTTTAAGCCAAGTATTTGTTTCGAATGAAAATGTTGAGTAAACTACCTACGTTTCGGAGACTCGAAGTCTTCTTGAAGTAGCGCCACGGTAGATGTCAAAGAAGTTAGTTGGTCTGTACGTCTGTGCGAATGAAAATGACCTAAACCAGAAGTCAAAATATTAAATGGGTGGTATCACTAGATATATAATTTTACAATCTTCTAAACAAATTAAAATATACAGGGTGATTTCAAAAACTCATTTTGGTTGGCGAATTTACGGCTTAACCGGCAGTGCTTCTTTCAACAAAACTACGACAAATAATAGAAACTCGAGAATTTTGTCGGTTCCAAAAATGACGCCTAAAACAAAATCTAATAATCCGAAAAATTTTAAACCGCACAAAATTAAAGCTAAAGGGCCACCACTTCTCGCCCATGCTTTCGAAGAAGTTTGTCGAGTCCGATTTAAAGTTATTCGCCATCAAACTCGACAAACGAATTTTGAGTAAAATCGCGAATTTCTGCGTTTCCAAAAATGACGCATTAAACAAAATCTAATGATCTAAAAAATTTAAAAACGCACAAGATTAAAGCTAAAGGACCACCACTTCTCGCCCATGATTTTGACGAAGTTTGTCGAGTCCGATTAAAAGTTACTCGCCATCAAACTCAACAAACAAATTTTGAGTCAAATCGCGAATTTCTGCGTTTCCAAAAATGACGCTTTAAACAAAATCTAATGATCCAAAAAATTTAAAAACGCACAAGATTAAAGCTAAAGGACCACCACTTCTCGCCCATGATTTTGACGAAGTTTGTCGAGTCCGATTAAAAGTTACTCGCCATCAAACTCAACAAACAAATTTTGAGTAAAATCGCGAATTTCTGCGTTTCCAAAAATGACGCTTTAAACAAAATCTAATGATCCAAAAAATTTAAAAACGCACAAGATTAAAGCTAAAGGACCACCACTTCTCGCCCATGATTTTGACGAAGTTTGTCGAGTCCGATTAAAAGTTACTCGCCATCAAACTCAACAAACAAATTTTGAGTAAAATCGCGAGTTTCTGCGTTTCCAAAAATGACGCTTTAAACAAAATCTAACGATCTAAAAAATTTAAAAACGCACAAGATTAAAGCTAAAGAACCACCACTTCTCGCCCATGAATTTGAAGAAGTTTGTCGAGTCCGATTAAAAGTTACTCGCCATCAAACTCAACAAACAAATTTTGAGTAAAATCGCGAATTTCTGCGTTTCCAAAAATGACGCTTTAAACAAAATCTAACGATCTAAAAAATTTAAAAACGCACAAGATTAAAGCTAAAGAACCACCACTTCTCGCCCATGAATTTGAAGAAGTTTGTAGTGTCCGATTTAAAGTTACTCGCCATCAAACTCTCTAATCGAATTTTTAGTAAATCGCGAACTTTGGCGGTTCCAAAAATAACGTTTAACACAAAATCTAATGATCCGAAAAATTTCAAAACTCACAAGATCAAAGCTAAATGACCACTACTTGTCGACCATAAATTTGAAGAAGTTTGTAGAGTCCAATTAAAAGTTACTCGCCACAAACTCGACAAACGAATTTTGAGTGAAATCGCGAATTTCCGCGTTTCCAAAAATGACGCTTAAAACAAAATCTAATGATCCGAAAAATGTAAAAACGCACAAGATTAAAGCTGGAGGACCACTACTACTTCTCGTCCATGAATTTGAAGACGTTTGTAGAGTCGAATTAAAAGTTACTCTTCATCAAACTCGACAATCTAATTTTAAGTAAAATCGTAACAAAATTGCTCTGACAGTTTTGATTTGACGACGCTACTGAAATACACACCCACACACTAAGACAGACTTTTTCCAAAGGTTTTATTTTTTTTGCGTTTTCGAATCAAGAGAACCCGAAACGTCGCGAAATTAAATAAAATAATTTGTTTGGGATCATAATACCTTTTCAAAGCAGACGAAGTCAACAAAAAAGTAAAAAACTAAATCCGAAACACGCAGTCGTTCTCAGGTCGATTTCTCATCTCATCATCACCCTGTATAGTCAATTTTAACAAGAACAATTCATAAATTGAACCAACAGTGCCTATACGTTCGTGAATAATCAGTTATTTCACATTAAGAGCTTAAGAAAAAGCAAATAAGTGCCTAAAGAAGAATAAAAACTTCGCACTCCTTTGCCGTATCTGATGCGCCACAAAGGCAACGCTTCGACCACGACCCTCGAGATGTTTTGCAATCGAACACCAAATTGAATTTTCCGACGCACCTATGTTTATCTCGCGCGTTGCCTTAATGAAAATTTAATTGACAGGAATAAATGATGTAAAGATGAAAAATGAACGTCTCAATATATAAGAATTCGTGTCCCATTGTTACTCTTAACTTGTCATTCAAGAGCACAGACTAGCGTTCGACATTATCTCTTATCTGCGAGAACATTTGTTCTCTAATGTTCCATCTAAAGAGGGCCCCTTCTTATTTATTTACTTCCTGAATCTTTTGTGAAGGAGAGAGCAAAGAGGAAGTCGAGCTTTTACAGGTCCAAGACGTTTTCTTATTAGGTTTTATCTTATACAATATAAAACTGACACATCCAAATTTTATTACGATCTTAATAAATAAAATATAGATTTCTGTCGTTTTTCATTACCAATTTCGAGACTTTAAATTAAAAAGATAGGAAGAGATAATGCGCAATCAATTTAAATGAGGAAGAAGTCTCCCTTTTGGGCCATATATACAAAAAAAGGATAATTAGAGAAAAAATTTTTTTATTTAAACAAAAAATGCGAATAAATTATTTCCTACCCTTGTTTAATTATTCGACATTTTGGACAATTTTCAAAAAGTTTTTTTTTAAAGCAAATTTAGCAAAGTTGAGAGATAATTAGTTTTGAATGATTGGCGTACTTAAGAATGAAAGAGTGACGGATGTGTTGTGTTGCTACTAACTCGCTACCCACTTGCTACTTCATAATTACAAAGGTGAAGAGTTCCGGGTGGTATACTTTTAAAAAGTATTTTTATGCTTCCCCCAAATTGAAAATTATTGTAAATACTTTTTACTTCAAATTAAAAAAAAAAAAACTAAAATTTCGCTCTTTGGGTGGAGAAAATCAACGATGGTTTTATAAATGTCAATCTAAAGAAAGAACAAGATTCTTGGTAAGTAAGTATATTAAACATTTTGGCCCGAATTAAACATGAGAGACGCCCCGCCAAACTCCACTCGCCCCTTTCCACCACTTTCCAACGACTCGACACTATATTTTCCCCAGTGAATGAGATCATGAGTATAGGTACTAGAATAAGGCATCATCTGCACCCTCGACGATTTAAAAGTAACAAATTAAAACAAACAAATTAAAAATCGAGTTTCCTGTCGTCCCCGCTCATTTCCTTAATGAAAATCCCTCTTCAGCTTAGAAAAAGAGTTGTTTATAAACATTTTAAAATTAAATGAACGGAAATGACACTGTAAAAGTAAAATTGCCTCTAAAGCGTGTCGTTCTCAAAGCAAGGACTTAGACGTCCCCTACCACTTTTATGGTATCACAGTACACCTACACGCCCCCTTCTTAGTCAATTTTCGAGTCGTTTAAATTACACGTCCTATTTTGGGTTAATTCTAATACTAAAAGACATAGCTCGTCAGCTAAGACTTGCATCAATAAAGGAAATACTCCACCAGGTCATGGTAGAGTTCGAATCGTATCAGAGGAGTTATCGGAAGAGTTAAAATGTCCCAATGGAGTCCTAGAAAACACTCCAAGAAGCTTTGAAAAAAGATAAGGTTCGTTCCAACAACAATAAGAAACTATTGCAAAATCCAATCAACGAAGGTCTGCCAATTAACTTGTTGGATGACCTGGGTAAGATTCTGCAAGTCTTAATAAAGATTCGGTGACTATAGTCGACGAACTGGCACTGTAACGAATAACAATATGACTTTCGAGAGGACACCAGATACGCTGAATACCCACAGACAAAGTTATTCAAATGTATGGTTTATGCTGGCTTGCTGGCTCTCCAAGACACGATTGATATCTGTAATTCCTATAGCAGCGGCCCGTGAGAAAAATCAAGGTAGAGCTCAAGGATAGAAAATTTTCTCCCTAGCCCTAGAAATTTAAACTACATATGTGGGGTCCCGCAGGGATCTATGCTGGCACCCCTATTGTTTCACTTATTACTATATTCGGATCCGGATTCATTGAGCGAAAAAGGCGCTCAAGATATATTGAGTTAGTCTCACACTTGATGACTGGCGCGCTTCTACTATCCACTCTAGCCCTAGCCGATTATGTGCGAAAAACTAGAAACCATGACCTTATGACTTAGGTTAGGGCGCTGTTGATGGAATTACTTCAAAGAACAACAAAATTGAGACTCACTTTACATCACAATATTTGAGACGATAGTGAACAGTTCTTAGTGAAAGAGCATCAGGGATAAATAACAAAAATACCTGAAATAAAAGCGAATGTGCTCTCAAATGTTTCAGGCGTAAAGTCGATCTCCCCTTACGCCTTACGGCAGCTGCCAGTTACGTGCCGTAAAAAATAATTTTTCACGGCCTACTGACGTACACGCTCTAAAACGATTTTTCTCCAATATAGCAGCAGCAATTAAAACAAACTTTTCATTAAAAAACCTCTTGAACCAACTGGACTATTTTTTAAAAAACACCCTTAAAACATCAAGGGATAAAATTTTAAAGCAACTAAAGCAACTTCTCGATCCTCTCTAAACGTTACTTCGACAACTAAAAAGTAAAAAAGGGTACTTCTAGGACAATAATAAAGTATTCCCTTTACTTGTTTGTTACTGGGTAGTTTTGAAGATTGATAGGTCAACACGGTCGCGCTGTTCTTGATTCGAGCTTTATAGTACAGCTCAAACACACTCCAAATACCAAACTATAAAAAACAGACACGATAAATCACTTTACATGCTCGTAGTTCTTAACACGAGAATCACCTTAAGGGAAAGATCGTGCATTATCCCTGTGACGCTCTTGTAATCCGTTTAATTGATTATCTAGTGGAGGTTGTGTAAAGTTGTTATCACCACGCCATTGTATAAATGGTGACGATGCAAGATTTTAACTTTTTCCCCTTTTATATTTATTTATTCGTCGACTCCGGGAGTCACTTAATTATTTTTGTAGATCCGTCTCCATTTAAATTGAGGGATGAATGCAAGTACAACCCAAGTATAGGTATAAAGAAACAACGACACTAACATAGCAACTCATATATCAATAAGACAATCGATTTGCAACTTAAATAGTAAAAATTGCAATTCTTTAAAAAAACAATGTAAAAACTACCCCCACTTTTTTGTGGGTTCGCCATTCAGATATGGAGCTGCAATTCGCATAAAAGTAGTTAAGGTACGAGACGTGACTACAGTCTAGAGTCTCGTCTCGTTTCAAAGCTCAAACAAAACAAAATGGTTGCAAGCAGGTGGTCTCAGTCAGAGAGAAAGATCTAGAAACAAATGCAAGAATGCCGATGGGAAAGCCTAAACTGATGGCGCATACGCACACACCCACACCCCTGCCCCTTGCAAAGAAAAGTCACAACTCTTTACTCTTGATCTGTCACATAAAAGCCGCCACTTTGGCCTTATACGCCCTTCCTTAGCAGCTAGCGACACGAAAACGAAACCGTGACACATTGAAAAAAATTAAAGTGCGCAAAAAGGTTTAAAAATGTAACAAACAACTACTTACAGCTTTCCCCCTCTCTTTAATAATAATTTTCACTCACTGACTGTTGACATTTTTATCTCAGATGTTGGAGTACGTGGATGTGAACTTACCTAAAACAAAAGAAAATAAATGAGTTCCTGTATTATAGTAAAAGTAAATTAATTAATTTTAAAAGACGAACATATCAATAAACGTCGTAATGCAAACTCAATAATAACTCAATTCAAATATCTGATAAAGTGATAAGAGTTATTGAAGATTGGGCGCGTATTTGGCCACCCTGTATACTTAAAAGTAAAAATACGACGATTCTACAACGATTCGGATCACATCGAAGTCGATTTTAATGTTTTTGTTTTTAAATTAAAGCCACTGACCACGGATTTGGCGCGGGAACTTTTATATTTTTTTAATCCCAAACAGCGACACTATTTTTTCAGTGCCCAATTACGAGATATCCCCAAGTTATTTTAAACAATTATGTCGCGGAAGAGAATTAGTTTTAAAGTTTTGAAAATAAATTAATGAAATAGCCGTCGAATTGGGTAAAGTTGGGATTTTCAATGCATCGATCAGATTATACGACGTAATACCGCACCGAATTGAAGTAAAATGGTTCAATAAGTCCTAAGGAGTTCTACACCGATGCCAATTAATTAAATATAACAGAGATGTGGTTTAGGACGCTCAACGGATCTGCAAATTGAACGAAACCGACTACCTAACAACGACACGGGTTATAAAGGCGGGTTCGAACATTTTTTTTCTTCAAATAAGGACCGATAGTAAAGGAAAATGCCTCTCTTGATTTTAATTCGTTTTCGAGATAAGAGATACACTACACAAGTATACCGGGTGTATCGGTGTATATTATCGAATCAAGACCCTTTCTGAAATAACTTTCATTTCTTCTACTTAGTCCTGAAAGCACCTAAACTATTCGTTTGAGGAAAAAAATCTAGGAGGTATAATTTATAGAATGAACTTTGTTCTTCTAAAAGTGATGCGTTTTATGAACAAATATTAAAAAATGTTTGAGATTTTCCTCAAACTTTACCGCGCTGTAGCGCTTAAACCGTTCATTTCACGAAAAACCCTAAGAAACAGAATTTGTAGGTAACTTGATGTAGTTTATTTCGATATTTAGGAACTTTTCTCAAAAAGTGCGTAGTTTACGAGTTACAAGCGATAAACTAAGAAATAAATTTTTTGAACGATTTTGTAATTTTTGTCAAACTTTAACGCGCATTAGCGCCTAAACCGTCCGTCTGAAGAAAAAACCTAACAACTAGAATTTGTAGGTAATTGGACGTAGTTTATTTTGATATAGAAGCACTTTTCTCAAAAATGCGTAGTTTACGAGTTACAAGCGATAAACTAAAAAATAAATTTTTTGAACAATTTTGTTATTTTTGTTAAACTTTAACGCGCACTAGCGCCTAAACCGTCCGTCTGAAGAAAAAACCTAAGAACTAGAATTTGTAGGTAATTGGACGTAGTTTATTTTGATATAGAAGCACTTTTCTCAAAAAGTGCGTAGTTTACGAGTTATAAGCGATAAACAAAAAAATTCGTTTTTTGAACGTTTTTGAAATTTGTATCAAACTTTTACGCGGTCAAGCGCCTAAGCCGTTCGCCTGCAAAAAAAAACTAAAAAGATATAACTTGTACTAAATTTGATGTAGTTAATTTCGATACCAAAGCACTTTTCTCAAAAAGTGTTACGTTCCGAGTTATAAGCGATAAACTAAAAAAATAAGTTTTTTGGACGAATTTGCAATTTTTGTCAAACTTTAACGCGCACTAGCGCCTAAACCGCCCGTCTGAAGAAAAAACCTAAGAACTAGAATTTGTAGGTAATTGGACGTAGTTTATTTTGATATAGAAGCACTTTTCTCAAAAAGTGCGTAGTTTACGAGTTATAAGCGATAAACTAAAAAATTCGTTTTTTGAACGTTTTTGAAATTTGTATCAAACTTTTACGCGGTCAAGCGCCTAAGCCGTTCGCCTGCAAAAAAAAACTAAAAAGATATAACTTGTAGTAAATTTGATGTAGTTAATTTCGATACCAAAGCACTTTTCTCAAAAAGTGTTACGTTCCGAGTTATAAGCGATAAACTAAAAAAATAAGTTTTTTGGACGATTTTGTAATTTTTGTCAAACTTTAACGCGCATTAGCGCCTAAACCGTCCGTCTGAAGAAAAAACCTAACAACTAGAATTTGTAGGTAATTGGACGTAGTTTATTTTGATATAGAAGCACTTTTCTCAAAAATGCGTAGTTTACGAGTTACAAGCGATAAACTAAAAAATAAATTTTTTGAACAATTTTGTTATTTTTGTTAAACTTTAACGCGCACTAGCGCCTAAACCGTCCGTCTGAAGAAAAAACCTAAGAACTAGAATTTGTAGGTAATTGGACGTAGTTTATTTTGATATAGAAGCACTTTTCTCAAAAAGTGCGTAGTTTACGAGTTATAAGCCATAAACAAAAAAATTCGTTTTTTGAACGTTTTTGAAATTTGTATCAAACTTTTACGCGGTCAAGCGCCTAAGCCGTTCGCCTGCAAAAAAAAACTAAAAAGATATAACTTGTACTAAATTTGATGTAGTTAATTTCGATACCAAAGCACTTTTCTCAAAAAGTGTTACGTTCCGAGTTATAAGCGATAAACTAAAAAAATAAGTTTTTTGGACGAATTTGCAATTTTTGTCAAACTTTAACGCGCACTAGCGCCTAAACCGCCCGTCTGAAGAAAAAACCTAAGAACTAGAATTTGTAGGTAATTGGACGTAGTTTATTTTGATATAGAAGCACTTTTCTCAAAAATGCGTAGTTTACGAGTTACAAGCGATAAACTAAAAAATAAATTTTTTGAACAATTTTGTTATTTTTGTTAAACTTTAACGCGCACTAGCGCCTAAACCGTCCGTCTGAAGAAAAAACCTAAGAACTAGAATTTGTAGGTAATTGGACGTAGTTTATTTTGATATAGAAGCACTTTTCTCAAAAAGTGCGTAGTTTACGAGTTATAAGCGATAAACAAAAAAATTCGTTTTTTGAACGTTTTTGAAATTTGTATCAAACTTTTACGCGGTCAAGCGCCTAAGCCGTTCGCCTGCAAAAAAAAACTAAAAAGATATAACTTGTACTAAATTTGATGTAGTTAATTTCGATACCAAAGCACTTTTCTCAAAAAGTGTTACGTTCCGAGTTATAAGCGATAAACTAAAAAAATAAGTTTTTTGGACGAATTTGCAATTTTTGTCAAACTTTAACGCGCACTAGCGCCTAAACCGCCCGTCTGAAGAAAAAACCTAAGAACTAGAATTTGTAGGTAATTGGACGTAGTTTATTTTGATATAGAAGCACTTTTCTCAAAAAGTGCGTAGTTTACGAGTTATAAGCGATAAACTAAAAAATTCGTTTTTTGAACGTTTTTGAAATTTGTATCAAACTTTTACGCGGTCAAGCGCCTAAGCCGTTCGCCTGCAAAAAAAAACTAAAAAGATATAACTTGTAGTAAATTTGATGTAGTTAATTTCGATACCAAAGCACTTTTCTCAAAAAGTGTTACGTTCCGAGTTATAAGCGATAAACTAAAAAAATAAGTTTTTTGGACGAATATGTAATTTTTGTCAAACTTTACGCGCACTAGCGCCTAAACCGCCCATCTGAAGAAAAAACCTTAGAAATAGTATTTTTAGGTAATTGAACGTAATTTATTTTGATATAGAAGTACTTTTCTCAAAAAGTGCGTAGTTTACGAATTATAAGCGATAAACTAAAAAATTTGAACGATTTTGAAATTTGTATCAAATTTTAACGCGGTAAAGCGCCCAAGCCGTTCGCCTGCAGAAAAAACCTAGAAGATATCACTTGTAGGAAATTTGATTTAGTTTATTCTGATATAGAAGAACCTTTCTCATAAAGTGGGTAGTTTCAGAGTTACAAGTGATGAACTAAAAAATCAGTTTTTTGGACAATTTTGGAATTTGTGTCAAATGTTAACGCCCTCTAGAGCCTAAACCCTAAACTGTTCTTTTGACAAAAAAACATAAGAAATAGAATGTGTAGGTAATTGGATGTAGCTCGTTTTGATACAAAAGCACTTTTCCCAGAAATTGCGTAGTTTCAGAGTTATAAGCGATAAAGCAAAAAACAGTTTTTTTGGCAATTTCGGAATTTTGTTCAAACTTTAACAGGCTCTAGCGCCTAAACGGTTGATCTGAAGGGAAAAAATTACGAGATATAATTTGTAGGAAATTTGATGTAGTTTATTTTCATATAGAAGCACTTTGCTCGTAAAGTACTTAGTTGTAGAGTTATAAACGAGAAACTAGGTTTCACTTATTTTTTACTGATGAAAATGATACCAACTCCGCTTATGGAGCTTATGGAACACTTTTTATACCTAATTTAAAAAATAATAATATAGATATCTAATACGGACATATTATTACAATTTTCGAACCACCCCATAACAAACAACCCAAGTGGATTAATTTATAATTTTTGCTGCCAACGCCTTATCAGCTACTCTCACTTTAAATTGCTTCAAACTTTTGAAAAACTGATGGCGACCGATACTTTTTAGGCAAGATAAATTTTTAAAACATCACGTTATGTCTTGTGAAATTTTAATGGCGAACACCTGTAAAGTGTACGTGACAATCTCTATACGATCTATCTCACTTCCACTCACACAAAACTAATATTTAATTTAGTTTAATTACGATTTACTACTAATAGCTAATTTTTTCAATTAAAACGAATTCCAAATAATTAATTAAGTACCTACGTAATAATTTACACACAAATAAATACCTTTTTCCGTAGTTTAATAGGTACCACCCTAGGCGAATTTTCCTATCATCCCTTTCCATATCCATTTCACGTTTCACTACGCCGCCCTTACTTACTCGTTCGCGTTTTTGGCACAAATTTGAATAAACTAATGCATGTAGGTACTGGATTAATTTTAATTTGGCACTCACAACGCACAACAAACAGGTCACCACAGGTCGCGATTGTTACAAGCTAAGATGCTAAGCATTTGTATCAGTCGGCCATGTTACTGAAACAATCTAAAGTGAACGACCAATCACGGTCGCGACCTAATCATGTGCCACCACATTGGTTAATTACCTTTGATTTGTTTGGCGGACTTATTTATTATTCAAATTTAAAAACTAAATTACTAAATTGGTAGTAATCACACACTGCGATGATTTTTTTCAAATTTTGCACGGAATTATGTTAAAATAATTACATTATTTCAAATGTAACGAAGCATAATTTAATAATGTCATAAATTAAATAATTTAAAATGTAATTTACTTATTAATTCTAGATGTCAAACACAATAGTCGATTTTAATGTTTGGCGCAGTTGAATAATTAAATATAAAGGAATCGCATAAATAATTATTTTTTAAAAGCTTTTTTCAGCGAGTTAAAGTTTATCCTTTTAATACCTATACCTAATACTACTCTTTTCACTCTCAAAAAAAGTCCAAAGGTTCTTATAATTCGTATAGAACTTGTTCACTGTGCTGTTGTTTTGTTATTTCGAATATCGACACACAGGAAAAAAGACAGACAAGACACATGTGTGGGCCCTTACATGAGTCGTTTCGTTTTTCGAAGACTCGTTCTGCCCCAAGATCGACGCGGGTAAACAACACAAGACAATTTTCAAGCAAGAAAATACACAGCGAGTCATACAGTTTCTATAGAACCGTTCCAATACATCGAATATCGAAACAAACATTTATATAAAAGGCATCAGATAAGACGTCAGTCGGCCATCTCGTTATCTGAAAACTGGTGGTTCTCCCTCAACAAGGAAATTGTTCGAACAAAAAATTTTTGTGACGTAAATAGACAATTTAGAATCTGTATAGGTAATTTTCGACCTCTCCTTTTAGGCAGTAAGTTACCTACATCGCAATAAAAAAAGCAAATTTTTTTTATTATCAAACAATCGAAACGAAAAACGATTTCAAAAGCAAAGCTTCTCTCCCACGCCGCCGACTGCTTGTTAAATAGAGATAAACAAGAGACAATCGTATTATTTGTTCCATCCTAACATCCCTTATGTTCTTATGTATTATTAGTGGAGGAAGACTTTTTTGTTGTTTACGCGCGCGCCCTAAAGCAAAAATTTTTTAATTTCATTTTATTTATTTTATTTAATGTTAGCTGGTGCTCGTAAAACTATGGCAAATTACACTGGCAAAACGAGATTTAGGAAAATTATTTACCAACGCCTAAGTAATTTTTAATGGGCTCTTTTACACGGCGTTACAGAAATGAAAATTTCAGACGCGCGGTTTTTATGATATTCCAGAGACGTGGTGGCAAAGGAAAATCTAAATAGCTTTACAGCTGCTATCTTCAAAAGGAATTGTTGACGTAGAATGGAGCAAGACGAATAGTAACGCGATATCATCTCTTTTGCTTTTTATTTATTTATGATTGCGCAGTTATCTTAACCCCCTTAAGAATGATGGTTAAAAAGGAACCTCTTGTACATTAGGATACATTTTGTATCTCCCAAAGTAATCTTAAATTATTTTTATTTTATGCATTAGAAAGACCGCTCGCCGTAAATCCAAAACTTTAAGTGAAAATTATATAAATTTGCCTTGGGAATAGGTGCACAGGAATAATAAAGAAAGGATGAAGAGGACGCAGATATTTGTAGTTTCAAACAAAGAGTCTCTCCAAATCAAAATTATGTTTGCTCGGCGAAATGGGAAAAAAACACTATACTTTACCTATAGGTAGGTACGTAGGTGAATTCGCTTCTAAACATTTTCCCTCGAGTTTAACTTTTTGTTACAAAATTTTTTCCTCTATAGTTTCCCCAACAGAACATAATTATTTAGTAACGTAACTTTTAATTAACCTACATCTACCTAAAACAAATCGCAATTTCGCCGGTTAATTAATATACCCATTTCGAACTTGATGTGTAGAAGCTCTTTCAAAAAACATTATTTCTTTATACCCACCTAATTAAAACAAAATCCCTCAACAATTATATTCGTTCATACAAATAATATTTATTATATCGTATATACCTGAGTTTTAAAAGGGGTCGAAAACGTGAGTGGATTTAAACGTTTGAGAATTTCATCACATTTAGTAGTATATTTATTATGTAACTCGAGTTATTAACTCTCGACTAATTTAGTTCTCAGTTCATCAAAATCTAACCGCTAAACTTGAAGATACAGGCGATTTCAAACAAACCATTTAATACTACACAGTAAAGGTTTCTAAACTGCATCAAAACGGCACCATATGTCCAACCGCGCCGCCAAGTCAACTTTTCACTTTTAGAAAAAAGCAGTTGACGCAAATGAAAAATGGTTTAAATAAAAGTTATAGGTAGGAAAACAGTTAACATTTTTCATTCATAAAACTTTTTTCCATTCCTTTAAATAAGCGAGCTACGGAAGCGTCAAAACGGCACCGTTTGTCCAACAGAGCCGTCGAGTCAACTTTTCACTTTTAGAAAAAAACAGTTGACGCAAATGAAAAATAGTTTAAATAAAAGTTATAGGTAGGAAAACAATTAACATTTTTCATTCATAAAACTTTTTTCCATTCCTTTAAATAAGCGAGCTACGGAAGCGTCAAAACGGCACCGTTCGTCCAACCGCGCCGTCAAGTAAACTTTTCACTTTCAGAAAAAAACAGTTAACGCAAATGAAAAATAGTTTAAATAAAAGTTATAGGTAGGAAAACAGTTAACATTTTTCATTCATAAAACTTTTTTCCATTCCTTTAAATAAGCGAGCTACGGAAGCGTCAAAACGGCACCGTTTGTCCAACAGAGCCGTCGAGTCAACTTTTCACTTTTAGAAAAAAACAGTTGACGCAAATGAAAAATAGTTTAAATAAAAGTTATAGGTAGGAAAACAATTAACATTTTTCATTCATAAAACTTTTTTCCATTCCTTTAAATAAGCGAGCTACGGAAGCGTCAAAACGGCACCGTTCGTCCAACCGCGCCGTCAAGTAAACTTTTCACTTTCAGAAAAAAACAGTTAACGCAAATAAAAAATAGTTTGAATAAAAGTTATAGGTAGGAAAACAATTAACATTTTTCATTCATAAAACTTTTTTCCATTCCTTTAAATAAGCGAGCTACGGAAGCGTCAAAACGGCACCGTTTGTCCAACAGAGCCGTCGAGTCAACTTTTCACTTTTAGAAAAAAACAGTTGACGCAAATGAAAAATAGTTTAAATAAAAGTTATAGGTAGGAAAACAATTAACATTTTTCATTCATAAAACTTTTTTCCATTCCTTTAAATAAGCGAGCTACGGAAGCGTCAAAACGGCACCGTTTGTCCAACAGAGCCGTCGAGTCAACTTTTCACTTTTAGAAACAAACAGTTGACGCAAATGAAAAATAGTTTAAATAAAAGTTATAGGTAGGAAAACAATTAACATTTTTCATTCATAAAACTTTTTTCCATTCCTTTAAATAAGCGAGCTACGGAAGCGTCAAAACGGCACCGTTCGTCCAACCGCGCCGTCAAGTAAACTTTTCACTTTCAGAAAAAAACAGTTAACGCAAATGAAAAATAGTTTAAATAAAAGTTATAGGTAGGAAAACAATTAACATTTTTCATTCATAAAAGTTTTTTCCATTCCTTTAAATAAGCGAGCTACGGAAGCGTCAAAACGGCACCGTTTGTCCAACAGAGCCGTCGAGTCAACTTTTCACTTTTAGAAAAAAACAGTTGACGCAAATGAAAAATAGTTTAAATAAAAGTTATAGGTAGGAAAACAATTAACATTTTTCATTCATAAAACTTTTTTCCATTCCTTTAAATAAGCGAGCTACGGAAGCGTCAAAACGGCACCGTTCGTCCAACCGCGCCGTCAAGTAAACTTTTCACTTTCAGAAAAAAACAGTTAACGCAAATAAAAAATAGTTTAAATAAAAGTTATAGGTAGGAAAACAATTAACATTTTTCATTCATAAAACTTTTTTCCATTCCTTTAAATAAGCGAGCTACGGAAGCGTCAAAACGGCACCGTTTGTCCAACAGAGCCGTCGAGTCAACTTTTCACTTTTAGAAAAAAACAGTTGACGCAAATGAAAAATAGTTTAAATAAAAGTTATAGGTAGGAAAACAATTAACATTTTTCATTCATAAAACTTTTTTCCATTCCTTTAAATAAGCGAGCTACGGAAGCGTCAAAACGACACCGTTTGTCTAACCGCGCCGTCAAGTCAACATTTCACTTTTAGAAAAAAACAGTTGACGCAAACGAAAAATAGTTTAAATAAAAGTTATAGGTAGGAAAACAATTAATATTTTTTGTTCCCAAAAGTTTTTTCTATTCCTTTAAATAAGCGAGCTACGGAAGCATCAAAACGGCACTGTTTGTTCAACCGCGCCGCCAAGTCAACTTTTCACTTTTAGAAAAAAGCAGTTGACGCAAATGAAAAATGGTTTAAATAAAAGTTATAGGTAGGAAAACAGTTAACATTTTTCATTCATAAAACTTTTTTCCATTCCTTTAAATAAGTGAGCTACGGAAGCATCAAAACGACACCGTTTGTCTAACCGCGCCGTCAAGTCAACATTTCACTTTTAGAAAAAAACAGTTGACGCAAACGAAAAATAGTTTAAATAAAAGTTATAGGTAGGAAAACAATTAATATTTTTTGTTCCCAAAAGTTTTTTCTATTCCTTTAAATAAGCGAGCTACGGAAGCATCAAAACGGCACTGTTTGTTCAACCGCGCCGCCAAGTCAACTTTTCACTTTTAGAAAAAAGCAGTTGACGCAAATGAAAAATGGTTTAAATAAAAGTTATAGGTAGGAAAACAGTTAACATTTTTCATTCATAAAACTTTTTTCCATTCCTTTAAATAAGTGAGCTACGGAAGCATCAAAACGACACCGTTTGTCTAACCGCGCCGTCAAGTCAACATTTCACTTTTAGAAAAAAACAGTTGACGCAAACGAAAAATAGTTTAAATAAAAGTTATAGGTAGGAAAACAATTAATATTTTTTGTTCCCAAAAGTTTTTTCTATTCCTTTAAATAAGCGAGCTACGGAAGCATCAAAACGGCACTGTTTGTTCAACCGCGCCGCCAAGTCAACTTTTCACTTTTAGAAAAAAGCAGTTGACGCAAATGAAAAATGGTTTAAATAAAAGTTATAGGTAGGAAAACAGTTAACATTTTTCATTCATAAAACTTTTTTCCATTCCTTTAAATAAGTGAGCTACGGAAGCATCAAAACGACACCGTTTGTCTAACCGCGCCGTCAAGTCAACATTTCACTTTTAGAAAAAAACAGTTGACGCAAACGAAAAATAGTTTAAATAAAAGTTATAGGTAGGAAAACAATTAATATTTTTTGTTCCCAAAAGTTTTTTCTATTCCTTTAAATAAGCGAGCTACGGAAGCATCAAAACGGCACTGTTTGTTCAACCGCGCCGCCAAGTCAACTTTTCACTTTTAGAAAAAAGCAGTTGACGCAAATGAAAAATGGTTTAAATAAAAGTTATAGGTAGGAAAACAATTAACATTTTTCATTCATAAAACTTTTTTCCATTCCTTTAAATAAGCGAGCTACGGAAGCGTCAAAACGGCACCGTTCGTCCAACCGCGCCGTCAAGTAAACTTTTCACTTTTAGAAAAAAACAGTTGACGCAAACGAAAAATAGTTTAAATAAAAGTTATAGGTAGGAAAACAATTAATATTTTTTGTTCATTAAACTTTTTTCCATTCCTTTAAATAAGCCAGCTACGAAAGCATCAAAACGGCACCGTTTGTCCAACAGAGCCGTCGAGTCAACTTTTCACTTTTAGAAAAAAACAGTTGACGTAACCGAAAATTAGTTTAAATAAAATTATAGGTAGGAAAACAATTAACATTTTTCATTCATAAAAGTTTCTCCCATTCCTTTAAATAAGCGAGCTACGGAAGCATCCAAAAAGCACAGTTTGTCCAACAGAGCCGCCATCAGCAGTTTGAAAGTTCGTCTTCGTGGCGAGGACAATTAGTGGACACGAGAGTCCATTAGGATAGCTATTCGATTGAAAACGAGTAAATTGCTAGCTCAAATCGTCCTGTTAACTACCATCGCCGCAGATTACGTTTCAAAATGTTCAAAAACGAGATTGGACATTAAATAAAAATTTCCATTAAATAATTGACCAGCTATACACACTGTCATCCATCAACTTGTACACGGTACAGTCTTACTCGTATCCGGACTGATAAAGATTGATGAAGTTGCAAAATTTTTTTAGCGCAAATTTGATGCGGAATAAATCAGAATACATAAAATTTGTTACCCTCTAGTTCCTCGCGCCCTTTACATAATTTTGCGATAATGAAACCCTCCAGATAAACAACAAGAGTTGCTGCTTTATGGTTGCCTGATTGTGAGGGCCTTCTCTTCCGTGTTATTCTAAATTTTACATAAACGCTGTAACCACAAACACTTTTTCAGTTCGTGAGTAACAACATCTGTATAAATTACTCGCATCAATTACAAACGAGAGGGCAAGGAGAGAACTAAAACAACCGCAAAGCTAACAGTTACCGCTAGTTTAATTAGATAATAGGTTATGTACACACGACTAACTGAGAAGTAAAGTTATTTCGCCAACTCAAACAAAGAAATCAAATAAGATTTTCCGCAAATTATAATTTTTACGCAAACAAAATTAATTTGTGGGAAGTGGCGTGTGTGGGAGAGAGAGGGAGGCGGGTAAAAAGAAATTTATTTTTACGCTCAAATTTTTGTTAAAGAAAAAATTCGCGTGGAATTTAGTCCGGGGCTTTTTATTATGGCGTTAAAAAACCGAATGCCACTTTTAAATTTATTTGCCTCTGGAAATTGAACATTATTATACTAGAACTGTTCTTGCATAATAACTAGGAAGCTTAAGCTTTAACTTTTGTCCTGTTTTATTAATTTAAAAATAGAAAATGGCGGAATCGTGCACGAAATGTTTAGAATTAATTATTTTTTGTAGAGGAAAAGTTCTCGCTTAAATTAGTTTTTCATCCATCCAATTTCAATTTAGTAATCCGAAATAAGCTCGAAAAAATGCTACTACTACTAATGCAAGAATGGGAGAAAAAAAGAAGCTGAAGCCAAGAGCACAGTAATTTAAAATTGGGACGGCCTGAAACTCGCCTACGTTGCGTTTTCGTAAAGGTCTACTAACATACAGATACTACAAACAGAGGTCTGAACACACGAAAATTCGTAACAATTTTCTCGAGATTTGGTTCAGATTTTGAATATCAAGGGTTAGCAGGTTTGATGTTGTGTGAGGAATACAAATTATATAAGGGGGTTTTCTCTGCTCTCTGTGTAGTTTTATTCTGTAATTTAATATTGAATCAACGCAGGGCTTTTGAGTAACGACTGTTGTACCAAGTTACAAAGTTTGAATTCGACTCAAACACAATACAATAGTGAAAAGGTCCATTCTGGCGAATAAACTCGCAAAAGTTTAAACGACAGATGAGTGGAGCGTTTTACATTTACGATTTCATTTTTACGATGTTAATCGTTTCTTATGTGTGCGAGCGAATAACATCCCACAACAAATTTCGATTTATACCACTAAACGCTTGTTCGAGAAACAAAAGAAACTAAAAGGTGTAATTATAAAGTACGTATATTGCACTAAATCGCTTCCAAATATCGGAAACTTTCAGAGAGTTCAAAATACGGTGAAGTTACAGCAATCACGCTCGCCTTCTTGACTCGTAGACGACTTATAAAGGTAATTTAGCGAGAACTCGCCATTTGTATAGCCCTTGGACTAGTCATGTGCGCGCTTTTGGAGTCAGGTTACGTTGCACCACATTTTCACAATTTGGCGCCCGCGCAGGGACCGTTTTCGCCAACATTTGATCAAAACATGAGAACAGTTAGAGCAAGTATTAATTTACTCGCTCCTTTTACCTCCATCCCGCGAGAGGTTTACATGCGAGCTGTGAGAAAGAAGTAGCCGTAAATAGTTTGAAGAAACCGGCCTAAGACGGTCATCATTGGACGACTCGCATCGTGTAAACAGGGCATCAGTTTAGCGCCAGCCCTCCCGGACACATTTGTAAACTCAATTTTTGCACACAAACCCGTATAAATTGGCATTACCCTCTGATGGTTTAATCAAAACACTGTGTTAAAATTTTGCGCCTTTGTTTACTAAATGTAAATGAGATTTAATTCCACTTTTGACTACCTACGTCTATCAATATTATTTGTAAACACCCAAATTGAAAAGAGAAACTTTGCAACAGATAGATTTAATTATTTTGACAGAAAACTAACGCCTAACGCTATTTATTAGTTGATTAAAAAGGAAAATAATTAAAGAGAGAACGGTATAGAGAGAAACGGGCGCTCAAATCTCTACGACGAGTACCACGATGACGCGCGAATCGCGTATACTATTAACATTAAAAAAAAAAGAATTTTTAATAAATTCTTCGGTAATTTAATTTGAATAATGATTATGTTAAACGGTGCAAATCTCCTTAAATTCGAATGTAATTTTTTGTGCTATATTCTGTTAGCGCACACGATTTAAATTTTTTTGTAATTTACATTTTTGGCTTAGTTTATTTGTTTCGCTCTCGTCCAATTTTTTTGTTTCCCTCTCCCCATATTCGGCAAAAGAGTGAGAGATTCATAACATGTCATCGCGCGAGGTCACTTAATAAGCTTTTCGGTTTTTCCCCTAAAAAAATTTTTTTTACCCCCACAACTCGACTTAATTAATTAAGTGAGTTGGTGTTGGTGTTTTAATTAAATTTTTGTACGCGATAAAAAAAGAGTTTTATTTTAAGGGCAGGGACTTGATTAATATGCATCTTTGGTGATTTGTCGATTTAAAATTGAGAGTTTGGGTATATCTGCTGAAATTTTTTTAGTAGAGTGAGACGCAAGCAGGGTGCAGTTCTACGCTTTGAGAAGGAAGGAAATTCGTAAGTTAAGATCGTAGTAGTCTAATTAGATTCTTCTTGTAATAGACTTTTTACTGCATAATTCGTATCTTTTTACTGCCTCTCTCTTGTAATATCGTCTCTTTTAGCAAGAAGCTCAATCGGATTTTTTTGTATTATTTAATAGGTCTCTCGTTTGCAGCTCTGCTTTTCCTAAAAGTAACTTTGGTTATATAAAAGTAAGATTATCTTCTTATTACGTATACACTCGTTCCTTTCTTTTAACAAACTTTCGAGTATTAAAACTCTTTAATCTTCCAGCAATTTTCTTGTTGTTTAAATTAAATTGTTTCATTTTAACACGGATTAAGGTCAAGATGCATTATAAAGAAAAGGACGTCTTTTGTAGGGAATTTCTCAAATAACTAAATTATTTGTAAAGTTAGCTCGAGCTTAAGGATTTATCAAAGGAAGTCAAATTTACAGTAAAACCTAAAAAAGTGCAATTTTCTCAACATAAAATAGGAATGCTGTAGGGAATTCTTCGTCTCACAAAAGCCTATTTTAGATCCTTTCACTTACCTAATCTGCGTTTTTTGTCTCCACTTTTTTCAACCTTTCAAAGAGAAAAACGAAAACGACCATAAAGTACTAACAGTGCATGAAGACATGCAGTTTATTTCATTTATTTTAGTCGTAGGTAACCACAAATGATTAAATAAAGCGTATAAACGGTTACTACCAATAAATTAAAAAAACTATCACGAGACAGCCCAAGCAAGCACTTTTATCAACTAGTGTTGGGTGTAATAATCGCTTTTCAAGGTCGCCGATCGTGACATTTCGAAAAACCTCTACGTATAGAAAGGACACGCCTTGCTGCAATTTGATTAATTAAATGCAAAATCTCGCTAAACTGACCACAACCATCCCCATTTTGTTTTTCTCGCATTAAAGAAGAGAATTAATTACGTAACGAACCTGATTCGTCTATTAAATAGACCTAAACGTCCCATTAATCAACGACAGTCTCTAAAATTGCAACAGTTGCAGGAAATATAGGAAAATCAATCTAATGCAGTACTACAACCCTTGTACACCACCAAAGTTAAAACATCCAATTTACCCACACTTTCCACCAGAGACGTATTAATTAAAATACCACTCCAAATAAAAAAGAATGACAACTTTACGAGTCGAATCTTATTTGGCGCAGAAAAAACTCGTTTGCGTCAAAAGTTTCGAAAGGCCTTAACAAAAAGAAATTTTTTTGGACCACGCTCAATTTGTTTAACGCCAAACGCAATTTAAGTTCCCTAAAATAAGTTTTTACCCACATCGAGTAAACTTTAACCGACCCTTCCGTTAACAATTCAGGAAGAGACGCAACATTGTTCAGAAAAATTTCGACACAAAAGGTAATTAACAACAAAAAAAGATTGCAATTAAAAACAAAAGGTCTTGTTTGGGGTTAGAACTTACAGAAAAAAAAACGTTTTTTACACTTACAGGGGTAATTTATATCGGCCCGGTTTGGTGTGGGTGGGCAAGTGGGCATAGGGTTAAAATTCTCAATATCTATGCTTTGGAATCGATGGAGATATTTAAGGGTGATTGGAAACTGATGAGGTTAGGTCGGTTACGGCCACGTGAAGCATTTGATGAGGGTGTAAATGGTCATCGTGAGAATTCATCTAAGCTACGGATAGTTGTAATTATTTTAAACAACCGCTCCGACATTAAAATAATTGTATCCGCACTCGACTATTAACTTGTGATAAATCGATTTATCCCTCCATTTCGTCCTAAATAAAAGACAAAACAAATAGGGAAAAGAAAACAAAATTCAAATCGAAACACTACATACTTTTTCGTTTATACAAATTGAATTGCGCGAAGCTACAAAAGCTTTTGTTTGTGCTTCAAAATTTCGCTGACAAAGTAAAAAGTTTTTAAATCGGTAAACGACATCGTAACTATATTACGCAATCGTTCAAGAATTGGAAATTTGTTGGTCGGAAAAAAAAGTTATAAATTTGCAAGATTTTACAATTACTTCAACCTCGATTTGAATTTATATGGACTCGCACACAAAAGTGAAAAGGAAGAAAAATTTTAAAAGAGGGAAAAGTTTAAAACGACGAGATAAGAATTTATTTTTTTGTTAATTTTAAAACTTTCTCGAACCCCTACCTAACCTCTATGGCGCGGCGTAACTATACGAATATTTTTGGGTGCTTTACGATTGCGAACTTATTGGAGTTGGGAACAGAAACGAATTCGTTCCGTTGAATTATTTGCTTTTGGAGTAATTTTTATCTATTTCACATGACTAACGTAAAATTGTGCTGAAAACTACCCTCTTTGCGACAAGCGATTTATTGGCTGACATATAACGAATAAGCACATGAAAAGCTAAAATTGTCACACATCACACAAATTTCCGAATCGACTATAAAATCAACCTGTCTTTGAAATTTGTTTCAAAACGCTGCTTACGTTGCTTAATTCGGCCTTTGGCCAAAATAAGAACCTAAGGAAGAGTCATAGAAGGGCCCAGGAGGTTATGCTATCTCTTGAAGAAGAGAAAATGAGTTCCAAATTAAATATAAACGAATGGTTTCACCGAATGTTAAAACTTCATCTCCAATACCCAGAATAGATTTCGGCAAACGGGAAAACGACCCTTCCCCTCCCGTCAACTAAAGGCTGAAATAGTTCTGAAAAATACTATACGGTTCGAGAAAAAGAACTATATTGTGATACAGATTCAATAAGATTCCCTATACTATTGCGTCCGATAGACCATACATCATACATGAAGAAGCTGTGAGAAAGAGAGGGAATCTTCTCAACACACTTTAAAGCAGAGTCCCAACAGTTTCTGCGGCATGGAGACAGTCTACCCTGGCTTTTGTTTATACAGAACCAATAGTTATACAAAGGGTCCACGCGAGCAGGTCGGTGAGACAGGACTCTGCACGAGCCTATAGCACAACCGACATGTCCGAGGGCTCTTTTTTGCAACCTCCAATGAGCTATAAAGAAAAGACGGGCGTATATAAAAAAAAAGATTTTATTACCAAAAGTAACGTACAATAACGACAGGATATTTCTCTACACAATCACCTTGACGACCTTCATAAAATGTTTTCGCCAATGATTGGAAGTGAGTTGTGTCAGTTTCTTTGAGCTCCACGTCAGTTTTGAAGCACTGCCCCCCCCCCCCAAGCCACTGCTTCAGTTTAGGGAAAATTGAAAGTCACTCGGCGCTAGGTCGGAACTATATGGTGGGTGTTCAAAAACGTACCATTGAAATTGCTGACGGAGGCGTTGGGTTAGACGAGCGCTGTGAGAATAGGCATTGTCGTGGATCAGAACAATTCAAACACCCACCATATATTAGTCCTGATCTAGCTCCGAGTGACTTTCATCTTTTCCCTGAACTAAAGCAGTGGATTTGAGGGCCGCGCTTCCAAACTAGCGTGGAGCTCAAAGAAATCGCCACAACTCACTTGCAATCATTGACGGAAACATTTTATGAGGAGGATATTGCACAGCTTCTACAAAGAGACGACTGGCCAAAGTGCAAGAGGCCTCTTTAAGAAACCCCCACATCCCGCATAGAAGAGAGAGTTGCTAAAAGACAGTGTTTGATATGCCCATCTGGCACACTGCTCTTAGCTCTTACAAATGCAACGGCGAATTAGCGTTAGAGCTATCAGACTCCTCCTTCCTTTACAAAACAGAAGTATGACGAAAAGTGGATAGAAAGCAGATTATGGGCGGGCCAACATTTTTCGCCAATTTGCAGATTCATTGACAGTGAGTGTGTAAACAGTGAAACAAACAAAAGAGCTGTTCTAGGACTAAACTAACAAAATATCGAAACAAACTTCCCAAAATGCTCTCCCTGTTCAAGAGACCGCCTTTCTTCCTCGTCGTACACAAGAAGATATGAGGTATTCCTAAGGCGGAGCTCTCTTTTTTAAAAAGTACTTTTTTAAACGTCACATTCTGTTACAACCCAATTTACGGATCGCCGGGCTATTATTCATTAAGCGCCCCATAAGTTACAAGACATCTCCTACGGCCTTATAAACCGTCGGGAAATGCGAATAATTTTGTAAACTTGAGAACGGCCTACCTCGAATTAATTTCCCTACGGTTATACCGCGCAAGTGAAAACTATCAACTCTCCATCAATATTATCTAGTCAAAGCAAGTGGCCTTTGTTGAACCTCATCTATAACGAACAAAATTAAATCTCAAGATCACATATCATTGATGAGTTACCCCATTACAAAAGTCAATTTCATTTGGTTTCATTTTTAAGCGTTCAACTAAAATTACGACGAGTTTTATTAGCGGGAGATAAATTATCCGCTCTTATGACAAATCCGACTTTCGTATAAGACAGAATCGAGTTACCCTTGCATTACAACCCTCATTGTGTTGAATACTAAATAGCTTCTGAGACGATTACGGCAAATCTTATATTTCACGACGAATTAATGCTAAAATACCCCAAAATATGACTTTAGAGAGAGGCGGAAAAAATGGGAGCAAGCACAGCAGCAAAATTAAATGAATGGGAGCGCGGTATTTCGAATGAGCGTCGTGATGAAACTACAGATAGCTTCATCACTGATGGCCTTTGTACGTAGGTAACGCAAGTTATTTTTGATACTAGACGAGTAAAGAAAAACTTAAAAACGTGAACGCTGCCTCACTGTCTCAAATAGTTGCTTGGATGCATTATAACAATGCAACCCCCTTTGTAAGGGCTGTAGGAAGTAGGTGCAATTTCTGTATCAAAAATTATCTTTGGATTTCTAGGTACGTCACTGAGTCACAATGTACCCTGAGACGCCCCCAACTGATTTGATCCATTATAGCGATACAACCCCCCCTGTAAGAACCACACAATTTATTATCCAAAAATGTGACTGTAGTAGCCAACGTTGGTCGCTTCAGATCGCTTTACAATTTTTTTCTAGGTACTCCGCGGAGTCACGAATGTACCCTGAGAACACTCCAACAGATTTGACTCACTATAACGATACAAACTCCTTATGTAAAGGCTGTGGGTTGTACGTGAACTTTCTTTGTTAAAAATGTGACTATATCAAACGTTGCTCCTTGGATATATCTTTCCAATTTTTTCCAAGTACGCCACTGAGTCACAAATGTACCCCGAGACGCCCCCAACTGATTTGATCCATTATAGCGATACAACCCTCCCTGTAAGGACCACACAATTTATTATCCAAAAATTTGACTCTATTAGCCAACGTTGGTCGCTTCAGATCATTTTACAATTTTCTTGTAGGTACTCCGTGGAGTCACGAATGTACCCTGAGGACACTCCAACAGATTTGACTCACTATAACGATACAACCCCCTTATGTAAAGGCTGTGGGTTGTACGTGAACTTTCTTTGTTAAAAATGTGACTATATCAAACGTTGCTCCTTGGATATATCTTTCCAATTTTTTCCAAGTACGCCACTGAGTCACAAATGTACCCCGAGACGCCCCCAACTGATTTGATCCATTATAGCGATACAACCCTCCCTGTAAGGACCACACAATTTATTATCCAAAAATGTGACTGTAGTAGCCAACGTTGGTCGCTTCAGATCGCTTTACAATTTTTTTCTAGGTACTCCGCGGAGTCACGAATGTACCCTGAGAACACTCCAACAGATTTGACTCACTATAACGATACAAACCCCTTATGTAAAGGCTGTGGGTTGTACGTGAACTTTCTTTGTTAAAAATGTGACTATATCAAACGTTGCTCCTTGGATATATCTTTCCAATTTTTTCCAAGTACGCCACTGAGTCACAAATGTACCCCGAGACGCCCCCAACTGATTTGATCCATTATAGCGATACAGCCCTCCCTGTAAGGACCACACAATTTATTATCCAAAAATTTGACTGTATTAGCCAACGTTGGTCGCTTCAGATCATTTTACAATTTTCTTGTAGGTACTCCGTGGAGTCACGAATGTACCCTGAGGACACTCCAACAGATTTGACTCACTATAACGATACAACCCCCTTATGTAAAGGCTGTGGGTTGTACGTGAACTTTCTTTGTTAAAAATGTGACTATATCAAACGTTGCTCCTTGGATATATCTTTCCAATTTTTTCCAAGTACGCCACTGAGTCACAAATGTACCCCGAGACGCCCCCAACTGATTTGATCCATTATAGCGATACAACCCTCCCTGTAAGGACCACACAATTTATTATCCAAAAATTTGACTGTATTAGCCAACGTTGGTCGCTTCAGATCATTTTACAATTTTCTTGTAGGTACTCCGTGGAGTCACGAATGTACCCTGAGGACACTCCAACAGATTTGACTCACTATAACGATACAACCCCCTTATGTAAAGGCTGTGGGTTGTACGTGAACTTTCTTTGTTAAAAATGTGACTATATCAA
This sequence comes from Malthinus flaveolus, assembly GCA_950108345.1. Lineage (NCBI taxonomy): Eukaryota > Metazoa > Arthropoda > Insecta > Coleoptera > Cantharidae > Malthinus > Malthinus flaveolus. Next base: position 4,124,324 of record OX467289.1, on the reverse strand, counting down.
ACGTTGCTCCTTGGATATATCTTTCCAATTTTTTCCAAGTACGCCACTGAGTCACAAATGTACCCCGAGACGCCCCCAACTGATTTGATCCATTATAGCGATACAGCCCTCCCTGTAAGGACCACACAATTTATTATCCAAAAATTTGACTGTATTAGCCAACGTTGGTCGCTTCAGATCATTTTACAATTTTCTTGTAGGTACTCCGTGGAGTCACGAATGTACCCTGAGGACACTCCAACAGATTTGACTCACTATAACGATACAACCCCCTTATGTAAAGGCTGTGGGTTGTACGTGAACTTTCTTTGTTAAAAATGTGACTATATCAAACGTTGCTCCTTGGATATATCTTTCCAATTTTTTCCAAGTACGCCACTGAGTCACAAATGTACCCCGAGACGCCCCCAACTGATTTGATCCATTATAGCGATACAACCCTCCCTGTAAGGACCACACAATTTATTATCCAAAAATTTGACTGTATTAGCCAACGTTGGTCGCTTCAGATCATTTTACAATTTTCTTGTAGGTACTCCGTGGAGTCACGAATGTACCCTGAGGACACTCCAACAGATTTGACTCACTATAACGATACAACCCCCTTATGTAAAGGCTGTGGGTTGTACGTGAACTTTCTTTGTTAAAAATGTGACTATATCAAACGTTGCTCCTTGGATATATCTTTCCAATTTTTTCCAAGTACGCCACTGAGTCACAAATGTACCCCGAGACGCCCCCAACTGATTTGATCCATTATAGCGATACAACCCTCCCTGTAAGGACCACACAATTTATTATCCAAAAATTTGACTGTATTAGCCAACGTTGGTCGCTTCAGATCATTTTACAATTTTCTTGTAGGTACTCCGCGGAGTCACGAATGTACCCTGAGGACACCCCAACATATTTGACTCACTATAACGATACAACCCCCTTATGTAAAGGCTGTGGGTTGTACGTGCACTTTCTTTGTTAAAAATGTGACTATATCAAACGTTGCTCCTTGGATATATCTTTCCAATTTTTTCTAAGTACGCCACTGAGTCACAAATGTACCCCGAGGCCACCCCAACAGATTTGACTCACTATAACCATACAACCCTTTCGGGTTGCAGGTGCACTTTCTTTGTTAAAAATGTGACTATATCAAACGTTGCTCCTTGGATATATCTTTCCAATTTTTTCCAAGTACGCTACTGAGGCACAAATGTACCCCGAGGCCACCCCCAACAGATTTGACTCACTAGAACCATACAACCCTTTCGGGTTGCAGGTGCACTTTCTTTATCAAAAATATGAATACACAAATCATTACTCTTTGGATATCGCTTTCCAATTTTTTTCTAGATACGCCGCTGAGTCACACAAATGTACCCAGATGACTGATGACACCCCCAACTAATTTGACTCATTATAACACTACTCCCTTTGTAAGGGCCGTAATTTATAGGTCCAGTTTCTTTTTCAAAAATGAAAAAGTATATCGAACGCTGTTCTTTTGATATCGCCTTCTAATTTTTTTCTAGGTACGCCGCCACTGAGCCATGATGGAGCTGCAAAGGGCCTGTAAAGGAAAAAGGATGACAGGTACTTTAAATACCTCCATGCGTTTCGCGAAACAGTCACCCACGCCACGTCAAGAAACTGAACTTTTCTGACAAAAATAAAGAAAGGCACTTTGAGGCACTTAAATTTTTTTTTAAATCAAGAGGGGCGATAGAAAAAGTGGGTCTCAATTTCAACTCAAAGTTTCTTTATAACCGTTTTAAAGACTTCTTTCCATGTGAGACTATTAACCCTCGTGTACAAAGACAAAGCTCTAATCTGAAACTCCTAAGCTCGCGCAATAATTGAGATGCTCCAAGGCGTAAGATATTAAAGGGAAAATTAACAATTAAATCTAGTCGAATTAATTAATAAAACATCAATTACGTCAAAGTTTGGGAGGGTGTAAATAAATTGTAGATAATATGTTTAACCTTTTCATCAATAATGCAGATCAGATCGATTGTGATAAACGCCCTTTGAACTTCTAAGTTTAACGTAACACTTTAAGGGGAACATTACATTAAATTATATTGACATAATTAAATATCGCAAGGGTGTAAGAGCGAGTTTCCAAAAGGGAAATTGTAGGGAGAAGAATCATTAATTGATTTTGAATGTCAAACGTGCGCCAATATTGGAGAAAATTTGCGAGGAGAAACTGAAAACGGCACGAGAGGTTTAATTTCGAAAAAGTGTATAACCAGCGCGTAACGATCCTCGGGGCAATGGTATAAAAAAAGCGATTCAGATAACTGACGGCGAAAGTGGGGGCATCTTTTGATAGCAGAAATGTTTGCCATCATTCTTCTGTCTTTTTTACTTTTAAAATAAAACTTAACAAAAAAAAGTATGTAGAATATCCCTTTTGTGCGATGTCACAAACACACATCTTCCTCCTGCGTTTGATTACAGAATTTTTTTCGTCCCAACACTTTAATATAAATTTTTTCTACTCCCTCATGATTTAAGATTTTATGGACGTAATAAATTTTTTAAAAAAGATTTCTAATAGAATAAAGAAGAAAAAGTAAAGGGGAAAAATCGACATCTCCAGAGATCGAGATCACCACCGTGACCCACATAAAGAATATTAAATGTGTGGAAAAAAGAAATCGATATAGTAAATGCACCCAAAGTAACACAAGTCGTATATTTCAAGTTCTCGCGTCTCAAAAAACAACGTGACTCGATTGATAAAAATTCGCCAAGAGGTCATTATTCTTCCTATCGAGACAGACGAATTCTAAATCGACCCTCCGAATGTCATGCATAAGCCTTACTTAAACCCTCTAAAAGGGCGTTAAAAAATTTAATTAATCACTTACCGAAAACGCTTTCAGAAATACCAAACACTGAATTATTCCTTCCATAGTATCTCCAGTTAAGCAAAACGTGCCGGTTAAATGACGTCCGCGTCGACTGACCGCAGCAGTGGTTGCTAAACTCGCATGAACTAAAGCCCTTTGAGGTAAAGAACCACCGGCTGCCAATGCAGGCAACGGCTTAGCTGCACCCATTAAACGCTCTATCGAGTCCATGTTTTAATTTAAGCGCACTCACTTTAATTACTCAATTGTCATTAAGCCTTAACAAAACAAAACAAAACTTTAATCCGACAGTTTCATTTCGAATAAAAAGCTCGAAACGTCAAAGAGAAACCATTTTTTTAAAACGTTCGTCAGACGTGTCCAATACGTACCACGCCAACACACACACACGCATTTATCTACAGACACAGACACGCAAAATTGAGTTACATCAGAAACTCTATTACAAAGCAAAATGAAAGCTTTTACAAAAGCAATATCTGCTTTCAAACTTTCAAAAAAAAATTATGTAAATGTGCGCCACCTTCCTTTCTTTTCAATTTTAAAAAGATATGGCGAACTCATTTGGAGAAAGAAATTTCTTCTCCGAAAATAACAATTGGACGAGATCAAATAAAGAGTCGCTCAGAAGTCGTTTCGATTCCTCATGTCGTACAAATAAACTTCCAATACTCGAAGGAGGGAAAAAAAGAAAAATAAGTTTGGGGCAAAATATAGTTGGTGCTACGAGGCACGTCTTTTCAGGATTACATTTTTATAACTTCTAAATTGAGCCCTTAATAGTTTGAAAAGAGCACTTAGGAAGCGGTCGGGAAATGAGATATGAATATGATAGCCATACGTTAGGTTAGATTTAAGACGGCTCAGGAATCATCATCAATGTGTCATTACCATTACAAGAAAAGATTAATTCGTTTTCAGTTAGTGGAAGATATTGAATTTTTGTTAAACTTTGGTGTGCTCTAGCTATTAAGGCGTTTGTCTGAAGAAAAAACGTAAGAGATATAACTTGTAGGAAATTTGATGTTTATTATTTTGATATAGAAGCACTTCTCTCAGAAAGTGCGTAGTTTCAGAGTTATAAGCGTTAAACTAAAAAATCAATTTTGTGGTCGATTTTGGAATTTTTGTCAAATTTTAACGCGATCTAGCGCCTAACCCATTCATCTGAAGAAAAAAAGCTATGACATATAACTTGTAGGAAATTTGATGTAGTTTCATTTAATATAGAAGCACTGTTCTCAGAAAGTGAGTAGTTTCAGAGTTATTAGCGTTAAACTAAAAAATCAATTTTGTGGTCGATTTTGGAATTTTTGTCAAATTTTAACGCGATCTAGCGCCTAACCCATTCATCTGAAGAAAAAAAGCTATGACATATAACTTGTAGGAAATTTGATGTAGTTTCATTTAATATAGAAGCACTGTTCTCAGAAAGTGAGTAGTTTCAGAGTTATAAGCGTTAAACTAAAAAATCAATTTTGTGGTCGATTTTGGAATTTTTGTCAAATTTTAACGCGATCTAGCGCCTAACCCATTCATCTGAAGAAAAAAAGCTATGACATATAACTTGTAGGAAATTTGATGTAGTTTCATTTAATATGGAAGCACTGTTCTCAGAAAGTGAGTAGTTTCAGAGTTATAAACGTTAAACTAAAAAATCAATTTTGTGGTCGATTTTGGAATTTTTGTCAAATTTTAACGCGATCTAGCGCCTAACCCATTCATCTGAAGAAAAAAAGCTATGACTAATAACTTGTAGGAAATTTGATGTAGTTTCATTTAATATAGAAGCACTGTTCTCAGAAAGTGAGTAGTTTCAGAGTTATAAGCGTTAAACTAAAAAATCAATTTTGTGGTCGATTTTGGAATTTTTGTCAAACTTTAATGCGCTCTTGCTCTTAAAGCGTTCGCCTGAAGAAAAAACGTATAAAATATAACTTGCAGGAAATTTGATGTAAATTATTTTGATATAAAAGCATTTTTCTGAGAAAATACGCGTTTCAGAGTTATAAGAATTAAACTAAAAAATTAAGTTTTTGGACAATTTTGAAAGTTTTGTGAAACTTTAACGCGTTCTAGCGCCTAACCCATTCATCTGAAAAAAAAAAGCTATGACATATAACTTGTAGGAAATTTGATGTAGTTTCATTTAATATGGAAGCACTGTTCTCAGAAAGTGAGTAGTTTCAGAGTTATAAACGTTAAACTAAAAAATCAATTTTGTGGTCGATTTTGGAATTTTTGTCAAATTTTAACGCGATCTAGCGCCTAACCCATTCATCTGAAGAAAAAAAGCTATGACTAATAACTTGTAGGAAATTTGATGTAGTTTCATTTAATATAGAAGCACTGTTCTCAGAAAGTGAGTAGTTTCAGAGTTATAAGCGTTAAACTAAAAAATCAATTTTGTGGTCGATTTTGGAATTTTTGTCAAACTTTAATGCGCTCTTGCTCTTAAAGCGTTCGCCTGAAGAAAAAACGTATAAAATATAACTTGCAGGAAATTTGATGTAAATTATTTTGATATAAAAGCATTTTTCTGAGAAAATACGCGTTTCAGAGTTATAAGAATTAAACTAAAAAATTAAGTTTTTGGACAATTTTGAAAGTTTTGTGAAACTTTAACGCGTTCTAGCGCCTAACCCATTCATCTGAAGAAAAAAAGCTATGACATATAACTTGTAGGAAATTTGATGTAGTTTCATTTAATATGGAAGCACTGTTCTCAGAAAGTGAGTAGTTTCAGAGTTATAAACGTTAAACTAAAAAATCAATTTTGTGGTCGATTTTGGAATTTTTGTCAAATTTTAACGCGATCTAGCGCCTAACCCATTCATCTGAAGAAAAAAAGCTATGACTAATAACTTGTAGGAAATTTGATGTAGTTTCATTTAATATAGAAGCACTGTTCTCAGAAAGTGAGTAGTTTCAGAGTTATAAGCGTTAAACTAAAAAATCAATTTTGTGGTCGATTTTGGAATTTTTGTCAAACTTTAATGCGCTCTTGCTCTTAAAGCGTTCGCCTGAAGAAAAAACGTATAAAATATAACTTGCAGGAAATTTGATGTAAATTATTTTGATATAAAAGCATTTTTCTGAGAAAATACGCGTTTCAGAGTTATAAGAATTAAACTAAAAAATTAAGTTTTTGGACAATTTTGAAAGTTTTGTGAAACTTTAACGCGTTCTAGCGCCTAACCCATTCATCTGAAGAAAAAAAGCTATGACATATAACTTGTAGGAAATTTGATGTAGTTTCATTTAATATGGAAGCACTGTTCTCAGAAAGTGAGTAGTTTCAGAGTTATAAACGTTAAACTAAAAAATCAATTTTGTGGTCGATTTTGGAATTTTTGTCAAATTTTAACGCGATCTAGCGCCTAACCCATTCATCTGAAGAAAAAAAGCTATGACTAATAACTTGTAGGAAATTTGATGTAGTTTCATTTAATATAGAAGCACTGTTCTCAGAAAGTGAGTAGTTTCAGAGTTATAAGCGTTAAACTAAAAAATCAATTTTGTGGTCGATTTTGGAATTTTTGTCAAACTTTAATGCGCTCTTGCTCTTAAAGCGTTCGCCTGAAGAAAAAACGTATAAAATATAACTTGCAGGAAATTTGATGTAAATTATTTTGATATAAAAGCATTTTTCTGAGAAAATACGCGTTTCAGAGTTATAAGAATTAAACTAAAAAATTAAGTTTTTGGACAATTTTGAAAGTTTTGTGAAACTTTAACGCGTTCTAGCGCCTAACCCATTCAACTGAAGAAAAAAGCTAAGACATATAACTTGTAGGAAATTTGATGTAGCTTCATTTAATTTAATTGTTCTCAAAAAGTGCGTAGTTTCAACGTTATAAACGATAAAACTAAAAAATCAATTTTTTGGACGATTTTGGAACTTTTGTCAAAATTTAATGCGCGCTAACTCCTAAACCGTTCGCATGAAGACATAAACCTAGGAGATATAACTTGTATGAAATTTGATGTAGTTTCTTTCAATATAGAAGCACTTTTCTCAAAAAGTGCGTAGTTTCCGAGTTATAAACGATAAAATTAAAATATCAGTGTTTTGGACGAAATTGGAATTTTTCGCTAACTGTAATGCGCTCTAGCTCCTAAATTATTCGTCTAAAGAAAAAACGTAAGAGATATAACTTGTAGGAAATTTGATGTAGATTAATTCAATGTAGAAGCACTTTTCTCAAAAAGTGCGTACTTTCCGAGTTATAAGCGATAAACTAAAAAATCAATTTTTTGGACGATTTTGTAATTTTTGTCAAACTTTAATGCACTCTAGCTCCTAAACCGTTTGTCTGAAGAAAAAGCCTAACAAATATACTTCGTAGGAAATTGGATAGACTTTACTTTTATATAGAAGCAAATTTCTCAATGAGTGCGTAGTTTCCAAATTATAAGCGTAAAACTGAAAACATAACAAATCCCACTTTTCTTGAGACTCCCCTAAGTTAAAGCTGCCACAAAGGAGTGGCAGACGGAAGGTTTTGTTACTAATTTGCAATGTTCTCGCAGCCTGCATTGTCAAAAATGTTACAATAATTGTGTTGGTATATTTGCACGCTACCTTTTAACTCACTCACGCGCTCTCCTCTGCAGACGTCTCGTCCTATCGAATTACCGCTTATGCGCTAAACTAACATGAAATGATAATAAACGAATCATTGGATTAAAGTGGTAGGCATGTTTGCTAGCTCTTGGACTATTCTTCAAGGGCGAAAAGAGGGAAAACATATTTTAGAATTAGCCTGGGTAGCACCGATAGCAATATACTTTAGTAGGCGTCACTTTAAAAAAACTCTTCCCCGATTTGGTTGGTTCGAAATAATTCGTTATCACAATATTTTCCTTTTGCGTTTTTCTATTTTTTTCAAAAGAGAAATTTACTTTCGCGATCGGTTTTTCGTGTAAATACGATTGGCAAACGCAAAAATAACCATCAATTTATATTTGTGGCACTGTACAAACATATTGATTCGATTATAATAGACTTTTATTAAATAATTTCCACCCTTTCGCTTTTTTATTACATTTTAGGGCCCTCTCGTGCCTTTAATAATTATTTTATTTTAAATATTCGCACAAAGTACGTCAACAATTTTTAATTAAGCGTAAATTTTTCTTTCGTAACATCGATCGCGTACGCGACACATTTTAAATCGAGAAAAAATACATTTTTTTTGTATTTTATTAACCTTATTTTTTGGAAATGTTTGCGAGATTCAACCATTATCGGTTTTCAAACGACTTTTCCTTTTTTTAAGGGGGAAAAACCCGCAGATATCAATGATATTGAGTATCGCGTAGGTACATCTTTCCCTCTTGGCGTTAAATTGCAATTCTATCCTTCGACGTTCCAACTTTTGCCTTACGATAAAATTGATCTTTTGCGCCCACGCAATTTTGCCCCATAGGCATTTTAATAATAATAATTTTGTAATGATATAAAAAACAGTGGAGCGGTTTCGAGTTTCGGTCGAAATGACGACAAATTATTTTTGTTGCGAAACGGCAATTTTAAAGTTAAATTCCAATTTGAAAACTGTTGTAATAACATAATTGAATTTAAATGGAAATTTATGTTATTTCCATACGTATAGGTACGCGGGGGTTAAAAAATCGACCGAGTGCAAAAATACTTCTTTCCTTCGTACCGCACAATTTTGATTTAATTAGAAAAAAATTTAAATTTATAATATTAGAGATACGAAACTCGCGTTACGTGTGGGATGAGAAACTGTGCCATATACTTGAGAGAATGTTGGGGCTTTTATACAAGAATTGCTCAAGTTTTGGTAACTCAAAGCGTCGAATGGTGCTTTTAAGCTCTCATTTAATTTAACCCGCCCTTTTGGATTATGTCTTTAAAGACTTGATGCTTGTTGTTACTTGGAGGAAATTTAAATTTTTCTTTGCGAATAACATAATACACGAGAAAGACGATTTTATAAAGATATTCTACCGAGCTTATTACAGTCGAACTGGTAGCAACAAGTTTTCAGTATTTATATGGAAATCGCTGATGCGGAAACGTCTTACAGCATTACTTCATCATAAAATTCATATCTTCTTCATTTCAAAATTGTCATTTTCCACTCAATTTTAAGAGAATGCGTTAAACTAAGCATCAACCGAGGAAAAGTTAATTTGCGAATTTTACTTCGGAACTACAACATCGGGCCTTCGACCCTTACTTGCTAAAAGAGAGCACTCGAGACAGTTTTTAAATCACTAGCTACAAAACTAAATATCGTTGGTATAAGAAAGTTTTTATTTTATGCTTCATATTCGACTAATATTGTTCACGTTACGCCGTTAATAGCAGTCGCGGCAGTGCATAATGCGAGCTTATGAGTTATGAGATATTTTCAACCTATAATAGTTACCTACTGCATTTTCATTAATTAATAATTCATCAATCAATAATCCCTCGTTTATAATACAGTCCCATCAAAGGGTAACTTAAATTGTTCATTAATACCGGTAGTATGTAGTACAATCGGTAGAACGAAAAAAACGGCTAAAATACCAACAAAAGTAGTTTTTTGAATTACACAAAGAATCTTAAGCCCCAGATTGACTGGCGCCTGACGTCGCTGGAAGAAAAGCGATATTCCGTCAGGTTCGCAAGATTAGAAAATGGCCTGACTCCAGAGGCCTCTTTTGACGAAAAGTTACAGGATTAGAACAAAAAAGGCATGGACCCTCTTCGTTAACTAGTCATATCAGGAAGATGAACGTGTGTTCAAAGACTTGCTCTTTTGGAATTGGTATAAGCGATTAACTAAAAAAATCAGTTTCTTGTCTTCCCCCAACTAGTGATGAGCAAAACAAGACCAAGACAGTCTTGGTCTTGGTCTTGCATTGGTACCTTTGGTCTTGGTCTTGGTCTTGGTCTTGCATATCGAGTCTTGGTCTTGGTCTCGGTCTTGCTTGCAAGAGTCTTGCAGTCTTGCAGTCTTGATTTTTTCACACCATATCTGTGATTGATGACTCAATTACATAGACTTATTTTCTTATTATACGCAAGGTGAATAAATGCCTTTTAGTTCTAACTTAAAGCAGCTGCAAAGTATATTTATTAAAATCTGTTCTCAGAAAAACTAAAAATTTTGAGCCCTATTTCCTTTTGCCTAATAATTGTCTAAAACATCATCATTTACGTAGTTGTAAATAAAGAAAAAGTCACCTTAAAAAATGGCTATTTTACCGTTTTTACTCTTTTTACTTTTATAATGCTTCTACAGCTAGCTCTTTCAACAAAAATAGGACAGGTGGACTGATTAACAAAACTTAGCTCTTATATTGCTATGAAAAAAGAACCCGATTTTGTTTGTTGTTTTGTCGGGATACAAAAGCTAAAGAGTATAGGTAGATGCTCTGTTCATGCTAGTTAACAATTTAATTTAATTTAAATTATAAAACATACTAAACTCAACAGCTTAAAATGACAAATGTTATGTTTATTTGCAAACAATGCATCCTTTTTCTTTAACTTTTTAAAACAGTATATAACCTGCAAGACTGCAAGACTCTTGCAATTTGGTCTTGCGGTCTTGCAAGCTTGGTCTTGGTCTTGCAATTCGAATCTTGGTCTTGGTCTTGCTAACGCAGTCGTGGTCTTGGTCTTGGTCTTGGTATTGCATAAAGTGCAAGACCAAGACCAAGACTGCAAGACCAAGACCAGTCTCGCTCATAACTACCCCCAACTTTAAAGCGCTCTAGCGCCTAAACCGCTCATCTGATGAAAAATCCAAACTAACATAATTTGTAGGAAATTTTATGTACCTTATTTTTGCGTAGAAGCGCTTTTCTCTAAAACTGGGTAGTTTCCGAGTTAAAAGCAAATAACTAAAAAAAGCAGCTTTTTGGGCGATTTTGGGATTTTCGTCAAAGTTCAACGCAGTCTAGCGCCTAAACCGTTCGTCTGAAGAAATAACCTAACATATATGACTCGTAGGAAATTGGATGTACTTTATTCTTGTATAGGGCGACTTTCTCTATAAGTGGGTAGTTTTGGAGTTAAAAGCGAAAAACTAAGAAAAAACTGTCTTTTGGCTCATTCTGCAATTTTTGGTAAGCTTTAAAGCGCTCTAGCGCCTAAACCCCTCAGCTGATGAAAAAACCTAATCAAACATAATTTGTAGAAAATTTATTGTACTTAATTTTTTTATACAAGCGCTTTTCTCTAAAAGTGCGTAGTTTGTGAGCTACAAGCAAAAAACTAAAAAAAAAGTTTTTGACCAATTTTGGAATGTTTGACAAACCGTCTACCGTCTATACCGTCTAAACCACTCATCTGATGATAAAGTATAACTAACATAATTTGTAGGAAATTTTATGTACTTCATTTTTGCATAAAAGCGCTTTTCTCTAAAAGTGCGTAGTTTGTGAGCTACAAGCAAAAAACTAAAAAAAAAGTTTTTGACCAATTTTGGAATGTTTGACAAACCGTCTACCGTCTATACCGTCTAAACCACTCATCTGATGATAAAGTATAACTAACATAATTTGTAGGAAATTTTATGTACTTCATTTTTGCATAAAAGCGCTTTTCTCTAAAAGTGCGTAGTTTGTGAGCTACAAGCAAAAAACTAAAAAAAAAGTTTTTGACCAATTTTGGAATGTTTGACAAACCGTCTACCGTCTATACCGTCTAAACCACTCATCTGATGATAAAGTATAACTAACATAATTTGAAGGAAATTTTATGTACTTCATTTTTGCATAAAAGCGCTTTTCTCTAAAAGTGCGTAGTTTGTGAGCTACAAGCAAAAAACTAAAAAAAAAGTTTTTGACCAATTTTGGAATGTTTGACAAACCGTCTACCGTCTATACCGTCTAAACCACTCATCTGATGATAAAGTATAACTAACATAATTTGTAGGAAATTTTATGTACTTCATTTTTGCATAAAAGCGCTTTTCTCTAAAAGTGCGTAGTTTGTGAGCTACAAGCAAAAAACTAAAAAAAAAGTTTTTGACCAATTTTGGAATGTTTGACAAACCGTCTACCGTCTATACCGTCTAAACCACTCATCTGATGATAAAGTATAACTAACATAATTTGTAGGAAATTTTATGTACTTCATTTTTGCATAAAAGCGCTTTTCTCTAAAACTGCCTAGTTTCCGACTTAACAAGCGAAAAACTAGCAAAACAGCTTTTTGGTCGATCTTGGAATTTTCATCAGACTTCAATGCGCTCTAGCGCCTAAACCTTTCGTAATAAGGAAAAACCTAAAAGATGCAATTTGTAGGAAATTGGATGTACTTTACTTTTGTATAGGGCGCCATCCTCTAGAAGTGCGAAGTTTTCGAATTACAAGCAAAAAGCTAAAAAGAAAGTTTGGTGGTGAATTTTGAAATTTTTGACAAACTTTAAAGCGCCCTAGCGCCTAAACCGCTCATCTGATGAAAAAGCCTAACCAACATAATTTGTAGGAAATTGTATGTACTTTATTATTGCGTAGAAGCGCTTTTCTCTAAAACTGCGTACTTTCTGAGTTAAAAGCAAAAAACTAAAAAAAGCAGCATTTTGGGCGATTTTGGGATTTTCGTCAAACTTCAACGCGGTCTAGCGCCTAAACCGTTCCTCTGAAAAAACCTAACCTAACCTGAAAAAATAACCTAACAGATATGACTCGTAGAAAATTGGATGTACTTTAGTTTTGTATAGGGCGACTTTATCTATAAGTGGGTAGTTTTGGGTTACAAGCGAAAAACTACGAAAAAACAGTTTTTTGGCCAAATCTGCAATTTTTGGCAAGCTTTAAAGCGCTCTAGCGCCTAAACCCCTGGTATGATGAAAAAGTCTAACGAAACACAATTTGTAGGAAATTTCATAATTTATTTTTTTATACAAGCGCTTTTCTCTGAAACTGGGTAGTTTCCGAGTTAAAAGCAAAAAACAAAAAAAACAGGTTTTTGGTCGAACTTGAAATTTTCATCACATTTCAACGCGCTCTAGTGTCTAAACCTTTTGTAAGGAGAAAAAACCTAAAAGATACAATTCGTAAGAAATTAGATGTACGTTATTTTTGTATAGGATCGGGTTCCCTAGAAATGCGTAGTTTTCGAGTTACAAGCGAAAATCTAAAAAAACAGTTTTATGGACAATTGTGGAATTTTTGGCAAACTTTAAAGCGTTCTAGCGTCTAAACCGCTCGTCTGAAGAAAAAAAACTGAGAAACATAAGTTGTGGAAAAATTGATGTAGTTAATTTTTGTGTAGAAGCGCTTTTCTCAAAAAGTGCGTAGTTTTCAAGTTATACGCGAAAAACTGAAAACGGGGCATTCTTTCGTAGAATTGATCATAACGCATAACATTTACGAGATGCAGCATCCGTAAAACTTCTACATCCCCCCCCCCCCAAACTACTATTTTACTGGACTATTATAGCTAAAAAATGGAAATAGGAAGTGTATATTTCAATTTCCATTGTGTCATTAAAAAATACCAAAACAATACAGAGAACTTAACTTAATTTAACTTTTCGAGTGCACTCGTTAACCATACACTTCATTATTTTAAAAAAAGAATAAAATTGTCAACTGGGAAATTGTTTAAATTGAGTTATTAAAATGTGTTAATGAATTCAAAATTTATAAATGCAGAGAGGTTGAAATAGTGTTGAATAATTCATGTTCCAAAGTGTTGTTAGTATCATCAATAATGATAATGTAAAAAGTGTCGATGTTTAAGCATCCATTTGGGGCAATAAAAAAGTGCAAAGCATAAAAATCTACAGATGTTGATTTTTAAAAGAAGTTTTTCGAAAATTATTAGTGCAATTTTTGACAAGAGAGATACATTTAAAAAGATTTTACAGTTGGGAAAGTCGTTTTCTATGATGTATTGCGCAGCCGAGTGCCGAAAAACTTTTGTATTTTATACTAAAGCCTTGTAAATCCTCACGCAGATGAAAATACTTTCGTCCAATCTGTCACGACGAAAGGGGGTGGCACCCACTTCCATAAAACCTCTAAAAAAGGATTTTCCTTTTTTCGCCAGTCAAGTTCATTTTTATGCAAAAAAACTCAATTTACCCCTTAAAAAAGTACGTCGTCTCGTTTGGTCACGACTTCGACATTTTTAAACGCACTCTATTTGCGCCTCGTCCATTAGCATGCATGCGGCCCTTTACACGGTAGATTTCCCGTGGGCCAGAAGCGGTGTGAGTAATCATACGAGAATGGCGCGATGACAGCCTGTCCGATTTCCCTACGTAAATATAAGGGTTTCGAGCCCTTTATACGCACTCACATGCAGGCAAAACCTCTCGACGTTATACTATTCAAAATGCGTAACTCTCGTTTTCGATTACCCGCATGTGTCGACTCGGATTTTTTCATCATTCCATCCACGTATCTAAAGTAAATCTATCGAAGCTTCATCAAAAATCAGATTATACATAACCCACATACGCGCTCACGTCGGTCAACAAAGTTAACCCTCGAGAACGATACGAAAAGTCGTTTAAAAAAGAGGAAAGACAAATGAAAAATTCTCTCCGAAAATCAATTAAGGAACTTTTTGGCTCGTTTTCAACGAGTCGAACTTATATCGGATAACGACGACGTCGAAGAGAAAAGCTTATGAATTGACTTATGTTTTTCTTCGACTCTTTATAAATTTTCTATTTATGTACGTCGTTCGCAGATGTCGGATTGTTGGCCGACCCATTCCTTGTTTATTCGTCCCGTTCGACAACTAAAGATGATTACCAACTCGTTGGACAAAAAAACTTTATAATAACACGCGCACAAATCGATTCGTTTGTTTTATAAATCGATCAATTATCCGCGCGCTACTCGACGTCGTCGACGAATCAAAATCACAAAAGGGTCGATCCTTAACAAGGATTAAAAATTTTATAACCACAATAATCGCATAATGCGATGATTGATGAGTTGATTATGAATTATCTAAACACACATCACAATTTGTAATCAATAACGTCAAATTAAAAAAAAATTTCGCGTCACGTTAAGTTAAATCCACAAAAAGCGCCATTAATGGAACAAGATTAAAGTTGCTCGAAAAATTTAAATTTATGGGTTTTAAATGGGACATTAGCAAACTTAAGGTATCGTACTCTATGCTACGCCTTTCTATGTTGAGAAAAAATTACTTATGCAACCCGCATACGTACGAGTTGGAGTGGGAGGCTTCTTAATTAGTGAATCAAAGAAAATCTCTTCCTCGAATTAAACCGCAACCCTCGTAAGCATATATTTCGATCTCCAAATCATTCCAGTTATGCAATTCCTATTTACTGCGAAGTATGTCAAGATCTTTGGATCCAACTCCGACCTGGGGGAGCGAGAGTATAATGACGCACGCTTCGCACCTCGTTTCAAAAACACGACATTTCGCACGAACTAAAAGGGCGAGACAATAAAGTATATAAAGCCGAAAAATCATCCCCTCTCGCGTGTACGTACATTTATCAAATTTGATAAAATTTAAATTCCCACTTGTAAAAAGTTGGAGAGATGAACTCACCAAAAATTAGTTTTCTGTAGATATTTCAAAAACTATCAAACTGACGTAGAAAAGTTTCGAACAAAAGTTGTTCCTCCCTTAAGTCGCGACAAATTTCATTTATACACATTTTGTTGTGAGTGCCAGCGTAAGGTCAGAAAAAGTCCCCAAAGTCGCGCTCCGTATTTTCCCTAATTCGCCCACACTAAATTATTTTTGAAGAGCCATAATGGCGTATTTACACGAGATAAAAGTTTGTGACTCCAGGCGCGACTACCTTAAGTGAGTCTTTATAAACTTCCGCGATAAAAATCAATTTAAATTTGGTAATGCCTAAACTGTAGCTTTCAAAAGATGAACAGATATAAAACACAAGCGGCTGCTTGATTTCTATACAACGAGCGTCTTTCAGACGACTTTTATGACATTACCTTAACACCTACACCAAAATGTGCGAGAACAAACTTGATAGAGAAATATTTGAGGAATAATTTTTGTTTAAAAAAATTTTACGTAGGTGTGCGCGTTAACTCGCGAGATTTTTTCGAAAACAAATTTTTTAAAAATTTAGTTAAACAAATAATCACTGACATTGTTCCGAGGGGCGGGGGGTAGATTTTGAGCATGTTAATTACGAAACCACCCTCGAAAAGTTTCCGCAGAATCCCTTTTGTTACCATGCCTTTCCCTCATTTTTCCCAATTCACCTCAACTTCGCAGAATAACGAAGAATTTCAAGTACATCATAATATTACACCCCGCTGTTTTAAAATGTACCCTACAGACATAACTTCGTTCAAAGTACAAAATTAGTACAAAATACATATTCCAGATATTATAGCAAGTCACGAAGACAACGTAAATCAATTATAAACTCGCAAGCTTACACGAAATGACAATTTGAATGCAACAATCACAATTTAACCAATATCTTAATGCACTCTACAGTTACTTATGAGTTAATTGCGTCTTGATACAACAAAGGTTAGTTGCGGAGTGCATAATGTAGTTGTTGAATGTTTCACAAACACTACCAACCTAATTATATTCACATTTATAACATCAAAAGATGGCGCTGTAAGTATATATTTATATCAAAACAAAATCCTTTTGAAGTTACATTTCGGAACTTGCGATCCACGTGTTGTATTAAAATTAGTTAGTGAAGAAGTCTTTGAAAACTATACAAAGGACGAGCGAGAAAACATTCTTTATGCACCACACTCTTATAATGATCAAAGGTTTGAAATTCTAAGTGATTATTAATGATCCTCGATTTTGAATAAGAAACTTTAAAACGAGTATTAATATTCTGGCGGCTCTATTTTGCGATGCATTAAGAAGGAAAACCCGGTGGTCAAAGTTTAAGACTAATAAAATTAGGGACGCCTCGCTGGATATCTTAATTCGCCTCAAGACTAAAATTTATAATTTGGGCTCACTCCAACTAATTTGGCGATCGATAATTGTTAAATGGTTCGGTCGTAAAGTCCACAATAGACTTCACTGACCGACAAAAGACGATTCACTACCACGCGGGTTTGTGGGTATAGTTATTTAGTACGTGAACTAGTATACGAAGGAAGCAGAGAAAATAGAGAAAGAAGCCGATCGAGAAGACAATCAAGATACTGAAAAACGGTCACGAAACGTACAGGAGGGTTAGCTCCGTACGGGTGCATTTCCGGACATGGGTTCCTATCCTTAAAATACTTGCCTATCGGTCCTCTACCTACCCTGGCATTCTTGGCCAAGTTACAGTTGACACCCTGTAGATCGAGTAAATAAAAATGCCAAACTGAACGACAAAGGGGTATGTGGGATAAATAAACAAGGAACAGAAAAACAATGAATAACATACAGAAACAGCAAGTCAAACTGACTGGTCGAGCAACCAATCAATAATAATAATAATAAGCCGTCCAATTACAGACACTGCAGGAAAACAATTACTAAATCGAAAATATAAGCCTCCACACACAGAACTCCAACGACTCCACCACCATAATACTGGTGCTCCTTGTTAGAATAGTACAGAACAGTTTAAACAAAGATGAGAACACGAAGTAAAGTGGTTCGTGGTAGAGAAGCTCATAGCAAGTGACGATTAGTCCTGCCTCGTGGGTTTGGGGTAACAACCCAAATTGACGAGAACTGTCACTGCGAGGTGGCAGCCCCCATCCAGAAGTAGAGCTGAGTGAGAGAGGGTCGGTATGAGCCGGGTCGAGTAGCGGTACTTGCGATTCATACGGAAAGCGCTACTGATAGACTGCGCAATTGATTGGGACTTGTTAGATAGACAGACGGACGGACAAACAGACAGGCGGTCAGACAGGAGCTCTAGATAGACACTCAAAGATATATAAAGTAGTGATGAGTTGGAGAGAAATTTTAGACGACGATAATTTACCAATTATTGCCAGGAATTGTTCAATTTTGTCCGTTAGAGTAGAGAGGCGGAATTCAATTAAAGGTAAAATTTTATCGACAACCTAATTTTCCCATTCCACCCCATCCGCATATCTAACCCACGTTAAAATCTATTGTCTCGCAAAGCTATACAAACAAATTAATTTATTTACATCCCCTCTTCGCATTTAACAAGATTTCGTTTTGTAACGGTAAACAAAAAACTTCAAAAAAAGTCAATAATATCTTAATAAAGCAACCCAAAATACAAAACTTCATCGCTCCTCGTTTTTGTCCAACTCTCAATTCGGTAAAAGCTAAAACTTGAATGTTTAGAGCACACGTAGGGGGATTTATTCTGTTGAGTGAAGCGTTAAATTTGTAAATTGCAATTGCAATCGAATTGATTTCTATAAAGTTGAAAAAAAAGTTAAAAAAAAAAAATTTCGATCACGCATTCTGCCAAAAAATAGTCACAATAAAGCACGACCAAATAAAAATTATTGCGCGTCACGTCTTAAATCCAAAACACAATCTTCTCCTCGTCCACGATTTAATCAAGTTTTACATTCAGACACTTTGCCTCAATTCATAATTTCTATGTTTGTCGCATTTTTTTTTATTTAGCAAGAAAGCAAGTGCTAAATCAGAAAGGTGGCCCCATTGTATAATTTTTGGCACGCGAGACTTTGGAAATGAAAATTTATCGGTTCGGAGTTATCGACTCGATTTGGAAATTGGAGTGGTTTAAATTTGGCCGATAAAAACTAGCTGCAGAATATTGTCGTCGGTGCTTCCCCGACTACTATAACACCGCCAAAATTTACTTTTTATACACTTATACACGCGCAAACTATAGTTATGAGTTGGAAAAATTTTACACAATTGTCAGCCTAATATGCGAATCCTAACTCAATTTGAGACAGCATCCGCATAGCTTTACTACTATCGTGTAGTTTCGATAGTAACGCCAGTCAATTAAAATTGAGGTTTCTGGGACTGTCCGTTCGTACGAGGACGACTTTCACGGTCTAAACTACAAAAGCTAGAGCGCTAAAATTTGAAAAACTTTTATAACTTGAGCAGTACCCTTTCCCCCAAAGATTGCATTTTTATTAAAGCAACGCAAATTTATCATAAAATGAGCACCTTTTCACTCGCTGAATTAAAACCTTACAAACCTTCAATTAACAATATCAAATGTTAACTAACAAGAAACTGTTTACTTTGGTTATTTTCGAGTTTGTCCCGTTGTACGAGTATTAACCCGTATTTTCGCCCCTTTCTAGCTGGACGATTTTGTTCAAACAATTTAAACTTTTGTCTCATTATACTAAACGCGTACGCCAAATTTGAGATCAATAACCCCATTCGTTCTTAACTTATTGCGTTTACGCACGTACACACACACACCCAAACAGATAGGCAGACAGATCATTTTTACGGGCAACAATGGCATTTCAAGGCTTCAAAGGTAAAAATTCGAAAATACATTCATAGACGTCCTCACAACGCTCACACGACGTACGTAAAACCAAACGGGTGTGCGACACACTTGCGATGCCTTAATGGTATACCAGCGACAAGTCGAACAAAAACACCGCATTAAGAAAAAAATGAGAACATCAAGAGAAAATGTTTCTTTTTCGATTACTCATTTTGTTCCCATTTTCGATTTACTGCAAATGCATTGGCAGGGGGCGTAAATAACCTGGCCGTTAAAGCCCCGAATTCCATCACTCATTCATCGTAAAAACGATAAAAAAATCCATCACGAGCTCCTTAATCCCACGGCCAACTGGGAGGATAACAAAAGTTTTGAAATTTCAAAAGTAATACGCGATAATTTCGAGCTTCTAATTGTTACAAATTTAATGAAGAACCATCATTCAGAAGATAAACTACCGATACTTAATAACTTCCATGATCGTTAACCAAGAAACTATCGCCAAGTGCACAGCCATTAAAACTTCTCCAATTATTCTCATATAATCGCGTTTTTAATAACAAACTTTTTCTCAAATTTCAATCGGCGGAAGTATAGTGCGTACCACTTTTACCAAAAAATGCCGAAACGACTTGTTGTTTTGGAAAAACCACGTGAGGTCCGTACGAATCTTTTTAAAGGCAGAGGATTAATTCCATTAAAATTAGCCTCGGCATTCGTGGGTTAACCCTACGAAGTACGCACCCCACAGCTCTCACGACAATAAATCATTTCGAAACAAAGCGAGTGGTACGCACTATAATCGTGCGTGTTTATTTACAGTTCCTCCGGGAGTTTCTCTTTCTTTCGGGCCGTTTAAAAAAAATGAAAACTGTCGTTAACCTTTCTTTGAGACTCTTTCGAAAGTTTCGCAAACGTTAATAAATAGAAAGTTAATCAACGTCCAAAACTCACGAGTACGTGCGGTTGTTAATCTCTTTTTGAACCGAACTTGACACTTTTCTACAACAGTAGTAACGCAAGGATTACATCGGTCACAAAATCGTTGGTGATTTACGCCCCTTACATAGGACATTCACTAATCTCGACTTCTTCTGAGTGCGGTTCTGAGATAGTGTAAATCACCTGGCGGAGTTCCGCCCTTGTGGAAGTGGACATGTTTTCAATAGTCTTCACTCTATTACTACACTGTAAAAACATTTCGCAAAGTTCGTAGCAAAGAAAACAAACACCTAATATAATGAAAGTTTCCATCACGATGATGTATTGTGTTAGCTACGATTTTCCATCATAACTACGGTGGCGCCAGATATCCTGACCTAACAGTTTGTTGATACAAAAAGGAAAACAACTCGCAATTTTCACTAAAAATTCGATTTTAACTAAAATTTCACTTAAACGACCTCAAGCACGTGTGTAAGTGTGTATAAACTAATTTTTTTTCTTAAATTTACACAATTTTTTTTAATTCGTCAAACACCCTGTAATAGAGAAGGATATCTCGAGCACTTAGAACACTAATCAATTTGAATAAATTTTATAAGGGAAGAGTAACACGCGGCTTCGCTCAAAATTGGTTAAAACTTCGTTAAATTTACTTCGAAGTCGACAATACGCCCGGAATCAGGATAACGTACAGATGACGTCGAGGTACTGCAGGAGTGGTCCAGGCGCCGTTATAGGGATGTTGTAACGAAAACGTACGATCAAGGACGAAAGGATAATACGTAACACATTGGCTATAAATTGTCCTGGAAGAATACTAAAATGTTTTCAAGTGTTACAATATTTTTTTATATATTTCATTAAAATTTATACAGGGCGTTATTTTAACATAAAGGAGAATTGTTAAGAGACTCTTTATTTTCGTTTTAATCATTTTTATTTGAGAAACGTATCCGCCTACTTCGAGAAACTAACCTTATGAAATTGAATCCCGACACCTACTCCCGCTCAAACTTGCAACAACATACACCTTAATTGGTTATTAACTAAATTAGGGTTAAAATGGAAGGGTCGAGAAATTACTGCAGCTTGTGGGCATTACATATCAACTAACACAGGAAGAACCTATCAAATACAATAATAGCAGTTTGCGCGCTTCTTATTGTGAGCAAAATTGCTCGTAACAATTTACAACAGTTCACAGTCTGCTCAGGCTATAGTCCGTTCACGTCGGATCGAAGTAGCTCAGTGGGTAGAGCACTCGGCGCGACACCGATAGACTCTGGTTCAATCTCCGATCGCAAAGTGATGAAATTAGTAGCCCAACTATCGTACGTTTGGCGCTACGCGCAACATACCGCCCATTAACAAATATAACAGTCCAAACTATAAGAGCTAGAGAGCTGCGAAGTCGGACCAGTGGAAGTTCATGAGCCTGTGCGCTCGCATCGCAACTAAATCCTAGAACACCAAACCTTGAAGCTTGCATATTTCACAAAAGCCCCATACAGAGAGAAGAGAATAATATTACACGAAGTATAACGTTTGTTTTACGAACAAGTTCGTAAATTATAGAGCAATTGAGTAGATACTTGTACACACTTATACTACCGTATAAAGCAAAGCAACAATTATTGTATTCTGGAAGCTCATCAAGTACTCAACCGCAATACATGCAAATTGATATTGCAATGCACTACACTAAACGCGCAGGTAAATTCTTTTCAAGTTACACCAAATGCTTTAAGGGTAGTTGAAATTGTTTTAAATCGAATTAAATTCCAAAGCGCACTCAAATATCCCACATAACACGATACCTAAGTAGTTCTCGGTAACCTCATCGAAGTGAGGAGATAAAGGTTACATAACTTTGTTTTAAAACGCGGACAACATAGTTAAGCGCCGCTCTCAACTAGGGGGTTTCCATCCCTCGTTGTGCTTAGTAAAAAAAGACACCCTAAATGACTGCGAACTTGACCGCACGTTAACTTCTATAATGTGGTTATACGCCTAATAGATAGGCAACACTGTTATCACGCCGTTACAGTTAAAAGCCGTAGTGGGGTCACGTTTACATAAAATAAAATGTCTGTAGGTATTTGAGATTTCTAATTTTTTAATATTTTTCCCATGCTAGTGCAACGTTTTAGTAATACACACTTGAAAGGACCTATCAAAAAGAGCCCCCGATCTAGAGTGCAGTTTCAAAATAGGGCAGTTTCTTCGCTCCCTCTCCCAATTTAATATTTCCAAACCAAATTTTAGGAATCTTTCGTGTTTGGGTTAAAAAACCCAACACATGGTATAAATAGACAGTGGGAGTCGGCTTCCGCATTTTCTCTCTTCCACAAAATGGCTTGAAGAATTCCAAAAATCTGCCTGAAAGTTCCGCTCGAAAATAAAACGAACGCCACGTGCGCCGTGCCGTTACTGGGGTTTATATGTTACACAGCAAAAAATGCAGAATAAATTGGAGAAGTCCACAATAAACATTATGAGTCTGGTATTGAAAACGAACTAGGATCAACAGGTCGAGTGGCGAAAAAACGCTCTCCACTAACCATCGGTGGATCAGTGAGTAAAACTAATTAACGCCATCAATAAACTCCAAACTCGTACGGGGCTATGAAGCGGCTAGAGAAATACAGAAAAGTACAGTAGGCTTTAAGTAGTTTACATACGATGTGCGCCTGTGTACATACAGAGTGTTAAAGTAATCCAAATTTTATAAACGTGGACGTGCGACTAATATTAAATTTAGAACGCTAGGAACCCACCAACCCACGGTAAAGTAGTAGAAGATTCTGGTCCTCAGGCGGTTGAAAAATAGCGATACTATATTAGCTACAATATGTCACATTAGGCACCATATACATGTGCCGCCCAAGGTCTTAATTTTATACTGATGGCTCGTTGTAACCCTTTACCAAAGCAATGCAATAAATAAAATACCTAAAAGTGGTGCGGGTTGCCTATCCATTAGGCGTATAATCATTTTTACTTTTAGCGAGAGTTGAAGGTCTGGGACAATTGCCAAACAAGCGAGCACTTAAATAAGTTGCAAATCGGCTAAAATGGTTGCCCACGCACAAATAAATGAAATGCTAATACATTGCTTCGTTAATTAACACAAGTTTACACAAGAGACGGCGTGGAGGTTGTTTAAAAAATAAAGTTAATTGGTCGATTAGTATTTGGTTCGCTTTGTTTAAGTAATACAATTTGTTTTATTTCGACCAGCCTTAATGATAACGATAATAATAATTAACAAATAACCCAACCAATTTGTTCATGTGAAAATTTCCTTAGTAGCAAAACCAATTACTTAAGTCCATGTGTTTGTTGAAGCTAAAATTCAATTTTACTTGCTTACGGGGCTGGTATAAGCTCATCTTACAATGTAATCGGCTTTACAACAAGTTTAATTTTAAAACGCGTTTCATAAAATAAAATAAAAATTTTACGTTTTCTTTACATACACATTTTTTTTAAACTTCATCGTTAAGCGCGTAAAAAGCCCCGGTACGTATAAATTCTAAACTACAGGAAGTGTCATTAACCAACACGCTCAAACCAACCCCTAAGTATCTGAGGAAATTTCCTGTGCCGTGTACGCGCGCTGAACTTTTCAAAAAAATAAGAGAAAAAAATTGTGCATTAAAACCCTTCGAATATTTAGGTCAAAGGTTACTAAATAGACGAAAATTACACCTAAGATTACATCCACACCGACGCGGTTGGATGAGTGCAATAAGCTTTTATACAACAAAAGCCCTAAAATTTGTTTTGTTTTTCTAAAAACAAAACCGTTCGCGTAAATTATTTTAGCGCTTAATTTCCCCTGTTGCCTATATTTATATTTAAATAATGGCTCGCTACAAAAGTTATTGTAAAATTCACAAATCCCCACACATTTTAGCCCTTTTAATAACCCACCATGAATGCCACGTTATAACATTTATCGACGCAGTCGATCAAAAATTTCGATAGTGAAAAGGGGCTTCCTCGCTATTTTGCTAATTTGCAAAAGGGTAGATTGCGAAGGGTATTATTTTAAACAATACAACTCGATCGACATTAAATTTTGACTCGCACGAATTTGTTCCAGCACTTAAACTTATCCGCTCTCTCGACGACTTTAGTTTATTACGCGCATTTTCTAACAAATATATAATATGTGAGCCGGTTTCCGAAATAATCGAAGTTATTACGCATTTTTAACTCGCGTAAATGCCGCAATACGTTAAATTACGCGGTGGTAGTAGCAATTTACTTTTGGCGACCCCGGCGTGATAAAAAACTCGAGAACTCAACTCGAGTAGCAACCCCCGCGACTATCGTTGTTTGAAATAGAGAAGTGTTATCACTTACAGAAAATAAAAAACAAAAGAAGCGCCTCCTGCGAAAACAGCGACGGAGAAAATTACCCATAGGACGATAACTCAATTACTCCGCAAAATTTCAAAGTAAAACAATGGGGATTCATTTACTACCAGTTGGTAAACTATTAAAACAGTTATTTATAACAATTTTAATCGTTTAAAGTGAATTTGTGATTTAGGTCGGACCGGGCCAATTAAGTCAATTAGGCAAAACGTGGGTAAACGTAAGTTTCTCTTCGTTTCGAGTGGTAAATTTTGTACGTCGAATTCAAAGCTCTCCTCTCTATGTGTAGAGCATTTTCTATTTTTAGTTGGTGCTTAACTCAAAAAATAAAAGTTGAATTTCAAAACTTTACTGCAATAATTCAACTGACGATGACCTACTAAGTAAGAAGCAAAACGTGTGCGTCAAGATGGCGCGTTGTATTGTTAAGGGTTGAGAGGGCATTAAATTTGTCGGTACCTACAAATAATTTTAGTTTTTTTAAAGGCTCTCGAGTCAAAAAAAGTAAGAACTCAAACTACAAGTTTGAGGTTACGTATATAAATTATGCAGATAATTAACAAACCTTAACGTTAATTAGTTTTTGAAAAAAGTGCGATTAAGGACTAATCTTGAACTCGCTCGTAACTTCATTTAAATTGAACTATTTTAATTAACGCAATCTTTAGCGTCTTCTGAAACTTAATGTTTAATGTTAACAAAGTTCGTCAAGTGGGTAAATTTAGCACAAAATGGCCAAAGTTATTATAAACTACGGAGGTTAATAATTTTATTCAAAATATTTTAAAAAATGTTGCACAACGAGCTTGTCTATTCAAGGTTTCGAAACTCGGGCGAGATGGGACTACAAACTGAAAAATTTTTAAGCCGGCCCTCATTAAGCTACCCCTCACATTATTACGGTAGTTGAAAACGTGCGACGAATGTTGTGGTGAACTAACAAATTTCTAACGAAGCCATCAAGTTTCCTGTCATTGCAGAGGTCAATAAAAGGGTCTCCTAGGCTTCAAAGGCCCGAGAGTAAAAATGGAGCACCCTCAGCGGTATTCCGTAAGGCAGAATTTCGGAGCATCTACTTTTCATAAACAACTTCGGTACAATACCCCCACCCCTCACGTGAAAGTCACGATGACATCGTTACAATGAGTCTCCTGAATATGTCGGCACTAGGGCGTGATAAATGATAGCAAAAATGTGAGCCAATTTTTGGCCAACTGATGGCCATTGATTACCTCTAACATCGACTACCAGGAAATCTTCGTGTCGTTCTTTTACTTTCAACTCAAGTTTCGGTTCCCAGGTCGCCGAACGAGTTCTGCGGATTAAGCACTTAGTTGCATGCCTTCGCCATGTATACCAGCCCTGCTGGTGTTGCTCTATTATCTCATGGAAGGCTTCTCAAAGACTCATCATAACGACTGGAGAATCGTTAGTCCAAGTGTCGCTTTTGTGCTGCTCTCAGTTGTTCCATTAGTCTATTGAGCTTCCTCATGGGGAAAAGGCAATACCGTGAAAATCTGTTGGAGACCACATAAATTCAAAAGGGGGTTTCTAATGTCGATCTTGATCTTGGTAAACCATAGCATAGCAATAGCAGCAGAACTATCCAAAATCTGCATTTTCAGCCGCCCACCCTCACAGGCCTCGTGGTTTTGCATCGGTCATCGATCATAGTGACGAGCCGTCATGATTGAGCTTGATGTAAAGGTAGCAGTTGAGATGAGACGATACTGAGTTTAAGCTGCAACGTCGGAAGAAAATCCAGCATCGTTCTTAGTCATAGTGGTCATCTGGGCTTCGTGACAGTTTTCGACCCACACACTTCGGTTTTGTCACGACGCACCGTCACGATAACCGATGAAAAATCAAAAAAGGCCATTGTTTTTGCTTCACACTGATCACTGATAGAGTTCCCACGTGGCAAACTTTCTGCAACTGGATTCTAAAGAAAATTCGAGATGTCAAAACTTCGTTTATGGAAGAGGTATCTGATCTATCTGGGTCTAGATTATTTATGGGGGACCAAACTCCGTGCACTTAGGCTACTTAATCAGACCCATTGTACTACCTCCAGCGGCCTCCCCGTGCCCTATCAGATCTTGAGATATCCTACCTGTAGGATAAACTTCAGGATTCTGGAAGAAAGATGTGGTGCTTATTCTGGCCATGTCGAGCCGAAAGTCCCCCAACACGAATTTTCTTATCCGCACAGCTAAACATGTAGCCGAGAGTTAGTCGTATACGCTGTATTTGGTTTGAGCTGGCAGAAGTCCAAGAGGTTGCCACTAACCACTAAGTAGGCTTAAGCTACATCTGATCTGCTTTTGCACCGGAGTTAAACAACTTTTTTTTTTATTTATTACTTCGAGTGTTCATTTCATATGATGATTGTCTTTTTTAAGGCCATTCTTTAAGAGATTTTCAGTGGAGCTCGAGTCAAGACTGCGTTTTTCAGAAATCGTACAACTATTGAATGGCGTCTTTCTATTGTGGCGGTTCCATACATTGAGCTGTCCCTTTGTAGCCCAGGAATTCAATTTCTAGTTTATACTATTAGCATTTGTTAGAGACGGCAATTGTGCCAAAATCTCAAAGATGGTAAAGGACCTTGGAGGCAACAAACTTTTGAGAACTTCGACGACAAATCGCTGAAAAGTTTAAGCTGAAGACGAGCTCACACATCTCAACTGTAAAGTCGCCCACAGACTTCGTGATTGTTCATTGGTTACCATGACAAGCCGCCGTGATTGATTTTCACTCCCGATGAGTCCACAGACCACGTGATTTTCATTGATCACCGTGACAAACATAAGATTCAATCACGAGGGCTTGTCACGATGACGTATGAAAAATCACGAGGTCCGTGGACCCATCGGACACTAAAACTAATCACGCCGGCTGGCCACGATGACCAATCACAAGGTCTGTGAGCGGCTTGAGACTTATAAAGAGAACAGTGGTATATTTGTGTAATAAGTCTGCTGGACTGTTGTAGAAACAAAAAATGTCGACAGGAAGACCTTAAACTGTCCGTCGAACGATTTAATGAAGTATTCAAGCCGAGCACACTTTGAAGATGGATCGGTCTCTGAACGTATTCTAAACTCGTCCTTTTCGGTTGAACTTTAACGAGAAAACAAAAAGTTTTAAAATTTAGCCCCAAAACAAAACAAATATTTCCTTTTCGGTACAATTTGCACTACGTTTTAGCTCTTAAAAGCAAATCTTATTTATTTACGGAGTGTACCTCGTAAATATCCCCGTACCGAGACCTTTCCCCCATTTAAAATTTATATAATGATTCATACTCTTGCACAAGAATTTTACATTTTAGCTTCTAAAGCACGACCCTAACATTAGTTAAATTTTTGGATAACGTGTGGTAAGAGCAAAAAGTAATAATTCATACTTAAATGCAACGGTATAATGAAAGACGAATATTATTTATAACGAACCAACGAGTTGATTAGAGGTTTGGGCTGTAATTTACAAGCAAACTAAATTAAATTACCCATGTAACAATTTTCATATAAAATGTTTTAGTTAAGAAAAAGAGTGAGGTGGGTATTAAATTCGATTTAAGTAGATTTGGGCGCAAATTGAATAAAATTGTCGGAGTAGAAAAATTTTTGCGTATTTTTTTTGTTTTTCTTAAAATCCCCAATGCTTCATCAACGCGTAACTAAATTTTTTTAAATTTTATTTACATTTTCAATTTATACTTTTGGAGAATATCAAATTTGTATTTTCTTCTCTTTTATACATTTTCTATATACGATTTCAATTCAAATGAAAATTCCTAATACGATATTTTTAAAAACAGAGTTTCCAACATTGATCCCGAATACTGCAGCAATAGAATGTGTAATTTAGAGATTTGCAGCAGTAGATTGCTGGCTTCATTCCAGAAAAAGCCATCCTGAGCCTCTCCCAAGTATTAACTAAATCTGATTAGTAAAAGTATCGAAGGTATTGCATCGCTCCGACCTTTCCCGATTTTTACGATATTTTATTTCCAAAATATTTTACTTTCTATAAAACATAATAAACATAAATAACGATTTCCTGTCGTTTGAATTCACATTTTTATGTATTTCCAACAACCCTTATTAAAAATAGATGAAAACGCGTTTATCCTCGTTTAAGTTGTTCTGTGTAAATGCCATACAAGAGACGGACGTATAAATTTTCAACCCTTAGGGTCCTCGCACACGAGTCGGTCGTATATTGGAACGAGACGATTAAGTTACATAAAAAAAAGAGTCAGCTCGTGTTCTTTAATGAGAGCACATAGGCCGCAAGCGACATTGTCATAATTGTTACCGAAAGGAAATTGAAATACACGCTACAATAGAAATCATAAAAACACACAAGAAAAATAAATGAGGTCAATTTGTACTGCTATTCTCGTACTAAACACTTTACTAACAAAGCAGATCCGGAGCGCAGAGAAAACTTTTTTAAAACAATTTTTTTTAAATCTACGAGATAGAGAGGCAATACGAATTATAACAAATTTGTTGAAGACGGCCCTGTCGCTTTATTAGAAGGGACATAAGTCGCGCTTAGCGTCTTAATATCCCTAGAAAGACGAAAGGAGGCATCGACTACAATATCTCGAAGGAATGAAGTGATGGAACGTCTAGAAAGATGGGCTAGACCTAATATGCTATGACAGCTATGAATACGCTCAGGCGATTAAAAATAAACATACACGGGAGCTCCATTGAAAGAAAAGAGAGAACACGGGCCGGAAGATTAGAAAATAGTGAGATCGATGAAGTGAACGCTTCTAAGTGAACGAGAAAGGATGCACTTAATAGACATACGAGTAGCTGGAACGGCTCATCAGAAATTGCGCTTAGGGTTGGTAGACAGTAACGTGGTAGAGGTACCGGAACTTGTGAAAACGACTGACGACTCCAATAGAGACCGAGTCAGTACCACCAGGCCAAATTTTAATGAATGCTCTGTCGCTACAGAACCGCAATTTTGTGTTCTGCAAGTTCTGCAGGTTGAAGTGATGCTGGGAACGTTTCCAACGAGATGATCAATAGAATCGGGTTAAAACCCACTACATAACTACAAGATTCCTTCATGCCGCTGATGTTACTGGTCTTCATGACTAGCACGGTCACCTAGTCACATCTTCATGAAAACTCGTGAAGCCGAAAATGAATGCAATGATTTTGGGACCTAAATCCAAAATCGTATGTATTAGAGGTGTCCGAGAAAAATCTACACGTGAAAGCTGCGGGGAAGAGAACGAATCTTCTCAACAAGCGGTGTCGAGCTTTAGCGGCACTGAGACAATCCACGCTGGGTTCTGCTTATATTGAACTAATATTGACAGAAGATCCAAGCGAACAGCATCTCGAAAAGAAATGACTGCGGACGGATCTATAACATGATCGAGAAGAACAAAGTGCAACAGGACTTTCTAAGGGCCTTCCGGGGAGACACTTAATCTCGGATAATAAACAGAAAGTTGGGTCGATCCCATCAACGATTTGAAGTGCTTAAGATTTCTTGAGACACCATTGCGCAGAACAAGGCATTCACCACCCCATTCAAAGCTCGCATCGTGAAGTAGGGGATTGCATTAATATACGAGGAACTCCCGACTTATTATTGACAATTATAAAATTATTAACAGTAAGCCATTTATAGGGATTTTTTCCCACTGACTTTAATGTTTGCCTTATGAGAGACGCTGTAACGATGTGGATTTTTTATACGGCTCGTAGTCTTGTCTTGCCCTTGGTCGTGAAGTGCGAGTGTCTGTCACGTATTCTATTTGCTCTAATTTTCTGAGCGAATGCCAGTGACAGTGGTGGCTCGCAAGGGCCGCCGTGGAACCTATTTAGCCGCCGTATTCCCTCCCGTATGGTTATAGTTTCGTGGTGGCTCGCAAGGGCGGTCGTGGAACCGACTAAGTAACGGTAAAGGGAGATTAGCGGAAATAAATGTCTTGTCAAAACCTAAAATATACAAATTTACTCAAAAACTCGCCAATAGCAATCCATTGGTGTAGTAATGGTTAGCGACCTCTCGCGTCTTCTACCAAAATACTGCCTTAAACATATTTTTATCGTTTTTGAACGTCTCTTCGGCAAATATCATCAAAATCGAGCAAAGGGTTCTCGATATCTTAAAAAAACAAGTTTTAAACCTTCCTCTCCCCACCTACGTTATAGAGACCGATATGTTCCTAAGTGCTCCTAACTAAGCGCCTCATAATTATTTGAGACCACGCTTCCCCTATTGAACAAGAGCCGCGTGAAGGAAGCAACTCGTATTTTTTTATAATGCGTGTTACGATTCTCGTTAATTGCGCGAGTCAAAATTTTAAAAACGTAATTTAAAACCACATCAAGTTAACTTAATTAAACCGTATAATAAGTAATAAGTAATTAAAACTAATTTAAATTTATAATTGGAAATGTGCAATGGGATTTCTGGCAATTTGGATTATTTTATCGTTAAAACCCCAAAATGTCAATTTAACTTTTCGTTCAATAATAAATGGGGGAAAAAGAATATCGTTAATACTCGTATAAATAATTCGAGTTCCTAATTACTACATCAACGACAAAAACGGCTGAACATATCAAATATAGACAAAACGGCCGGAGCCGATTTTGAGAAAATCCGTTTTAAAATTTTAGTTAACTGTGGTCTTTTAAAAGTAGCCAATTTTGAAATTATTTTAGCCCAGACGTTTCGTGAGGGGCAGCCAGAGAGAAAAATAACCTGATCTAAACTATCCAGTAGGTACACCAAGTGTCTAAGACGTTTGTCCACTTCACGAAATGTAATTTGCTCATTGAGTTTTACTGCAATTCCAAACAATTTCATCGTCTCTTTAAAACATCAAGGACTATCCGCAGCCTGCGAATCCGCGTCAATTTATCAAACTGTCTCCCACTAAGTATACGTTCATTTTTAATCCTCGTTCAGCATCGATTTAAAGTAAGATTAATTATTAAGGTCACTTTTCGAAATAAAATAACAAAAATCAAACTTAATTGAAGAAGAAAGTAGAAAATTATCGACAGTCTTTTCATCAAGTTGTTGTTACGAACACAATTTCGAGTTTAGAAGAAAACAAAACAATACTGTCGACTCTTAAGTGATATCGATAACATTAGGAGAATTTTCTAAGGCACTAAACTTCCTTTTTTTTCAAATAAAATTATAGGAATAGGAGAGAGTTCGAACAAAATTGTCTGCAAAGAGTAAAAGTTACGTTTAAGTTATAAAACGTGGATGAAATTTCTCTCCTCTTTTATTTCTACTTTTAAAGCGAGCACACAATGAGACTAATTTTGTTTTAGTTTTACCCAAGTTTAAAGCGTGGCAATGAAAATAAAAGTTTTGTAAACAACATTATATTGTGCGGTAAAGATACAACCCCTTCCATTACGAGAAAAGTTAGTATCAATACGTTACATCTGCAGTTTGGAAAAGTGAGCCAGTGGTAATAATTCTAAGGAACGGCCCTTCGAGATGTCGGTTTTGAGTGACTTTGATTTTGTCGAAAATTAAATTACGACACGTGTTTATCATTATCAAGCTTCAAGACAGACAGGCGGACCTACCCGAATATTATTCAACCGTTGAGATCGACTATAGAAAACGAAAATTAAATTTCCCCGTGTTATAGGCATCAGATTTTTACAGAATTTCTAAAAACTGAATAAATTAAAATATTTCACAATCTGAAATCAATTCAGTACGAGCCAATCGAATGAAGCTCGCAAAAAGTAAAAATCGAAAGAAAAAAGATTTTTCAAATAGAATTAATTATTATACTACGAGCTCGAATATCAAGTAAGAGTAGCTGAATTTGAAATAAATTAGTTAAAATACTATCTAGTTAGAGACATAATACTGAATAAGGGAAGACGAAATAAAAGTTAAAAGCAAAATAATCCACTTCAATATAATGATGTATTTCGATACATCATAAAAAGCTCAATTTACATCAACATCTAATAGAACGAAAATACGGAATTTTGCCACACACAACAAATTTCTTCTTCTATGCACTCGATACATTTTTTTATTATTATTCGAAGCAGAGGCGAAGACTTCAAACTAAAGCAAATTCTTCAGTTTATAACAAAACCAATTATCAAAGTTTTAAAAATACGAAATTTCATTATAAAAGCCAAGAGGAAAAAAGTCGAAACTTCAAAAGGTTGTTCTCTGTCACAGGATATCGAAATAATTTCTGTTTGAAATAAAAGTACACACAACAAACTTTATTAGAAAAATAATAGAAAAAGCACACGTCGTTAAAGAGCTCATCAAAAGCTCCATAAACAGACAGACAAATGAAGGTCTTTATAGCACAACAAAAACCAATTCCGTCAAGGTACTAAAGAATAAATAAGCCTAGGTTTCATAGTAATATAATAATAGTGATAAATATAATTTTGGACAACCCCTACACAGCTTAAATAAATTGATCTTATTTTATCCGTTAAAACACACTGAATAACAATCTCTCGCAGCTTTCTTTTGAAGCCTAACCTAACCCAACAATATATTTTTGGACAGCCCTTACAGCCTAAGAGCCTAAACAAAAGCTCAATTTACTACCGAGGCTCTCTCTCTCTCTGTACTCATTAACGCCCACTGCGTAACAAACTCTCAATGCTTTTTTCGCAAGTTTAACCTAACATCAACAAATTATTTTGGACAGCCCTTACGCATTAGAGCCTAAACAAACTAAAGGACCACTACATTTACTACGATGGGTTCTCTCTTTTAGTATCCATCAACGTCTACTACATAACAAACTCTCAACGCTTTCTTCTCAAGCCTAACCTAACTTCCATAAAATATGTTGGACAACCCTTAAGCCTTAGAGCCTAAACAAGCTTAAAGACGGTTAACTTTACTTTACCACGGTGGTAACCATCAATGTACATTGTGCACTGATTAACAAACTTTCAAAGCTTTATTTTCAAGCCTACCCTAACAACCTCAAGAAATTACTTTGGACCGCCCTTCCAGCTAAGAGTCTAGACGAACTTAGGGAACGCTAAATTTACGACGAAAGTTTTTTCTTTTTGTATCCATCACGTCAACTGCATAACAAACTCTCAACGCTTTCTTCTCAAGCCTAACCTAACACCCATAAATTATTTTGGACAACCCTTATGCTTACGCGATAGAGCCTAAACGAACTTAAGGGCTGCTAAAATGACTACGGTGGTTCGCTATTTTTGTATTCATCAACGTTCACTGCATAACAAACTCTTAACGCTTTTTCTCACGCCTAACCTATACCCTATAAATTATTTCGGACAACCCTTTGAGCTAAGAGCCTAGACAAACTTAAGGAATGGTAAATTTACGACGAAAGATTTTTCTTTGTGTATCCATCACGTATACTGCATAACAAACTCTCAACGCTTTCTGCTCAAGCCTAACCTCACATCTATAAATTATTTTGGACAGCCCTTACGCCTTAGACCCTAAACAAACTTTAACAACTGTTAATTTCACCGCGGTGGTTATCTCTGTATCCACCAATGTACACTGCTTAATAAACTTTCCAATCTTTATTTTTAATGGATTCGGCTTTTACTATGTGCAAATCGAGTTAAAAAGAGTTAAAAACCCGCTCCGAAGATTATACAGTGTATCGAAACAGCTGTCAGCATGTCAGCAACCAAACTGCCAAAATTAGTGCAAATGGCTATTCTAATTTAGTTCATTCAAAAAAACAACTTTATTTTCACGCCTAACCTAACCCTAACAATTTGTTTTGGACAGCCCTTAGAACTGTCAGATAAACAGTACCTAGATAAACTTAAAGAATGGTAAATTTACGACAAAAGCTTTCTTCTTTTGTATCCATCAACATTCGCTCCACGACAAACTCTCAAAGCTTTCTCTTCAAGCCTAACCTAATCCTAACAATTTGGACAGCCATTAGAACCGCCTAAAGCCTAAAATAGCTCAAACCATGCTAAATTCACCACAGAGGTTTTCTCCTTTTGTATCCATCTACATTCGCTCCACGACAAACTCTCAAAGCTTTCTCTTCAAGCCTAACCTAATCCTAACAATTTGGACAGCCATTAGAACCGCCTAAAGCCTAAAATAGCTCAAACCATGCTAAATTCACCACAGAGGTTTTCTCCTTTTGTATCCATCTACATTCGATCCACGACAAACTCTCAAAACACCCTCTTCAAACCTAACCAATCCACTTTGGGTAGTTCTTACAGCTTGAGCCTAATAGGTTAGGTTAGTCCTACTAAATTCACTAAAGAGGCTTTTTAATTTTGTATTCATCAACATTCGCTGCATGACAAATTCCCAAAGATTTTTTTGTAAGCTTAACGTAACTCGAACAATTTATTTTGGACAGTTCTTAGAGCATTGAACCTCAACGACCTTAAATATCGGCGTTTGCAAAAACGAGATCGATTGCTTTTCCACCACACTCTAAAAATTACGTTCTCGAGCATCCAGAAAAATAACATAACCTAAAAAAAAACGCACTTTTTGCATATAACATGCGAAGAGAAACATGTATGCAAAAACATCGTGAAAATATTTTTAAAGCAATTCCGCAACCGGCTCGTTATACGTCACGAGTTTAGATAATCATCCCCTAAAAGCCAACCCAAAAACCATCTCGTTTCAACGTAATGAAGCTTTCCAAATAACCAATGTGTAAAGTTTATTTAAAACGTCACAAGATACTATCTATTTTCTAACGACTTTTATAGAAACCTCTGCTTGATTAAATTAGGTGAAAATTTTTTTTTCAAAACATTATTTGTTTTTAATCTCCTTTGTCCTAGTTAATCCACCAAATTTCCATATTTTACGAGAAAATAAGAGGAAAGCTAAATTAAATCCCTTATAAATATTAAAAACACTTTAAAAATTTTTAATTGACTTTTCGGAATGCCTTTTATATCTGCAGGTGAAAAACAATAAGTCCCCGTTAATAATAAAGTATCGTTTTCTACTTTTACATTAACGGATTTTTCCAAGTTAATCCTAGGGCTCTTGGAACTAAAATATAAGTAAGAAAAAAAAACATCGTGGTCGATACGCTCCGAAATATTACATAATCTTCAATTTTTATTCAAAGTCTGTCTTTCTATTTCGTTAAGCCGCGAAAATCACTCTCCGGAAAAACTAATTTCGACAATTTCGTTTTTTCTTTAAAGTAAGGAAATCTCTGCTCTCGCGGTGATCTTATTAAACGAAAAACATTACCCAACTTACGAAAGTTTTACGACTTTTAAACGCGCGCCACATATTTTCTTTACAAAAATAACACCATTTAGTAGTTTTTCCTTAATAAGGCCACATTTAAGAAAATTGTGTTGTGGGAAAGTCTAATAATTACAAAATCGCGCTAGAGCGCCTTGCACTCTTTTTTAGAAAGCCCAGGCTTTATGAAAAGGCTTGATGTGGTATATAATTTCGGTAAGAGCCCCTAAATGACAGGAATAACAGCTTATGTCTTACGAGCATGTAAATCACTAACGTATTTTGCAAAACTAAACCTTACGATATACCTATTAGTGCATAAAAGTTTATTGTCACTTTTACAACGACAAATTTATTTATAGGCGAATGGGGCATGAAATAATAGCGCAATATTAGTAATACTAGCAGAATATTGTATTAGACTATTGTTGGAGTCAAAGTTTTTAGAATTGAATGTAATAAAAATATACAGTTGGCGCCCAACGTGGGGCTCTATAGATATGTTGGATGTGTGTGAACTACAATCATAAACGAAATGCTTCATATAGTTATGAAGATTCTCTGAGGCTACGTTCAATAATAAAAAGAGTTCTAGGTAAGGGAGCCCCTGGTTGAAACTTCAAACTTTGCGTCGCCGACGACTAAAACACGCCTCACAAAACTTAATCGACACTTGGCACGTTTCGCCGCTCCAAGTGTGATCAAACTTTTCTGTAAACATCCGAGTAAAATATTTCTCAAGTCCAATTTCACAACTACCAATTAGCAGACCTCTTCTCCTCCTCTTCGTTTACAAAAATAAAAACTCAGACTTCAAAGAGAAAATGCATTCTTAATTACGTAGGACAGAGGCGACACTTCCTTTAAAGGAAAACGATTATATGAATATGCATGATCCTTAGTGAGAGCCTAACAATGCGTGTAAAAGAAAATTAGTTCATCAAACACAACTAGATGATGTTGACGGAATATAAAATTTTGGTGTCTTCGAATTACATTTCCGTATAATTAAATCTCATTTATTTCTCCCTAAAAGCGCAAAAACACAAAACGTTGCTCTTTTTCTTCTTCCAGATTATTTCGTTTCAAATTTAACAATGTACAAAACGCCGTGTCAACACGCTCCCATTGTAGTAATTTTTGTAGTCTTAATACTGCCGACTTTTCTTGTTCATACAAAAAAAAATTAGGGTGCCTTAGTTAGAATTAGGAAGTTAAGATATAGAGGCACAATCTGAAAATTGACGTGCGAATATTTGGTAGACAAATTGAAACTTGGAAAATACCAATTAACCTAATGTATGTTATTAACTTACTTAGTATCCAGTTACGTCAACGTGTAATGTAATTAGGACTCACCTGTAACAAAAGATAAAATGTTAGTTGTTATAAACTACTAATGTGTGCTTTTAAACAAGGATTTTAACAGTAAGCCGACACAAAAGCGAGATATGGTGATAGAGCTCGAAGAGCGAGCCATAACAATCCATCAACCACACCAATTATAAGAGAAAGTAGCCATCGTATCACGCACAATAAGACGTTAAGTGTTCTCGACCCAATTAGCCTCTCATATTAGGCTTTAAGTATACCACTGATAGGTGGCGCTGCTTTCAGTCAGTCCGGTAAACCGGAGACATTATACTATACATTAAACAGTATATTAAACGTATAAAATTTTCAGATAACTAACGTTCCTATTTAGTATATTTAATTTCGGTTAAAAAACGGAGCTTTATAACGTAGTTTTAAACCGCTATTTTACGTTTTTTATCCGGTAGAAAGATACGACAAATAAACAAAGATATGTGGTTGTGGATAATTGGTTGTTTTAGAGGTATTTTAAACGTATATTATACGTACTTGAAATCGGTTTATTTCAAGTATAAATTAGACGTTAAATATACGTATATTTTTTAGTTTACTATACGTTTTCGTAAAAACGTATAAGAATTAAAAGTTTTAACTACCTTTGGTAATAAAATATACCTTACATTTCCGTATATTACTCGTTATTTGATTACATTTATTTTTCAACAAAGAACTTACGTACAGTTAACGTAAAAACAGTTAAGTTCAAAAAAATACCAATTATATACGTCTAAAAAAATAATCGAGATACGTTTACCACACCACGTATACGTATTTTTTACGTATAATAAACGTAGTTGTGTTCATTGGGGTACTAGGTATTTAAAGCAAGAGTCATCGACTAAAGAAAGTCTCTCGCTTAGCCCACCTACTATCAAACTAATTGAAAGGCTTCTCAAAACTGGGTATGACATTAAAGTATCCCCCACATAATATTTATAGAAAAACATAATATATCAATTTCAATTATTTAAAAGAAAAGTTTAAATCTAAAGTTTATTTACGTGTCGGAAATAAAATATAAAGGTAAAAATGATGTCAAGCACAAACGTATACACATTTCTAAGGGGAGAAAAAAAGTATAATTTTCTTTAAAAGCGAGAAAATAAATGTATCGCTTCACTCTACAACCATTTCAGCAATTTTAAAGCTAGAAAATATCAAATAAACTTTTACATTTAAACAAGTTATCTCAACTCTATTTGTTTTTAAATGCGAACAGAATATTTTCTGTGCTTTAAATTCGTTTGGTAATTTAAAAAAATGCAATTTGTTTCAAAGAGAGAAGAGTGGATTACTGTAGGGACGAGAGCTCGCAAATTTATTAAAATGTACAACTCGACTTGTTTTCTTCCGAACTTTAAGATGTCTATCTACGTATCTGCGCTCGTAATTTTTAAAATATTATCATTTTCACAAGAGTGGACTGTCTTAACTGTACAGGGCTGTACATTTTAAATTCAAGTTGCAACAAAAGTGAGAACTATTACAACCGCCTGTATTGGAAGAAAGATATTGCCAGGGGATACAAAAATAAGATCGAGTTAGTTTCCTAGGCCAAAATCGAATCTCAAAAGTGCATCACTGTGATGAATGATGAGACAGGGAGAAATCTATATCTAAATAATCTAAATAATCCAAGGAGCCATATCATGGCAGACAATGGTCGCATTCACCGAACGTAACTGTTGTGGAACTGTTGCGAATTCGTCCGCTGACAACTACGCTACCGAGCGCTACTGACTATCGTAACATGTTGTGGAGCGGTCGCCATTTTTTCGAGCATACTTTATTTCCGCTACTTATTGCGAGCAGAGTGATAGCGTATTTTGAAAAGTAGTTGTACATTTTAATTTACTTACAAATTAATAAACTCGCGAAATCAACAACAACAATAACATAACCACACATACCAACAAGATAACAGCCGATAATTGACATATATTATAATTGCGCTCACTTTTACGCCAACTTAACAAATTTACCGGACGTTGTACCGCTACATATGTAGCAGCTGGATCGGTATCAGTTTACGCTACGTCCGGTGAATGCGACCAATGATAGTCATCAAAATCAAGCCGCTAATCGCGTCCATAGACATCCCTCAATTTCTTAAAGTTTTTTCTGTTTTGGGCCGATCATCTGATCGGAAGTCTTCCTTGGCTTTTTTTGGTTTCTCTTGGCATCCATCTCGTTATATGTCTATTCCACCGCTCGTCAAGAATTCTTGCCAAATGGCCCATTCAGTTTCATTTCAGCAATGTGACTCTTTCAGTTATGTCTAGTAGTACTGCTGGTCTCCGCCAGATTTTTTTAATTTCTTCAAACAGTCTGGAGTCTCAATATTTGGCATAACTTTAATAAATCGTATTTTGAAGTTCATTAGGCCTCTGAACTAGAGCTAAGTAAAAACGCTACTCGGAAAAGCCACATAATGTGGAGAACGTATCCATAAAAGTCGCCAGTGTTCCCCCTCCAGAAACGTAGTTGTTGATCTCGATAAACTTGATGTCCTGCTGCGCCCTCTATTCTTACGACCGTTATTCACAACCCCTCAGCTAAGGCAATTAAAGAGCGGCAAACATGCTCATTCAAAAGCGATGTTACGTTATTTTTCTAAATAATAGATTTGTCGTTTAGTCTCGCTGCGACCGATTAGGACAATGCCGTGCGATGATCGCGACCGCTCGACTCGAGACCCGGATTTTATCGTTTTGGTATTATGTGCCCACCACTTCAAATGAGCACTGGCCATCTTACCGAATGTTTTTTTTCGGTGTCCCGGTAGCCCGCTAAGAGGATAAGTCGCCTTAACTTACAGAAAGGCCGCCTTCAGGGGAGAATAAGTAATGGGTTTTATTGTTTACTGACGAACTCATTTCCCTCTTCTCATTTTCAGGCGGTTTTTGGTGGCCGTCCCGTAGTCCTTTCGTTGTTGCTGCCTGAAGCTCAGTAACCAGCTGGGATGTCCAACGACCAGGTTGCTTGGCGCCAAATCTACTTCGAATTATTATCCATCGACCCCAAGACCACCCCTGGGTCTAGTCGGGCATCCTTGGCGACCCTACGTCTTATATGTGACAGCGTGGATAGAAGCACCAATGACTCGCCAGACCACGTTGGGGTCACCTCACGGGACGCCTGTGCCGATTGAGTTTATTCGGGAAAAAACTTGAACTGAGACTCGAACTCGGGTATCTCAATCACGTACAGAGTGTTTTAACCGGTACACTATTTCAAGTCCTCGACCTCCACACAGCAACAGCTTGTGTATGTTTTGCCTAAAGTTACCGATGTTCTAGGGCACTCGCTCAACCAGGTGTGCTAATGGAAGTCGCTCTATGCGTATGCGTGGTTGATGCTAAACTTCAAAAATTGCTCTGCCATGCATGTTAAGTTGAAGGCAACCTCATAGGCACACCACCCCCCAACTGAAGAAAAGTATTACTCTTAGAGGTAAGTTTTAGAGAAGCCCACACTCTACAGCCCCACAGTTTACAGTATAAGTGTCCTCTCGTCCTCTGTTACTATACTCCTCCCTACACTCCGGAATATAGAAAGACGGGTATTGGGCGGAGAAGTAGATCGTCTTCGAACGAACTTTTATGATGAACTTCCCTGCTGCTTTTTAATTAAATGAAGTAATTCAAAAAAAAGCGATTATGACCGCCTCAAAGCTAAATAACTCACGATCGCGTAGGAATAAAGCAAAATACTTATAAAACCACTTCATTTCTAAGGTGTAAATTTAAAAAATGGAAATTACGAACATCAAAGAGATATTTGTGAGGAAATACTCCTGTAATCACATCAAAAGAGAAGACTCACAAACGTTAGTATATTTACCTTTTAAATGTTAAACCGCTAAAATGCGACTAACGAAAGCGTTTTATCTATATTTGGAATGCGTAACTTTTCCTCTCTCTTCGCACTTTCTTCTTCTTTTTTTCAAGTTGAAACTGTTTGAAACAAAAAAACTCTTTTGCTATTGTAAAAGAGCCAATAAATAAATACGTCCCCGAGCATCCCCTTGGTGTTTTTAGGTCCACTCTTAAATTTATAGAAGAATTTAATATCTCAACTCTCACGTAGTCGTACCAAATTTGCAATTTTGTAAATATTTGCGTTACATTAGATAAGAATTTCGTTCCTCTATAAAACAAGATAATTACAAATTTAATATTAAATTTTCTACACAAAAAAAAAGAACGGAAGAGCTTTCACAAAACGATTTTTCATTATTAATAAAGCGTGTACAAAATTTATTAATCGAAACGTATAAAAAAAGTTGTAAATACAATACGAGCAAGTTTTTCCCAATGTATTTTTTATAGGGGTGCACGAATAACCAATTCATTTGCTACTCGTAAATTTCCAAAATTGTTTCCAATAAATATTGGTTTCTGTGCCGAAGAGCTGCTTTTAAAAAATTCATTAGGCGGGACCATAAAGCGAGTTGGGGCTGATGTGAATAAAAATAACGCGAGATTTAATATTTAATGGAAGTAGTAACAAACCGAAACAATTTTTTCAATCTATTAAAGACGCGTCACTTTCACCCTTAAAAAAGTAATTACAATTAAAATTCAAACCGTTTAAAAATATAAAAAATCCATCTCCTCTCTAGATGCTCACTTGACTTGAATGAAAATTGCACGACTTGTTTGTTTACCAACGTCAAGTTTACATATTTATTATTAAGAGAAGCTTTACAAGTTGTTTTTTTTACTCTTTCCGTATTAAAAACTCAAAAACGGTGGCTTAATTTATGAAAAAACATCCCTTGATGTAAGAGGTTGTTTTCTGCGGTCAATGGCCACAATTGAAAGCTTTGCACAATTTACAAAACAAAATTGCAACAAAAAGAAATCCGCGTAGAACTTCAGCCAGGAATTTTCTTAGACAAAAAACAAATAAATAAATTAAGAACGGGCGCATGTTTGTTGATACCCAACTGCTTTATTTTCAGAAGAAAACTTTTAGAGATTTTCCATTTTAGCTTTTAAAAAAATTAATTCAATCCCCGACGGAAAGTTTTTGGCACGCCCGAAAGCACCAATCAAAAAATGTCTCGAGACAAATTAAATGTAAACAAATAAAAGTTGAGATCGATTCTATACTGGTCAGCTGCTTAGGAACTTTTAATAATTGTTAAAATACGCTAAATTAGCCACTTTATTGGCGTTTTCGGTCTCGACAATATACACGAGAACAGGCTTGACAACAAGAGAAAACAAGTAAAAAATTAGAAACTTACAAAAAATACGTAAGCCACGGCCATTTTGAATGTTGTCAAAGAATAAACAGAAAAGTGAAGAAAAACGAGTAAAAACAGGAGTGTTTTGGCCTTATAAACACGCACCAGTAGTGTAGAAGAGAAAGCCCGTGGTCGTATGGTACCTCTTGACTCTTTTAAAGACGACACCAGCCACGCCCACTTTGAATGCGGACAAGAATACGCACAGAAGAATAAACTCGGCAATAACGAAAATGATAAAGGAGAAGCGACAAAGTTCCTAACAAATCCAAATTTGCAAGACGCAAGAGGAATGCACGCCAATAAATAGCAGACAATATTTGTCATCCCCCCCCCCCTACTGTCTTATGACGACACAAGCCACGCCCACTTTAAGCGTTAACTTGCAACTAGCCTCATATAACCCGGGTAATTAGAAGACAGACTAACCTCTCGTAACGTATTGTAAGACAAAGGTGCCCCTACAATAATTAATAACACAAGGGACTACTAGCCCTTAAGCGCCCTACAGTACATTAAGATATTTACCCAACCAACGTATAGAAAGTAGGTTGATAGGGGTAATCACTCTCTAGTTATGCCGTCAGCCACTGCTAATCCAGCCAGTCCAAGAAGGTGAACTTCTGGCAGTACCAATGTCAGAGTGGAATGTTTAAGACCAACCCTCACGCAACGCGGTACGCGCGAAGAGCGAAATCGTGTTTGGAAGCACACTCTTCGAGATTCCTTCCACCAGCGACCACATAATCGCTTCCGAATCAT
Organism: Malthinus flaveolus; assembly: GCA_950108345.1. Classification (NCBI taxonomy): domain Eukaryota; kingdom Metazoa; phylum Arthropoda; class Insecta; order Coleoptera; family Cantharidae; genus Malthinus; species Malthinus flaveolus. The sequence continues at coordinate 4,081,116 of OX467289.1, read as the reverse complement.
CCGTTACGACATGAAACAGACCAGGTTTTCCAAGATGATGCACAAGGAGAGAGGGTCCGCTCACTTCTAAAGTCCCCTACACACGACCTAACAGTCGGTCCGACCAAATCAAGTGTTGCCTACACGCTAAATCGTCTGACAACGCTCCACACAACATCCATCTGAGAACACCCGACGATCCGACACAATAAATGTCAGATGACAAGCCTACACACGACCTGATATTCTACCTGATCTGACCAAATCAGGTCGTGTATAGGAGACTTAACCATCATCTAGACACACCAACAGCGGGAGCTGCGCCTAAAACAGGGATTAGGTAGCTTGCGGAAAGCCAAGACACGTACTGGTGACTGGTGGTGCCTACATGGCTAATAATTTTGAGCATGACTGCTACCGAAGCATAGATGTGTATACTGTATACTTCCTATCATATCTCGTGTCTGCAGATAGACTAGTCCACAGTTCCTCTTGTGCAGAGACTGCAGCAGCCACTTGATCAGATGATCACGTATGGCCCCGCCGAGATACCAGACACCACTCACCGATACAGCGGGTGTAATTAAACAGACCATAAGACACATACGTTGGGACCCTGTACTTCCAGTTTTATATGTCGGCGTTCATCCCGTTACCTGCATCCCATCAAACGCAGGATAAGGAAGAGCATCCGACATTTTAAGGACTAGCCTCTGGAAGTACTAGACTAGCCCTATGGACTAGACGGAACCTACGACTTTAGGTGGGATCCCTTGTTCCAAATCGCCAGGACCAAGGTATTGGCATATAAAAATGGAGTGGTAGTCGAGTCTAAAACCTTTAGATCTGCATCGGACGCTTTGCTCCACCACCCTGGTCCCGTTGAGTGATTCTCGTTATATAGGGTCTTCCAATAGGCACGTCCGAACTTTGACAGTTGGTAGCGACCATCTTGTTGAAGCTACATCTGTCAAATTGGTTGTCATTTATTCATTCTGTTTTGCCAAATTATCATGGATAGTTATAGCATTCAACAACACGTGCAAATAATAAAATTGTTTTATCAAAATGAGTGTTCTGTTCGGGCAACGCACCGCGCGCTTCGCCCATTTTACGATCGCCATAATCGTCCTACTGAGAGGACTATTCGTCGTGTGGTGGATAAATTTGAGTCCACTGGTTCGGTAAATGATCGATCAACACCCGTACGTCAACGAAACGCAAGGTCCGCCGAAAACATTGCCGCTGTCCGTGAGAGTGTGAAGGAGAATCCGAGGCAGTCGATTTCGCGTCGCTCACAAGAACTCGGCCTTTCACAGACCACAACTTGGCGAATTTTGCGTCGTGACTTGGGCCTGCACCCGTATAAAATTCAACTCACCCAGGAATTGAAGGTAAACGACCATAGACAACGACGTGTGTTCGCTGAATGGGCACTGGAGCAGTTAGCAACTGACCGTAATTTTCACAGAAAAATTATCTTCAGCGATGAGGCCCATTTCTGGATGGATGGGTACGTAAACAAACAAAATTGTCGAATTTGGGACGATGCCAATCCACATGAGATCCAAGAACGTCCAATGCATCCCGAAAAAGTTACAGTTTGGTGTGGGTTTTGGGCTGGCGGCGTCATCGGGCCATATTTCTTTGAGAACAACATTGGCCAGGCCATCACTGTCAACGGCGAGCGCTATAGGTCGATGATTATCAACTTTTTTTGGCATGAACTGGATCATCTGAACACCAACGACATGTGGTTTCAACAAGACGGCGCTACGTGCCACACAGCTCATGCCACATTGAATATTCTGCATGAGAGATTTGAGGGCATGGTCATCTCACGTGGAGCTGATGTGAACTGGCCACCGAGATCGTGTGACTTAACCCCGCTAGACTTTTTCTTGTGGGGTTTTCTTAAGTCGCAGGTCTATGCGAATAAACCACAAACCACAGCGGCCCTCAAAGCCAACATAACCTATGCCGTAGGTCAAATTCAGCCTGATTTATGCGCAAAAGTCATGGAAAATTGGATATCTCGCATGCGCTCCACCCAGAGAAGCCGTGGCGGACATTTGAATGATGTCATATTCCACACATAATGGCATCACTACATCTTTCAAATAAATAAATAATTTTGATAATATCTCACACACACTTTGTTTTATTTAAATTTAAAGATAGGACACGCTTAATGAAAGACCCTTTACATAATCATAACTGTACTCAAACTTTTGAATGTCTGAAAATTAACTCCCCGTAGTGTATAGAAAATTCCACTTTTCACTTTAAAGATGCGTATGACGTGATTTGAGTAGCTTTGTCTGCCAAGTCCGGCAATAAACGCCGCACTATAGCTGAGAGAAGAAGGCGAGTATGGTGATTATTTGCGAAAGCCTTTAGCTCTTTCTTGCGTCGCTTAAAAAAAATTTCTAGGCACACAAAAGACGGAGATTAAATCGAAGCTCATCGTTACCATTTTTCAATTTTCAACTAAAACTGTCGAAACAAAAAGAAAATCCAACACACGTTCGACACACGCTGAAGTATAATGAAATTCGTTAAATTGAAAACTTTTAAACTGAACTCAATGTCTATCAAATTAGAATTTTAATTAAACAAAAAAAAAATTTGAAGTCTTTTCTAAGAATAAATTCAATTAACTAAGTTTTCCAACTACTGTGGGAGTGACATAATGAAGATTTTTAATTAGAGGATTTTTTGAAACGAAAAGTGCCGATTTAAATTCTCAGAAATAATTGACAACAATTTTATCAAATCCGATTGGTATTCCGAACTGGAAAATTAATTTAGAAAGTTTATTGTGTCGTCAACGGCGACTGACAACCATGAAAGGGGGAACTAAGAACGACCTTTTCAGCCATTGCAGCAATACAGTTCGAGGATTTGCTTAATCTAATTTCCACATGCGGAATTCGTATAAACCGCCGAATTGTATTATTGATTAAATCGACACAATAAACAAAGTCTACAAGAACAAAAGACAATCGACCATATTTTTCGTTTTTTTTCCTTTTCTCCAACAACAGAATAAAGATAAAATTTAGCACTAAATCAAATCGTAAACTGGATACATTGTTTTCGCAACTAAGTCCAGCAAAATTCCAATTTCCACACCATATACCTAAATTTTCTATTGTGCCCTTGTCATTGCTGCCGTGTTATATTGCTCGTAAAAAATTAAACACTGCTAGGAATACACACGCCTTATCAACAAACGTTCGCAGGAAAAACTACTAAATTAATCTGTAGCACCAACGGACTACTAGATGAACGTTTATTTAGAAATATTACTCGCTTTCGTGCACATACCAAAATAATAATAATATTTTTATTAAACTGTAACGGCAGTGCGTCTCTTTAGCTGCGCTAACAAATAATTTTAACCTTGTTTTGTTTCACTTTCATTAGACTAATGAGAGTAATACGACATCGTTACCATTACTTTAAAAATCGACCCCTTAAGTGCGCAAATTAATGAAAGAAATGCGCTTCCGATAACCACCACGCAAAGCGCTTATATTCGAAACTTCTAGACCCCCTGAGAGCACACATAAAAGTAGAATCACCGACTCCTACAAAGCTAAAAAACTCGGAAAAACTGAAGCTGATCTCAGACTTCTCGGGCAGAAATAACGAAGGCTTCCCAAGGGAGAATTGTTTTTTCGTGGCTTAGACGGCCCCATATTGGACGTCTTATTAATTATAGGGGCCTAAGCCAGCCTACGAGACCCATAAAAGTCTAAACGGCCGTCCTGTAGGCACGTTCCTTTCAATTACTATACTAAATATACGTCCGAACCTTATTCAAATGTCTTTTATTCGACACCAAAGACACAAAAGAGCAAATTGTTGAAAAACCAACAAAGAAAAATTGAAAAACAGTCGGAAAACCACTACAAACGCGAAAATGAAGAACGCTCGCCTAATTAAATATTTCGACAAAAAATCTCGAACGATTTCTTCGTATCGGAGCACAACGAGGTAAATCGAATTGATTTATCCAATTATAATTTTTAATAATTGATCGGAATTACATACAACATCCAGCAAGTCTAATTGCGTTCATTAACGTGGGAAATTAAAGCTCGAATTCGTATCTTATATAAACAGTTTGTGTTTTCACCCCCTAATAGACTACAAATATTAGTTACCCGAAACAAATTGAGGTTAAGGACGAAAATAATTGCACATGTAAGATATCTCCAAGGCAACAAAACGAATATTTTATTCCCGAATCTTTTGAGACGATGCAATTAGTAAAAAGAAAACCAAAATTCTTAATAACGACTCCTTGCTTATTTTAGAGAAAAAAGATCAAAGCCAAACAAATAATCAACTTTATTATTAGAAACAATGATAGTCTAAGGAGTCTGTCTTAACGGAGATAAAGAAGGATCTTGTTTCTTAATTAAATGGGATCAGGAATAAACACAAATTGTATCTTGTCAAGTTTCTCCCTTCTATAAGTTTGACAACTACGAGGTACTTTCGAAAAGTTTCAGTAACTGTAATCGCTACGTCACTGTTCTGTTCTGTTCGACGCAAAATGCCAACTCGTTCTCCTGCAATAATATCCATTCAAGACTCAATTACGGACTGCTCTACGTAAGCGGCCTTTAATAGCACCCCGTGCTTTAAAAAAAAAGATATAAAACGTAAAGCTCGAAGTATAAAATGAGAAAAAATATTTATAATGCGATATAGGTCTAATAAAATGGAAGAGAACGTCAGATCTAATATTTGATTGGATTGAAACACGATGGGTATTAAAAAAAATAAAGCAGAAGCAATATAAAAACGTCAATAAAAATCAAAGGCAATCAAAAATTATTGCTAAAAATATAAAACCTCGCTTAAAAATACGAAATTCGAAATAATAAAGTAAAAATGCAATTTGGGTTGCATAACCACTTAGGCGCTAATTTTTAATTTGCGTCCCGCGAGTCGCGCACTCGATGCGACGTTGAAACAAATTAATACATTTTCCCATTTTCCGTTATTACAAAAAAGTTAATTGCAAAAATTCCCGAAGCTATTATTAATAATCAAAAAAAAATTTCATTAATTAGCCGAAAAAATTCAATCGTTCGTGGCTCGTAGCCAAAAGTCTCGCGTTCGGAGGAAAATTTAAAAACTTCGCTATCGTAAATATACATCGCCAAAAAGAGAGGAAAAGTTGAAAACTAAATTTTTTGCAGTTAAAAAAAGGTATTTTTCGTTACGAAGAGAGTTGCTCAAAAGCTTTCGCTACGCTTAAGAAGTTTGGAATATTTTCCACAAACGAACTAACTCGAAACTCGCCCTGTTAACAATTACAAACATAAATTGGGTTAGTTTATGTTTTATACATATTAGATAAAACAGTTTTTTAGTATATAAAATACATTAACTTTCTAGAAAGTTGCTTTTGAGTTAAAACAAAAAGAAAACTCAAGTTTATGGTAGGTACATTCGGACTAATAATACTTAAAATTATTAACTGACGAGTGGGTAGTTGTGTAACAGTTTTGTACATTTGTACCAAATCAATTTGCCTAATGGCTTAGGGGTTATCTAATATTTATTATTGCGTCCAAATGGACAGATACACCAAACATAACGGTTCGTGAACTGACAACCTACCCTTACGCCTCACTGAGATGAGCTTTTATAAAATTACAACGTGGTTTAAAGGCACAGAGCCGTACTCAAACGGATAGCAACTTTACGTGAGAAGGAAAATTTAAGCCCCCAAAAAACACAGTTGGAGGGAGCGTCAAGCGTGAAAAAAAGGGTAAAAGTTACGCTACCGCTTTGACGACATTAAGAAGCCGACGCTTGGGGCTCGAAATTAAGAGGAGATGACGAACGAAGGCACAAGCCTCAGGAAAATCAAAACAAGTGAACTGTTCGAGCAGTTTCAGAAGAGATCGCCCGCCTCAACGAGCAGTCTACAGTTACCAATGTAAACAAATTGAGTCAGGATCTACAAGTTTTTCGGATAACCGACTAGTAATCCCCCGGGACGTGACACATTGTGCTTTCAGCTCAGATTTTAGAGTGTTGGTCAAGAGCACGAGAGGTGAGAACTTCACTAGAAAGGCCCTGAAAATCAGACCACGCCCATTCCATCATACGTTGCTTCATTTCTGGATATTCACAAAACCATCCTTATCAAGAACGGGGCGCGATGATGCCATTGCATGAACATTTTTGGAGATAAACGCACAAAGAGGTATTCCTGAGCTCTTCTGTTCAAACGAGCCACCCTCTTAACCAGCTCTAGCTTAGCGAGTTCTCGATAGAAGAGCAGTCGTGAAGAAGCTTTCGCGATAGAAAGCTCACTTGTAAAGGAGGAGTTGGATTGCAAATTACGGAGAAAAATATGCAGTCCAATACTTCAAATCAGCTCTGATAGACAGTCTTAGTAAGGTCATGTTAGGTTAGGTTAGGTTCGACACCCTAAAACCCACGCTGATACCATGACGCAGTGGCAGCACCGCTGAACGGACTCGAACAAGGGTCTTTGGACGAAAATTCTCATACCCAACCTCCAACCAATGGGTGGAGAGGAATCACGGGGAGCTGAGCTACCATCTTATGTAGCTCCTCACAGGTCACAGTTGCTTCAACCACTACAAGCACCAAATTGGGACATTAGCCACCCCCCAAATGCGACCACTGCGAAGACATCGATACTGTCGAGCACACTCTATTCAAATCCTATCGATAAGAACAAAAGAGAGCCGTGGCATCTCTCACGGTGGGAAAGACTGAGCAACGAAAACATCATCGATATAATGATCACAGGTCAAGATGAATGGACAATAGTACTCGAGCTCGCCTCGAGTACCATGAAAGAGAAAGAGGAGATAGAACGGCAACAGCAGCGCGTAGCGGCGCCCCAAAAAATCCTGAGCACCAAGTTCTCCGAACTCAGGACGTCAGGACGATGCTGAACATGCTGCGAACCTCAGACGCTAAGAAAAAAAATGAAACAGACAGAAACGATACACTGTAGAAAGAAGTGCCAAAGACTAAGACCGAAATCGGCATCGAGGAAGAGCCTTAAGCTCCCCCGTGAAGAACCGTACAAAATGCTAACGCGGCTTCCCAGCCTTCGCGTATGACAGGTTCTCATAAAAAGTAGCCCCCCCCCTAATTAGTTCCATGAGGTATTGAAGTCGTACGCAAAAATCAGGTATTGACTACTGTGGGCTGGATGTTGATAGTTCCTGTAACTCACTAGCACTGGCTCTAGATACTTTTGCTACTTTTTTCTTATTGCTGAAGTGTTTGGCACCTTGGTAGGGAGAGTAACTGGAGCCGGGTAGTTCGGTTCCGGCTGTTTCTTATTAATGCTATAGCGACTAGTTCTACAGTTTGAGCTTTGATATTTACTGACCCATTCAAGGCTCATTTAGTGTTAAGTGGTGATATTTTCTGCTAGACGAGCTCGGATATAAGTGTTTCGGTGCCAAGTTACTCAATTTTTGAATATTTCGCTTCCTTCCATTCACTTAAAGCTCCCTACAAGTGTGGCTGGAGTGGGCAAGGCTGCTCGTTTGTTGATTGGATGCTATTGTATCGATGTGTGAAGTAGGTTTTTTGCAGAGGGTCATTAGTGGAATACCTATAGTTTCGTGAGCTCGCCCAGTTTCAATTGGGCCCCACGTTCTATCGAGTAGTAATGCAGGCACACGCGATCAACAATACATTTTTGATTTGTACCGTCGAAATCAGGACGTAAACATGGGCGATTGCGAACCTGTCATACTAGTGCTAGCCACTCTACCTGAGATACAATTCTAAAGACAAGTTGCTCATGAGTAGCTCAAAGCAAGCTCAACGGATAAGGTAGGCTTACCATTGAGCTTGCTTTGAGCTACTAATGTAAAACTGGCCCTAATATAAGAGTGTTAGGTGAATTAATCGGTCTTGGCTATGCCATAATAGCTTTGACACAAAAAACAAAGAAAGTACTAATGTTTGTTTACACAAAAGAGACATTAGCAGCTACACACCGCATTTACGCGAAAATCGATATAATGAAAAGTGAATGGTCTCCTTAAAAAGAAAATTCGGGAAATAACTAATAAAAAAACCCTAAAGTTCCCGGAGCAAAAAGTTTCAAAAATATTTACACTAATTACCAAAGTATTTCATTAATTTTATATAAGTTAAACCGAAATAACACTTTATCAAAAAAGTTTCGAGGGAAGGAGGACGAAAAAGAAAGTTTTTAGGGGGATAATCTCGACGATGTAGTATTAAATTTTCAAGAAGTTTTGCTCACAAGATTTATGTCGGTTAAAGTAAACTTTGTCCTACGTTTGTCTCTATATATTCTCTTCTTCAAGTTTTAAAGCATCAGGGCGCCCTTGCTCGAGTATTTAATTAAGCCCGTGTGGGTCAAAGTTTCAAAATTCAAAACTTCCAAACACGTAACTTAATTCAAAGTTGGATAAGAGAACAAAAATTAAATCTTGAGTAATATTACAAATTTACTATATTGTCGTACAAAATTGAAATTGATGAATAAATGATGGTTATTGACGAAAAACCCACGCCTTTCCAACTCGCGAAGTTGGCGTCCTCTCGCGTCTTCGTATTGTAATTAAACAACAAACTTTCTATAAATTTTAAACTGTACCGCAATCTAGCGGAATTTTCCCGAACCCATAACGCAGATTTCCACGAGAAATTTCACAAACAGTTGATTTCCCGACGCTTGAAGCGCCACACGTAGCAATTTTCTGTAATAAAATGATAAATTAGAAATTTCCTTTACGACTCGTGAAAATTCCTGTTTCTCGTCCAACGATTAATATTTAAATTCCAAACTACCCATCGCGAGTTATAACTTTTTTCTTCCAACATCCAATTAAATTATAACTAAATTCGCCACTGGAAATGTTCCAGTTTCGGATTAAAACACAAAACTGATTAGTATTGCATGTGTGCATAATTTAAGAGGCGTAAATGAAACAACGAGCGCTATGAACGACCCTTCTATAGGCTAAATTAACTACAACAGCGAGTCCCAGGGGCGCACTGTCGCATCCTACACCTCATTTTACATTACCACAGTTATTAACAATGGGGATCCATAAAAGCAACATCCGCTGAAACGACGCAAAATTCATCATTTACAATTACACCCTCGTAAATTGTAAGAAAACAAAAAATATACCTTAACAGTAAATTAACGTTCGAGAAAATATTGTTTTTTCCCTAGGGGAAAAATATCTTTTTTTTCTCCTCGAAAAGAATTTAAAGAAAACTCACACAGATCTCTCGTATTATTGTGAATGAGAGAATAGGTGAAAGAAAAATGTAAAATATCTTTTTATCACATCTAAATGTTGAAGATATACAAATGTTGGTTTTATGGATGTTTACGCCAAATGAATATCTGATGATGTTTTTGTGTTACGCTCAAGTCTCATTTTATACGCCAACATTTGAAAAGTTTTCTAAGGAGACTCATCAAAAGCTAAAGTGTTTAAGAAACTATCACCTCTCGCTCGCAAGGGAAATTTTACGAAGAAATAACTTTTACAAACCAAACCGTTGGTTCTCAAAATGTCGTAACATAATATCGAGGAAGTTTTGAGTGCCAATAATTAAAAAATGATCAAACTCTTTGTAGATGTGTCAGGCTGAGCTGGTTCAGGAAACGAAGATTGCCCTTATAATAAGCAGAAGAGGCGTGGAAAAGTTTTCGTAAAGCAAGAGCACACTGAGAGGCCACGCTAAAGCAGTAAGTGACGCTAAACCGACATTGAGACTAGAGAGCACATCATACAAGGAGTACAAAGACTCATTGTCGGCTAATGCCCAACGATAGAAAACAGAAGCTATGAGCACCTGTAGTTTCCTTTAGACAGTGTCGGGACCAATATATCAAGCCCATGCTGGAAAGAGTTCAGAGACTTACTGCACCACGACCAAACGGCTTTGGTAGCAGATGAGATATCTCCAATTCTCCTACTTGTAGACGAATGGGCACAGTGCTACCACTAAGAGACGTTCAAGTTGTGGCAGAGCAGCAAAAAATTCGCAATCCACCAGAAATTTAGTATTTCATCTCGATACTTTCAGAGATACCGAATTCAAAACATTCAGTGGCCTAAAAAGGCCGTTTTGTTGTAAGTCATAACTCACTCACTCGAGGGTTTCTAAGCCAAAAAACTAATAAAGCACTACCTCTCGTAGAAATTAGCTGATACAAGCTCAAAATATTAAGGCAAACTCTATAAGAGTAGGAAACGAGCGCTTTAGAATTAGATTCATAGCAGGTTGGTATACCGATGGGCTCCCGAGCCTAAAGAGCATGAATATGCATTTATGGTACATAGGCCAGGGCAAAACTAAGTTTTGTATTCGGTCTGCAACTACCAGCCTTCCAGACAAAGATTTAAGATATCCCACATCAACTACAAGTCAGGCTGCTTAAGAAAACCTCTAAGATAGTTCTGAAATGCAGATAGAATTCCATAGAAGACCTCTTTCAGCCAACTTAAGTGACACTGTATTGGGTACCCAGTACCGTTATTCGGGATTGATAGGGACGAGATTGCGTGTGTGCTAGCTGTATGAGGCTTACAACGGCTCTGAACACGTTCTTGGGATTATAACAGTTTAACTGGAAGAAAATTGGCATAATGGCTCCTAAAGGAACTTAGAAACCGCGCGGACTCGCAGAAACTCTGACAGGGGCGGCTCTTCATATAGAAGCCATATAATTACCTCAATACAATCTTTGGCGACGTTGAGGCCCTCAACCTAGGGTTATATAAAGGATTATTATTTATTATTGCGCTGAGGCTGACCCCCAGTGGTTCATTGCACCGCGACCTCTTGGGTCTATTGTGCGCCTCGGATAAAATCTTCCTTTATGTGAGTTCTGTGCTTTTGATAAAGTCCAGAACTTCCTCTATTGATAGTTTGGGCAATTCTCTTTGGAGCATCTTACCCCTTTCCTAAAATCCAGTGACAACTTCTTGTAAAAGTCTCGCAATGTAGCAGAAGATGAATTGGAGTTTCCTCTCCCTCTGCACATCCTCTGAATAGTGGGTTTTCTTTCTAGTGGTCCTGTCCAGGAGTCTCCCTTCAGTGTTTAATATGTCAATTTGCAAGAAGTGACTGTATTTCTCTCTTTGACATTTCATAAGGGGTGCCAAAGGCTGGTTCTGGTCCGATGAGTCTTATTTTGCTGTCCTCCTTTAACCAGACCGTCCGCTTTCTCGTTCTCTAGTATGTCGGCATGAGCTGGCACCCATACCAGATTGACAAAAATTTACCTCCCTAACTCGTTCAGTCTGCGGATGCAGTCCGTTACTAGTCCTGACCCCATCTCACAGGCGTTCTGCGCCTTAAGGGCTGCTTGACAGTCAGATGCTACAAAGATTATTTGGTTGTGATAACCTTGATCTAACAGTATTTGCGCACATGTTAAAATGGCGTAAATTTCTAAGAAGCTTAAGCTTGCCCCTTGCCTCAAGTTGTCTTTCCCAATGATTCCAGCTCCTGTGCCTGTTGAGCTTTGATACGCCTTGATACGGGTGGTATATAATGCAGGCTATAATATGTAGCACATGAAAGTATTGTTTTCTGTCTAAACTATGGCAGATAACGAAATCGAACAAGAGGTCATAAATTCTGTAAATACGTCTGTCTACTTGCATGAAAAATGTGGAAGGTATTGATAGAGCCGTTACAGAAAGATAAGGTCCTTTGCATCTACACTATTAGGCGCTAGACGAAGTGGGAATAAAAAACAAAGGAACCATAGACTTTGCTGGCAACATGCATTTTTATGGACTTTAGGGTCTCATGTATACGTATCGGTGAAAATTTGGCGGTCCTCTATTTTTGCATACTCAACTACATTGGACGCCTGCTCTACAGAGCGACTGCCATAAAGACTAAAGACGGAGAAGCAGAGTGACATATAAAGACAGGGCAGTAGGTGCGTAGTTGGCAGATAGGTGCAGCAGTTGGTAAATTATATTTCTCCCTACAAGTGACAAATAAATAAATACGTCATCAACCGCATTTTACTAATTTAGAAGCACTGATTTGGACATTAATTAAAACCAACTGAGAAAACTCAAACTTGCAATTGCAAAAATGATTTTCCATTAAAAGAATTTCAATTCTGAATAAGTTATTGATTTCCGTCTTAAAAAATTTATGTGTGTATAATGAAAAAAAAAAGTTTTTTTCAGCCGTCATCCCAAATAAAGATTAGTTAGCTTTTTTTTAATAAGAAAGCCACAACGTATAAAATTACCATATCGTCCCTCGGTTTAAAATGAAAAATTCATTTTTCTTGGTTAGTTTACGACCCGATCGAATTTTGCATATAACTTTGACGTGAAACTACCCCCACCTGTAGGAAGAGGTTCATTTTCCTGCATTCATAACCCCTTCCTATTACACATATAGCTTCAGGTTTTCATCCTCACCAATGCAGTCTTCCATCTAATCTGCAAAATTGATATTGGAGAAAAAAAATTAAAAAATTATCGACGGAAGAAAAAAAGCTAACGAAAAATCACGTGTTCCTCACATTACGTAAACGATTTTCGCACTTGTAATTTTTTCCGAGTGCTAAAGAGGAGAAAATTGCGGGTCGATGAAAAACAAAGACGTCGTCGAGAGAGGCCTCGAGTACAATGAGTGCCCTCGTATCATATTACGATAGATAATTAGATTGGATAAAATATGATGACAAGCTTACATCTGATGCTTTTGAAAACGCATTACGTTAATTACAAAACTACCAACAAATAATTAAACAAAATCGAAAACAAAAGATTCGGACGTGCTGTCATTACCGTCAAAATGACGTTCTCATTTAGAATTTAAATTAAAATTCAAATTTATCCATCACGGGCATCAATTGATAATTTCCTCGATGAAGTTCAAACGTAAATTGTTTATACATTTAATCGTCTTAACGCCCCATATTTCTACTTTACGAAAACCACCCCCGAGCAAAACCACCCCCTTCCAACTATTCGTCTGGTGACAAACTAAAGCTAGGAAGCTCAATCGAGATATTTACGTAAAGACTGAAACGGATTCATTTATAAGTACCCACCACAGTAGTCGCTTACTTCGGCACTGAATTTTAAATTTCAACTACCCCTTACATTTAAATTTCCTCCTGAACGAATAAATCTAGCTTAAACTAGTACTAAAATTGTGATTTAGTAGGTACGTTCGTGAACAATTTATATAGAAAAGCTCATTAATGCGAGTTCGTCTCTTTTCTTTTTAATTTTATGTAAACGAAATTTAGAACACACATCCTCGTACGAGAAACTTTAAATAAGGCTTAATTACTCTTAAAGTAATATCATATTTAAAGCTCCTATTCCAATATAGCCGTCCACGTAGATGAAGCTACCGAATTATATCCCTTATACACGTAGCAGATAGAAGTTGCTGACGAACCACGTCAAATGGCGAGAAGACGACAAATTATGCATATTCTCGTCTTGTATTGGATTAGCCCAACCTCGCCGCATACATCGGTAATCCCACGCTATGCATAAATCCATAAAGTTCAGGACCAAATTATCACACAATTTTTTGGCAGAAGAGCCTGGTGTTAGTTTAGTATTCCGCTTTAAGTCCGTTAAACTGCTAAGGTGGGACAGGTGGGACCTACAACAGTTTTAGGTGGGTTTAAAACCACCTCTAACAAGGCACTCGTGGGGGTGGCAAAGATTCGAACCAATAACTTACGGATCTGAGCCGCTCGGCCACCCAGCGAGACGCAAATAAAAGACAAACGTATAAAATGCCACAAACAAGCTATTTTGCTCTCTAAAAGAACAAGGGAATGATCAAAAGGGTCAAGAAATAAAAGTAAAAGGATAAGAAGATGAGAAGCTCTAAAGAAGAGAGTGGACACAACTCCTTCCATGATGTCCTGACGCAATGCTTAAAGACAACACCAGCGCATCCAACTCATAGAAAGAAAGTAGGGGACTCAGTGAGTAGGTGTCATACTCACGCCAGTGAACTGATGAAAAAACGCTCACGCAACTAGCAGATCGGTTCCCAATAACGAGCTTCGATCCACAACTTTGGCTCAACCGGTTAAGAGGTCCGCTTCGAGAGCTATCGTGGAGGCAGAGCCACGAGCAAGACAAAAAAATCCAGAAGCGGACAGTACATAGATACAGACAGACAGGCCGTCGGCAGTTCCAAGGGTCGTGACCGATAACCTTGAAAAGCTTAAACTTAATCGGTTATTACAAGAAATGCGAGCAATTGATTGGCGAAATTATAAAAGAAAATGAAATCATTTCCACCCAAATTAATTATTTAAGAATTTTCACTTAATTCCTCGAACTATTTTTAAGGTCATGGATCATGAAACTAGTAACTAGGTCTACTTTCTGTGCTGTCAGAAACAAGTATTGGGTACATTGTAGGTAGCAAAATGCGTAGGTTCAGGCCTCCGGGCTCCTTTTCATAGAACAAGCATACGTTATTTTGAATAAAAACATGCGATGAACTACCCTTACTATTATATTATTTCTCTAAGCTAGAAACGGACAATACAAACAGAATAAAAAATTACATATTATACAAAAAGCAGAATCAAACATTCAGTATAAAATTTCACTTGTTATTTCTGGCCCGGACGAAATTCGCTACAATTGAAGTTTTCTCCTTTTTAAGGAAAACACGAACAATGGAACGAAACCAATTAAATTCCTCTAGACCTTATATCGTAACAAACCCCTTGTAAATGCGTAACATCCTTTTATTAGTGCACTTAAATCCCAGTAGCTTTATTTTACGTCGATAAAGAAAAAAAAACAACTGACGTGCTCGTAAGGCCTCTCCTACTCTTCTATACTACCAGGACACCAATTAAGAAATAATTAACTATCTCAATTAAAGATCTTCGTCTCGAGACATTTTTGAGTTCTTAGGGTGGCAATTAAATGCTTACATTAAGACCGATGCTAGAATAAACGCGAAGTCGATACGACAGATTTGCAGTTCCGAAACCGGGACCCTGAGCTTTCTAGCGACGTACCACTAGACTACCACGACTTCCTAATACTCGAGTCGAGTTCAAATACAAAGATTTTCATCTTTTTTGTTCTTAGAACTTTTTTAAATCATCACTGAATTTTGAGCTTAGGAATTTATTGGAATAAAAAATAGCTTAGACCCAAGACGAGTGGGTGCTTATTAGCTGCCGAAAAATTAAAACAATTCGAAATAGCCATTTTTATAAAACTTACAATTCTTTCGACAAAAGCTAATCATATTCATAACTCGCAATTGGACGAACTCGAGACATTTTTTTTAAATATTGTAATGTCATTACTAAAAGAAAAATATCTCGTTAGTCGATTTACTTTGACCCATCAAAGTAAAAGGCAAACAAAAGAGAGACCGAATAAAAAGTACAGGAAGAATTTAAAATCGCGAAAGACAAATTTTAGTTAAAAGCGCCACTGAATATGCATTAAATTTAATAAAAAATTATTTTATCTTAGCTTAGACTCTTTTAATGCGCATTTACGACATTCTAACGACCGCCAGAGTGCCTGTGCAAACTCCATTCCTGAAATTTTAAGTATCTCCTTAATCTAACAGTCTCTATCGACGACAAACTTCTTCAAACTGTCGCTCGTAGCTTAAGACACTTTCTACGCGAGCTTATGACTTTCTCATGATCGCTAGGAAATCTCAACCAATCGTAAATTAGCTCAACGCACACCCCCTAAAGCTACGAATTGTTAAGTCCCCTCCACACGACCTGATTTGGTCAGGCGGTCGGGCCGTTTGGCCAGATCAGGTAGAATATCAGGTCGTGTGTAGGCTTGTCGTCAGACATTTATTGAGTCGGGTCGTCGAGAGTTGTCAGATGGCCCGTCCACCTGACTACCCAACCGCCTGACGAAATCAGGTCGCGTGGAGCGTGTAGGCAACACCTGATTTGGTCGGACCGACTGTCAGGCCGACCGCGTCAGGTCGTGTGTAGGGGACTTTGTTGGGTCATGTGTAAGCCACACCTGATTTGGTCGGACCGACTGTCAGGCCGACCGCGTCAGGTCGTGTGTAGGGGACTTTAGGATAGTCCGCGGCGGACTGCCGAGCTACGCACAGTTGAACAGACTGTGAGATAGAAACTTGAAAAACGTAAAACTATAGAGAGACTGTATTGTAACATTTACAGTATTGCAAACGACTTCTGCAGAACTACCTAGAGTTTACTCGCACTTACAGTCCAGTTTTACATTATTTAAGTTTCTATCTCACAGTCTGTCCAACTTTGCCAAATTCGGCAGTCCACCGCGTTTATTAATTTATTAATTATTATTAATTTCCGCGGCGGACCAATGAATTCCACACAGCCGAGCAGACTGTCAGATAGAGACTTGAAAAACGTAAAACTCCACTGGTAAGTGCGAGAAAAGTCTTGGAAGTCGCTTCCAATGCACATTTACAGTATTTCAAGCGACTTCTGCGAGACTCCCTAGAGTTTTCTCGCACTTACAGTCCAGTTTTACATTATTGAAGTTTCTATCTGACAGTCTGCCAAGCTGTACCAAATTCGGCAGGACAATCCTAACAATTCACAGCTTTAAACTAATAATCTCTCGCGATGAATAATTTCTTAAAACTGTCAGTCGTAGTTAAGCCTCTTTTTGGGCACATTTACGGGTTTTCTCACGAAAGCGAGTATATCGATTCACTGTAGACAAGTTGGAGCGATTTTGGTCCTTCTTGGAATGCTTGCGATTCGATAAAAATGAAAGAACCAAAACAATTCAATCTAAGCGTGACGTAGGACCTACGAGACGCCGAATTGTTACGGACCAAAGCCACAAGAATAAGTAAATGGTTGATATATCAAGTTTAAAATACCCGCACTCCCACACGCGAAATTGCAGACCGAAAGAGCAAAATCGATCGATTCTGTAGCCTTCCTAACCACTTCCATTAAAAAAAGTATAATAAAAACGAAAAGAGAGCAATTTTTGTTGGTTTTATTGAATTAAATTTAAGTTATAATGGATTTTTTTTGTAAAATTGGGTAAAAAGTTTAATTGAAAATATTTTACTGAAAAATATTCCGTCATAAATCTTCTTGGCGTGCATTGATTGAATCTATTAAAGAAAATCCTCTGTGATTTACAAAATTGTTGAAATAATAAATTTGTTAAATAAATAAAATATTTAAATTAAAATTAAATGGAGCGTAAAACATAAATTGGGTTGAATTTATCTTTTTTAAAAACGGAAAAGGTAGAGTAAATGGGCGCACACAACTGGACGTGATTAGAAATCCGAAAAAATGACTACACGTTGAACTTTTCTTATAAAAAAAAAAAAGTTAGTGGAAGTAAAATTGTATTGTAAAAACGCTGACACCAAAGTCTTTTAACTTGATAAGTTTCCAATTCTATCTACGTATGTAGCTGAAACTTTTTATGAAACTTGGTAAAATAAACCACCTACGATATTTTGAAAACTTTTAAAAATTTCATCAAAACTTTATTAATCAAATCAAATTTATATCAACTTAATTTTCTTGACACACACACACAAAAACGACGAGGAAGAGAAAATTTTAAACTTTAACATCACAAGCTTTAAAGACCGCATCATCCCATCATAATAAAGCCGTAAACCGACTCACTCGCTAAAAATGATGAAAAGAAGTGGCCTCATCTCTTTTATATTTAAAAATAAATTAAACGAAGCACTCGCAGGTAAATTTTTGCAAACTCTCTTTAGACTTCGTCTTGTAGACGAGAAAAAGTGCGACAATTTAAAACCTTAACGAGGTCCGCGGTTGCCGGAAAAGTGCAGAAATAAGCTCGCGAAAGTTTTTTAACTTTTTAAAACTCATCTACTCGCTACTACATTAGGGTTTAAATCGACGCAATTTAGATCAAGGATTTCCACGTATTATAACCTAAAAGTAATTTAAGCTGCTAGAAAAGAAAGGTCGGCACATTTAATTTACGAGATTGCTCATTGTGTATATATGTATTTTGTTCATGATAAGTTACGATTTAATAACATTACCCAAGTCTGATCTATGATTATGATAGCAGACGCTTCGAGAGATTATTATCATCGTTTTTGTCCGCTTATAATAGTCATTTAAGCGTTTAGGGGCCCTTTTGAATAAGTTTCTTCATACCCAAAGCTTCGGTGCGTGCCGAATTCGAATTTTAGCGTTACAAACTGGCGCCCGAGCAGGGACATTGAGATTCGAGATTTGAAGACGGTAAGAAATGTTGTGAGTGCTTGTGCTAGGAGACCATAAACTTGTATCATGTGATTGTGGCGAACACCCTCAGGTATAATTTAGACCACTCGTTGATAATAGTTATTTGAATTAAAATAATAATAATATCGCTATATAGGGGTAAGTGCGAGTTTTTATAATATTTTATTAAGTCAAAACGAGCTTTGAAAGAAATCAAAAATAAACACGTCACGTCGAGCTCTAAGCAAAACAACGGAACTTAATACATCTCTCTCCAAAAACGAAATTCAATCGCGATTCGCTTGCGGACGCTGTCGGAGATAGGACAAATATCGACATTTAAAAACTGAACGCTTTTCCCTTACTTTTTGTTCATCGATGCGAATTACATTCAATATTTATACACGTCACTTATTTGACCCATATAAAAAAAATCGTCCGAAATCGCCTCAAATATAAAAAAAGAAAAAGTTTACAAAAATAACTACATCAGCTATAATTAATAGGTGTACGTTAAAATTGCCCGTTGGGCACTAAAGCAAATAATTTTTTACAAAAACATCAATTTTTAATTCAAAATATGAGCCTACGCAAACACTTTATTTGAAAGGCTTGTCGCGAAAAAAAATATCCCCCTATCGATTGAAATATTGTAAAATTGTGAAAAGCGAAGCTTTTTCCGATGTAAAAAATATCCTTTTTGTGTGTGCGGTTTTGTTTCTTGAATAAAACAGAGTAGGTACTCCGGGACCGAACTAAAGTGCGCATTTCAATATTTACAAATTGTACGTACAAACAGAGAAGAGTCAGGAATAAAGTGCTATTTACATACGTTTTCAAAAAGTTCTATAGAA
This sequence comes from Malthinus flaveolus, assembly GCA_950108345.1. NCBI lineage: Eukaryota > Metazoa > Arthropoda > Insecta > Coleoptera > Cantharidae > Malthinus > Malthinus flaveolus. The sequence goes on along the minus strand of OX467289.1, from coordinate 4,062,015 downwards.
AATCGAATATCAAACTCTTAAATTTCGTCCTATTTACCGATGATCAAATTTTCATTTATTTAATCAATTTCCGCTAACAAAACGTAAATGCAGTCCAGCGCGGTCTCCAGGTCCGTGAGTTCTGGGTTCGAGTTCGACACCACGGAGTGGTTCGGAACCGTCCCAAGACTGCAGGTGCCGTCGTGCCTTAGCAGGTGAACGGACAAAAACAATCGTAAATGCACTTTATCCTGTGAATGGGTCTCAGGTGGAAACATAGGGCGCTTTTCGGCCGACTCCCGAGTCTGAGTCGTATAAACTAAACAAAGAGAAGAAGTTTCTTTTCTGTTTGTGAACTTAAATAGTGCCACAGACGCTAAAATGGCGCAGAGGCCAAAATCAGCCTTCTCTCGGCAAATTGCTCTCAAACTACAAGCTGCGTCGGCGGTCGGCACGACCGGGAAAAAGTGAGATACACCAATCAAACGATTAAACTGAGTCCACCAAAGAACTCAAGTGCTGTTAATTAAACTTCCAACCCTTAAAACAACTGGTCTTTTAGAAATGGCATCTGTGGCTACGTGGATCGGCTTGATTGATAAGGTAAGAAGAAAATGCAGAAAAACCTCTCAAAAATTTTCTTTAAACAGTTCCAAAAAATGCCTACTCTGCAATGGGTAGGTACAATAATATCACTAACGCCCGTCTTCATAATCAACTTTAACTTAAAGTCGTCATTTACTTTAGCAGATCCATGGTTTCCTAGAGCAACTTTAGTACTTTTAAGCTACTTTAAGGTAAAGTGCTCGGTGAAGTTCCTTAGAGTAGCCTTAAAAGTACTAAAAGTTGCTCTAGGAAACCATCGAGGATATGCTAAAGTAAATGACGACTTTAAGGTAAAGTTGATTATGAAAATGGACGTAAAAGAACATGACGGAGAAGGTGGCTGAGAAAGAGATGAAGGCCTCGATTTCATACTGTCTAGTCTCCCGTTAAGTAATGGTATACTCTCAGACTTTCAACAAAAAGTGTTCGAAGCAGAACATAAAAGTTTTAAGTTTTCTGCTCCGATGTAATTTTCTAACAAAAAACTAATAAATTATAGAAAGTTGCAGCAAAGAAAATTCCCAACTCGAGTCTTGCTCGTCCACAATAAAATGAGAGTAAATCGCAACCAACGATACTTAACCTCTTCTCATCAACTCCATGCTCGTAGTACATTGTCGAATAAAACCATTCGTGTCGTCCTAAAGCTTCAATTATAATTATCCCCCTTCTTAACCCCCCTGAAAAATTCTAATTAAAGCTCAAAAATCCACTTCTAAACCTTTAATCTACCCCCCGAATTATAATTTTATGCAAAGCCTAATAAAAGGCTTGATCAATTAGTCACAACGTGCTAAACAATTAACAATTCAAAAGGAAATTTTAAAGGGTTAAACTCGTACATTCTTACATTATTACTATTATTATTATATAACGTACAACACACAAACAACCTTTTGTAGTTTGAACATGGCAGAGAGATTCGAGACTTTATGACGGCGGCCTTCATTTTCAGCATCCTTATCGATTTTCTGTTCACTCGATATTACGCCACGCCATAATTTATTTGAATCATGTATTGCATACTGAAACAAGCGAGTTAAGTGATTTTTACGAAAAAAAAAATTATTTTTTTTCAACCCACAGGTCTTCCATTTTCGTCAAATTGAAAGGGACCGTTTGATGTAGTGACGGTAAGAGAGGAAAAATTGGTAGACGTCGACGTTGCTAAGAGAAAATCCACTCGGATGTAGTAGCGGTAGGTGGGTAGGTATTACATGAAAAGTTTGTGCGTCAAAACTAAGATAACAAAAGGGATGTGTCCGGTTTAACAAAATTAATGTTTAAACCTTAGATATCCGCTTTTGTAAAAGAAAAACCAAGTAACCAAACACATGCTATTATTAGTCGTGGGATGAAAGAAACACGATGTGAAAAGAGAATAGGAGATTTTTCTAAAATTACCCTTACACCAGCGTTAAAAAAAACTTTTATGTTGTAACTAAAGAGAATTTTTCTTTTTTGGGTCACATCATGTTTACAATATTTGAAAAAGGTGCAGTACAATGAAGAAAAATGTTTGTACGAAGAATTTCCACGTTTCTTATGATGCGTCACCACTACAAGTATTAAAACCCACTACCTGGTCCAAGTGACAATCTGACAAAAAAACCTAAGAGACGTAATTAGTAGGAAATTTAATGTACTACTTTTTTTTCCTATAGAAACACTTTTCCCTAAAAGTGCGTAGTTTTCGAGTTATAAGCGATAAACTAAAAAAAATCAGTTCCTTGGTCCATTTTGGAATTTTCGTCAAATTTTAAACGCGTTCTAGCGCTTAAACCGGCCATCTCATGAAAAAACCTAACAGGTATAATTTGTAGGAAATTGAATGTACTTTGTTTTAGTATAGGTACACTTTTCTCATAAAGTTCGTACTTCTCGAGTTATAAGCAAAAAACTAAAAAACTGCGTCTTTGGTCGATTTAAGAGTTTTCTTAAATTTTAACGCGCTCTAGCGGTTAAACCGGTCATCTCAAGAAAAAACCTACCCTGTATAATTTGTAGGAAATTGAATGTACTTTGCTTTGGTATAGGTACACTTTTCTCATAAAGTTCTTAGTTCTCAAGTTATAAGCGAAAAACTAAAAACCTGCGTCTTTGATCAATTTTAGAATTTTTTCAAATTTTTACGCGCTCTAGCCCCTAAGCCGGTCATCTCAAGAAAAAATGTAACGGATATAATTTATAGGAAATTGAATGTACTTTGCTTTGGTATAGGTACACTTTTCTCATAAAGTTCGTAGCTCTCGAGTTATAGGCGAAAAATAAAAAACTGCGTCAGGTCAATTTTAGAATTTTCGTCAAGTTTTAACGCGCTCTAGCGCCTAAACCGGTCATCTCATGGAAAAACCTAACAGGTATAATTTGTAGGAAATTGACTGTACTTTATTTTGGTATAGGCACAATTATCTCATAAAGTTCGTAGTTCTCGAGTTATAAGCGAAAAACTAAAAAACTGCGCCTTCGGTCAATTTTAGAATTTTTTTCAAATTTTAACGCGCTCTAGCGCCTTAACCGATCATCTCAAGAAAAAAACGTCACATGTATAATATGTAGGAAACTGAATGTACTTTATTTTGATATAGATACACTTTTCTCATGAAGTTCGTAGTTCTCGAGGTATAAGTGAAAAACTAAACAACTGCGCCTTTGATCGATTTTCGAATATTCGTCCAATTTTAACGCCTTAAAGCGCATAAACTGATCCTCTCAAGAAAAAATCTAATAAACGTTATTTGTAGAAAATTTAATGTAGATGGTTTTTGTATAAAAACACGTCCGAATTATTAACGAAAAACCATCAAACTGCTTTTTTGACCGGCTTTGGAATGTTCCTCAAACTTTATCGCTCTCTAGCGCCTAAACGGTGCATCTAAAGAAAAAATGCAAACAATCTAAATTGTAGGAAATTGAATGCACTTTATTTTTGGATAGAACCACTTTTCTCACAAAGTTCGCAGTTCTCCAGTTATCAGCAAAAAAACTAAAAAAATCAGTTGCTTACCCCATTTTGTAATGTTTGTCAAACTTTAACGCGCTCTAGCGCCTAAGCCGCTCGCCTGGTGAAAAAACCTAAGAGATATAATTTGTAGGAAATTTGAAGTTTTACGACATATTTTGTAAATTTGGATGAGTGCCCTAATGGAAAGTACTACAAAATAAAAATAATGAATCTTTAGAATAAAATCTCTTAAGACTAGGTAGGCAGGTATTCCATTTTTAATAAGTTGAACTCGACTTTGTCCAGCGCCGTAGTGAAAACGCACCATTATCTGTTATATATTTTTCAAATATAAGGCGAAGTATGCATTATGCATTAGATGCATATTATATTTATGTTATGAGATATGTCCGACATAAAATTTCTTGTGTAATTTTATCAAAACCGGTTCATCCCTTAAATAAATTACTGGCAGTAAATCAATTTTTCAATTTTATCACCAAGAGAGAAACTACACGTAGAACGTAGAATACACAAATACTAATCAGATATAAATAGGTAGTCATACACGAGGGTAAAAGATGAAAATCGCATTAAATTTTCGCTAATAAAAACAAACAGACGATAATTTAATCTCCGTTCAATTATTTTCCTTTTAATTGCAAAAAAAGCGCGCCATTCAATCTAATGAAATATTTTTGCGTTCAATATATATTTTTTTGTATGTAGAAATGAATATAATATACCTGAAAGCAACCAAAATGAGTACGAACAATTTAAAGCGAATGAATGGGTACGCATAAAAGGGCGAAATGGAATGAGCAACACGGGACAAATATAGAGCCAGATATATACTATAATCTTTTTGATCAATCTAAAGCGTTAAGGGGGAAAAAATTTCAAATTTACAAACTCAAACATTAAATATTATTGAAATATCAAGGATGTAGTGCTATATTATGTAGCGAATAAATTATATTTCAACGATTAGCTTTTCGTAAATTTACAATGCCGGGAGCTCTTCATTGAACTGTAAAAATTGTTCCACCTCCACCCACCTTTGTGTTTTTCTTTGATTGAGCATTCAAGTCGTTGATTTTAAATTTTAACCGAGCTATCAAAACTTCGGTGGAGCGTCAAAAAAACGGCAAAAACTAATGAGTACACATGAATAGAACTATTACAGCTCTACTAGGCACTTATAATAGGTATAGGAGAAAATTTCACAAACCGGGGCCTTTAAAATGCCAAATTAATTTGACTTAAAGCAATTACGAGCCTTATCTTTTGTAACAATAATTGTTTGAGTTTACACAGAGTATTAATAAGACGTCGGCTGCTGGGAATCCCCACCTCAGACCTAGTTCTACTTTGGACGAGGTCTAGAACAAATCTACTATATCTTTATTTCGTTAGATTGATGAAAAGTAGCTACAAAATTTGACACTACCATTACAGACAGGCTAAAGTGAGCCAAATTAATGCAGATGCATAATTAATCTCGCCTAAGAGAACTCGAGTCGACGTGTGCAAGAAATACGAATTACGATTCTTACATTTTCGTAAATTTTGTTAATTATTAATAGAAAATTTAAAATTTTGATACTGGAGGAGAGTCTAATCCAATTTATTATCAACAGTTCAGTCATAAAATGTAAGACTCGCGCGCTCACGTCGAGTTCATACACATTTGGTATTCTTATACAGTCCTCTTGTAAAGAGAGGTCAGTTGATTTGGCTGAAATATTCTGCTTGCAGCAGTGCAATCTAGAACAAAATTTACTTCTAGACTTCCAATCGTCTTGTTTCGAGTAATTTTTATGCGATAAACCACTTCGTATATTGTAAATTGTTCATTCAAATCCCATAACCCAGATCTAAAGTTTTCGAAACATCGATTATAACCTCATAGAGTCCTCAAGTTTACATAACTGCACTTGAATATGCTTGACAACGTCACTAGCACACTGCTAGCAAAACTTCGCTAACTCTCTTTTTGTAGACAATTTTAAGGATATGACAAAAACACAAAATTATCCCAACAAATCCCTTTATACAACCCATAATTTATATTCCGACATTTCTCAACATTCAAAAACGTTAAGAATAGGACGATTTAAGAAAAGCAAACAAAAAAGGTCGTCTCATTAATTATACTCGAAACAATTTGTTCTGCACCACCGATATGCTTAAGAGGATTTAAATTAGCAGTGTAATCGAGTTTAGCGTGTGTAAATCGAATCAATTAATCGGATAATTACAAAAGCGACACCTCAAATAAACAAACTATTCGTGCAAATTTACGCCAAGCAAACACGAATTTCTTCGGCCGCACAAATTCGACACACACGTACACAAAAAAATTATTTTTTAAAATTTTAGCTCAACACGCGCAGCATTCACACTTTAAAATTAAATGGGACGAATTTCCATTGTAAATTAATGTAGCGTTAGGAAAGTCGGGTGGGTTTTTAAAATTTATTTCGAAAAGGCGCTAAGGCATTGTTATTTAAAACCGTCTTCTCAAACTTCTAATTAAACGGATAATAAACGTTTATATTTGCATTAAATTTCGTCATAAATTTTTGCGTTTAATACAAAAATTTGAGTTAACACAATAATTAAAATTTTTATAACGTTTTTACAGCCCCTTCGTCTTCTAACGAGAAAATATATACTCGCCGCATACTATTTATAAAGACGGGAGATTCTTTAAAACGCGAATCAAAGCGAGTATTCAGAATTAAACTCATCACTATACGTTGATCAACAGTCAGTGGAGTGAGTTAACTTTCAGGTTGTCTACAACCCTATCCCACGACAGACAGTGAGCAGATATGACTTTAATAAAATTCGAGAGCCAACTGTGTACTATACTCAAAAGGCCCTAAGCTTAAACTCAAGAAAACAGGATCAAATCTACTAACTCGAGGAGCATCTCCTCCTCGAGGATCAACAAAGTCAGTCGAGTGAGTAAGCTTTCAAGTCGTCTACAGACCTGTCGCCCAAGAAACGGTGAGCAGATATGACTTTAATTAAATTCGAGAGCACACTATGTATACTCGAAAGGCCCTAAGTTTAAACTCAAGAAAGAAGGATTAAATTGACTAACTCGAGGAGCATCTCTACCTCGTGGATCAACAAAGTCAGTCGAGTGAGTTAACTGTCAAGTCGTCTACAGACCTGTCCCTCAAGAAACGGTGAGCAGATATGACTTTAATAAAATTCGAGAGCCAACTGTGTATACTCGAAAGGCTCTAAGCTTAAACTCAAGAAAACAGGATCAAATCTACTAACTCAAAGAGCATCTCCACCTCGAGGATCAACAAGGTCAGTCGAGTGAGTAAACTTTCAAGTCGTCTACAGACCTGTCCCCCAAGAAACGGTGAGCAGATATGACTTTAATAAAATTCGAGAGCAAACTGTGTATACTCGAAAGGCCCTAAGCTTAAACCCAAGAAAGAAGGATTAAACCGACTAACTCGAGGAGCATCTCCACCTCGTGGATCAACAAAGTCAGTCAAGTGAGTAAACTTTCAAGTCGTCTACAGACCTGTCGCCCAAAAAACGGTGAGCAGATCTGACTTTAATTAAATTCGAGAGCACACTATGTATACTCGAAAGGCCCTAAGTTTAAACTCAAGAAAGAAAGATTAAATTGACTAACTCGAGAAGCATCTCTACCTCGTGGATCAACAAAGTCAGTCGAGTGAGTTAACTGTCAAGTCGTCTACAGACCTGTCCCCCAAGAAACGGTGAGCAGATACGACTTTAATAAAATTCGAGACCAAACTGTGTATACTCGAAAGGCCCTAAGCTTAAACCCAAGAAAGAAGGATTAAATCGACTAACTCGAGGAGCATCTCCACCTCGAGGATTAACAAGGTCAGTCAAGTGAGTAAACTTTCAAGTCGTCTACAGACCTGTCCCCCAAGAAACGGTGAGCAGATACGACTTTAATAAAATTCGAGACCAAACTGTGTATACTCGAAAGGCCCTAAGCTTAAACCCAAGAAAGAAGGATTAAATCGACTAACTCGAGGAGCATCTCCACCTCGTGGATCAACAGTCAGTCGAGTGAGTTAACTTTCAAGTCGTCTACAACCCTGTTCCACAACAGACAGTGAGCAGATATGGTTTTAATAAAATTCGAGAGCACATTGTATATACTAAGCTTCAACCCAAGAAAGAAGGATTAAATCTACTAACTCGAGGCGCACTTCCACCTCATGAATCAACAAAGTCAACGGAGTGAGTTAAGTTTCAGTCGTCTACAGAATGTAGGGAGGATATTTAGAAATTGGCCACGTAATATGTTGGTTCTGCAATCAAAACAAACCACATAAATGGAATGGATGCTCCCAATATGTCTTCTATTACCCTCACCCCGGACGTCTGGAAATTTTTTAAAGCACGGGAAAGTCCAATCAAAAGCAACTAAAATGATTGGATAGATTTGGCTTTTACTTTGTGCAAATCGAGACAAATCGAGTTTTTAACTTGCTCTGAAGATGATGCAGTGTATCGAAACAGCTGTCAGCAATCGAACTGACAAAATTAGTGCAAATGGCTATTCTAATTTAGTTTATACAAAAATCAACTAAAATTAATAATTGATTTTGTAGATCTCCGCCCTATAATTACACTCAAAACATTAATTTATAATTGGAAGCCCATAAAACTTGTTAAAATAGTAAGTTTCGAAGTAAATAAAAAAAAACATTAATCAGAGCAACTAGCGAGATTCAATTAACCCTTCCTTAATTCGCTTAATTTACCTGCCGACGATGATTTAAAGATCGCGAGCAAATTGAGGGAAAATAAAATTTAACGTGAACGTACGAAGAAAATAATCGAATTAATAAAGCAAAATCAGTCTCTCGGTCAAATTAATTGGTGTAGTTCTTGAAAATTGGTTTGTCACTGGCAGTAATAATTAAAACTTGCCAATATTCACTAATTGAGGGTTTAAAACCGAACTTGCCCCTAAAATAACACAATAACTAGCAATAAATCAAAATTAATTAAATTCCAAAATTGTTGCAAGAGTTTTAGAGGTGGAATTATTTTGAAAGTTTACACCATAATAGAAATTGATATCTTTGGTATTATTAAATTAAATTATAATTTTCACTTACTATACGTACTACTATCTACTGCTTTTCGTTATTAACCGTAGTATATCTTACGTGGAAGTCGACTTACCTGCAACAAAAAGAAAACATTTTAATAAACGAAAAATTGTCAAAAGTTATTATTAAAATAAATCGCAGCTTCAAATTGCCTTAAAAATGCAATCATTTTTACCTTCTTCGAAGTTTCTAATTAAATTTTACGGCTGGCCCGTAAATTATAAAACTTCCCCACTTGAGCTCTGTAGCTCTGTTTACGATCTTACCATGAAAGACAAAACCAACCTGAAACCTCTGAAAAGATTTGATAAAAAAAAGTTATGGGCACGTCCAAGATAAAAGCTGGAAGAATTGAACTGAAAAATTCGCCAAGTTGGCACTAATAATTAAATATTACAGCTCCTTCCAAACATTACGCAGCGTTAATTACTATCGTAATCCTAGATTGAGACTTAATTAGACACAATTTAATAGAGCAATTACCTAATGTTATCCTATAAGAGCAGAATCTGCGTAAATGTTATTTAATGAAGTAATTGCCAACTTGATACGAAACACAAAATAAAGTTTTCGGCCTTCCAAGTTATTTTACGAGTCTCGAAAGGCAGGGTCGCATCTAAACTCACCATCAAAGTGGTTAAAGACTAAAAAAATTGGAGCCATAAATGAGCATAATGGCCATGGGTGAGATGAGGACCGGAACTGAGCTTGAGGCGTTTAGGTAGGAAGACAACCTTAAAAGGGGGTTCGGGAAAATTTTGACAATCCCCAGCCACTGTTGTAATCGTCCGGCAATGCAGTGCTGCTGTACCTCAATCTCTAAGATCATTCCCGTCCAGCCTATCCTGTCTCATTATGTTGTGTTGTCTGACAATGCCAACTATAATCAATTGCTTATGTCTCACGCCATTTATTCGGTTGGTGATCTTATGAATCCGTCTCGATAACGAGAACTCGAAGAATCTCGATTTGAAAGAAATTTGAGACCTGAAAAATGGAACCTTCGGGGCCATTTCTTGCTGCAATTTGAACTGATGGTTGTCGATAAGATATGGAGAGTAGTTGGCTACTGATAGTTCCACTTCCACCTCCTAAATAGACCTATAGCCTGTTCCATATGTTTTCTGTTAGAAGTGGCGCCATACCAAAGATCGCTCTGATCGGCAAGAGGGTTTGCTAGCCCAACGAAGCTCGCCAATAGGCTCCAAAGCAATGGTTTCTTATTGCTGCACTATAGAACTTTAGCGAACTACCATTCATTATCACTACAAATCGTAAAATTGCAAATTTTTGTCTAGTCGTAGCACCCTTTCAGAGCATTAGTCAAACTGTGGGCAATAAAAGGGGTAGAGAACTTGTTAGTTGAGCCAATTTCAAAATATGCGTGTGTCTACACAAAGTCTGGTTATTTGTGTGAGACATTAGTTAAATATGACATTAGGTATTAAGGTCAGCTATACTGTGGCTAAATGTAATGAACCTTCAAGACATTGTTTACAATCACTTTTAAGCTTACTCGAAAATTTGCTTTAGGTAAATAACTTGTAACGATTTTACGTAATAGTAAATTCATTCCGAACATTTATCGCTCTAAAAATATTATATCACTTTGACAAAAAAACGTAAAATGGGTTAATCCATAAAACGAATTCATAGCAGGTTTAATTAATCAAAAAATTAACGCAACACTAGATAAAAGCACGCTGTCAGTTAATTTACAATTTCACCAAAAGCTCTTTTTATGAATAAACATAAATAATAATAATAATGGTTTAGATTTATGTATACCAGTGGCGGCGTAGGCTTTTGACCACCCTACCGCCTTCTACAGAGACTTTCAAAACAAACCAACAACTCGAGTGTTACTTAAATGATTGTGAATAGTCTCAGTTTTTGTGTTAAAATCGGTCAGAAGAGACCGTAGGAGCCTAATTTAATTTCCTAACGAGCCTTCCGCACTTTGGCAGTCTCAAATAGTTGGAAACCGCTGTAACAATCCAGGCGCGCACTCCAACATTTAATTAAGTGCGCATGCGGTCGATAGTTGCAGATAGTTTTAGGACACACTTTAGGCGGTCTTGAGTGCCCAATAAAACACTGCATCGCAAAAATTGGCAATTTACGGACATAAGTAGTTGCTGAGCAACCTTATAGTAGTGGCCAATAATTATTTCTTTGACTGTACTCTCATATTTTTAGACACTCCCCTTTACACATTTTGTTCGTTTCGACACGAGTACATAATTACACACAATAACAAAAAAGAAATTCGTAAAAATGTTTCCGGAAGCATAAAAGTTTAAAAAGTGAAATTACGCCCTCGCGCGAACGGGTTAAAATGTTAAATTGCGGTTCAAAAAAAGAGGAGAGCTCTTGCCGAGTGTTCGGTATTTAAAAAAAATTGTATCGCTATTGTGTTTCGCATATGGCCCTTTTTAAATGTTCGCAAGTACTCCCCACGAAGCTAACAATAGTACATTTCACCCTTAAACACACTCGAAACAAATCTATTTGGTTTGCTAATAAAACCATTTTCTAAGTTTACTTGTGGTCCCAATCGTTAAAGGACCGGATTGCACTATATTTAAATTGAGGTTGACGAACGTTTACTCCGTCTCGAACGGATTGTAAGTTCCACTCGTGGCCTAATCAATAAACGAGTATAAGTGTATCTTTCAACCCTTGGACTTTATAATAGTCTCAAGAATAAAAGATGAAAAGAACGTTTTTTTAAACCAACGAATGGAATATAAATGACGCTTTAACTTCCGCCATCTTTTACGTATTTGAAATTTGAGAACAAAACCGACGCTTATAGTTGTTGAAAAATTGCAATTTTAAACGTGCTCTTGGCGAAGTTGGGTTGAGATACTTTTGTGAATGGGCTCTTAATAGGTCGCTCGTTCACGACGCTATTGTAAACCGTGCCACGGTGTGATTAGTATCTGCAACAATTGCAATCGTCGGCTGAGCACATCCGAGATCACTGACGGTAATGTGTTTCTGCAGACGTCGAAAAAAAAAACTTCTCAGTCTGCGATTCGCGTCTTTGAACCCATTCTAGCGGAAATGGTAGAAAAGAAAATTATTTTCAATTACCACCACGGTATTCAGATACTTTTTAGATACGCATTGATATCGAGAAGGGAAAGGTTATATTAGGAAAGCATTTGGACACTCTTTTAAAAACTCTTATAGAAGATCTAGGGGAGTCCCCTGCTGATTCGGCTTAAAAGTACGCAGTAGGTCAATATTAAGGTAGAAAAAAATGAATTGCTCCATCTAGGTTGCGAAAAGCTCCGTTCTCGTATACAATAAGAGAGCCAAATGTTGCCATGGAGAAGTTAAAGAAAGCTCCAGTTAAACAATAAATAACAAACATACTTTTGATGAACCCTCTTAAGCTTTGTAAAGTTGATAAAATATTAACTCGAGGCGTTAGAGCAGGTAGCTCGAGTTAATTAAATTCAACACCAAACATATCAGCCTGCAACTTAAATCCAAATAGCAAAAGTCATTTTGCACTAATTATTTTTCAATGGAATTACTAATTACAATTATATCATCGAGAACGCTTATCTGAAGCGTTATGCACTCGTAATTGCGGTTAAATGTACTGTAAACTGCCAATTGTTAAGTTTCCATACAACGTATTCTACGATCAGCTATATAGCTATAGAATTTCAAACGTATAGTAATTTTAATTGTAAAAAAAATTGATCGAATTAATTTATTCTGCACACAACAACGTTATTAAAAATTTAAAAAACAATAAAAATAAATCAATTTATTTATTAAAACGTTCCCTTTTGCATGTTTTAACAAAGTTAAACTGCGACTGACACGCGGAATAACTTATTTCAACATTTTGCGTTTAAAGCAATTTAATGCCTTTTAAATCGCCGGAGCACAATTTTCTGTCGAGAACTATTGTGAAAAATCTAAATCGAACAGCTTATGACGACGTTAAAAGTTACAAATAGTAATTTTACAAAAGAGAGAAGATTTATGAAAGAAACCAACGTAAATTAAAAAACTTTTTTATTGAGAAAAACAGAAGAGATGAAAAAGATCGATACTAATATTGCCCGGGCTCAAAGGGTAAAAGCGACGATAGAGCTTGTAGGTAGTTGTAGGTACATCTTGTCAAAAATTTCTTTCAAAAGATTAGTCGAAGTGGAGAGGCCAACTGCTAACTCGGATAGTACTGTGCTAACCTCACTAAGACAGTACAAGCACCCCGAACCGATGTTCCGAGTTAGCACGATAAACGTCTTGGGGAAGCCCCTACACTTGTCCACTCAAGTGCGGAGGGAAGTCTGTAAACTGGGGCTAGGCAATACCGTGAGTCAGGTATTAAGATACCGTTAACGGTATCGATACTATTCAAAAGTATCAAATTAAGGTATCAAAAGTGCCAAAAAGTAAAGACCACGGTACAAGAAGAAAAGTCCCATGGGCCACAATTTTGAACTTTTAAGGAAATAGTACATGCACCCCCAACTGACGTTCAGAGTTAGCTGGACAGTGCACCAGACCTACTGAAAATAAGAAAATTATGACAAAGTCTTGGGAAAGCCTCTAAACTACGGCTGGGCGATGCTCAGGTATCAAGATACCGTTAACGGTATCGATACTATTCACAAGTATCAAGGTATCAAAAGTACCTCAAAGTAAAACCACGGTACCAGAGTATAAGTCACATGGACTACATTCTTGAAATTTTTACTATACGAGTACATGCACTCCGAACTGATGTTCAGAGTTAGCTGGACAGGTGCACCCGACCTACTAAAAATATGAAAATAATGATCACATCTTGGGGAAGCCCCTACACTTGTCCACTCAAGCACAAAGGGAAGTCTCTAAACTAGGACTGGGCAATACCGTAAATCAGGTATTAAGATACCGTTAACGGTATCGATACTATTCAAAAGTATAGCAGTATCCAAAGTATCGAGGTATCGAAAGCACCGAGGTATCGTAAGTATCAAGGTAACAAAAGTATCACAAACACTCCATAGAGGTACTGTACTATTTCTTCTTCCTGTACCTAAACAATCCAGAATGCACACAACATGAATGCCTACTGCAAATTGAGTGAAAATAGAAGTCGTCCCGTGATACAAAATGTATTGTATAGTCTGTGGATTACGGCTTCCAGCGAAATTTTCGATACCGCGATAATTTCCATACCTCAATACCTCGATACTTTCGATACCTCGATACTTTTGACCCTTGATATTAGGCGATACCGCCTAAGGTATCGATAGTTCGAAAAACTACCGAAGTAGTTTTGCGCAGGCAGTTGGTACACCAGTGGAATCGACGAATAAACAGTGAGCTTTCCTGGGATAGCCTGAAGATTAAGCGAAACTTCCAAGAACAACAGCTACCACAACGGCGGAACTTTGGGATGAGAGCGACGAAAAGTCTGCGAATAAGTCGGGAGGTTCTTGCCTGTACGGCATATAAATTGAAGATAACATACTAATTACATCACTAGATGGCACTGTTCGTAAAGTAGACTACGATCTAAACTAAATAAAAGAGAGGGCATTGAACAAACCTCATAAAAATTTAACACAAAATTGCGACGCTATATCACGAGATCACTTCAATTTTTTAAATCAACAGAGAAAAATAAATAAAACCGAAAGATTACAGAGTTACATCTGTTGTACTATACTGAAATATAGTTACAATTTTTCACGTGTTTGCTTTGAGACTTTTAAAACTTTTTTCAACCATATATTTTCAACTTTTCGTGTTTTTCACGGAGATAAAAATAAAAAAGAGTGAAATATATGCTTTTTTAAATTAACAAATTTTATTTTACCTAGTTTCGTTACAATAGGTCTAGTGTAGGTACATAGGGAGGGGTAAAAATATCTATTACAAGCGAGGGATTATAAAAAAACAAGCGAAATGAGGAGAGAAGGTAAGCCCATTATTGAAGAAGACCTTGGTCTCAAAATGAAAGAAAAACCTCCTAAAGAATTTTTACAATGCCCCGAGAGGCGGAACCGTCTGCTAAGCATGTTCTCTGCTACGTCAGAACGTGACAATTATGACACCACCGGGTGGAAAAAGAAATGTTTATGGGTACGTGGACACCTGTATATTGACACCTTGTGGCTTAAACTGCCGAGAAAAAATCCCTATACGGTAAGGTACCATTTTGAAAAAAAAGCTGACTTATTCCCAAAAAGTCAATAAGTCGTTCATCATAAACGTTTCAGTTATTAAGTGTCCTGAAGTACCTTAGAACGACAAAAGACGTTTACAAAACTTCCCTTTGAGGTTTTTGTTCGTCTTCGAAGTTTAGTTTTTCGGTAGGTTAATCACCTTTGCACCTGCGATTTACTTTTTGTCCGTTTAACTGTTTGATTGCAGGAAAAAATTTAATTTACTTACGTACGGGAAAAAACTGATTATTAAATTGTTGCAGTTAAAATCGATTCAACTCGAATAACGTTCTCTGGAAGATCCGGGTCTAAATACGCTCCTGCACTGTTTACTTGCAAGTTGCGATATACTTATAGAAATTGCTCCAACCGAAGTATTGATTTTCGAAACTTTCCAATCTTTCATAATATACAATTAGACTTAAAATAACAATCCGCCACAATAATTTTTCCCCTTATAGAATACAAATGAAACTTTTTAAGCGGCTCACGAAAGTCTTCATAAAATAAATTCTCTTTTTGTAGTAAGTTATTCTTCAACTTTCAAAATATAATAATATAATGATACGAGAAAAAATATATAACAATTACGATAAATAATCGCTTTATAAATAAAAGTTATCTGTAACATCGCGGGAGTTATAAAGCTTCAGTAACTCGAGGCTTATGGGAAATTGCTTCGACTTTTGCTCTCCATCAAGTTTCCCCAAACGTATAAACAATATTGATTTTCAATAACCACCACTCATAAAATATAATTTTTACACGACAAATGTAAAGGGTAAGTATTGAAAAAAGATAATATTTTTCAATAATTATCCTTTGGTGGATAAGGCAACAAATGGGACTCGCCTCGCTGTATATAGACGATTTCCGAGCTTAAACAAAAACAAACAGAATCGATTTCAATAATCCTATTGAAAATTAATTAAAATTCAACATTTCGGCGTGATGGGGATTTGGATGCCTCAATGATAGAAATTAAAAAAAAAGAGAGTCCCCACCCTAAATGCGATGATTATAATGAAAAATATGTGGTAGGTACGTCAATAAAAGTTTACGAGTCGTATTTCGTCGACATCAAAGCACAGATAATTTAGATAATTTCGACTTCAAAGTAAAAAAAAAATTTCAATTGAAATCGTAGTGACTCCGCTACTTGGATAGCTAACGAAAAAGGCCCACAACCAGCACCGACAATCTTAGAGAATTAAAAAGAACGACTCGAAAAAGCTTTTAATGGATTCGTTAAAATTGCAGGAGCATAATATAATATATTTTTCCCTCTCAAGGAAGAGTTGTTTTCTCCAAAAAAAGAATGATGTGTTGTGACATCGGGATTGGCAGTTTTGGTTAAAGCAGGACCGGCTCTCTCGTTGAGCACATCACTAAAAAAGGTGTGTCGGGCTTTCCCCGTCACGTCCAATACTTTAGAGGTAATTAGTACTTTCTTCAGTCAGGCCAATTCAAAGTCATCTGTAGCTTAATCCTTTAGAGTTTAGAGCTAATTAGTAATTTCTTCATCAGCCACACTAATTCAGAGGCATCTGTAGTCCTCCTTTAGATGTAATTAGTACTTTCTTCAACCACACCAATTCAGAGGCATCTGTAGTACAATCCTTTAGAGGTCATTTCGTACTTTCATCGGCCACACCAATTCAGAGTCATCGGAAGCCAATACCTTAGCGGTTATTTCGTACTTTCTTCAACCACACCAATTCAGGGTCATCTGTAGTACAATCCTTTAGATGTCCTTTGGTATTTTCTTCAGCCACACAAATTCAGAATCATCTGTAGGCCAATTCTCTATAGGCCATTCGCACTCTCTTCAGCCACGACAATCCTAAGTCATCTGTAGTCCAATCTCTTAGAAAAAGGTCATTCCGTACTTTCTTCAGCCACACCAATTCAAAGTCATCTTTAGTCCAATACTTTAGTGGCCTTTTCGTACTTTCTTCAGCCACGCCAATTCAGAGTCATCTGTAGTCCAATCTTTTATTGAGATGCTTTCGTATTTTCTTCCTCCACTTGACTTCTTCGCGAAGAATAGACCTTAGCTCAGCTCCAAGGTTGCGTGGATTGGACTTATAGAATCACTCGAAAAAGGTAGTCATACATATCACACCAGGCATTCCTGATCAAATATCAAAGCCATATGCAGGCCCACTATCGTGGGCTAAACTGAAGCGTACCACTGGCTCACGATTCGCGAAGCAAGAGGAGTCTCTCCCAGGTGGTAGTAACCTCTGGATTCTAGTGAGACCCCAAGTGCAATTACCATGTGGAGTGGCTCATCAGAGTTAAAGCCTTTGTACTATTTTCCAAAGCTCGCTGTAGAATGACGTCCGAAAGACAGAGCGATATTTGTCGAAAGAAAAAATGAGACTTTATATTGGTCTTCCTCTTCCCTCGTCTTTTACCGAAATATCAAACGGGAATGATGGAGAATTTTAAAATTGCTCCCCAATCAAAGATATCGAAATTCTGCCAACTGTGCCCCCGCAATGAGATGTTAATTGTAAATTAGTGGCAATTGTGTAAGAAGAGAAGTTGTTAAAACTGCGTTAGTTTCTTTCGGAGAACTTTCTGAAAAGGGTCGAAATAAACACCTTAAATTAGGACCGGTGTAGAATACAAAATTTTGAGGTACTAATAAAGCTAACATTTACAAATCTAACAATAAAAAAAAATTACGCAACAAGAATATAATGCCGAAACGTGACCGCGATACAAAACTGAACTAACGCGTTAGTGAATTTATAAAAAAAAAAGTTTGGTCTAAAGTACGTAAAAGGCATTTTTCAAGGCAAGGTTGGCATTCCACAATTTAGATAAAATTCCCTTTCAAAAAGCTCACAAAGTCTGTGCAGGAAGCCATTTGTTTTTTGTACAAAGCAATTTGCCACCAAATACAAAGAAAAGCCTTACCTCAAATTTCCCCTTCCTTTATACATTTAACCATTTTCATAATAAAAATATACGCGCGACAACAATAAGTTATTTAAGTTCGTAACTATCAAGAGAAAATTACTTGCGTTACGAAAATTTTATATTTTCCGCAACCTCGGAGATAAATCGCTTTAATAACGACTCGCGTCATTTGCCAAAAATCCAAAAGGGCGGTCGTTTTAATAAATAAGCCGTGCTACAAAATTTTTAAGCCTCTTAAATGGAAATTCCATCAATCAACTAACTAAAAATTCATCTCGACGTTTTTCTCAGAGAAGGGTCTCGTTAAGCTGTACTTCCATTAGACGATACTATTTCGTCAACATTTTACACAATCGGGGACAAAAACTTCGGTATTTTGCTTCCTCCTGTTTAGAGGTTCGATATTTTCCTTACGTGCGGCTTTACTAACCTAGAAGATCGGGAATAAACGTCTCGTTTCCGTCCACTTGACAAGGTTTTGTGTGCTGTTTCGTCGTCTTTTCACGGTCCCAAATGAGGTTTCCGGGTCAAACTATCTGTATGTAAAAATGGGCCCAGGGAGAGTAGCCTATTACTTCCCATTACTTAACAATATAGAGGTTCCACCCATATTTGTGGAAAGCCGCCCACAAACCTCGTGATTTTTCATCGGTCATTGAGACAAACTTGAGATTCAATCAGGATGGTTGTCACCTTGACCGATGAAAAATCACGAGGTCTGTGGGCGAGTTAAGGAGCATAAGAGCACAGTGACACACCTCATCCAGAAGCCCAGGGTGGCAGTCAGCCTTTAAAAGTCTGGTTTGCAATATAATAGCCTCAAATCATCGTAAGCTGTAGACTGGAGAGAGACAATGAGGCCAAAGCCCGAAAGACAATTAGTCATTAGACAAGCATGTAGGAGGTGGAGTAGTGGATAGAAACAAAAGAAATCAGTGGTTGAACATGTTCTTCGCACAATGGTCACGTTAACAGAGTCCATTATACGTACATCTCAATGATCATCGAGTCGACGATACAAAAAGCTTATTTAAGAAACCCACCCTTATTTAATCTACTTTTGTAACGGACTGTCCTCGAGTGTCTGTCACGTCAATTTTCCGAAATATAAAAATGTATAAATTGAGAAGCTACGAAAACGCTAAAATAATGAAATTGAAAGACAAACGTAAGAGCGAAAATTGACGTCACCTGCTACATATATTTCTTTTTTAAAACAAAAATGACACCGAAAAGAGGGTATAAAAAGATATCAAATTAGATGGATATCCTTTGACGTAACACTTTTATCGGAGGCTGAATTACGAGTGAGTATTGAAATAAATTTCGTACGTACTACCTAACCCAAATCAAAACTTTCGAATTTGTATTAAACGTATAAGTCGGGGGAGCTTTGAGAGCTTAAGTTTTCAAAATTACAAAAATTTGTTTCATCGAAACACAATCATTTACATAAATTCGAGTTAAGCTCCAAGAAGATCATTTTGGATTAACGAATCATTAAATTTAAATTTAATTTAACTTCACGGATTAAAAATTGTGTCGACGTCCACAAAAAGCTCGACAATTCGTAATGATTTCGGTTTCAATGATCCCCATTTATCGAATCTAAGTCGTACGTCATTGTCCTTTCTTTTGAAACGTCAGCTAGTAATCTTAAGCTTTTCAAGTCGACATCTATGTTAAATCAAAGATAGAGGTTTAGTTTTTTCAACACCTCGTCGATAAGAGTTAATAAGTGGACGGAAGGAAGGAAGAAATAAAATATAGTTATTGAAGTGAATTAGGAAATGATTTAAATTGATCCAATAAATTTGCGTATACAATATCAATATTTCTAATCTCTATAAGCTAATACGTACAGAAAAGCAAATGATCCAAACATGTAGTGTAAATTATTTAATAGCAAAATGTTAGTTTAGTAACTTTGCGAAATTCCTTAAACCCTCAAATCACAGAAGAGCAGTGAAGGTAATCGATGAGTGCGGTTCGCGTGGAAATCTCGAACTAATAATTCATTGGGATTCGGATTCGAAAGTCCAGTCAATTCCAACTGTCAAAAAGTACTAAAAGACTAAAATACCATTTTAAACGGACACGGTTTTAACTCGCAATTGGATATTTAGTTCAAATTTAACAATTTTAAACAAATTAATTTACAAATTATCGAGGAAAAGTATAAATTCTCAATAATTCGCCGTCAAACTAGAAAGAATTTTACGTCAATCATCGCTCATGAGTCCAATAGAATTACAGAAGCTATTCGGGTCGTTACCTTCAATTGTACAGGCGCTCGTAGAATAGTCAGACTCCTACAGCCAATCTTAGCATACGCAATCCACATGTTGCACGCCAGCGTCATCAGTCATCATCAATAAATGGAGCCCCATCGACTAAGCGGCAAACTTGAGTTTTAAACAGGAGAAACGCATCATCATAATGATCCTAGTTGCTGTCGAGCCCTCGACGGCATTTCACAAGACATATACGTTCTGGCATGAGCCGTACGGGTGGTGAACCTAAGCGAGCCTAAGCTTCGGATGGTAGCCAGACGAATAGATGAGAAGCGCACTGTTCGGTAAAAGCATTAAACGGCCTTCTATGGAGGCAAGATCAGTCTCGTCAAAATGTTCTTATTAGATGGACTCTCCTAGAAACAGAAGTTGCGTCATTGCGTCAAGAATACCCAAACCAGCCTCTCGGATTTCTCGCATTTATGAAGCACTCTGTAGTGCGATTTCGTTGAAACGTTCGGAGAGGCAAGACCTCAGCTCAGAATGGTGATGGAGTTAAAGTACTAAAACTGAACTATCCTCGATGACCTCTTTTTTCCGCTTTTGCCAGTGCCACCTCGATAAAATTTAACATACTCTAAGATGAGTGTCTAACCCTAAATGTAAGAAAGTGAAGAAGAGAAACCCAGATTTCGAAGAACCAAGACACTCTACTCGAGATGCTGTTATTAGGAACTAGTAGATACGCAAAGGAAAGCTTCTATAGCCTTATTAGAGGAAACAGGACTGGCCCAAGTAGGTCAGGACATCCCACTAGATGGCGCAAATATGGTTTCTTCGGGAAATTGAAGAAACTGTAAGAGACTCTGGAGTCTTCAGTCTCCATCTATACAAATGGACTAAATACGTTTTTAGAGCAACGCCTTCATGACACAACAGCAGAATTACTGATACTTAAGAAATATATGAAGTAAAACAATGTTATACTATATTCTGATATATTAGAGCAAGTCTTTAAACTCCTCGACTTGGTCAGAATGTATGGTGGAGATATTAAAGCAATATATTTTAAAGTGATACTTTACAAGAGTCGCAAATCAACGACAAATGAAATTTCGTATAAATGAGGAAATGACATGAAGACATGAAGACATGAGGAATTTTCGTGTGTGTGTGTGCGGTCGACAAATTGCTGTTTCTTCTTTTGAAGTTTTAAATTAATGAAATTCTTTCGACTGTCGTCCACGTCATTCCTTTTAACTCCAACAGACAAAATCCTATACAGTCCAACGTTCTTTAATTAAATACATTCGAAATTAAGAATTAAACAACTGCCATTGTTCGAAGCAAAACGCCAAAATCTTATTACGCGCGTTTATGTTAAAACGTACATTTCTAAAACCTCGCAAAACTAAAATAAAAACAAATTCTAATTAAATACTTCATAAACTCTCGCTAACAAATAAGTGCTATACTTTTGTTTCATTTCCATTTTCATTAGAGTTAATTGCAAACTACGTCGTGTTGCAAAAAGACAGGAAAAATTATAAAAATTTAAAATCAACAACTTAATAATAAAACGCCCCCAAAATAAGGGTAGAAATAATATCATAAATGCTATAAACAGAATACCCACAAAGGAGCAAAACTTTTCATTTTTCTTTGAATAATACAACCACTCAATCAAGTTGATGTGTGTGCGTGTGTGTGCGTGAAACTTACGGGAAGAAAAAGTTTACAATTTAAAATTCAACCTAAAGATGCAAAAAAAAACTTTTCTCCTAAACTTTCGCCAAGTTGGACATTATTCACACTTATGAAAAATTTTTTTAAAAGATTTCCAAAGCTGTCCTATTACTAAGTAATGGTTTATTATACGCGAGGGCATTGATATACAGTTAGCCTCGCCTCGCAAAAAACAACAAAATCAAGATTTACTTGAGATGCCACTGATATGAGAACTTACTTCAAGAAATAGTGAGACGGAGAAGGTATGAAGGTAAAGTATCGGTTTCTCACCTCTAATGCGCCGGTTCTAATTCCGGTAAAACCTTCCTAGTAAAGCTTCGGAATTTATTAGTTTGGTTACCATAGATCCTCTAACGTAGAGAGACTCGAGCAATTGCCCCCGAAAAAGAAAAAATATTGCAGCTGAGGACGACCGTAGACCTACTGACAAGCCACCGACTCCCTTAATAAAGTCCTACATGCTAGAAGAGCCCGGGAAGACCCTGAGTGTAGAGACTGTGCGGAGCGAGGCAAACCTTCCAACACTCCACTCCACTCTCGGTTCTGCCTACCTGGAACCTATGGAGATATAAATTCGCTACCCTAGCACACGTAAGCCGTCTTTGAGATAAGTGGAAGTCCTCGTAGCTGTAGATCTTTTAACCCAAAAACCTCGAAAATAGCAAAAATACTGCCAAATCTTGGCAAGGCACACCTGACGACACCCGACTCCCTGAATAAAGTCCTCCATACTAGAAGAGTCTTGGAAGACCATGCGTGCAGAGACTACGTGGAGTGAAACAAATATTTCCAGCCCCCCACTCCATAAGACACTCCATTCTCGGTTTTGCTTACCCGGAACTAGTGAAGACCAAAGTCCTACATACTATTTAGAAAAGTCCGGGAAGACCCTGCGTCTAAAGACTGCACGGCGCAAGGTAAATCCTTCCAACACTCCACTCCATAAGACACTCCATTCTCGGTTCTGCTTACCCGGAACTAGTGGAGACACAAAGGCGCTACCCTCGGCGCTACCTTAGTACGTAAGTCTTCTTTCGCCCAATTTCTTCGAGAAATTCTAGGCTCCGCAGGTCTGTGCGAGCTTGCAAGAAGTGCCGATTTTTTTAAGAAACGGCAAAACTAGTAACGATTTCAATGCAAGTTTAATGCGCTTGCCAAGTCTGTGTGCAGGAAAGTGGTGGCGTTTCTTCGCCAGCAACAGCAACAATACATACGGATGGCAATGAATTAAAACATCGTCTAAACTCCGTTTCCGATAAAAAGTAATTTTCAAAAATTTCGAATGAGATGGGATACAGTTTGGAGAAGATGGCAAACCCAATTCGAGCCCCAAATTAAGTCGCAATTAATCCTGGTTTAGTTCGGATAAGTCGGGAACAGTTTCGTGATATGTTAATAAACGGATTTATTAGTTTTGAGTAAATAAGCTTCACAAGCTTAAAAGCCCTCTTAGTCAAGTGCACTTACGAATCGACCCAAAAGTTTTAGGCACTCTCATTTTTCATTTTTTTATTCGATATAGGCTTAATCGGAGACCTTAACTCTGATTTTGCGTATCCGCGAAATTACCCCTTTCGCCGCCATCTTGAAAAATGCGTTGTGGCCCATATCTCGAGTTCTATCTATTGCAATTCGATGGTTGTGGAATCATTTGGCTCGTTAGTATTTTTTCTTCAAATTCATTTATGTCATAGTAAGCGCTCCGATGACGAGAAAAAAAGTTATTCGTGTTCAAAGTTGAAAATTTTTTTGAAAATTTTCTCTTCGGGCGGTTTTTTGCGAGTAGTTTTCTTATGCTGGTTTGGAGCTGTTGATGACTCTAATGATTTTTAAAGAAGACTCAATTATGCGTATTTGCGTATAAAAATTTATCCGATTGGTCTATTGGTCGCCGACCAATTCAAGCCCAAAGTTACGCTGCCCATGTCGCACGCAACTTTGAAAACTTCTAATCGAGCACGGTGCGCCTCGCAGTGCTTGCAGTTTTCTTCTCCTCATCAATATTTGTCAATATTTTATACTACCGAGTATTTCTTTATATTTTTGGTAATATAGAAGATGTTTCAAATCAAGTTACTATTCGTAATAATTCATGAAGTCATAATAAAGTCAATGATTTAACCTGTTTAAACTGATCTGGAGAACAAATTTGGAGATGTTTGAAAAGTACTGCAATTTTAAACCACTTTTCTGACTTTTTGAATAGTCATGATGTCTAAAATTTTGGTCGAATTGTCTTAAGCTTCTAGAGACCAAGTTTTCCCACGAAATATTTGGTTAGACGTAAAAGAATCGTTTAAAATTTTTAACTTCTTACCTTTTTCTCTGTATTTTTGGTTTCTCGTATTCCGTCTCCAGGTCGCACTCGTCGTCGCTTTAGGAGGGCGAAGGTAAGGGTAAGGTACGAAGAAGAAGATACGTTGAATCGATTTTTAAACACCTACCAGATTACCTACAATATGAAGAAACATTCGATTGTATCAAATAATGAAGAATATTGATGAGGAGAAGAAAACTGCAAGCGCTGCGAGGCGCATCGTGCTCGATTAGAAGTTTTCAACGTTGCGTGCGACATGGGCAGAGCAACTTTGGGCTTGGATTGGTCGGCGACCAATAGACCAATCGGATAAATTTTTATACGCAAATACGCATAATTGAGTCTTCTTTAAAAATCATTAGAGTCATCAACAGCTCCAAAGCAGCATAAGAAAACTACTCGCAAAAAACCGCCAGAAGAGAAAATTTTCAAAAAAAGTTTCAACTTTGAACACGAATAACTTTTTTCTCGTCATCGGAGCGCTTACTATGACATAAACGAATTTGAAGAAAAAATACTAACGAGTCAAATGATTCCAAAACCATCCAGTTGCAATAGATAGAACTCGAGATATGGGCCACAACGCATTTTCCAAGATGGCGGCGAAAAGGGTAATTTCGCGGATACGCAAAATTAGAGTTAAGGTCTCCGATTAACCCTCTATCGAATAAAAAAATGAAAAATGACAGTGCCTAAAACTTTTGGGTCACACGTATAGAATTTTCGTAAGTGCACTGGACTATCTGTGAAATTGAAACATTCCACTTGCAAAAAATGCCTAAAAATACCCCCTTTTTTTAAATAACTCGACTTAAAAGTCGCGCTCCTACGTAACGTTCTAATCAATTCGTCTGACTCGTAATTCTCAATGCACGTTTTGTAAATAACTCCCGTAATGAAAATAAGAAAATTAATGAACGATAATCTCGAGTTCCCTAATGGTGTCCATCGTTTTTGAACTAAAACATTAAATCGCGGATTACGACCTAATTCAGGAACATTACAAAAGATTCAACGCTTTTCTACAACAATCAATTACCCCGAGCACCCTTTTTTATCGACACAAAACGATTAAGAAACTCGAAGAAACTCCTTTGCTTTACACATCTATTTTTTACAAAATTAAATTACATGCATTGACAGCAAATAATTGCCGAACGTAATTAACAAAATAAGATAAATTAAAGTTCTAAAAAGTGTTTTGTTATATAAGATGGAAGGAAGAAGAGACCAAATCGATTTTAAGTGCACACTTTGTGTTCGTTTTGTACTACGAAACTAAAGCTTTTCGTGTAGGGAGATAATTGTTTACGCCTTAATTATCACATTAATTGAAAAATGGCTGCCTGATTAAAACCCAATCGACTTTTTTTTTAAAGAGAATCTCTATTTCGTACAATCCGAGAGAGAATTCGCCTCGAGTGTACTAGTTCAAAGCGTTTAAATTCAAGTCAGAAGTCAGAAGTTGCGAGTTGTTAAGGGTCGTTACAGACGAACATTTTTGAGAGCAGCACGTGAAGGTCTCCACACACATTTCGCGCTTGATGCCAGCCTTTTGCGCCAGAACCTAGAACTGTCATTCCGGGCTTGAACGCGAATTATGCGGGAGCTGCCTCGCAAGAATTTGACCATCGGAGTGGAGCTTTATGGTGAAAAACGTCTGCAAGTCCTATCGACGTTAATTCAACCGTGCCAAAAGAGTGATAGAATCTTCAAGACGTGAGTGACGATCCCTTACTATAAGAGCGTCTATGCCTGAAAGAGACGTTCCGTTTCAGTCTACAACCTCACGTGTGCGACGTCCTTTAGTAAATACCCAAAAGGTCGAAATTTATCCCAAAGATTAATTTCCTCACGTCCGACGTTAGAAACTTAGTTGAGACAACTGAACGGAACTTTGTTAAAAAATTTCGACAGTTTGGTTTATTAAAATACTTTTAAGGGTTTGGAGAAGCATAAAATTTGAGCTTAAAGTTTGGCACTATAGGAATAAATAATTCAGTAACTTGTACGAAAGATATTCCTCCTTTAGATATTATTTGCATAAAATAACGTGAGGGTAAGATAACCATAAATTTTAAAAATTGGCAATCAAAATCGCATCTAACCAAACTCAACATTTATTGAGTTAAAAAGGAAAGAACGTGATGCCAAACCAAGTTGAATTATGATATTGCTTTTCCGCTTCATTTAATCGTTTCAATAAGATATCGCTTCTTCAAATGCACCAATGTTACAGAGAAAGAGATATATTTTTTACAAGATGCAGTCGAATGTGGAAAACAAGACGTTACGATGGATAATATTTCAGAAATTACATGCTGTAACGCAGATAAACGATTTTTAGAAAAAGAATCTCGGCCGCTTTTAAATATTATAGCTATAGAGCTACCTTCTAATTCAATTGTACGGAAAATTGGTAATTTTCTTCTTGGAGCTTAAGGGATCTGCGCTTTTCAGAGCATAGCCAAACTTGGACGAGTAACAATCAATGAGCATCTGGTGGTGTTTGGTTTAAGCCGATGGGCTCCGAGCCTTATATCTTTCGACCAGCTATACCGTCCTAGGGTTCCTTAGAAAATTTTGATGTAACTTCCGCTAAAATTCAAAGAAGCGAAAAAGCGAGCTCCGAGCATAGACAAAAATCAAATTATAGCCGCAACTCGACCCTAAATAAGTTATTCGCATTCGCGAGCGTTCGAGACTACTCCCCACTCCCCACACTTATTACATTTCAAATTGTTCTTATTAAATAAAGGCCACTTAGAAGAGAGCTAAACAACAATCCAAAAGATAACGAATATTATAAGAAAATGTATTTTGCTCCAACATTTCGTATCTTTTCCTTTTTGTCGGAAACGCACGTCGAGAGCTTTCAAGTTACGAATAATTGATAAAACATTTTACATAAATTGCAAGCGAAACTTTGTGTCAACAGTCCACACGATCGATATAGATACACGAATTACACAAAAAAAATTCCAATAAAACGTCGAATTACTATTTATTGGGTAATTTCAAAATTTATATCGTTCGACCTTCTAACCTCGATTAACTCATTCGACTTCAATAATCTCCTTAATCGCTAATACTTATTTCTCTAAGACAAATTGGAAGGCTTTGTAGTTTATCTATGTTAATTAACAATTAAGATATAAACACAAACAAGGGAAATGAGATATATATTACATGTGGAAAAACGTTTGTTTGATCGGATTAAACGTTCTGCATTATATTCCATCCGTTTCATCCTCTCCCAGTTTTAATTGATCAAAGCATATAATAAGAGGAGACGCGAGATGGAGCATCAAAATTCCAAACCCTTTTCTCGAGAATAATGAAGATTGAAACCTTATTAGTTTAAATAGATGCAATAGGCTTAATTTAAATAATCAGGGTTGGCATCAAAAGTAATTCAATTAGTAGGCAGGTACATTCTGATACTTTAGTTAAATTTTTGCATATTTTTAGAGCTCGCAATTAGTTTTTAAAGCTAAGAGAGGTGGATTAGCTTTAATAAACCCGAAATTTTACTATTATTCCAAAAAAACGCGATATACGTACAGAGCATGAGCAGAAGAGGGTTGTGTGGCGATGTTCTAAGAACAGTTTTATGAAAGAAATCGAAACTCCAATAGCAAAACGAAATAAAAAAAGTCGACATACCGTTTACGGGGTTAGAACCTGTGTTAGCATTAACAAAAATATCAGCAAGTGAAAGAATAACAAGGTCAGAATACATAAGGAACGCGGCAAATACTGGAAATTTACAGTCATAGCCGTAAAACATAATGAGCAACAATGCCCAGATATACGTAAAACAGGCGACTAGCGTTACTGTCGCACCTTTCGAAAACATACACAAGCCAAGGAAACTCCAGTGTTCAAGAAAAGCAATGAGGAAGAGTTATAGCCTTAACGTGAGCATTCTGCTCCCACATAAACGATCTGAGCACGACAGAGGCGATAGGTCCAAGAGACCGTAGTGTCATGGCGATCGACCATAGAGAGCCGCACTGGTCCCATTAAACGACCGCTAAGTCAATCTCTTTACTCTAGAGTCCAAGATGCGAGAGTTTGGTGTAAAACAGTGCGAGATGAACGACACTCAGGGACGATGAAAGAAGCTAGTGAGAAATGCGTTTCGGATAACATTAACTGACATTCACAACCATCACTGGTATCCAAGAAACCAACGAACTGTGTTAGTGGTAAGGGTTAAGAAAAGGCCAGAGAGAAGTGGCCATTAAATTGGTTTAGACAATACGCTCATTGAAGAAAAATGATAATGGCGCAGTGTCCATATAGCAAGTGAAATTGGGGAATCTTTTGCAAGTAACATGATGTCAGTTGGGCACCACTGGTTCCATGAGATAAGAGATACAATACAGAGAACTAAAGAATTACAAACCCTGAAAAGCATACTCGATGTCACACTTCGAGAACGAGCTGCTCCAGGAAAGTGCGAAATAAATGCAAAAATGCAAGAGGTTGTAAGACAGACACAACCCAAGATAGGCAGCTATCTAGATTAGAGCACGCACGTGGGTCAAATGAACAGCGGCCGAACACCAATATTAGCACTCCCAAACAGGCCCAACGATAAAAGAGCAGGTGAGAGATCATCTCTACAAAAAATGAGACTTGTATCTATATTGAAGATAAACGCGGGTTCCCTCGTACTAAGCACCATTATCATTGCCGCCATAATGGGGAGCAGGAATGCACCCCCTTTATCCATATTAAGTTCCATAGAAAGATGTAGTTTCAGGTCTTGTAGACCTTTGGCTAAGGCCAAAGATAAAGGAATCTCGAACCGGGCTCTCGACACCTTCCTCTGCTAACAATTTTCTTTCCGAAGCGGATCAGCCTACAGCGACCCCCCAACATCGAGATCTTTGACCAATGCATACATTGAAAGGACACCTGATACTTGGGACTCGCCATCGAGTAACCCACATCGAGGGAGTCGTTGCCAGAGCACGGACTACCTAAGCGTCCATCTATCCGCTTCTCTCAGAAACAACCTTGGAACAATCTACGGAACAAGCTGCCCTTGTACAAGACCGTCGTACGACCCATCATGATCTATGCTGCTCCAGTATGGTGTTTTTCCGCTCCGTCTCACACCAACAAGATGCAGGTATTACTCTAGAATAAGATTCTGAGGACCCCCGTCGAAGCACCATGATTCGTGCGAAACCAAAACATCCAATAGGATCTCCAGATAATCAGCAACACTATCCGAGCATTATGGAATACAACATCAACAAGTCTAGACTCCTGAAGAGACCCAAATTGATCCTCGACCGAGAACCGACACTTGGCAAACGTTCGCCTTAAGACGCCTATCGTCAGCGACTTCGCTCACACTTCACACTCCCGTAATTTTCTAATTACCCATGTTTTATTGTCTGAGATCTGACTGATGAAGGAGTTATAGGTGAGCTAGTTCCAAGGACCACATAGTCATATCAAAATTACGGATTTCAAAGGCAAAAAAAATCTCAGTAAAAATATTAGTGGGCTACTGTTACAAATGTATTAGAAATGAGAACTAGCTGGCAATTAATCTACACGTCTTGTACTTGCTATTTATCAGCTTCAAGTTATATGAGGTTCGGTGGTTGCTTGTCATTATAAATAACGGCACTATGAAACAACACACGCTCGATTTGTACAATCAAAAGCACGCTCCAAATAAATATCCCTTAAAAATAAAATAAAAATTTCCCCCTTTAAAAGTAAATTGGTAGTCTGTAAGCTCATTTTAACGAAATAAACGATTACACGGGGGTGTAGTTTGTATAATTCGTAATTTTAATCGGATGAGAGGCTTTTAATCAAGCGAAAAACAAAACAGATAAATAAGGAGGCTCTATCACAGATAAAAGAATTCTAAAAGAGCTTTCCTTCTTATACTGTACGAATAGGTCCAAGTTGGTGAAAAGTTTAGTCGAAGAAACGAACCGAGTCGACTTTTAATCGATAAAAATTCGCACCATCCCTTCGGAGAAAAAAAAAGGGTTAATATAAAATAATTCCAAATTAATATGTAAATTAATTTGAAAGTTAAAATGTAATTACGCGAGTTTCAATTAAAATTAATTTGGTGTTTGTTTGTGCAACAAACACAACTTGCATTGTTGGTCTAAACAAGTAGTTTCAAAATGCAAGATAGGCGGATTTTCAGTTGTTGTAGTTTGTGGCTAAAAAGGGAAGTAGAAATTGACAAGCAACGACCGGGTAATAATTAGGGCAAACTTTTCAACTTTCAACCCTTGGAAGTTAAACTTTTTAAAAATGTACGTCTCTTTTTTTAAAATCCACTAAAAGGTAATAGCAATTTAAGCGATCCTTTTGTATGCAAAACAAGCGGCATTTTACTGAAGAAGAAAGCTTCGGGACATCGGAAATGCAAATTTTCGACATATAGTCAAATCATTAAGCTTAAAGGAATGTTCGCATGTTCCGCAATAGTTGGCACAATCTTGAATTTTCAAATAGAGAGGGAGCTTTTTAAATTAGGCCGCCTGATTTATTTTAATGAAAATTTAAATAAATTTCAATTCTCCGAAGGCTCTTTATTTAATCGAAACGCCTCCAAACGGTTTCGTCGAAACAAATGGATGTAACAAGGCGAGTTTAACGGAGCTTAACACACGTCTCTCACAAAGCTTGACCAACATAAAAAAAACTAAACAAAAGCTCTCACTTTTACACACCACACCGCCAATTTCTGCTTCTCTTTCAGATGACACATCGGCTAAGAGGTGCTTAACATGCAAGATAACCATCTCAAACTGACCAGCCTACTCTAAACGAAGAAATTGCTCGTAGATCTTAAATAATTCAGGAGCGGTTGTGCCCATTATCATCTATTATACCGCACTTGTGTTCCTACACCCATACCCTCGTTCGATATTGAATTGGCGTGATAAAATCTGATAACCTATATAGGTCACAGTCAGTTGGGCTAAAAATTAAACAGAGGTTAGTTTCTCATCGTGATAGCCCGAAATAATCCAAACGATAGTCTCTTAGCGAGATTCCCATCCAAACAAACACGACCGGCTCACAAGAACTAGACTAAATAGGCGTGGTGGGGAGAGGGGGCATCTAGCAGGCCTATAGTAAAACTTGACAGTGATGAGGCCCTAGTGTTTGTTTTGTCAGAGCGTTACTTGGCAGAGACATGCTTCCCTTCTAGAAAGCTTACGATCGAAGTTTACGATCCCTTTCATGAAGATTTACGTTTTCCGAGCCATGTTCTCTGTTATTTGATTATTAAATTGCCTTTTGCGCCACAAAAGGACTTTTAGAGCTTTTAGATTTGTTCATTGTTTTTAGTCTTAGGTTAAAAGTTTAAGCCACGAAACTCTATCGTCGTTGAAAGACTATACCTACACAGTATTGGATTAAAGACAGAAGACTAACGGGCTTTCTTAACTCTGAACCATCCACAACGCATAACAGAAAAAAGAAAAGCAGAGGAGCGAATATAGCAAAGTTCTACAGATGAAAGGAAATGCGCACCGAGACTGTTTTCAGGTCCTCCGGACCTCAACCGGGAAAAAACAGAAAGAAGCCATCGGATCCGATCCAGTCTCTGTAAATTCTTCGTCAATAAACCGTCAAAGTTACTTCTAAGAGCTCTTATACTGGAGCTGGATATACTACGAGTCCTTACTTACTAGACGGTATTGCGGCTCTTAGGGGGTCCTATTAGTGTTTTAGTTCGTCGGCTGTTAAGGCTCGTAAAGAGTGGGAATACATCCCCCCCAAAATTGAAAAAATTCCTGACAGACGAGACAGAAGTTCCATACGTAAAGAAAATACGCAACGAGACTGTTTTCAGGTCCTTCGGACCTCAACCCGAACAAAACAGAAAGAAGCCATCCGATCTGACTCATTCTCTGATTCAGTCTCTCTAAGTTCCTCGTTAATGAACCGTCCAAGTTAATTCTAAGAGCTCTTATGAGGTCTAGGTAAACTACCAGTCCTTACTTATTCGACGGTATTGCGGCTCTTAGGGAATTCGCCTACTGTTACGGTTATTAAGCGTCTGCGGCGCCGTAAAAATAAACTTTTTTATAGTGTATTTCGAACAACCAAGCGCGGGATAACCCCTTCGCACTTCATCTTTAATTATGTTGCGACCCATTAGAGAAGAATATCGTCCTGCGACTTACAGACAACGAAAACAGCCAAGCGGCAGCAAAGTGTTTTGTTTTCAGCTTAAATTATGCAAATTTACAGTATCAGTGTCTTCGGCCGAGTGTGTAGCTCTAAAGTTCACTTAAGCACTTCTGTCGAGAGCCATTAAATTTAGATTCTTACATCTTCCATCCACATACCCATTACGTACTCTCGAGTGTTATTCTTACTCTTTATGTTTATATCGTTATACTAAATAATTGAATAATTCAACTTAAATTTATAGTCTCAAATTTACAAAGAATCCTCCTTTAGAGTTGTTAGGTATAAGTACTCGAGGCTCTCTCGAGTTGTTTCATTTGTATTTACAAGATACGACTTGATCTTTAAAAAAAAAAGTAAATTCTCAAGTTTCACTTTAGGAGAAGTTAGTAACATTTTCGCCCAACAACACAACAAAGTAACTTTTTAGTTAGTGGATTTTGTGAGAAGAATACCCGAGTAAAAGTAAAACAAAATTAAAGCGCGAAGATTTTTAAACTTATTTTGGGGCTTATTCAGTATTCGCCGATGCAAATTTAATTTGCATAACATTTTTATTCGTATTCGTTTGTATTTTTCTCTTTTTTTTTCCTCGCTCTCTTTGTTAAAATTAGAATGTGTTTGCGTGTAAACTTTATAATTTTTAAGGGTTGGTTTAAACATCCATTTTACACTCTCTTTTAAAGTTTCATCACTTTCGGCATCCTAAGAGGGTTTAAACATTTTCAACTTTATCCTTTAAAAAGAAAATGTTTAGTGCAGTTGAAGACGATATTATGTTTTAAAAGGTTAGTTACAAAAGCTAATAATTACTGCTATTAGGAACTGTTTATCACTCCAATCACGCCAAACGTTATAATTTGGCGAATTATTTCAGCCTTATTTTTGATTGCAGTTTGTTCAACTTATGCTTATCGTTCTGCTGATAAAAGTATTGCAAAACTTCATTAATAATATCCGCGTTGTTTTTATTTATTCGTCGAGTTCGTCTACTTTGAAAACCGCTGATGAGGCCATAACAGGACTTTGCAGTACGCGTTAACTAATTCTACAAATTCTTAAAATATTTAAATAGACATCGGAATTAGTACTAAACAATGGTATGCTCAGGAGCTCTCCCTGATTCTAAAAATTTAAAATTTTACGGGGTATCTCTAGTTGAAATCGGACAGCTGATTTCCGGTTAAACCGGAAGTCAAAATATTAAATGTTTGGTATCATTAGAGAGCTAATTTTACAGTCATTCAAAACACTTAAAATATACAGGGTGTTGTATTTAAAATAGAAAAAGTAGCCCCATTTCCGGTTAAACCGGAAGTTAAAATATAACATGTTTGGTATCATTGGAAAGTTAATCTTGCTATAATTTAAAAAATCATAAAATATACAGGGTGTTTTCAAACACTCCTTTTGTTTAGCTAATTTCCGGTTTAACCGGAAGTGTTATTTAAACCAAAATTGTGATAAATAATAGATATTTACGTAATAAATTATTATACCAACTTGCAAATGCAAATTTTAATTACAAAAGAAATTATAAATTTTTGAAATTTTGACCTTCAAAAATTCATAGCTCCGAATCTGCTCATAGCAAATGAACCAAACAACGGTGTTTAATTAAGAACGTCGACACGACAACATATCAAAATATAGACATAACGACCAGTTCTAATTTTGAGAAAATCAGTTTTAAAACTTTAGTCAACTTTGGTCCCACAAAAGTAGTCAATTTTGAAATTATTTTAAAAATCGACTATATCAAAACTAAGGCCCTATACTTTGTCTATATATTCCTGTATTTAGATTTTTATAATAATAATTATCTCCAAAGTTATAATAGAAAAACTAGAAAATGAAACAATCGTTATATTGGCCGCCATTTTGAATTTAAGAATATGAAATTAGTATATTAAAGAACGAATTTCATAAGTCACGTATTATAGCACGACTCCAAGTTTAAAATGCGACTGGCGTAGCCAGGAGCGTTTTAATGGAGGAGTGCTATAATCGCTATAATGACTTATGAAATGAGTTCTTTATACAATTTTTTCTATTTTGCGCCTTTTAATAGTATATTAAAGTACAAGTTTCATAAGGCACCGTGTTAACGTACGAGTCCAAGTTTTGAAAATGAGCCGCTTGCGGCGAGTTTTAAAAAGGACGAGAGGACAAGGCTTATGAAACGTGTAATTTATACTATTTTTTCTATTTCACATTTTAATAAAATAATTTGTTAAAATATTTAAATAATTAACATCATGGTGATTTTCTTTTTATAATAATTGTGGTGGCACTGACTGAGATGTCACATCATTTAGTTCAATGATTCATAGATGTCGCAAGTTTATTTTTTAAATTTAAATAATGCACCTACTCCTGTCT
This sequence comes from Malthinus flaveolus, assembly GCA_950108345.1. NCBI lineage: Eukaryota > Metazoa > Arthropoda > Insecta > Coleoptera > Cantharidae > Malthinus > Malthinus flaveolus. Next base: position 4,027,354 of record OX467289.1, on the reverse strand, counting down.
GTATAATTTAAATTTTAACAAAAAAAAAATGAATGAAATATGTAAAACCATTATTCTTTATTACATTTCAATTCTAATAAGCTCTAAAAATAAACATTTTAATAAATTATATTTGACATTGTTAAACGTCAGTTCAACTTGACGCGAACTTAACAGAAGAAAATTCCCCAGAAACAGTACGTTAAGAGAGCTTCTTAACGCACTGTTTTGAGACTGGTTGGCTGGTTGGCAGTACTAATTGTAAAGTGACATTTCGTAATTAAAAATTCAAATAAATTGTTTTGTAGTTTGAATTGGTCGTTAATTAATTAATTTTAATTATTATGTTAAAAAATAGAACCTGTTAATTACAAAAATTGTCGTTTTCTCTTTCCTCGATTTGACAAGATATGTCAAATTAGATATTACTACCAACTTCGAACATCAAATTTTACCAAAATTATTACAGAACGCTAAATCTCATTACGACACGCAAATGGATGCTATAATAGCGATCTTACAGACGCAAAATATAAAAATTAGTATATTAAAGAACGAATTTCATAAGTCACGTATTATAGCACGACTCCAAGTTTAAAATGCGATTGGCGTAGCCAGGAGCGTTTTAATGGAGGAGTGCTATAATCGCTATAATGACTTATGAAATGAGTTCTTTATACAATTTTTTCTATTTTGCGCCTTTTAAAGACCATTTTCAAAGAAAAAAATCAAAATATAAAAATTTAGGGATTTTTGTGATGGTTGGCTGGTTGGCACTTGGCAGTACTAATTGTAAAGTGACATTTCGTAATTTAAAATTCAAATAAATTGTTTTGTAGTTTGAATTGGTCGTTAATTAATTAATTTTAATTATTATCTTAAAAAATAGAACCTGTTAATTACAAAAATTGTCGTTTTCTCTTTCCTCGATTTGACAAGATATGTCAAATTAAATATTACTACCAACTTCGAACATCAAATTTTACCAAAATTATTACAGAACGCTAAATCTCATTACGACACGCAAATGGATGCTATAATAGCGATCTTACAGACGCAAAATATAAAAATATATTTTTTAAAAAGAGTCGATCTATACTAACATATAACCGAGTATAAATACTGTGAGTCAGGACTTTCCGAAATGCGACCAAAATAACCTCCTTATTTTGGGCCACCTTGTATATATTTCGTTTAAAAGCTTATTTTGTCTATGAAATTCTGTTAAAGTGGCCGAAACCCGAAACCAAATTTCAACAAAATTGCTTTAGTAGTTTTTGTTTGTAAGACGCAAAATTACTTCAAATTTCTCACAAAATCGGTAAAAAACTATTGTCGTACCACTGTAAGTTTAAGAGATAAGTAAACTTAAAAATAGTCTAGATAAGGGCTAAAAAGAGCCCTTCGTAGTACTCGTCAGAGAAGCTCGTAGATGCATTTCCTCAATATTTACAAACAAAATATGAGTCCATGGAGAGGATCCTCAGAAGTCACGGTCTCGAATGGCGACATATAGAGTTCGACTCTGGATAAACTTTTATCGGTTTGCGATTAATGATGATCCGTAGTTTAAAAAAGCTACTGTTAATCAACCAACAAAAATTTCCAGAAAATCTTGCCAAAAAACTTGAGAATCGTAATTTTTAGAGCCAATCCCACCAACTTTGAATAAATAATTTAAGAACAGTACCACCAACTCTGACTTAAGACTTTAGAGCCAGTCCCACCAACTCTGATAAAAGAATTTAATCACAGTGAATGGCAGTTAATCAATAAATTGTCATTCATTGATTAACTGCCATTAACCGTGGCCTAAGGGCCAGTTCCCCGAACCCCGATTATAGAATTTAATCACGGTTAATGACAATGAGTTGTCATGTTAATCGATGAGTTGATGTTAATCAATGAGTTGTCATGTTAATGAATGAGTTGTCATGTTAATCAATGAATGATATGGCAATTCATTGATTAACTGTCATTAACCGTGATTAAATTAATCAGAGTTGATGGAACTGGCCCTAAGTCTCCTTCCAGTTCTCCTAACAAAACGTAAAAATCCTCGACGATGTTACCATTTTAACTTTTCCTCATCTTGCCGCACTAAACGTTCGTTCGCATAAAGCAAAATATGTTTTGAGGCGCAATAAGCCACGTAGAATCTTACACCACGAGTTAATCTCTCAATCTCGCCCCCACACACACACTTCCGTCTCGAAAGCCCCAATCCTCGTCTTTTATCTTAGCATAATTAAATATCAAAAGAAACCCACTCATTTTAATTAATTACAAAAAGAAAATTTTTTTCCTCATTGTGAGGACGAATCAATAAAATTGTCTTCTTGTGCCGATGTATTTCGCTCGGATGATCATTGAAAATGTGATAGAAAGAGGGGTTTTGTAAAGATCGGAGGCCAAATCGCTGACCCTTTCGAGTTTCGGGCCGTTTAACAATTTAAACTCGATAATGTAATGTTTTTGTTGAATATAACTTTTAGTTAATACAAACGGGGGGAAAAAGGAGAAGAGAGAAAAAAAAAGGTAAAAATTTTTTTCTCCTAATGCCTCTTCTACTCGAGTCAAATTTATTTGGCTTGCGGCTTTTATATTCATTATCTTTATTGAAATTAGGATGGTTTAAAAAGACCTAAGATAACGAATTTTGTTGAAAGTTATGGAAACGGAAGATGGGGAAAATTTAGTACTCTACTCATTTTTTAATGGCGGTTTAAATGGTTATTGCGTTTCTGTAAGAAGAAAAATTTTCTTTTGATATTTATTGCCTTTGAATGGAAATTTATATTTTTGTTGGTATTTTTTAACGGATTTAAAGAGTTGTTTTTTCACAAAAATATATATTTTTTCTTTTAAAAACAGTTTGATAGAAGGTGGTGGAATGTTTTTGAACTCAACTTTGCCATTGTTTTTCACGACTGTAAGTTATTACTTCGAGTTGGTGGTGTAGTAGTCACAGCTCACATTTCTAAACCAAGTAAATATTTGGATCAATATTTTATTTGACAAAATTCCTTCAATTTCAGAAATGTGATATCTTATTATCTCCGCAAGTGCAATAACGTTATCCTCATCCGCATCTTTTATGTTGGATTTGGTTAATTAAAAGCGTCCTCGAGAACCACCACACTCTTATACTCGTAGAGATAATACTTTTATTTGTATTCCAAAGAATTTATATTGCAATGCTTCCCAACTCGTTTTCTCCGCTTCAGAAGTTCATTTCTTTAAAAAACTTTACGAACAAAAGAGATCAGAAAGAATTTTAAGCAGCTATTTTTTGAAATTTACCGAGGAGCACCTCCAAAATTCCACCTAACAGGCCTTGTTTTACATTACAAGAGCTTTCCAAAAGATTGGACCAATTGAAGCACATTGGTAACAAAATTGGCCGTCTCAAGTCTGTTCGCGTTAACCATACGTGACCTAGGAAGCGTTTCTGAGTGGATAAAATGGTGTAAAATTACATATTTTCAGGAGAAAGAAATTATTGAGTTAGTATTTAGCTGATGATAAATAAAATACCTGCACATTAGTATTTTTAAGGCACCAATACGATGTTAGTACTGCAACTTCTCCTCAGATGCGCGCAACTAATCCAACGCGTGCGAGAATATAGAATATACGTACGAACTATCCACCCCAATCTATTTTTATAGGATCTACGACGATCTAGAATACCAAAAACATCAAATTTTATACGTTATGCATAGGTAAGCAAGTAATCGAAAGAACTTTATAAGTCTATTACGCCAACAGGTTGTTTATGTGAAGAGGACCGATAGCTGAATATTCGTATACTTAAAACGCAAAGCGTCTCCTTTCTGCCGCCTCCCACTGAAGCAATTTTTAAATATCGCAAAAGAGGTTCACTAAACAGATTTATAAACATTCTGAAGTAATTACAAAGTTTCGTTCTTGTGCCGTCAGCTAAATTTCAAGTGCTTTGGTCAAACCGTTCGCAAATTGGCGTTTACATAATAAACCTACAGAGAGAAAATTTTATATTTGCGAGTAGGTATCGCGACACTTTAAACCTACCCTACTACTCCTTTCTTAAGCCCCGCCCCTTTGGTGACGTCAGGTCCCCCTGATAACGTCATCCTTGATCTTTAGGATTTGATCCGAGAACAACTCTCAAGTTCACATCTGAGAGCCAAATTTCAAGGTCAATGCTAAATTTGAAGGTTTACTCCGAATGTTTCTCAAAATAAAATTCCAAGGTCATAGAACAAATCTCAGGAGTTATATCCCAAAGGTCAAAGATGACATTACCAGAGAGCGGGGTCTGACGTCATCAAAGGGGCGGGGCATGTAGGTACCGTGATCAAATGGGCGGGTCTTAGAAAAGGAGGAGTGGGGTAGGTTTAAAGTGTCCCAATACGTACTTTTGGGCATTGATAATCATAGATATGATGCACACAGAGCACAGAGTCTCAAAATCAATATTTCTGCAATCAAAATTTTTCCAAGAATTATCTACTTGCAATTGTCGATTTTTAGAGCGAGCATCAAAGATCAAAGGAGGGTGTGATGCACGTTGCGGCTGTTAGTCTGGACGAGACTTTAGATAAAACGTTCCTTCCAGTTGTCTTAAATCCGCTTTCAAGAGCTTCTGTTACCTTTTCGCAAGAAAAAAACATCTAAGCCTTTCCACACATTTTTTCATTTAAGGGAAGAGAAGTTAGTATGAGAAAGCAACCTCCAGTAACTAAGGAGGAGGTTGTAGTAATTAGAAAGCCTAGATCACGAGTTGTATCAAGGTAATGTTTGATTCGTATATTATACAGCTGCATGCCATCCATCTAAATCTAAAAGCCACCTTTGGTCAATTTCAGAGAACAAAAATTTTTCAGAAGATTTTGGAACCCAAAAAATCTTGGAAAATCGAGGTATTTCCATTCCAGCGCTTCCAGTCTTGTTTCTGGATCAGAAAACCACCCACAAAAGTTCCATCCACGTTAACCCCATTCACGAAATCGACATCGTTTTCAAAATTTGTCCAGATGGAATGAAAAAATTGAACATTTAGCAGTTACCGAGTGTGTGTTGCAGAAGAAGTTGCCATATCCATAGCTAAGTCAACTACGTGATGAATGAATATGATCAAATTTTAAAAGTCTCGGCACAGACATATTCAGGGGTGAACTGGTCTTACCAACGACGACAAATTAATAACTTCTGAAACTTGCAACTTAAATAAAGGAATTGCCCTAAATCAGAAATCGGCTTCTCACCAATCCCTTTTATACCGATCACTTAATGATTGGATGAGACATTCATGAGACATGTATTACCTAATTGCGATGCTGAAGGATCTTTTCTGTGGCGCAGAAAGTTGCTTAGACCAAACCAGATATCACAATCCTCTCTCGCTCTCGGCCATAGAAAGTCGAGAAATAGTACAAAACTCAAATTAAAGCCCAAGCGACATAAAGTGATTAATTTTACTCGAGACACCCTCATGTAACGTGTAAAAATCGCGTCTATTATACACTTTCGCGCATTATCTAATTTTGAAACTAGCACAGGATTAAAGCACCCAGCTTCCAGCTGATGCTCACTATACTTTCGAACTCCACTTAAGCGTAGTTTTAAAGCTTAAGCATTTACATTGTGTTAAAGCAAAAAGCTTTCCAAATATTTAAGGAAAACAATGTCATTTAATTACAAAGTTCGCATGACGTTACGTCAAAAGAGTTAAACAGACACAAAGCTTCTCGGAGGCAAATTTCACGAGACAACTAAAATACAAACAGCAATAAAGAAACTACCTCCCTCGTACGCTTGTGTGTGTGTGTGTCGTACTATCACTACTTGAATATCGTTAAAACAAGCTCCTTGTTTACCATGGCTTTCCGGAGAGTGGCATTATACTCTTGCACGATAAAATAACGTCTCCGACGTACTAATGAGACGAGACGACGAGAATTTAAATACGCAAACCCTAATTTGGCGTTTTAATCAATAAATAAAATTTAAATTAATATCGAAAGCAATACCAGTTGCTCATTTTTTTCTCCCTTAAAAAGCATAAGAACACTTAATCAAAATGTCGTTGGTTAATGACTAATTTTATACCGAAAGGTGCGGTGATACAATCGATCGCACTGTAAACAATGTTTTAGAACAAAGCAAACACAGGCACTGAATTCGGTGTAGTATAGGAAGGACAATAATCCGGAAATAAACTCGCCGGAGTTGATGGCGACGATACGGCGCTTATAGAAAATTACAAAAAATGATAATTAAAGGAGATTAAATTAAACAAGAGACCCCCTCGTATAAAAATTTAAATAATTACAATTCCTATTTGTCTAACAAAATTGCATATAATGGAAAAACTAACGAACGAGAGGCGAGAATACATAAAACGTAACGTTGACGAGTTGACGTTGCTACAATACCTAATAATTCTACGTACGTCTCGTTACAAATTACGGTGACGATTTAATCCTATTAAAAGAGAAATATTCAAATTTATTGTGATTAAAAGTTTAATAATTAATTTTCGTCTCTTATCTTATACGTAAGTAAAGATTTCGTCCTTAGACTAACAAGTTTAATAAAACTTAGGTTATGTAAAACGTTAATTGGATTAATTTTATAGGTCATGTCTAAACATAATCTAATTTAATATAAAAGACACACAACTACTTGGCTTACGTTAAGTATTATCGATTGTTAACGGTCAATAATAAAAACAAAGCGCACGATTAAGTTAAAAATTACAACAAATCGATATACCCAATGACACAATGAAAAATTTAGTTTAACGCGAATTGCTGAAACGAACAGCCAATGGTAGAGAGTTGATATCACTAAACAACCAAAAGTGGTGGTTCAGATTGGTCTATACCTCCAAATAATTTACTCCAGTGGAACACCTATAAAGTTCTACTATGAGGAAATTGTCCCAATGAAAGAAACGCCTCCTCCATGTTTAATGTTCAACATCATTCACGATCCATTTAGACTCAAGTAGGCCACGACTGTATTTGTATTAGGTTGATTTCAGTAATAAAGTGGCAAGGACCACTTCCATTTCATTCCATAGTTGGCACGTTTGGTCTCTAATTCTAATTGCAAAAGCCCGAATCGCACAGGCAAAACTGTCATATAGTCGCAGCCAACTGGGGTCTACATAAATGGACTATGAATGGAGTTTGAACAGAAATCAAAACGAGAACAATTAAATGGTTGTAGTTGTGTAGGTTCGAGAAGTGGTTCAAAACAGAGTTACCTCAAATCTTTCTCTTACAAACGTAAAGTTCTAATCCATATTAGGTCTAATGGGGGAGACTGGTTATATGACCCAAAACCCATAGTTTACGTGAAATCCAGCGGCCGGGTTTATTATTTCAGAAAAGCCGGAGAAAACCTGAAGACGTCGCCCCTTTCTGACGACAATTTAAGTTCCTACAAATACAAAAACTTGAGCAGAAGCTAGAGGCAAGAAAATATCTAGATGTGATGGTCATCAAAGTGGCAGAAAAAGGGTCAAAAGACGTAGACGTTGCCTTTGTGGCCAGACACGATACAAAAATCAATGACGTTTCCAGTCAGTGATTTTTGATTAACGTCCACCAAAGAGCGCTTTTGTTATTCCGGTTGTGACCTAACCTTCAGGTTTATCAGCCTCTTCAATGTTTTGACAGCACATCAGAGACAATGAAGACCCGTTTCCGCGAGGCTATTAAAGAATTCCAATATCAGAATAAACGAGTTGTCTCGTCCCAATCTGGACACTTTCAAAAATTATCTGATATGGGTAGTAAGGTTTTTTAGTCAGAAAAACGGTTAAAGTTCGACAAAAGTTTCAAAAACTCCCAAAGCAACTTTTTTAAAGTTTATGGCTTATAATTCAAAAACTATGTCCTTTTAGAGACAATTATTCCAATAGAAAACTAAACTACGCCAAATTTCCTACAAATTAGATCTGTAAGGTTTTTTAGTCAGGCAAACATTTTAAGCGATAGATCGCGTTAAAGTTTGACAAAAGTTCCAAAATTGACCAAAAACGGATTTTTCTAGTTTATCGCTTATAACTCGAACAACACTTTTTTGAGAAAACCCTCTTTATGGAAACATAAACTACATTAAATTTCCTATAAATTATATCTGTAAGGTTTTTTTTAGCAGATAAACGGTTTAGGCGCTAGAGCGCGTTAAAGTTTCACAACAGTTTCAAAATCTTCCAAAGCAACTTTTTTAAAGTTTATGGCTTATAATTCAAAAACTACGTTCTTTTAGAGAAAAGTATCCATATAGAAAACTAAACTACACCAAGTTTCCTACAAATATAATTTGTAAGATTTTTAGTCAGACGAACGGTTTAAGCGCTAGAGCGCGTTAAAGTTTAATAAAAGTTTGAAAATCGGCCATTCTATTAGTTGACCGTTTATAACTCGAAAACTACTAACTTTTTGAGAAAAACGCCTCTATGTAAAAATAAAGTTTATACATCAAATTGCCTAAAATTATATCTGTAGGGTTTTTTATCAACAAAAGTTGTCGAAGAACGCCACGAGAAAGGCGAAAAATTATTGGAAAAACACCACTGCCCAAGAAACGCTTTCTGTAGACTAAGTTGTTGAAGTCTCGGGCAGACTTGTGTATATAAACTAGTGGTTTTCCACTCCATGGTCCATGAACTAACTTCCTAACGGTAGAGGAGAACACTTTCAAAACTGAATTCAACGCCATCTACGAAATAGTCACCGATATACTTCCGGTTAGTTTTTGGCGCCCCTCGTATGCCACGTAATTACAGAAAACCGACTCCCTTGTCTCGCCATGTTTTGGGCCTACTCACACATTGGTCCTGCCTCTTGGCTCTTAAGCTCCCAGTTCTCATAATACCAAAATATGGGGTTACAGTGTGCCTACTTTCTACTTCAATACTTGTAGAATTTCAATAATCTCACTGCCCTTAGTGATACCTATACTGGTTCTCATCTGGATTACTAGTGAAGTAAGGCCAATTTCTTCTTCTCAAAATACTCAGAATAAAACACATTAGAATTAGTCTATTTCGATCGTCGAGTTTTAAGACAGAAAGTTTCATAACTTTTCCACCCCTTTCCCACACGAAAATAAACTTCCCTTCCTTGGTCCTTGGAAGCTAATACGAGAATAACTGCAATAGTTAGGTCTCGTTATGTAAACCGATTCCGGCCACTGTTTGTATACTTTTGCGATTTAATTAGTCGGCGATAAAGCACAAGCATTATAAATGTTATTGCTTCAGCTCCTGGCCTGTTTGACGTACAAACAATTCGCAAACCACTTTATCACGACGAGAATATCGTTTTACCCACATAACCAAATATTTGTTCCAACAGATAAATCAGCGAGTCAAATTAGGTTTATTTGTGTCTATATACGTGCTCCAAGTTATAATAAAGTCAATTTTTACAAGTCGTTCGAATTCAAGAAATAGAGTGCGAATAGAGAGCGAGTCGGAGCGAGCTCTAATAGTAGTTGTTCGGAAATAAATATTGAGGGTTTAGACGAGACAATTCGGCCACGAATTGCCCTCTTTTCGTCATTACGAGTCAAAGAAATTCGCCTCGTTGCGTTTGAGTGGCAACGAACGTCGATGTGGGTAATATTTGATTTGTTTTCAAAGTGCGGTGTATAATTGGCGCCCAACGTGGGGCTTCAAAAAGTTGAAAGTTGCAAAATATAAATATTAAATCAAGCGACAATCTACGAGGCTATGTGAAGGCGTCGATGTGTGGGAGTGAGTTTTCGAAACTTTTGGGTTCTCGACTCTGAAACGAAACCAACGAAAGTGTTTGAGTAATGTGTCTAGATCCTTTTACGCGCGCACCTACTTCAAATTTAATAGTATCAATTAAACACCCCAATGTTAACTGTGTAAATCGGTATAAATATTAATTACGAACGCAATATAAATTATTCGGGAAAAGTTCAAAAACTTTTAATGCGAATAATACAAATAAAATCACTCTATTCAATGTTGTATTCGTGCCTCGATACCTCTTAATTCGTCAATCTCGACGTGTATTATCCTAAAGAAAACGACTCCATCAAAAGAAAAGAAAATAAGTCTCGAAGAGGCACTTTCAGCCTTCTATTGAAGAGAAAGTAATTTATTTTAATGTAAATTAATAATTTAAAAGGTAACAAAATTTACATAAAATTTTTTTAAAAATCGCACACACACACACGACATACTTTTCAACTTATTTCAGAAGAGATATCCTTAACCGAAGTACTAGTATCAGAATCGATTTATGGAAATACGCATTTCGGATAAGCAAAACCAACACTAACCCTCTGCTTATTTTACAAAACTGAATATTTAATACAAAATGGCAATATGTTAAATTATTCAAATTTCTTCTTAAAAGTTAAGATTATAAATATTAAATACTTGTTGGGTGTGTACTTACTTTAGAATTACATTAAAATACACGACGCAAAAAGAAGAGTGTCAAAACCAATAAACAAAACAGGAAAAAAAAGCCCTAATGATGCTAATTTTATCATATTTTAGGTCAACGAAGTAATTTTAATTTTTTTTTTTATATTAAAAGCGGCATTAAACAAACGCATAATTAAATTCCATAAAAGCCCCTCTCATAAAAACGTTTTGGCATATTAAAATATAAAAATACCAAAAATATCTCTTTCGACCCCAAAAACAAAGAAGCAAAAACTTCCGCCTTCATCCGCGTCCCCTATCACGTAAAGTTTAAAGAGTAGCGGTCACATTTTTCTTCTTCTTTTCTATTTTTATTTCGCATCAATTTTGAGCCTCCTCTTTTTTTTTCATGCTCGCACACAGCGAGCCCATTACATTTCCCGCTGACAGCGCAGTTTCCATTTTATATATTTACCGAGCTTCAGATGACTACACTTAAAGAGTAAAGAAAACTTATCAACAACTACACAGAGTAAGAGAGAGTTAGCGCTTTGTTTAACCCTGGAGGGTTAAATTTAAACTTTTGTGGAAGAGGCGAATTTGGAAGAAAATTTAACGAATTAAACACGTCGGGCAAAGTGAAGCCAAAACAACTTTCAAGAAGTGCTCATTTGTTGAGCTACATTGAAGTGATAAGTCAAAATTAAGGTGGAGAGGCGCTGCGGCGTGATACAATCGTCTCTATGCAGAAAGAGAGTCCACTGCAGTGTACTTACTACTAATTTAAAATGAGATAACAATTACGAGGCGCTATAAAAATATACAGGACGGCCCAAAGGGGCAACACTCGTAAGTACCAGGCCAATGTTGGAACTTACAGTCTGCTCAAGTTGAGTAAATCCTCGGACGATTTTGATTTGTGATATTGGTGTAATACCATTGAGTATATAATAACACTGCGTTGTAATACCAAGAGTTACAAGATGGCGTGGATTCAAGTAAACTGGCCACGTTTACTTAAAACTACTGCAGAAATTTGACGTACGTGAGATCTTTAGGAATGTGAGAAAGACTTTCACTTATCATAAAATGGAACACCTTCCCACCACCATCGCGATGTGAAAACTTATTTTGATGATCCTTTGACAAACAAATCATTTGGATAAAACAGTCAACTTCTTAATGGCACCTCTTCACGCTGGACTACCCCCGTGGGCCATCTCGAACTAGTGTCATCATTTATATGACTATACGCAGTTGTCAATGTATGGTGGACGTAAAACTACTCTCAAGTCCTAGATAAGACTCAACCCCCCCAATTTTCACCAACGTTCCGATAACGATAAGCTTAACTTAATCGGCATACGGAGTTGTCCGATTCCGACTCTTAAAGTTAAGACATGACGTTTAATAAAAAATGATAATTAAGTCATAATTTTAAAAGTTGGCCAGGAAGTACTGAATGCAATTTACCCTAACATTAATATACAAAATTCATAAATGTTTCTAAAATGTTTCACATAACTAACTCGTTAAAAAGGGCAGTCTCTCAATTTTCTCAAACCTTTCAGGAGAGAAATGCTCATCGACCAGCCTTCAATTTGACGTGGTTAATCGAGAAAGACATTAAAACTTAAAGGACTACGTAATGCAACGCTTACACCGCTGTAGGTACAGCAAAAATCCCCAAAACCCACTTTTCCCCAGACGCCCTAAACCGTTAGCTTGACAAAAAAAGCTACGAGACATACTTTGTAGGAAATTGAATATAATTTATTTTTCTAAGAAGCAGTTTTCTCCTAAAGTCCGTAGTTTTGGAGTTATAAGCGATAAACTAAAAAACAGTTTCTTTGGCCAAGTTTGGAAGTTTTGTCAAACTTTAACGCGCTCTAGCGCCTAAGCTGTTCGTATAAAGAAAAAACCTAACAGACATAATTAGAAGAAAATTTTAGGTAAGTAGATTATTTTTGAATAGAAGCACTTTTCTCCTAAAGTGCGCAGCTTTCGAGTTATAAGCGATAAACTAAAAAACAGTTTTTTTGGCAATTTTAGATTTTTTAACAAACTTTAACGCGTCCTAGCGCATAAACTGTTCGTCTGAAGAAAAAACCTAAGAGACATAATTAGAAGAAAATTTTAAGTAGAATATTTTTATATAGAAGCACTTTTCTCCTAAAGTGCGTAGTTTTCGAGTTATAAGCGATAAAGTTAAAAACAGTTTTTTTTATCAACTTTAGAATTTTTGTCACACTTTATTGCGTCCTAGCGCCTAAACTGTTCATCTGAAGAAAAAACCTAACCGGCATAATTTAAAGAAAATTTTATGTAGATTACTTTTATATAGAAGCACTTTTCTCCTAAAGTGCGTAGTTTTCGAGTTATAAGCGATAAACTTAAAAACAGTTTTTTTGACCAACTTTAGAATTTTTGTCAAACTTTAATGCGCCCTAGCGCCTAGACTGTTCATCTAAAGAAAAACCTAACCGGCATAATTTAAAGAAAATTTTATGTAGATTACTTTAAAATAGAAGCACTTTTCTCCTAAAGTGCGTAGTTTTCGAGTTATAAGCGATAAACTTAAAAACAGTTTTTTTGACCAACTTTAGAATTTTTGTCACACTTTATTGCGTCCTAGCGCCTAAACTGTTCATCTGAAGAAAAAACCTAACCGGCATAATTTAAAGAAAATTTTATGTAGATTACTTTTATATAGAAGCACTTTTCTCCTAAAGTGCGTAGTTTTCGAGTTATAAGCGATAAACTTAAAAACAGTTTTTTTGACCAACTTTAGAATTTTTGTCAAACTTTAATGCGCCCTAGCGCCTAGACTGTTCATCTAAAGAAAAACCTAACCGGCATAATTTAAAGAAAATTTTATGTAGATTACTTTAATATAGAAGCACTTTTCTCCTAAAGTGCGTAGTTTTCGAGTTATAAGCGATAAACTTAAAAACAGTTTTTTTGACCAACTTTAGAATTTTTGTCACACTTTATTGCGTCCTAGCGCCTAAACTGTTCATCTGAAGAAAAAACCTAACCGGCATAATTTAAAGAAAATTTTATGTAGATTACTTTTATATAGAAGCACTTTTCTCCTAAAGTGCGTAGTTCTCGAGTTATAAGCGATAAACTTAAAAACAGTTTTTTTGACCAACTTTAGAATTTTTGTCACACTTTATTGCGTCCTAGCGCCTAAACTGTTCATCTGAAGAAAAAACCTAACCGGCATAATTTAAAGAAAATTTTATGTAGATTACTTTTATATAGAAGCACTTTTCTCCTAAAGTGCGTAGTTTTCGAGTTATAAGCGATAAACTTAAAAACAGTTTTTTTGACCAACTTTAGAATTTTTGTCACACTTTATTGCGTCCTAGCGCCTAAACTGTTCATCTGAAGAAAAAACCTAACCGGCATAATTTAAAGAAAATTTTATGTAGATTACTTTTATATAGAAGCACTTTTCTCCTAAAGTGCGTAGTTTTCGAGTTATAAGCGATAAACTTAAAAACAGTTTTTTTTATCAACTTTAGAATTTTTGTCACACTTTATTGCGTCCTAGCGCCTAAACTGTTCATCTGAAGAAAAAACCTAACCGCATAATTTAAAGAAAATTTTATGTAGATTACTTTTATATAGAAGCACTTTTCTCCTAAAGTGCGTAGTTTTCGAGTTATAAGCGATAAACTTAAAAACAGTTTTTTTGACTAACTTTAGAATTTTTGTCTAACTTTAATACGCCCTAGCGCCTAAACTGTTCATCTGAAGAAAAAACCTAATCGGCATAATTTAAAGAAAATTTTATGTAGATTACTTTTATATAGAAGCACTTTTCTCCTAAAGTGCGTAGTTTTCGAGTTATAAGCGATAAACTTAAAAACAGTTTTTTTGACTAACTTTAGAATTTTTGTCTAACTTTAATACACCCTAGCGCCTAGACTGTTCATCTGAAGAAAAAACCTAACCGGCATAATTTAAAGAAAATTTTATGTAGATTACTTTTATATAGAAGCACTTTTCTCCTAAAGTGCGCAGTTTTCGAGTTATAAGCGATAAACTTAAAAACAGTTTTTTTGACCAACTTTAGAATTTTTGTCAAACTTTAATGCGCCCTAACGCCTAAACTGTTCATCTGAAGAAAAAACCTGAGAGATATAATTTAAAAGAAATTGTATGTAGTTCATTTTTATACAGAAGCACTTTTGTTAAAAAGTGCGTAGTTTTCATGTTGTAATCGAAAAAGTGAACCAATAGCAAAAGCCCACCCTTCTCAAACCTGCTCTAAATTAATGCTGCCACTTAGGAGAGGCAGATGGTCGGTTACCCTACTCAGTTGCAATGTTCTTGCAACCAGCAATGTTAAAAATCCTGTACTAATAATAAATTGTTTTAACATATTTGCACACTGCCTGTCAACCAACTCACGCGCTGCCCGTTGCAGACGTCTCGCTCTTTCGAGTTACCGCTTATGAGCTAAACTGAGATGAAGTGAGAGCCTTTTAATGTGTCATTTAGGAAAGACGTCAGAGCACTGTTAGGTTCCGGGCGCCAAAATAGTCCGGGAAGGCTGTAGCTCTAGGAGAAATATGTCTACATATCCTTGAAAAAGTATCTACTGGACAGTAAGCAGTATAATTAAAATAAATTATTCGATATTTTATTTATATAACTCAATTAACGAGTTATTTAAATCCACTTGCTCATTGCTCAAGTCGACTAATGCTATTTTTCTGTTCAATTAATTCAAATTTAAGTGATATGATTACTGATTACCTATAATTCCCATCATACTGAACATTCTTATCGAACGCTTTTTCTATGGTTGTTAGATTATCGAAACAATAACATTAACAAGTTACTTTATATATCAAAAACTAACAAATATAAATAATCGAGTAAATAATTAAGTAAATAAATCGAAATTGCGTACCTAGGTAAAACAGAAAATAAAACGAAATTAAAACAAAAGATTAACTTAATACGTCGAAAATTTTAATTCGAAATAATCGACAGGAGATTAACTGAAAAACGAAATTAGGAGAATAAAAGGGTGAAATGTAAATAAAAATGAGTAAACTTGATAGCACTGATAGCACCGAAATAAATTTATTCTGGCTTTCTGAATGGACCTCGTAATGTCATTATTTGAATAGCTTACTATTGTTTACATCGACAACCAAGATTTTTACAATAGACACAGGTAGTACACAAGTACAATCAACGTCACCTTAATCGAATGCAAAAAGACACGCCCACAAATGATAAAAAAATAAAACATTAATAAAATAAAATAATTTTTAGCAAAAAATTACATTGATCATAAGTTACGTTTTCTAATTTATCGAACGGAGGGCCTCCAAACACAAACCGAGCACCCTCGCGGAATAATTAACCTTACAAAAAAATCAAAAACAATAACTCACCAATTGTAAAACTGTGTTGACAACTTCCTTATTAGATACCTGGCCAACTTCGATAAGTCCAATAAGTACGGCAAATTTTAAACCATCATTCAGGGCCATCCTAACCACCTCTTCGGGGTGTTTAATATCACTCAAGGGTGGAGCATTTAAGTCCGCCATGGCGAACTTTATTTATTAAATCGTCTATACACAAATATATTTATTTAACACTAACACTTGACACAAAACACGAAAATTTTCGCATCACATGATATAAGCACGAAACACCACCTGCCATGTTGAAACGATAGTGACAGACCGGTTATCTCTCGTTACTTTCTTTATCAACCTAGGTATTTTTGTTTTTAACTAGTCGAACAGGTAAACAACTGTCAAACTTCATATGTTTGCAAACGTAACCTAGCTTTTTTATTATTATCGTTTAAGTTGTAAAATAAGTTTTATAGAATGATCGAAGCGGTAGACGAGAGGTATTTTCTTTTTAATTTATCTCTTAGATGATTCGTTAACATTACTTTTTTAGTAATAAAAGTGTCATGCGAAATGACTATTTGGAATGGCCCGAATATTTCATGGCTACGGCCTTTTTGGCCGCTAAAAGGAGCAAGGATCCCGTTACACAAGTCGGTGCGTGTATAACCAACGAAGAGAACAAGATTGTAGGCGTTGGCTACAATGGCATGCCTACTGGTTGCAAAGATGTAGATTTTCCTTGGGGTAAACGAAAACACATGGACAATAAAAATTTGTACGGTGAGTCGAGCTGTTGTTTTTAATCAATATTTAAGTGAGTTTTCTTAGTGGTGCATGCAGAAACGAACGCCGTACTAAACAAAAATTCTGCCGATGTTAAAAATTGTACAATTTACGTAGGACTATTTCCTTGCAACGAGTGTGCTAAAGTGCTTATACAGGCTGGGATCAAACGAGTCGTTTATTTATCAGATAAGCATGCACATAAAGTATCAACGGCTGCTTCGAAACGCATGTTTGATGCTTCTGGTGTTATTTACGAGTAAGATGGAGCGCGTCGGAGTAATTTAAAACTCGCCACACGTTTGTTTTAGGCAATTTATTCCAAAGAATAGTAAAATTATGATCGACTTTGGTGAAATCGATTCGAAAAACATGGACCAAACACCTGTTACGCCAATTAAAAAATTATGCTTAGATTAACTGCCGTTCTAGTGCAGTCAAAATAAGTTTTGAAAGAAACTGTCTCTTGAAATTGTTAATAACCACCATTACTCGTAAGTTTTGTCGGAGATCTGAACAAAAAATCTGATCTGATAATAAAATTCGTTTTTTCTTCGATTTTATTTAATATCTGGTTCTATTGATCCTCGAGTAAAAAATAAAGAGGTAGAATTGGTTCGTGATTAAATTTAGAAACTATTTGGACCGGTTAGAACCTTTTTCTTTATTGATTTTTTTAGTTGCGAACAAATGAAATGCGCCAAAAAAATGAAAATTGGATTTCTTTATAAAAATTACTTTTTAGATTCAACCATGAACCAATTCTACCCTTTTGCTTTTTTTCTCTACAGTTAATAAATAGAACCAGAGATATGAAATCAAATCTGAACAAAAACAATAAATTTTTATAAACAATTTCTCATGTTCAGATTTTCAAAAACTCAAGACTAAACCAAGAGTAATTTGATGGTAATTGATTACTAACAATTTCAAAAGAAATGCTGTTTCGAGAGACAGTTCCTATGCATTTTTCGGGATCTGTTGAGTACACTATTTTAAATTAAACTTAACACAATAACATATTTAAACTTTTATGTAAAACTAATATTTAATAAACATTAGGTATTGGTAAAACGAGAGAAAAACTTGCGTAAAACATAAATAAACATCTTAAAAATATTTACGTTAAGTATTTTTCACAAATATACATTGACTGTATTACTAAAAAAATTTTTTTCTTAAGGTTAATTTTCGACATAATCACGATCGCCGATGTTAATACGATCGGGTGCTGATGTTACAGAAAATCCCAAAATGCGTGCATCCACTTTAGTCATCTTAGATTTTTTTGTCTTTTTTCCTTTACCCTGAAACAAACCCCACTTTACCAAAAACTCTCGTGTCGCATCCATCGACTTACTTTAACTTCTTGAAATTCAGTACTGTGTTGAGTCGAAGGTGTGATTGCCGGTGCGGGCGAACTCATGTCGTCCTTTTCGGTTAATTTGTTCTTAATTATACGCCGCTTCTCTAAAAATTGAGTTGCAAATTGTTGGGTCGAGTTGCCGTCGCCTAAATACTCTCTGCAATAGTCTCGAACTTCCAGTGCAGATTCTATGTCACGTAAAAAGCTCACAAATGTCGGAACTAAAGAAAAATTCTCAATTAGGCACCAGTTTGTAAATCAAAACGCGACTTACTATCGACCGTATTGGTAATTCTACCGAGAGCTTCGGTACACCAATCGGTAAACTCGTCCGTTGTTGGCCCATTGTTAAATAGCTTTAAAATTTGTTGTTCTTCTTTTTTTGTTTTGCTCTTGTTTTGTTTTATTGGTTGTTTAACTGTCACTGTAGTCGTCGAGCTACTTTTAGTGACTGGTACGCTTTTATTTGGCGACTTTTGTACCACTGGTTCGTCCCAAAAACCTACCAACATTTGTTAATAGTCGCACAAAATATTACTTTTATCAAATTTACCACCGGCATTATTCCACTGAGCAGCAGTACTAGCCCAAGTTAAATTCTGGCCGCTCCAAGGTATGGTCTGAGTTGGATTCATGTTAACCACAATTTCTTTTTCTTTGATTTGAGCTAAACGAGCTTCGGCAGCTTGCTAAAAACGATTTCGAAAATTACAAATTTATCAACTACATATGCTCCATTCACAATTCGTTTAGAGCCTGGGGTCATCTGACAGTTTTGGACGTCTCGCTTCTGCTGTCGTAAATCAAATGTCAATTATTTTCTAATTTTAGGTAGTGACGTTAAGTCAGAAATTGAAATGTGGTGCAGCCAGTTTGCTAGGGAAATGACATAAGGATTAATTATAAATTAAGAAATTTAGCAAAACACATCAATCTGGCATTGTTTAAAATATCAATTCACTGACAGGACATCACATTAATTTAAATACCAACCGAATAGATATATTATGGTCTACTGGTGTCTAAGCAGATAGGGAATGGGGTAATATCTACCAGTTTTAAAAAGAGGCACTATGAGAACCGACTACAATCATACTAGAGTATGCACGGTTAGATTAGGAAAATCTATCAGAATTGGAAGATGAATTTGTTTCGTTTCTGATCAGAAGTGCCAACCGTTTCTGCAGAAAAATTTTTTTAAATGGGCAGAACTTAAAATATCTCCGTTATGGGTCTAGATACCATAAAAGTACAAGAGACAAGTGGTTCAACACCTAATTTTCAATTTGCTGTCTATTACAGTTTGGGCTGTAATAGCTGTTCACAGATGGCAGACAGACCTACAAACCTACATTTTAATCAGCTCAACTACCCGAGCCGTACAATTGTATCAAATTTAAGCCATGACTCACCGACACGGACAAGTCGAATCTGATAAAGCGATTCCAAATTCCTTTGAAATCAAAACAAACAAGATTTAATTACAAAAAATGCATACTTTTGCTAATCGTTCTTGTTCCTCCTGTTGAATTTCGGCCAACGATTTAACTTTTCGTGGCTCTGGAGGCTTTTTAGCCCAATTAAATTGAAGGTTGGTTTTTTCTACAATGGCGGGTTGTTCTTGTAATACTTGTTGGGCTCTATGCTGTTGTAATAGAGCTGCCTGTTCGGCTCGTTTTTCCCTTTCAGCCTTTTGTATATCGGCCAAACTCAATTCGGGAGTTGAATTCGCCTGACACCAAGGAGCCACCCTCGAAGCCTTTATGTTTATCTCCTGGCGCGCCAATTCCATCTGTTTCTGAAGTTGTTCCTCTCTCTCTTTTGCTTCCCTCCTAACACGCGTACTTTAACATTAATTCGAGTAAAATAATTAAATCTCACCTGGCCTTCTCGGACTCCTCGATCTTTCTTTGTTCTTCCGACTTTCTACGAGCTTCCTCTTCGGCCTTTCTTTGTTCTTTTAACCTTCTCTTCTCCTCTAACTCTCGAATTCGTTTCTCGTCCGCTTCCTTTTTAACTCGTTCTATCTCCTTACGAATTCTTTCTTCTTCTTTTTTCCTCTTCTCTTCCATTGCTTTTCTTTCTGCTTCTTGGCGACGCTGTTCTTCTTTGCGCTTCTCTTCGGCCTCTTTCTTGGCTTGTTTTTCCTCCAACTCTCGCTTTCGTTTCAACTCTTTCTCTTGGTTTTCTTTAAGTTGTTTTTGTCTTTCCTTCTCTTGGATTTTTACCTGATCGGATTTATCCGCCTGTGTAGTGGTTATCGTCGATGTTCTCATGTCCCACATGTTCATAGGTTCACTGGAATTCGTTTGCCACTGCTGTTTCGCCGCCGCCGCGTTCGCAAATTGATTTTGTTGCCACAGAGCGTCCAGTTGGGGATTTTGTTGTTTGCTCGCCAACTGTCTCAATAAGTTTTTGATCGTTTCGTTTTCATTAGACGAATCGACGGCACCAAGTGGATTAGGTCTCGGTGGTAATGTAGAAGATAACGAACCGGGAAGACCGGCTTGTATATTAACTGGAAGACCGCTTGAGCTCGATAAGGTGTCGCTGTTCGACATAACAGAGTTTCCGGGTAACGATAGACCCGAACCACTAACTAATAAGCCGGAAGGATTAGGTATTGCACCGGCTATCGATAGACCAACGGGTAGTGAACTTCCCGGTAAGCCCGCTGGTAAATTTTGAAAGTTGTTCATTAAGCTCGTGTTTCCCGATAGTCCCACAGAGCTCGGAACGGTAGTAGGTAATATGGGCACGTTGGAGGAGTTCTGTATGGAACTCAGACCGCCCATTTGCTGTACCAACGCTTGGATTGGATCTAATTGTGTTTGTAAGGCAGCAGGTGATTTGTCCGTTAGACTCTGACCAGGAAGTTTATTTGCCTGAATTTAAGAAAAAAATTTAGATCCAAAAGGACCAAGAAAAATGTCTTACTTGTTGCATCTGATTGATCATTTGCATTAGAGGATTTGCTTGGGGTGGTTGAGACGTAGGTTGATGTAGAAACTGCAAATCTTGAGCCATTTGTGGATGGGCGAGCACTTGTTGAGCCAACAATTCCCTCTGTTGCATATTTGGTAGGTTTGCCCAAGATTCCGGATTTAGAACTCTCATTGTTGCTTGTCGATTGAGAGCTAACTGTCGTTGATATTGTAACTGATATTGCATTAAATCGTTTTCTGGTGGCGCTTGAATTTCGTGTTTTAAAGGCGGAATGCGTGTGTTCGTTTGAAATGGATTGCCTCCACACATATTAACTAAATCACCCAAACGATGAAACGTTTCATCACACAGCCTCTTAACTAATAGCGAAGAAGTGAAATAACCTGCTCTGAACCATTCTGCCATTTCTGACGATAAAAATGCGCCTTGAAGATCGCCCTAGAAAATAAAATGTTGGGGTGAATTACTAAACAAATGTGTTGCTACAAAATTATTACCTGGGGATCTTGATAATACCACTTATCTTGTATTTGGGGTAAATTTGGAGGTGGTAAATTCGTAGGTGCACTGGGTGGAATACCAAAATTTTCCATATTCATCTTTTTAGGCATGTCTTCATCGACGACTAATTTTTTAACGATATCTTCTTGCATACGATCAAATTCTTCTTCCACTTTATTACTTAAATCCTGAATTCCGTTCCCATTTAAATTTGAATGGATAACGTCATTTGGTTTATCACAAATTTGTTCAACTGGTTCTTTTTTAACTTCCGCAACTTCTTTTAACTTGACACGATTTTTAGAAACTTCTGCACTATGATGGTCTTCTTCTACGAAGTTCGCTTGTTTGTCGTTCTGTTCTTCATCGTCTGGTGGTTTCAATAAAGACAGCGCTGATTGAGATGATGGCAAAATAGCGGGATGTGTTTTACCTATACTCTGTTGAGAAATCGATTTCTGTAGAGGCACCTCACGTTTAATTCCCTTTTGTTCCTTCTATAACGAGAAAAAAATTAATATTTTTAAACTGCAAATTAAAGAATCTTACTTGTTCCTCGTCGGACCCGTGGAAAGCCCCGCTGGCATCGAACGAACCATTTAGATCGCTGGGATTTTCCATGGCCCATTCGGGCAGATGATCTTCCCCGTCCCAAGGACGTCGATGCCCTCCTCTCGTTCCTTCCTGCCAACTAGTTCTATTATTTCTCTCGGGCGGTCCGCCTCTTTCTTCGCCACCATCTCCCCCATCTCTCCAACTCGTCGAACGACTCCATTTTTCCAGAGGGCCACGAACGTGGTTGTTAGAAGAACGCCAACCTTCGTCGTCTTCGCCCGTTCGATTTCTTCTCCAATTATCGACGGACGAAGCTCGCGAAAGATAATCTTTTCTAGCACTCCAGTCTGTTTGCTCTGAATTTGGATTCCAACTTCCGCTACCGTCGTAACCACGCCCGTATGTTTGATACATGGCACGACCTCTTCCACCACGTCCGCCCCTCTCCAACGATCCACCGCGTCCTCTCGGAACGGCTCCCGGCGGAACGGCCCTAGCTTGCCATCTCTGGCGTACACAAATTAATCTACGTCGTTTCTAACAAAATGAAACTTACCTCTTCCTCCGCCACTGGCAACAGAGCTAATGGTGGTAAAAATTGTTCCGAGTATAAAGGTGGAAAAGTAGATAAAGAGTTTGGAGCTTTAGTACCTTTTTCGAACAAAGCCAACATTTCTTCTCGCCCGTACCTAAAAAATAACCCAAATAGCATTAAACGAATCGCAAAAACGACGCAAAACTTACCGATAATCGGCCAACTGATATCTTGTTCCGCCACCAGCTCCCCCGGCCGTCGAACCTTCTGAAGATAGATTTCTCAACCACTCGGGTCCAAAATTCATCGAGTCAGTCATACTGCTATTAACAAACGCCTTTAATTAGGATTAAAAAGTCGCTAATTCCAGATTTGAACTTAAAAGGAAATACAAATATGGTGGGTACTATTTTTAGTTAAAACACATGCACAAATAATTATTTAAAAAAAATTAACGCGAATTGATTGCAAATGCTCGGCACTTATTTAGATCGGTTAATAAAATTTTTGAGTTTCAAAATATTAAAATGTACACAAAAGCACATTTTTCATGCCTCAGGCTAAGGCTTAGGTGGCAATTTGGGGAAAATTTTTTGTTAGTTTAATGAGAGACTTACTTCGTTTTTAGTTTAATTATTGTATAATTAAATTCCTTACTTAATTGAAATTTAAAATTTGTATTTCAATTTATTATACCTGCTTTTTATAGTACAGAAAAAGGCGATCAACATCAATGGCTGAACAAAATTTGTAGGTTATTACGCAGGCGTACAAATGTCAAAACGCGTTGGACATTTAAACATAATGCTCTGTTCACAAAAACCTAAAAGTGCGGTTAAATGACTAATTTTTCCTGAGTGCGATGTAAAGAGTCGCGTTCGATATAATAAGGAATTCGAATTAAAATACAGGTATGACTGCAAAAAATCTTTTTTTAAAATGAATTTTTTGTATCTGGGAGACCCTAAAAACAAAGTTTAATTTATAAAGTAAAGATGGCACTGGCAGTAACATTCTAATTCGGCGAGTTTTAAAACGTCCAATTTTATTCATTTACAATACACTTAATAAATTTACAGCTTTTAATTAACCCAAATCAACACAACCTAAAAAGAACAGTTTAGAAAGGTTAAAACCTAATAATGTAAATGATCTCACTCTCTTTCGATTAATGGAAGCGTACTTCTAGGCATATTTTTATATTTGAATATAAGGCCCGAATCTCCCATGTCGATATTGTATCCAGTTTGGTATCTGTTACCTGGTGCCTAGAACAATAACTTACTTTACAAACCTCCCATTTCAATTTAGTCTACTTGGTAAGCTTTGCTCGATTTACTTACGTCTTCAATTGCTCTTCGGTATTCGAGAGCATCGCCAGCATCGGTAACCAATTCGGGAACATCAACGAACGGTATATCTAAGTAGTTCAGGAGGAAGTCCTTTTTATCGGCGTACTTGTGTCTCAAAACCGCCCATTCTTCCTCCAATCGATGAACCCAATCTTTCATCCTAGGATCGTGGGTATCGTATCTTGTAAAATCGATACGCTCGATATCTTCAACTACGACTTCCACTTCGGCTTCTTCGGACCAGTCGTAAACTAACATTTCGGCGTGCTTACTTATTTCACGTAAGTAATTTTGTTTATATGCATCTTCCATTGAACGTAAATATTCGCAAGTCATAGCGGGCGAAGTTGCTTCGACTCCGATATTACGATTCTTGATCTTTTGCATTACTTTGTCGACCGGTACATCCAAATAAATCACCAAGTGAGGCCTTAACAATTGGCATACCGTATTTTGGCGTAGTTCGTAATAAGCAGAAAGTGCTAGAAGTCAAATTTTAAATTTCGAAAGTGGAAATGGAAAGTTTCAAACCTATTTTTGACATATATTTATGTTTGTACATGGCTTCGGCAAAAACGAAGTCCGAATAAACACACCGATCTAGAACGACACCTTGTCCAGTGCTCATAACGTGTGCTAATGCGTCGATATACTGCGAGTACCTTAAACGCAAATAACCGTCGTTAAGTTTTTTAGTGGTGTCGCAAAACTTACTTCACACTATATTGTAAAAATTGAAAAGATGCCGCACGCCTGTGTTTCGGATTTTTAAGAAAATCTTGAACATCGAAGCTTCTGCAAGCTTCGGGAATTTCTGGGTCGAGACATTTGATGTTGTAGCCGTAGAAGTTTGTGAAAAACATATCTATATTAGCCTCTGGTAAATATAACATGCCTAACTCGTCGGCCAGTTCTTTAGCAAACTTAGTTTTACCCGCTGCAACTGGCCCTTCGACTACGACTATCTAAAAGTCGCTCGATTAAGAACAGTTTATTAAGGAGACATTTTTACCTTCGAATTTTCATCGAATCGTTTTGTCGTTTTATCATATATGTAATTTAACAAAGTATATTTTTTAGTGTGGTACGGCCACGGTGCTGGTTTCTTTTTTTCACCTCTAATGCATCTCAATTCGCGTCCGGCGATACCTCGAAATATAACTTTTGCTTCCGAGCTATTTGGACCTAATCTGTTGGTTAGTCGGCACAATCCTAAACGGAATATCGAAGTCATGATTTCAATAGTTTCAATTTATTAACCAGCAACCAACAGGACAAATTGTTATTTAATAATTTTTTGACATTTCGACCAACTTTAACCTTACATAAGTCACATAAAATAGTTATCGCATTGGACCTAATTATCATTAGGTATATAAAGAATTTTGGTTTCATTTTATTTATAACGAGGGACACGTGGGACTTAAATACTAGACATTCATTGTAATTTATTTAAATTAATAATAATAAAATTTAGTTATATTTATACCATTTATTAAAATGTGGCTATTTTTTTTCACTTTTTGTTCCTGAAGTCAAATTACCTAATTTTTATTGGAAAAACATTGAAACCATTTAAATTTTCACGTTTTCTGTGACTTTGAGAAAGTGTGTAGAATCGAAGTTTGCTACAATTCAGCAAGACTCATCAATTTTTCCGCTCCATTTTCCAGAACTATCGCACGTCATAGGATAACGTACATTGTTGCAAGTTAACATTACTTGGTCTAAATACAAATAAGATCTACCTTCAATTTGAGTTGTTTGCTTAACTTTTGGTTTGTAGCAAGACTTTCCTATAAGAAATAATTATTTATCAAAAATGCGATGCTTTCAAAACGAAATGACATACTTGTACATTTTCCGAGCATACTAGTCCATTTTCCATTAGCCAAGCATCGAATGAGCGGGTCTCCAAAAATTCTGTAGCCTTTCATGCATTCAAAATTGAGCATGTTGCCGTAAAAGTACGTACGGTTCTGTGAAAGAGCGTCGTTTATGATCATGTTGGAAAAAATTGGGGGCTTCCCACAAGTAATTTCTGAAATTTTCCCAAATGAGACACACATACAGGTGCTAAAGACTAAAGGTGACTACGTACGGTCGCAAAAAGCATTTGGCTCCGTCCAATAGCCGTCGACAATGCAAGTGGTAAAATTATCTCCGCGCAACCGATAGCCCAACCGACATTTTAGTTCAACTGTTTTTGTTAATCCTTGCAAATACGAGTTCACGCTTTCGGTACTAACGTAGCCATTAAAGGGAGCCTGAGGAAGTTGGTCTATCGGACAATCCAAAGAAACCTGCTTTTTGGGCGAAACACACTTTGGAATGGAAAAGTCCCATGATCCTGGAATAGTTGAGCGCATCAAAGGCTCGTTCGAAAAATAACAAAATTACCATTTTGAAGACAAGCCAAAGTAGCCGAGCCTTCCAGGGTGGTTTCATTCACGCACGCAATTTTTATTTGGGTTCCAACATCTAAACCCAAATTGAATTCCAAAATTTCTTCCAAGCTTAAGTCTGATGTAATATTAACCTCGCTATTAGGGGGTAGTTCAAAATTTTGGCATTGGACAACTGTAAAAAATACAATTTGAATTTGTAGATAGAAAGCTTTAATAGATGGAAAGTACTTGAGCAAACTGGTTTTTCTGGGAACCAAGTGCCGTTTTCGGTGCAAGTTTGTTTTGCAAAACCTTTCAATTTGTAATTCTTTTCGCAAACGTATTGGACTTGATCTAAATAATAGTAGCTGTTTCCAATTATATTAGCGTTCATCACATATCCTGGATATCCGCAGAAAATTTCTGGAAAGCAGACAATTAGTTCGAAGAATAGAGGAAAGCAGTATCTAACTTTTGCATTCCGGTTCGGTCGAGCCTGTCCATGTTGAAGCTTTCGTACACTTACGTCCCGAAGCAAACTCAGGGATGGTCAGTTCAAAGCCAGGATTGCACTTGTAATACGCAACATTGTCAATTATTTCAACCAAGCCGTGAAACAAAAATTTTGGCTCGTCACAACTTTTGCAAAATGTTGAATTTAAGACCTGAAATGGAAGAAGTTCAAAATAGTTCCTTAAAACAAATTTGGGATTACTTTAATATCGCCGTGTACGTAATCTTTAATCTCCCCCCACGAATAAACGTCTCCAAAAATGTTTTCGGAACACGAGTGCATGTAGTAGAAAACTTCCGAGTCGTTTAAAACGTGGCTCCAAACATCCAAATTCGTTATGCTGCCCAAAAACGATTCAGATTGGCTAAACCGTCCCCCTAATACGTCTTGTTCTTGTCCCATAACAAATTTGCCTCTACCTAAAAAATTTGCAATGCTGAAAAGTGAGGAAAACTGCTAAGTTTTGCACCTTGCACTGGAATTCCTGGAGAAACTCCCGTTCCGTTTTGAACTCCAGCTCCGTCCACGTAAATTTTATAAGAGCCGTTTAAAGCTTGCCACGTCAAACATACGAAGTGCCATATCCCGTCGTTTAGAAAAATGTCCGTGATGGCCGAATTGCCATTTACGTATAAAACTAACCTGTTGGGAAAAAAGTTGAAAGACTGGTTCTAAAAATGGGATTTTAGACTCACCCCGAGTAGTCTGTTAAAGTGAAAGCATTGTCTTGTTCTTCAGTTGCGTACGACAAAATCGTGCCATAATTGAAACTGTCCTCCGTGACCATCCACAAGCAAACCGATATCTATCAAAATGAGGAAGGAAAGAAACGAATCGAGGGGCGTGTTCGACAACTCACCTCGCTTAGACTGTTTTCAAAGCCGTCCACTTGAACAAAATCCGAAGTTCCAGATCTTGGAAAACTCAAGATGTAATTTACGTCTTTCTTCTCGTCGCATCGAAGTCCTCCGTAATTTTTGGGGCACTTACAAACGAACTCTTCCTGGACGTTTTCGCAAACTCCCCCATTTGAACAAGGGTTGGGTTGACAAAAATTGATTTTATCTAAACAGTTAGGTCCTTGATAACCCTTGGGACAGTCGCATCTGGTTGGATACTAATTTAAGTTTTAAATTTTTGGAAATTGAGGTCGTACCTGAAGCTATCTTTGGTGGTGGCTTCGCTCCGATTCAGATTAGTGCAGAATAAATTAGTCCCGCACGGCTTATAATCGCAAGGAAGGATGTTGCAACGTTTGCCAATAAAGCCGTTCCGACACAAACATTGAAAACCGTAAAACTGTTCGATACACCTTCCTTGATTCTCGCACAAATTTTCTCTGCAAAACTTCAGTTTGATTTCGCAAAAAGTACCGGCAAAACCTAAAAGTAGCTTGTCACAACAGCTTCGTATGCACGTGTAAGCCCTTACCCTCTGCACAAAAGCATTCCTCCTCTTCGTCTTCGTTCTTCAAACAAGTTCCTTCGTTGAAGCATTTCTTACTGCACCGCTCTTGTAAGTGTTCGCAATTGAGACCGTAGTAATCATCGAGACACTCGCAAGTGTAAGTTTCATTATCGAAATTTGGACGACACGTTCCATTATTCAAACACGGATTTGACGAACAAGCGTTAATTTGAGTTTCACAATGCGAACCTAAATTCAAATTTCATCAATTTGTCTCTCCTTTGTAATCCTATTTACGTACCAATAAAATTTTTTTCGCAAGCGCAGCTGTAGGAAAATTCGTTATCAATTATACACTTCCCTCTATTACAAATATTTGTTTGATTTTCACAAACGTGCGTGGTTATAGGCACACATTGATTTATATTTGTTGCACGATACATGTTTGTTGTGTATCCCTCGGGACATTTTCGACAAGACAATTGACCGTAATTTGATTGATAATGACCAAAGGAACACGATTTACAATATGGCATTAAAGTTGTGTGGTTTATTGTTGTGTAAGGATGATGTCTTGATGGTTTTAACTTCTTGCGACGCGAATGAGTTCCAGGAGGACAAATCGCTTAAACAAAAAACAATAATTTTTAACAAACACAAACACTAGAAGCTCTATTCTAAATTCTAACTCATGTAGGTTGCAGAGTATCTTAGCTGATTTTTGATAGACAGTTCTGGCAGTTAGAAGAGAGTTCTAGAGTGCCTTACAGAAAAAAAAGACAAGATACGACTTTGAAGCGACTCTCAACTCTTCTCTATAAAATTCAAAATTTTAACTCATGTAGGTTGCAGAGTATCTTAGCTGACTCGTGATAGACAGTTCTGGCAGTTAGAAGAGAGTTCTAGAGTGCCTTACAGAAAAAAAAGACAAGATACGACTTTGAAGCGACTCTCAACTCTTCTCTATAAAATTCAAAATTTTAACTCATGTAGGTTGCAGAGTATCTTAGCTGACTCGTGATAGACAGTTCTGGCAGTTAGAAGAGAGTTCTAGAGTGCCTTAAAGATAAACTAGAGAAGAAACGACTTTGAAGCGACTCCCAACTCTTCTCTATAAAATTCCAAATTCTAACTCATGTAGGTTGCAGAGTATCTTAGCTGACTTGTGATAGACAGTTCTGGCAGTTAGAAGAGAGTTCTAGAGTGCCTTACAGAAGAAAAAGACAAGATACGACTTTGAAGCGACTCTTAACTCTTCTCTATAAAATTCAAAATTTTAACTCATGTAGGTTGCAGAGTATCTTAGCTGACTCGTGATAGACAGTTCTGGCAGTTAGAAGAGAGTTCTAGAGCGCCTTATAGAAAAAAAAGAGAAGAAACGACTTTGAAGCAACTCCCAACTCTTCTCTATAAAGTTCCAAGTTCTAACTCATGTAGGTTGCAGAGTATCTTAGCTGACTTGTGATAGACAGTTCTGGCAGTTAGAAGAGAGTTCTAGAGTGCCTTAAAGAGGAAAAAAGAGAAGATACGACTTTAAAGCGACTCCCAACTCTTCTCTATAAAATTCCAAATTCTAACTCATGTAGTTTGCAGAGTATCTTAGCTGACTTGCGATAGACAGTTCTGGCAGTTAGAAGAGAGTTCTAGAGTACCTTACAGAAAAAAAAGACAAAATACGACTTTGAAGCGACTCTCAACTCTTCTCTATAAAATTCCAAATTTTAACTCATGTAGGTTGCAGAGTATCTTAGCTGACTCGTGATAGACAGTTCTGGCAGTTAGAAGAGAGTTCTAGAGTGCCTTAAAGAGGAAAAAAGAGAAGATACGACTTTAAAGCGACTCCCAACTCTTCTCTATAAAATTCCAAATTCTAACTCATGTAGTTTGCAGAGTATCTTAGCTGACTTGCGATAGACAGTTCTGGCAGTTAGAAGAGAGTTCTAGAGTACCTTACAGAAAAAAAAGACAAAATACGACTTTGAAGCGACTCCCAACTCTTCTCTATAAAATTCCAAATTCTAACTCATGTAGGTTGCAGAGTATCTTAGCTGACTTGTGATAGACAGTTCTGGAAGTTAGAAATAGTTCTAGATTGCCTTACAGAAAAAAGAGAAGATACGACTTTAAAGCGACTCCCAACTCTTCTCTATAAAATTCCAAATTCTAACTCATGTAGGTTGCAGAATATATTATCTGACTTGTGAGAGACAGTTATGGCAGTTAGAAGAGAGTTCTAAAGTGACTTTAAGAAGAACTATCCAAAGAAGAATTAACGAACTCACCTTTACACTCTTTGATTGTTTTAGAGTGAAGTCTAGTCGTCGAATGGTTCATTGGACAAATGATACAACTGCTCTGCCCAACTTTATCGTTGTAAAATCCCAAATCGCAACTCTGACAGGCATCTCTAGCGACGTTGTGAAAAGTACCTTTTGGGCATTGAACTGCAAGCAAAACTTGCCGTTAGAACTAGCCAAAATTTAATGAGGCTGGTCGAACACACTCACCACACTTGTACCTTTTCGGAGCCGATCCTCTAGGACAAGTAAGTTTAGGATTACTCAAACGCACTTCAATTTTACCCAAATCGTCTCTTTTGATGAAATTTAACTTTTGCAAGTTTTCCAAAGAACTGATGTTGTTATCTTTGGAAATTCTGGCGCTAATTTCAAAATTAATCTTCACTAGTTTATTTTTGAGCTTGATTGGAGGCACTTCGCGTTTTATTATGTTGGTTCTTTCTTCAAAGTCGGAGTCTTCTTCATTTTCGCAAACAACCGACGTGTTTAAGTTGCACATAATTCCCGAACTGCACGCTTCTCGAAGGTTAACTTTAACTTCATTTTCCAACTGCAACAAACGTGTTTTTTACTGAGAAGTGGGTAACGATGCACTAATTACTTCGTTTAAACTTTGGGAGTCGTTGCAAAAATTAGAGTCAGTTTGAGGTTGTACGCTAACAACTCCATTTTGTACCACTTCTCTTGGAAGTTCAGTTACGGTGCAATCGGGGAAGTACGAGTCTTCGCCCGAAAGCCAGATGGGATCCGAGTTTGTACAAGTGAACTTGGAAGAATTTTCCACGTCTAACAAGTCCAGAGTGTTTGATATTGGAATTCCGTAACCGTCTTGGCATGTTATTATGCAGTCAATTCCGTTATCTATGGCGGAGCAGTTGCTGCTTCCAAATGTTGGAGCAACTAAGGGTTGGCATTGAGATTCTGGAAAAAAAGTTGAGTTGCATCTCATTTTTTATTTACACCAGTAACTCACCCTCGATGGTAATGTTTAAAGTGCAAGTGTTGGTATTGTTCGAAAAGTCTTTTGCCGTATACGTAACTTGAGTCAGTCCGATGTTAAAAAATCCAAATTCCGGGGTCTTTGCCAACTAAAATCAAATTTTTATTTGGAAATAACGTAAAAGATGAGACTCACTGTGAAATTTTGTGAATTGTCTATAACTGTCGGTTCATCCCACGTTACATTAGTTCCATCTTTTTCGCTTGAGAGAAATGGTAAGGGGTCCACGCAGTTTTCAAAAGTAGGTGGCTCGTTATCTGCAAACGTGCGTTACGGAAAAAATTTAAAAAACCCTAAATTGCGAACCTTTAATTTCAACCGCAAATGTACATTTGGCGACATTTTGGAAAGCATCTTGAGCAAAATAGGTCACTTTAGTTTTCCCAATCTTGAACTTGAAGCTGGTTATGTTCTTTATAGCTGGTTTAAGCCAAACAGTGACGGGAAGGCCAGAATTATCTAAAATAAAAAAGTTCACAAAAGTCCCATTAAAGCATTGAGGGCAGTACCTGTTGCATTTGGAGTTTCCCAAACTGCCAAGCCGTAATTCTGTCCCAAACTAGTATTTCCAATAAATTTCCTAGGACACGCCAAATTGGGTGGTGTTACGTCTAGAAATCAATTCTTACAAAAGACCACGTTCAATTTCAAGACAAACCTTCACAACTGGACGAAACGTGCTTGTTGCTCCATTTTCCATGCTTTTCAGTACACGACTTCACTTTAGACCCAATTAGTTTGAAACCTTCTTGACACGTATAGCTACAATTGGTCCCAAATGGCTGCTTTCTCGAAGTACAAGTTTTTGGTTCGATTTTTCCATACGGAATTACTGATAATTTATTACATTTGATTTCTGAAACAATCCTCGGTGAAGTTCAATTAAATAGAACGCTTCCAACACGTACGTTTACAAGACGTTTTTAAACCGTCCCATTGAGCTACAGGCAAGCACGTGCGTTGAGGAGAGCCGGTTAAAACTCGCCCGTTTGCGCACGTAAACGTACAAACTGTGTCTACAGGATAGGCTAGTTCGTTTTTATTATACGTGACACCCAAATCGACGTGGTTGCATGAAACGGACCCATGGAGTGGAGCTGGTAACGGCGGACATGTTTTAACTAAAATGATAAAGCTATCTGAGTGTGGAATACGAAGAGTGTTGGTTTGCAAACCTAAACATGATGGAGAAGATCCGCTCCAGTTGCCATTAATTTCGCACAAACGAATACTGCTACCAATTAGAGTGTAGCCAACTTCGCAACGAACTCCACATGCGTTGTTCAAAACGTTTCCACATTCTTGACGCCTAACAAAATAACCATGCTCTGGAGGCGCGAGTTTCTTACACTTGATGGCTAAAAAAATGTTAAAAACGTCTTTCCTTAAACAAAAATTGGTCTTACTTTCGCATCCAAATTCTTTCGTAGGGCGATAGCCTCTCTTACACTTGCAACTACTCGTTCCAACAGCTGGTGGACTTGTGATGTGGTGAATATTTGGACACGGGCGGCACAAATTAGGCTCTTCGGCGTACGTTCCAGATGGGCAAGCTAAATGACTTTTTTGAATTGAAAAAGTTAGGTAAAAATCAACTACTTACGCGTGCAGGAATTTTTCAAACCGGAACCGTAATATCCGGGTTGGCACAAACAGGAATAGTGACCAGTTGAGACCCCACAAGTACAAATTGCGTTTTTATCGCAACAACTACTTTCATTTGCACATAGAATCTTGCACGGTTTTTCTGTACCAAGAGGTACATATTCTCCACTTTTTATATCTACCAAAACCAAAAGGAATGAGTAGTCTTTTAGCGTCTATTACATTGGGCTTAACTCACCTACGTGCAGTGCTCTACGAGCTAAGCTCTCGAATTCTTGAAAACTGCCCAACAAGTAGCTGTAAAGTTCTCCAGGAGACGTAGACAACTCGTAGAGCTCCTTATAATTGCCGTTTTGTATGCCGATGGTAAAGATGGTTACGTTGGTTCGTTTCAACTCGTTTGCTAGAGGTACGGGATTGCCGCCGTTTGAGTATCCGTCCGTAATCAAAAATAAGACTTTTTTGGAGTCGCTGCGACTTTCGGCAAATATTTTCTGTTTAAACAAAAGGGTGTTTTAAGTGCTTTAAGTAAGTTCCCTCGCTACTTCAAAAATTTTTGTTATTTGAGTTTCTACTAGCAAATTTTAGAAACGACTAAAGTCCCAAATGGGAATCTCTCTAGATCTAGACCCTTTAGAATCTAGACTCTAGACTCTAATCTCTAGACTCTAAACTCTAGGCCCTCTAGACTCCCTGGACTACAGACCCTTAAGACTCTCCTGACTCTAGACTCTATAAAGTTTAAGCTCCTTAGAGTCTAGAGAGAGGCACTCTAGAATTTAGAGTTTAGAAGATTCGTAAAAAGGTAAATGAATAATCGTACTTACATTATATCTCTAGACTTTAGACTGTTTAGAGTCAAGACCTTCAAGACTTTAAACTCTCCAGACTATAAACTCTTCTGACTCTAGAATATAGATTCCCTAGACTCTAAACTCTAGAGTCTAGACGATTTGTTAAAAATTAAATGAAATAATCAACTTGCATTACATCTCTAGACTCTAGGTCCTAGGCTCTCTAGACTCTAGACTCCAGACCCTCAAGATTCTAGACTATCCAGACTCCAGACTCTAGACTCCCTAGATTCTAAATTTTAAAAGATTTAAAAAAAATGAAATGAAATAATGATCTCACATTACATCTCTTGACTATGTTCTAGGCTCTCTAGACTCTAGACCCTCTAGACTCCCTAGACTACAGACCCTTAAGATTTTAGACACTCCATGATCTAGACTCTCCCGACTCTAGACTCTATAAAGTTTAGGCTCCTTAAAGTCTAGAGAGAGGCACTCTAGAGTTTAGAGTTTAGAAGATTCGTAAAAAGGTAAATGAATAAATGTACTTACATTACATCTCTAGACATAGACTGTTTAGAGTCAAGACCTTCAAGACTTTAAACTCTCCAGACTATAAACTGTCCTGACTCTAGAATATAGATTCCCTAGACTGTAAACTCTAGAGTCTAGACGATTTGTTAAAAATTAAATGAAATAATCAACTTACATTACATCTCTAGACTCTAGGTCCTAGGCTCTCTAGACTCTAGACCCTTAAAACTTTAGACTACCCACACTCTAGACTCTCCCGACTCTAATCTAGACTCCCTAGACTCTAAACTTTAAAAGATTTGTAAAAAATAAAATGGAATAATGAACTTACATTACATCTCTAGACTCTAGGTCCTAGGCTCTCTAGACTCTAGGTCCTAGGCTCTCTAGACTCTAGACCCTCAAGACTCTAAACTATCCAGACCCCAGACTCTCCCGACTCTAGAATCTAGACTCACTAGACTCTAAACTTTAAAAGAAACTTACATTTTCTGCGCTGCTTTGATTTCCATTTTATTACGTTAGAAATTTTTTTTTACTTACTTTAGCTAATTGAAAAGCTCCCAGCGTATATGTACCACCACCGATGTATTCAATCGATTGGAGTTCTTTATTCAAAAGCAAACATTTATTATTTTCCTTGCTCGGTTTGGTAATATCATCGACGCTTTTTACCTTAAAACAATTCGATTATACTAAAATTATTTAAACAAACTTTTATTTTTTTTACCACGTTATTTTTAGAACTGAAAGTTACGATGGCAATTCTCGAATGATCGTAATCGACAGTTACATCACTGAGTAATTTTTTGACGAACTTAATTTCACTTTTAAAATTTTCCTCGCCAACACTAGAAGACGAATCAATTAAAAACACAATATCGAGCTTTTTGTTTAGTTTGAGGGAGTCGATGTTATTTTTGAAAATTTCGCCCAAAACGTCAACTTTTGTTTTCGTATCACCGTACAAACTGTTCTTTTCCTTTATTGAACTTTCGTTACCAAAATTTAGGTATCGATTATAATTTTTGTACTTTTTCAAGTTTGCGCCGTTTGTTTCTTTAATAAAAATTAAAATTGTTATTATTTTTATTAACAACATGTCGTTTGTTGATTTTAATAAGTTGCACTACTCTGTGGTTTACTTTCGACAAACTTTTTTGCCTATTTTAGTACATGATGATCATTTTTATCTCTTTTTACCACATCAGTCGAGATTAATTATAAATGAAGTTGGACGTAGCAATTAATAAGTTTAATTAAGACATGTGTTCTTCATATTATGCTTTAAGTGTTTTGTTTGTTTTACAAGAAATTTTTATACAAAATTGTTTGTTGAAGGATTGAAGATACAACTATCACAATTAAGCCGCAGTCACACTACGCTGTAAGTTGTAGTTTCACACAGAGTGGGTTTACTTCTTTTAGCCCAACGACCAACAAAATGTTTAAAATTTCCGAACTTACGAAAAGCCAAAAGTCTCTTAGTGAGGTAAGAAACGTTAAAAGTCTCTCAGTAAGCTACCGAGACACCACTAATCTCTCGGTGAGCCAATGACACGGATTTCAAATAGCTAAATCTTTCTCGCAAATTTTTTTATGAGCTTATGAGATGTCAATTACTTCTCAGTGAATCAACTAGATGTCTAAAAGCGCTCCGTCAGCTAACCAGGTCTTAAAAGTCTCCTATTAAACCTAAGAGACGCTACAAATCTCTCAGTAAGCTAATGATTGTCTATTATTATTATTCTATTAATGTTAATAGTTTCTAGCCGTATGTTCGAGTAATCACAAGTCTCTCAGAGAGCTAATAAGATAAAAAAGTTAGTGAGTTATCTAAAAGCACAAACAAATTGTTAGTCTCTCAGTAATGTTAGCGAAAATCCTAACGAGAGGTCACTAACTTCTCGGTACGTTAATGCGATACGCCCTATACGCAGATCTCAAAAAAGCGACCATTACGGTTTAACTAGATGTTAAGCCTCTCAGAGTGTTATAGAAACGTTACAAGTCTTTCAAGGAACTTAAGAGATATCAATAGCTTCTCGGCGAGTTAATAAAAAGACTAAAATCTCTAATTGAGCTAATAAAATATCATAAATATCTCAGTGAGCTAACGAGAAACCATTAATCTCTCGGTAAGCTAACGAGATACGCAAAAACATCTTCTAGAAAGTTAACTTTATGGTTTAACTAGATGTTCATAGAGACTTGACTCTTATTGAGCTAACAAAATGTCATAAATCTCTTAATGAGCTAACAAAAGGCCAATAATCTCTCGGTGAGCTCACGAGATACGCATATCTTTGAGGAAGCTAACGTTACGATTTAACTAGAAATGTTAGTGTTCCTCGGAGATGCCACAAGTCTCTTAGGGAGATACCGAGATATCAAAAGCCTCTCGGCGAGTTATAGAGAAGACTGAAATCTTTTATTGAGCTAACTGCAGGTCACTAATCTCTCGTTAGCTAATGAGACACTCATATCTCTAAGGAAGCTAACGTTACAGTTTAACTACACGTTGTATTATTGAGATGCCATCAGTCTCTCAGAGCGCTCAGGAGATATCAAGTCTCTTGGTGAGTTAACGAGAAGCAGCTAAGAAGGAGCCACTAATCTTTCACTGAGTTAACGAGATACCACCAGTTTTTAAGAAAGCTGGCGATGTGTCACAAGTTTCTTAAGGAGTTATCTAGGCGGTGATAGTTTCTCGACGTATTATCGACACGTAATGAAACTCCCAGGGCGCTAAGGAGAGACCAAAAACATTTTAAAGATTCAAAGGTATCACAAGTTTCCGAATGAGTTACGAAAAATGTAGATGGTTTGTAGTAGATTGGAGACGCCCTGGTAACAGTCGAGTGAGACTCACGTAGCCGTGGGTTTTATTTTTAAAAGAATTTCTTACAAAATACAAGATTACGCTAGTTGTTGCTCGGGATTTACTAATTTTAGAATTTCGTCTACAATTCTGAACAAAGACCTGACGATACATAATATTTATCTTGAGGAGTATCTACTGGACAATCTTCGCCCATTATCGCTGTAGGCTGTAAATTGCTCCAAGAGCAAAGTAAACTTGGACAGTCGTTGCACTTTCTTCCGATAAATTGTGATTTCTTCTCAATACTTTCAATCATGTAGTCGCAACTTTTTAAATGACTGCACGCCACTGCAAAAATGACTCTGGTAAACTAGTAAAAAGCATTTCTTTAAACTTACTATGAGCCAAAACTTTCTTCTCTAAGTTATCGTTGGTTAAGTTGTTGAAACCTGTACAACTTCTCTGAAGTATGCCACAATCTGGAAAAAAATCGACACTTCCACAACTGTCGTAGTAGCCAAAAAATCCCCCGTTAGTATGAATGACGTCGACAAACTCGGCGTCCGATGAGTCCAATCTCCTTTCAGTTGGAAGCCCAAAATACAAAGGTCCAGCAGGATCCAATCCAGTTATTCTAGCAACCTTCCTATTGCACTCTTTTTGAACTTGCCCACCAATGAGCCCAGCTAATTGCCCACCCATGGAATGTCCAATCAAGTGGACGTTATCTAAACTATTTAGTTTACAGAGAAATTTTGCGATAAACACAGCAACTTTTGGCAAAACGCAATACGAACTGACGTAAAGATCGATCGAGTTTTCGGACCAATCGACCGCTATGACGTTGTAGTCGTAACGACTCAAGTAGGCGTCTCTTAGTTGGGGCATTCTGTCATTTGTGACGTTACACAGCCAGCCGTGTAGCAAAATTTTAGTGGGTAACCTGACGTCAATTTCTTGTAAATTGTTTGTCGTCAACAATAGAGGGTCGAGGATATTGTTTTTGTTGTATAAAAGTAATTTTACCGATTTTAACAGGGGCGGCTTTTGACATCCAAGAAAGTAGGAAATTGTACCCGTCGTCAATATGCTCAAAATTTCAAAAGTTAGTCCTTGAGGCAAGTCTGACATGGAGAAGCTTTCTGTGCAAAAATCTACAATTTAAACGAGATTATTCTCTTCTCTCTCTTACCTTAGGATTTAGGCATATTTACCATTTTTTGTCTTTGTCAAGTGTATTAAATTAAGGGCGCACAACAGGCCGATTAACTGGAAAGTAGTCAAATTCATTTCTGTTTGGTCAATAAAAGTGAACTAAGGTAATGTGTTACTTGAATAATATCTCCATAATAGTTTGTTGTAATCAATCGATTATCCTAATTGGATAATTTAGTCAATTTATTTTGCGTTAAATCGTATTATCCGTCATTTGTTTCTTATTGTTTTTTAAATTTATTACTCAAGGCTTCCATTGATTTATAGATAATTATGTTGAATAATGTACTAATGTGCACGCTATATGACTATTGTGACAAATAGACAATATAATTTACAAAACATTAAGGGGTGGTTTCTCTTCCCATCAACCCAAGCTGTTCTTCGGCAACCCAATCAGAATTGTATTGTATTTTGATTTTTATTGAATTTCCCAACGACTACTCTTTTTATTTGTAACAACTACATTCGTGAGTACACTGAAATAACAATTTCTTAAGCATGTGCTCTTATCCTTGAGCAAATGGCGGCTTGGGATTCGTTTTTAAAGTATATTTATAGCCAGATGTTACAGGTGGACAATCTTCTCCCATAAGTGCAGTATCTGTCGTAAGTAGGTCATGTGGACAAATATCTAGCCAAGGCACAGCAGGACACGCATCGCACCTCTTAGCAAGAAAATGTGGCTCATCTCCAACGATACTTTCGATCATGTAATCCAAACTTCTTATATGATTACAATTCACTGTTAAAAAAATTATTAATATCCCCCCCAATGGGCCAAACTATACCTTACAGTCAAAAATGGGTATGGAAAACACGTCCGTCTCGAAAATTTCGTTCAAAAGCGTGTCTTGCTTTATTTTATTACAGCCTGGTTGAAAGCTACCACAATTTGGGAAGAAGTCGGTCGAACCGCAAGCACCGTAGTAACCCATAAAACCCATGTTCGTATGAATTACATCGACACGATCAGCGTCGGACCTATCCAACCTTCTATCAACTGGCAACCCTTGATACAACGGCCCAGCTGGATCCAAAGCGGTAATTCGCCCAACTTTCGAGCTACACTGCGACCTCACTTCTTGTGCCGTCAAACCGGCAAGTTGACCACCCATTGAGTGACCAACGAAGTGTATTTTTGAAATATCTGCGTTAAGCAGTGTTTTCAAGGAACAAACAAAACCGCCCATGGTTTCCGCAATGTTGGCAACGCTACAAAATGAGTTCGTGTACAAATCTATGGATAGTTTGGACCAGTCGGTGATTATAACATTGCAATCGTAACGTTCGAGGTAGGCGTCTTTCAATTCTGGCATTTTATCATTTTTGTGGTTACACAACCAGCCGTGGAATAAAATTATTGTTTTTTTCGCCGTATCAATTTCTAATAAATTCAACGCGTCTAATTGGAGGGGCTCGTCTCTATAGAACCTGTTGTACAAATAGAATTGGACTGAGCCCGATTCTACTTTCTGATGCGGACAACCTAAGAAGTGCTCCAATGTACCGGTTGTGAGTAAGTTGACGAACTCCTTAACTGCTCCTCCTGGCATACCGGCAAGCGTGGCGTTGTACGTGCAATATTCTAAAAATGGATTACGTATTATTCGAGAGTTTAAACAACGATCAATTTAGTAACATCAAAGTTTTCACATTTTAATTAATTTTTGGGAAGTTTAATGCGTTTTTGTAGTTGCACTGCACAAAATTTGGATCGATCGACCTCGTGGGAATCGCTGTATAAATGAATATAGTCTCGAGTTTTAAAAAGAAGGAAAAGGGAATTTAAACATATCAATAGAGAATTGCAATGGAATTAATGAATTGATGAAGGAGAACATTTCTTGGGTTTGAAATAATACGAGTTGCCGTTTTGAGACGTCATGCGAGTCTCTCATCCACTTTAAATGTTTTTGAATCTTTGTTTTGTCGTGCCTATTCATCTTTAAGAGCTTTTTATTCACGGCTTAAAGGCACGATAAAGATTTTCTATATCACATCAGATAGAATAAGAACGTAGTTAATGATTTTTAATAAACAAAGTAGTGCCAGGTTGCGCTTTTGCATGTTATGGAGAATTAAAAAAACAGTTTTCTTCAAAATTGTAAGATTAAGAGCACTCACTCTCTTACTGCAATCACGATCGCCACCAACCCCTATCACTATCGTGATAGATGTGTTTTCCACACCTGTGGAATTTCCTACGTGGAGTGATCTCAGGATAAACCTTTAAAGACCCGTTGAGTTTCTCAATCAAAATGTTGATATCGGAAGCCTATGAAGAGTTATCAAAACTGGACCAGATGGCGAGCGCGTGAATTGCATTTTTGGAGATGGGAGTTGCCTCTTTCTGTCTCCCCAAAACGACCCGAATTGTTATGTAAAAGTAGAACAATCAACTTACCATTATCGGCGCGACTCAACCCCACCACTGCAAAAGTCAGTAAAACGATTCTCCAATAACCCATCGTTGAATCTGACTGTGGATTATTAGGGCGAGTTAGAATAAAACGTAAATTTATACACTATTTTGTTTATACATTTTAATGGTAAAACAATAAAATAATTTAACAACATTTTTATTAAAATAAACATGAAAAATGTTTTTGTTTATTCTCATTATTATTGTTATTGTATAAATTAGCCGGGTCTATCTGAAAATTTAACTAAAAAGTATTTCATCCTGAAAACATATATTATTATTGTTAAATAAACAAGTAATACTAATAATTCATTCGTAAGTTATCGATTTCCAAATGATATTTTCCGAAAAATTCAGTTTCGCCACCTTAAGTTATCTTCTGAGATTTTCCAAAGCGAAATCTGGAAGACGAAGTAGTGCACTCACTTCAATTATTTCGACATATTGTGTCCGTTGATGCCACCTCTATCTTTAAGTCTGAAAATTTTAGATCTACTGGACTTTAGTGCCACACTGGGCTTTAATGCCACGCCATCTTTTTCTGCGTTTTCTATTCAGTTCAGAAACAAAGATAACTCAATGCACCACAGCCCGTTAGACTTGTTGCGTTTCCTGAGTGTTTCCAGCTTGAACCGAAGGTTCTTGAGGTTCTAAAAACCTTTCAGGATTTGGTAAGTATAAGAACAGACAATTTTAGATCTTTTGAGAATTAAAAGCTCTCGCGGTTGACTTCATTAGTGTGGGTGGTTTCGTGTTCTGGGCTAATGGGCCTTGTTCGCGAGGTTTTTTGAGAGATTCTTGACGTTTTGTTTGCTACTGAGGCAAACATCTTCAGATTTGTTTTCTCCTGTGAGGTAAAAGTTGAAGTGACCTTACCGAAGGTTCAGGAGCAAATGATCTGCGATGGCCAAGAGCACCTCGCCTATTGGAGCCGGTTTGTTTTAAGGGATTGCGCCTTTAGTCCTATTGGGATGCAGTGCCCGGTTTAGTTCTTCTTCTTGAGGACATTGGGGCTGACAGATTCTTGTGGCTCGGTCTCCGAGCGTTTTTATAGTCTGTATTTTCTGTCCGGGGTCTGAGGTGATTATTGGACTCTTTGTGCAGGTGGCGGCTCGTGCGCGTTGATTTGCTGTGAGTTTCCGTCGTTTTGTTGTATCCCAAGGACGTCTTCTCTGTTTCCATAGTGAGCAGGGTGTTCTCGTAGATGTTAGGCAACGGTCTAACTCTTGTTGTCCGTGGCTCCATACGCCAAATGTGTCGTCTACATAGCGTCGCCACACTTTTCGTTTCAGTAGTCCGGCACTTAATGCTTTGTTTTCAAAACGTTCCATGTAGAGATTAACTACTACCGAACTGAGCGGGCTTCCCATTTCCACACCGTTGGTTTGTTCGTAAAACTTGCCTCACTGGAAGTAGGTTGTGGTGAGAGTGTGCAATGGAATAAAGTGTGAACATGGGCGGAGAACGTTTTTTAGATCAGTTCAAGAGTTTCCTGGACTGGGACTTTTGTGAACAGGAAAACCACGTCGAAGCCGATTAACATGTCATTGGGTCCAAGTCAGATGTCTTTGATTTTTTCTTAACAGATCATTGGTTCGCTACTGGTGGTGTAAAGGCAAAGAAAGATTTGGGTTAAACTCTAATGTCTTTTTCACTGCGCTACACATTGCGAAAACGTCAGATTATTTAAAGTGTCCCCATCTGAATTATTTCGGAAAGGAGCGCTAGGTTTCCACCTCTTAGTCTACTTATTCAGACCAATTCATTCTACCTCTTACAATCAGCGTTTCCTGGTCCATCAGGTCTTGAGCCATTTGGTACTAATTCAGACTACGTCGAGCTAGAAGCACATCAACACGGATCTTCTTGCCGACGTAAGAGCGTGACAGTCGCAAAGTACATGTTTAGCAATCTTTTCTGTAAGGTATCACCCACAGCGTTTCGGATTGTCTATGACTTTTTTCAGTGTGTAGAGGTGTTTGTTTAGGCGCCAGAGTTAGTCGATTAATCTCCAGTACTACCCACCGGAGGTGGAAAAATTCAGTTGTATCTTTCTGTTGAGAAAATTTTGCTCAGTGTTCTTCTTCTACGCATTTGAGTGCTTCCAAGCGCCATTCTTCTGTTACTATGACTGTTGCTCAGAGTGCACAGTAGTAGTTTTCCAATTTTAGGAATTGTGATGGTGGAGGCGTTTATCAAGTTTGGTGTCTGTGCTTTAGACAAGTGCTGGAAAATAGCTCCATCTCATTGCACTTACACCTCACCGTTTCATTTTAGTTGTGATAAGTCAAAAAATGGTCGCAGGGTGCCAAATGCGCCGAGCGAGCTTACCGTGTTCTTGTACGTAGCTTCCTCCATGTTTTTAGTAAGTTTTTGTTGACCAGTCTTTCCGATGCCTTCAGAAAAAAAGTTTGGCAGGAAATAGTCACTTTTCGCAGGTGAAGAGCACATTACACCCATGAATGAAGAATTTCCCCCCCTTTTTTGAAGGAAACAATGAAAGAAAGCAAACGCTTCTCGCTCGAGCTTTTATATTTCGAATTAAATAGCCGAGAGTGCTTTTTAATTTAAATAATTTCAATTACGTTTTAATTTTTATACAAAAGAAAAATAATAAAACAAAGCTTTTTCAACATTTTTCTTTATGAAAAGTTGGATGTTAAAAGACTCAAAACCCTTTTCTCTTATATACGCAAAGCTTATAACAAGGGTCCGTAACCCGCCTCTTTGTGATTTTCCTAAGCTAACACAGTCGACAATTGAGGAAAATTTAAGAGGGTGGCCGACAGTCAACATTAACCGAATTTGTTCTTTCGAGCAATATATTATCTTTATCAAACTATTTCTTTCAACCGACTTGTCGCCGACAGAAAAAATCGTCCGTTCGAGTCGAAAACAAAAACAGGATTTCCTCAATTAAATAAGGCGGAATCACAATATTTTTGAAAAATAAAAAGTGTTTATTTTTAAAAAAATGCGTCGTTCGAGGACGTCGTATTTGGCGTGTGTGCGTGCGCAGCGCGACGGCGAATTTATATCAGTTCGATGTCGAAGTTATGCCAGAAGCGTCGCGACGCCACCCTTTGTAGTTTGTGCTAGTACGCTTTGCATTGTTAATTTTAAAATTTTAAGGTTATGAAATTTCGAAACTTATGAAAAAATAAATCCAACCAACGATGGGTGATACGTTTTGGTCGAAAATTAAATTTCTCGTTAGTGGTTACGCTACGATATTTTTATTAGCTACGTTTTGTTTCATGTGTATGTTGGAAAAACATAAAGATAATGCAAATAATAATAATATTAGTAATAACGTTAACGATAATTCGTGGAAGGAAGGTTTGCATACTAATCGAACACTTATAAGAGATAGTGATCCATTGACTTTAACTTATGCTGGTTTCGTATGGACATCGAATGCATTAAATTGTTCAATGATTCCTGGAGTTAGAGTAAAATCGAAAATCTGCTGACACGCTGACTGGGTGGTACGTTTTATCGATAATCATAATATTATTATTATAATACATAATTAGTAGTTTACTCGTCGTTTTTGTTGTGCATGCCACTTTATATAATATTTCACCTAAAAAGGCCCTAAAGTGCACTTTAGTAGTTAATTTCGCTTTAATATTAAGCGAGCACCCGACAAAATAATCTATGCTAAATTATTCCAAACTAAACTTTTTTTCCAACCCCTCACCCCACATGCAATTTTAATTGATGACGTCACATTAAATTACATTTCTAATGCACACCGTTTGTAGGGGTGTCGTGTAAAATACTTGGTACAATTTTATTACGACTATCGATATGTACCTACGTAGCTTTACTATAGGAAACAATTTAACCGTGTAGCGATAGCTTAGGGACAGATAAGATTCTAGTAATAACCCATTTATTGAACTTGCAGAGAGAGATTCAACTAGAATTAATCTTTATTGCTTTTATACTGCACTCTTAACTGTCTTTAGGTGTTGGAAAATATCGCACCTTTGTTCCCACATTTGAGGGAAAAAAAGCTTGTCCTTAAAATAATTTTCAATTTCTTGCCAAAGT
This sequence comes from Malthinus flaveolus, assembly GCA_950108345.1. Taxonomy (NCBI): domain Eukaryota; kingdom Metazoa; phylum Arthropoda; class Insecta; order Coleoptera; family Cantharidae; genus Malthinus; species Malthinus flaveolus. The sequence continues at coordinate 3,982,475 of OX467289.1, read as the reverse complement.
TTACAAATGAGCAGTAGGCCAGATGTAGACAGTTGGCTAGAAGAGTAATGGGTTTCTAAAGCCTATCGAGTAGTGACAATTATCTAGAAGGGTCAAAAATGGCTTGTCTCAAATATGGTGGTCCTTAGTTGGGTGACCATTTTATCAGACTCACCCCTTAACCAAAACTGACCCAAAACTGGCTTATTCTATCTTGTAGTGACGTCTTAGTCTCCAACAAGCTCATCCTAACTCTTAACCATCAACGTCCTCTTAAGCCTTGAGAAAATCTTAGAAAGCATTAAAAAACGTCTATTTCCAGATAGGACCAATATTTGAGCGCTTTCAAACCTCCACATGTCTTTTAAGTCGTCAAAAATGGTCTTATGAAGCTTCCAAAAATTTTGGATTGCCTTAGAGTGCATGCATTGAAAGTTACTGTTTTCTAAATCACGTGGACTCTCCTGAAAAAATTATAAAAATTGTTTTAGCCTCTCCTGGCTCACCACTGGCTCCTTGAGTCTTATCTGGACTTGACACGATCCAGTAAAACCTTTTAAATCCTTTCATTGCGTTTCAAACCTATCCTGTATTATCGAAGGACCCACAAAAAATTTTAAAAGGAATTTCTTCAAAGTTTCTAAAGTATTGCCTTGTCTAGAGATAAATACTGAAGCTCTATTTGATGGTTTCAGATGACTTTATCTAGTACCATGCAAAATCCTGAAATCATCTACGAGACCATCATATTTCCTAATGGTTCTCCAAGTCCTGACACGACCCAACACAATGTCTCAAATCCTTGAACTGCGTTAGAAAAATTAATTTTGCAATTATCAAGAACTTTTAAGTTTTCCTAAATTGCCTTAGTAGACCGGGAAAATTTCCAAATGTTTTTATTCCATCTCTGATGTCATCCTGGTCACCAATGGCCCTTTATTGGGACCTGCCACCATCTATTTACTATATTCTGCACTCTAGATTATTTAGGGAGGAGTTCTCCTTGCACTTAGGCCACTTAATCGAGCCCATTGTACTACCTCCAAGCGGCCTCCCTGAGTCCATCAGATCTCGGGTTCATTCTAGGTAAACTCCATCATCTATCTACTATAAATATCTCAGCTCATCGAAATCATCACATCTCCCCTGAGCCTAAACAGGATCCGGCAAGGGTTCCTTACACTGTTTTGGAATAAAATTAAAGATTGGGTCTTTATTAAGCTCGGGCACTATCTATCTACTATATTCTGATTTTTAGATTATTTAGGGAGGGGAGCAACCTCTCTGCACTTAAGCCACTTAATCGGGCTTATTATACTACCTCCAAGCGGCCTCCCCGTGCTAATCAAATCTCGAGTTCATCCTAGGATGAACTCTATCTATCTACTATATCTCAGCTCATCGAAATCATCACATCTCCCCTTAGCCTAGACAGGGTCCGGTATGAGCCCCTTACACTGTTTTGGAATAAAAATGTAAGATATATTGTGCCTCTCAAAGTCTTTTAACTCTTAACTGCCTTCGAAGCTTTGGTATCTCTGTATCGTATCGAAACAATGACCTTCAGATCTACCGTGGGATCTTAGAGAACTTTGTAAAGTGTCTTTGACGCCTCCATGCTCATTCCAATGATTTTAAGTTCTTATTATGTTCTTCTCATGCTTTTTAAAACTTGTAGGTAATGCCCCAAAACTTACCGACTTTCTTGAAATTTTATTGGAGTTTTCGTATCATTCTGAACAGATTTACAAAAATCAGGTTTGGTAACCTCCAAGACTATCGAAACCATTACAGGTCTCTTCAGTACTGACGACTGACACGGCTTTTTGTATCCATCGGAACAAAGACTTCAGATCGACTACGTGCTCTTTTAGAAGTGTTTTTGACACTTGAATGCTCATCCTAACCATTTTAAGGCACTTAAGGTTCTTCAATGCTTCTTCAACGCTCTAACGCTCTAAATCTTATCGAGTTCCTTTTAAAGCCCTTGTAAGTTCTAACACTGTTCTCTTCTGTTAACCTTTTTAAACCTTTTAATTACATCAGAACAATTACTGTCAGATTCACCACGAGTTTAAATTAAAATTAAAGATGTTTGTGGCCCCTCCAAGCTCATCGTAGTTATCTCAGGTCCCGGAAGCCCCAAAACTTTGTAAATCCTTGTAGGTATTGCATTTGAGATGGATCATCGCATTAAAAAGATGCAACATTTAACAAATTTTTAACAATTTCCCATCATATTCATCGCTTAAAGCTTAAAGTAATGACGAATGACGAGATTTGCGAATATTACGCAATTTGGCATTTTCTTTTTCAATTTCCTAAGGTGTAATCAGAACAAAGAAATGAAAGTATTAATAAATAAGTTTCTGAACTAATAAAAGAAAAAGCGCCAAAAGAGCACGAAGCGTATCTTAAAAATAAATTTTTGATTTGAAGGAAGCGGTGCACATTTATTAAGTGATTGCTTTTACTTGCGGGCCCACGAAGCCCTATTTATGTAAGCTATTTCTACATAAGAAGAGGCCTTATATACGAGTAGGTACATCGTTTCGTAAGATTCATGAAGTTTTTTAATTTGCCATTACCCTGAAAAAGTTTTAGGTAGTACATTGTAGTCTAGGAGGGCTTCTTTGGAGCTTATCCTAAGCTCTCATAGTCTACTGCACATTTTTATAAGCTCAGTATTACCTTATTTTCGCGTAGTTTTACTCTTTAAAACAATTTATTCTTTTTGTACCACCTGTAGAGGATTATAAAAATTTAAGCAACCATGCAAAACCTTGCTGTCACCTTGCTCTTCCTATTTAGTTCCAGTTGTGCATGCACTTTTTTTTTGTTCGGCTCATCGATAGTTCGACTCGGATTAATTTCCCAATTTTTCCTACAAAATTAAGAAGGAAGAAGTTCGTATCAACATCTCGATTCGCATCCAAACGACTTGATATTCATAACCTTTTTATTCGCCTTTTCATATTTTTCATTCTTAATTAAAAAGCGGGTTGCGATGGAGCTCGTCCAAAAAAAATAATAAGTCTTCCGTGTAAAAATGTAAGTTTAATAAAAACTGATATAGGTAGTACCTCTAAATAAATCCTATAGTTAAAAAGAAATTAATTAAAAACTTTTTAATGCAAGCTAATGTAGATTGAAACTTAGCAGGGGGAAAAAAATAAGTTTTTCTTTTGGAAAGTAAATTGGGTATGATCAATAATGTAGTCTTGTATTTTATTATTCTCCCCGATTGGTTCATAACTAGATTTTCAATTTTCCATTTGGAAAATTCCATTTTGATCTAATGAATAAATTATTGCCATTTCTATTATATTTATTATTTCCTCTCAACTTTAATAAACTCGTTGAAATAAATAATGTAAGGTTTTCCAGATCTGCTTTTAACACGCGTCAAAATGGCTTATATAAAGGAGTCAATTGGAGTTAATTTTAGAGAGAAAGGTGTAATTTGGTTTGTCGTCAGGCACTGTTTTCTCATACTAAACGTGAAAACAGGTATATAGGGTTGAAATCAAGTCAGGATCTTCTATAATATTTTTTTATTTATAAAGTTGTCTGTTTAATCACTAATTAGTAGTAGTCCAGTCACTAGAGAAAAATACCTAAGAGGCAAATCTAAGAAAAAAATATAGACGTTTTTTCTATATCGTTCCTTTTTTATATTTTTGGAAGCTGAATCCGAACTTTCCTCGTAAAAGTGCCACATTGTGAGAAAATTGTAAAAAACTGAAAAAAAAGTTAATTCGTAGTTTTTTGCTTATAACTTGAAAACTACGCACTTTTGAAGAAAAGTACTTCTATACAAAAACAAACTGCATAAAATTTTCCACAAATTATGTTTATGAGGTTTTTTCAGATAAATGGTTTAGGCGCTAGAGCGCGTCAAAGTTTATTGAGTCTTGATGTTTAAGGAGGTAATTAATTAATTAATTAGGTAATTAGGTAGTTAATTAAAATAATTAAATATTAACATAGATATTGTAAAAATAAAGCTCACCACGAGAAATGAAAATCTTGTTCTTGGCTTAGCGCTACTTAGGCTCTCCCTACAAGGGAGGAAGTGTTCTATCTAGAGTCTAACCTAAACCGTACTTCTGATATGACGTTAAAAATAAATTTCAACTCGCTTTAGCATATAAACTGTTAGTTTTATGAAAAAAATCTTAGAGACATAATTTGTAGGAAATTTAATGTATTTTATTTTTTTATAAAAACACTTTTCTCTAAAACTGGGTAGTTTCTGCGAAAGAAGCGAAAAACTAAAAAAGTCACTTTTTTGGTCGATTTTGAAATTCTCATCAAAATTAAACGCGCTCTAGTGCCTAAACCGTTCATCTGAAGAAGAAACTTAACTAACATAATTTGTAAAAAATTTTATTTAGTTTATTTTTGTGTAAACACACTTTTCTTGTAAAATGTGTTGTTTCCCCGTTATGAGCGGAAAACTATAAAAACACTGCTTTCTAGACCCATTTTGGAATTTTTGTCTAACTTTGGCGCGCTTTAGCGCCTAAACCGCCTGTCTGAAATAAAACTTAACAAACGTAATTTATAGAAAATTTAATGCAGCTAATTTTGGTATAAATACACTTTTGTGTAAGGTGTCTAGTTTCCGAATGCAAAGTGAAAAACTAAAAAACTGCGTTTTATTCCGATTTTAGAACTTTTGTAAAATTTTAACGCGCTCTAGAACCTAAATCTGAAAAAAAACCTAAGAAACATAATATGTAGAGCATTTAATGTAGTTTATTTTTGAATAAAACCACTTTTTTCTAAAAGTGTCTAGTTTCCGAATTATAAGCGAAAAACTAAAAAATGGTGTTTTTGGTCGTTTTTGAATTTTCGTCAAACCTTTAACGTCCTCTAGAGACTAAACCGCTCGTCTTAAAAAAACCTAAACAACGTAATTTGTAAAAAATTTATTGTAGATAATTTTTAGATAAATATACTTTGCGGAAAAGTGTTTAGTTTTTAAATTATAACTAAAAAGAACTGCTTTTCTGGTCAATTTCAGAATTTTCCCAAATTTTAACGCGCTTTAGCGCCTTTAGCACTTTAATCTAAATTTCTAGAAAATTTATTGTAAGTAGCTTATTTTTGTATACAAACACGTTTGTTAAAAGTGTCTAGTTTCCGAATGATAAGCGAAAAACTAAATAAAACTGTTTTTTGGCCGATTTTAGAAATTTTCTCAAATTTTAACGCGTTTTAGCGCTTAAATCGGTCATTTGAAGAAAAAAACCTTAAAAACATAATTTATAGAGAATTTAATGTAGTAGTTTATTTTTGTATTAAAACATTATTTTCAAAATGTGCTTAGTTTCGGAATTATAAGCGAAACACTAAAAAACGGCCTCTTTGGTCGATTTAAGAGTTTTTATCAAATTTTAACGCCCTCTAGAGCCTAAACTGTTTATCTGAAGAAAAGACCTAAAAAGTGTAGTTTGCGCAAAATTTAATTTAGTTTATTTTTGTATAAGAACACTTTTTTCAAAAGTGTCGAGTTTCCGAATTATTGATGAAAAACTAGAAAACTGCTTTCTTGACCTATTTTAGAATTTTCATCAAACTTCAACGTTCTCTAGCGCCTAATCCGGTTTTCTGTAGAAAAAACCTAAGAAACACAGTTGGTAGAAAATTTTATGTTGTTTATTTTTGTATAAAACACTTTTCTCCAAAAGTGTCGAGTTTGCGAATTATTGCGGAAAAACTAAAAAACTGCATTTTTGGTCAATTTTAAAACTTTCATCAAACTTGAACGCCTTCTAGACCTAAACCGTTTGTTTGCAAAAAAAACCTAAAAACATAGTTTGTAGAAAATTTTATGTAGTTTATTTTCGTATAAAAACAATTTTTTTCACAAGTGTCGAGTTTTCGAATTATTAACGAAAAACTAAAAAACTGCTTTTTTGACCGATTGTGGAATTTTCTTCAAACTTTAACGCTCTCTAGCGCCTAAACGGTGCATCTGAAGAAAAAATCTAGGAAATATAATTTGTAGAAAATTTAATGTGTTTTATTTTTGTATAGAAACACTTTTCTTGAAAAGTGCGTAGTTTTTAAGTTATAATCAAAAAACTAAAGAAAAATAGCATTTTTTGGCAACTTTCCGCAATTTTCTCAGAACGCATTATTATTGCGCTGAGGCTGGCCCCCAGTAGTTTCTTGCACTCTTACCTTATATTTGTACTAAGAGTACAATGAGGTTTAAGAGCCCACAAATGGAGGTCTCTGTCGAGTTTTGGAAGTCTTCAGAAAAAAATGAATTACGAGAAAGCATCGACATTACCATTCGAACCATTCCTTTTTTATCCTTCTAATTAAATCACCGACTATTGAAATTATTTACGGTTGCGATTTTTCTTTTCCTCTTTGTTAGAGCATAACCGAAACTTCTTACAAGCGAAGAGATGTATAAACAACGTACGACTTTGACAAACATTTCTTAAAAGGTAAACACAAATCAAATTTTAGTATTTTTTTGCCAATGCTCGAACAAAACTTAATTCAATGAAGAGACTAAAGATATATAAAAAAAGATCCAACAACTTTGTTAATGTCAGGAGAAAAAAAAAGGTTTTTCGTCTTTAGAAATGCGCTTTTTGGAAATTATTTGCTTTCAACTTCAATTTTCCTTATAATTAATTACTATCGCGAAAATTAATTAAAACGAAAAAAATCATTAATCAAACTAAGTTAATATAAAAATATTTCTTTTTTGGCGCCTTTTCACCACTTAACGAGTAAGCGAGATAATTTTTTTTTCTATAAGGAATTTAGTCGTCTTCAGTATAAAGTCAAATCCCTGTTGGTATTTATATTGTCGAAGTTATATTCCGAATATATGGTGATGTGCTTGTCAGCATTTCCATTAGCTTTACCGACATGCAAAACGTTCGCCACAGATTTAACTCAATTTGAGTTTGATGATAGGTACAACAAACTTTTCAAAAGACATTAGAGACTTAAATGGCTCGAATACGCATCAGCGTCCTCATATATTATTTATTTTACACCAAGTTTCAAACATAATTTTATGAATGACTAATTAATTCGTTTTAATTTGTAAATAATCAAACGTATATTTCGTCATTTCGGTATAATTCGATTGCATTATCAACACTTTTCGTTTTAACTCCAAACCAACCATCGTAAATTCAATTTGCCAAATAAATTAATTTCAATTTTTCCGCTTTCTGAAGTTTGATGCAATTTCGAGAAGCTTTTCTTCCGTACAAACTTCAAAAATTATTTTCATCACTTTTTATGAGTTTTACTGCACTCAGAAGGCACCTATAGCTTTAGGCGAGCTCATTGATGGATAGAAAAAAATCTTAAAGTGCCAGTCAGACTGTAAACAACACTTGAGTCCTTAAAACTCAACAACCTGAGACCCTGAGAGCTTTCTCCATCTGTGGATTGCTTCGGACAGGGCGGCTATCTGCGAGGCGACTAAAGGTGTCCATCCACGCACAGTCGACCTGCAGTTCCAGGATTGTACGATCTGAACTGACGACGATGTTAACCGTATTTTTTCTCAAACTGTCTGTACCTATGTCTTCTTGCCAATCTTTTCTTGCCTTATTTTCGCTGCTTTTCGTTGGGTATTCCTCTTCTCACTGAAGTCGTTTATGTGGGCGTGTGAAGTCTTGGAGAAGAGTCCAATTTGTAGCCCTTCAAAGTTTTTTCTCTTAATATTATGAAAACGTGCCGCTCAAACATAACGAGGCAGAAGTTACTGAAAGTTTGTAACAAATGTAACGGCATCCTGAAAACAATATTCATTGTCTTTGTGCTCTTTTGTTTAAGCAGCGTTCAAAGACCAGCTGACTATGACGTTTATTTACATCCAAAAATTTACTGGGCCGTTCTCGTCTTTTAATAAAACCCAAATTATTAAAACAAAGTAAACACATTGTTTCAAAAGTATCTCTTTATCTCGATAACAAAAGGTAAGCTCATTAAGTAAAATACGAAAATTTTGCCCTTTTATTATTTATTCTGTGCCGAAATTTTACTAAAATATTAGATATTAATAAATTAGGCGAATTTACTCTATGAGTAGATTTCGGTTGAAGTTTAAACTCTTAAAAGATTAATATCTGTTACTATTATTTAAAATGGTAATTTCGTTTATTATTCAAAACTAAAATTCCCAAACACGTTTTGGCAAAGTTTATTATACGTACAGGTTATCTAACGTTGGAAACTTTGTTCTACAATAATATTCGAGTCAAAATAAATTTAATTAATTTACGCTTTTAACTGAAAAACACCTTTCCGTTTCAATCTCTGACAGTTTTCAATTCATTCGTGTCGTTCGTTCTGTTTGGTGTTTACTTTCCTCTTTTTATATACAAATTTGTGTTTTTTGGTGTTTTTAATGTTAAATTGCATTTTATTGCCAAGTGAGGTAGACGTAATTTAAATTAAATTTAAAAATATAAACGGAAAACTTGCCCGTCCCGTTACAACTATAGCCGACAAAAGAGACAGGGATAGGGTTACATTTTAAATTACACAACAAACCCATGTGACTTTTGTTAACTTTGTACTAGGTATGTGTGTTGTAGATTGATTTTGTGTCAAGGTGCGACTCTTGGGAATAATGTAATTAAAATTTTGTCCCATCGCATTTGTTTAGGTAGGTGTTACAGCACACCGTCTCTTTTTATTAAGGGTCGTCTCAAAAATCTCAACGACTGCGCCATGTCAATGAAGACATAGTATAACAAATTAACCCATTTAAGTTTATACGCGCAGTGTAAATCTATGAAATTCTCTGTACCGTGTGTTGATTGAAATTTGAGACATTTGAGACGGTTTAGATATAATTAGCTGTAAATGGTGACTCTCTTAATTATGTTAGAAGAAAACACTAAACACGATATTTGTTCAGCACTAAAAACTGCATCTCATGCGCACTTTAATTTTGTAATTCACGTCTCAATTATTACGAAAATCTCAAAATAGTTTGTGATAATTGATAAAACGGTTTAGATATAATTAGCTGTAAATGGTGACTCTCCTAATTATGTTAGAAGAAAACACTAAACACGATATTTGTTCAGCACTAAAAACTGCATCTCATGCGTACTTTAATTTTGCAATTCATGCCTCAATTATTACAAAAATCTAGAAATGGTTTGAGTGCTAATTAATAAACGGTTTAGATATGATTAGCTGTAAATGGTGACTCTCCTGATTAAATTAGAAGAAAACACTAAACACGATATTTGTTCAGCACTAAAAAATGCATCTCATGCGTACTTTAATTTTGTAATTCATGCCTCAATTATTACGAAAATCTGAAAATGGGTCGAGTGATAATTAGTAAACGGTTTAGATATAATTAGCTGTAAATGGTGACTCTCCTGATTACATTAGAAGAAAACACTAAACACGATATTTGTTCAGCACTAAAAACTGCATCTCATGCGTACTTTAATTTTGTAATTTATGCCTCAATTATTACGAAAATCTGAAAATGGGTCGAGTGATAATTAGTAAACGGTTTAGATATAATTAGCTGTAAATGGTGACTTTCCTGATTACATTAGAAGAAAACACTAAACACGATATTCGTTCAGCACTAAAAAATGCATCTCATGCGTACTTTAATTTTGTAATTCATGCCTCAATTATTACGAAAATCTGAAAATGGGTCGAGTGATAATTAGTAAACGGTTTAGATATAATTAGCTGTAAATGGTGACTCTCCTGATTACATTAGAAGAAAACACTAAACACGATATTTGTTCAGCACTAAAAAATGCATCTCATGCGTACTTTAATTTTGTAATTTATGCCTCAATTATTACAAAAATCTAGAAATGGTTTGAGTGCTAATTAATAAACGGTTTAGATATAATTAGCTGTAAAAGGTGACTCTCTTGATTACATTAGAAGAAAACACTAAACATGATATTTGTTCAGCACTAAAAACTGCATCTCATGCGTACTTTAATTTTCTAATTCACGTCTCAATTATTACGAAAATCTCAAAATAGTTTGTGATAATTGATAAAACGGTTTAGATATAATTAGCTGTAAATGGCGACTCTCCTGATTACATTAGAAGAAAACACTAAACACGATATTTGTTCAGCACTAAAAACTGCATCTCATGCGTACTTTAATTTTGTAATTTATGCCTCAATTATTTCGAAAATCTAAAAATGGGTCGAGTGATTATTAGTAAACGGTTTAGATATAATTAGCTGTAAATGGTGACTTTCCTGATTACATTAGAAGAAAACACTAAACACGATATTCGTTCAGCACTAAAAACTGCATCTCATGCGTACTTTAATTTTGTAATTCATGCCTCAATTATTACGAAAATCTGAAAATGGGTCGAGTGATAATTAGTAAACGGTTTAGATATAATTAGCTGTAAATGGTGACTCTCCTGATTACATTAGAAGAAAACACTAAACACGATATTTGTTCAGCACTAAAAACTGCATCTCGTGCGTACTTTAATTTTGTAATTTATGCCTCAATTATTTCGAAAATCTAAAAATGGGTCGAGTGATTATTAGTAAACGGTTTAGATATAATTAGCTGTAAAAGGTGACTCTCTTGATTACATTAGAAGAAAACACTAAACATGATATTTGTTCAGCACTAAAAACTGCATCTCATGCGTACTTTAATTTTCTAATTCACGTCTCAATTATTACGAAAATCTCAAAATAGTTTGTGATAATTGATAAAACGGTTTAGATATAATTAGCTGTAAATGGCGACTCTCCTGATTACATTAGAAGAAAACACTAAACACGATATTTGTTCAGCACTAAAAACTGCATCTCATGCGTACTTTAATTTTGTAATTTATGCCTCAATTATTTCGAAAATCTAAAAATGGGTCGAGTGATTATTAGTAAACGGTTTAGATATAATTAGCTGTAAATGGTGACTTTCCTGATTACATTAGAAGAAAACACTAAACACGATATTCGTTCAGCACTAAAAACTGCATCTCATGCGTACTTTAATTTTGTAATTCATGCCTCAATTATTACGAAAATCTGAAAATGGGTCGAGTGATAATTAGTAAACGGTTTAGATATAATTAGCTGTAAATGGTGACTCTCCTGATTACATTAGAAGAAAACACTAAACACGATATTTGTTCAGCACTAAAAACTGCATCTCGTGCGTACTTTAATTTTGTAATTTATGCCTCAATTATTTCGAAAATCTAAAAATGGGTCGAGTGATTATTAGTAAACGGTTTAGATATAATTAGCTGTAAATGGTGACTTTCCTGATTACATTAGAAGAAAACACTAAACACGATATTCGTACAGCACTAAAAACTGCATTTCATGCGTACTTTAATTTTGTAATATATGCCTCAATTATTACAAAAATCTAGAAATGGTTTGAGTGCTAATTAATAAACGGTTTGGATATAATTAGCTGTGAATGGCGACTCTCCTGATTACATTAGAAGAAAACACTAAACACGATATTTGTTCAGCACTAAAAAATGCATCTCATGCGTACTTTAATTTTGTAATTTATGCCTCAATTATTACAAAAATCTAGAAATGGTTTGAGTGCTAATTAATAAACGGTTTAGATATAATTAGCTGTAAATGGTGACTCTCCTGATTACATTAGAAGAAAACACTAAACACGATATTTGTTCAGCACTAAAAACTGCATCTCATGCGTACTTTAATATTGTAATTTATGCCTCAATTATTACAAAATCTAGAAATGGTTTGAGTGCTAATTAATAAACGGTTTGGATATAATTAGCTGTGAATGGCGACTCTCCTGATTACATTAGAAGAAAACACTAAACACGATATTTGTTCAGCACTAAAAAATGCATCTCATGCGTACTTTAATTTTGTAATTTATGCCTCAATTATTACAAAAATCTAGATATGGTTTGAGTGCTAATTAATAAACGGTTTAGATATAATTAGCTGTAAATGGTGACTCTCTTGATTACATTAGAAGAAAACACTAAACACGATATTTGTTCAGCACTAAAAACTGCATCTCATGCGTACTTTAATTTTCTAATTCACGTCTCAATTATTACGAAAATCTCAAAATAGTTTGTGATAATTGATAAAACGGTTTAGATATAATTAGCTGTAAATGGCGACTCTCCTGATTACATTAGAAGAAAACACTAAACACGATATTTGTTCAGCACTAAAAAATGCATCTCATGCGTACTTTAATTTTGTAATTTATGCCTCAATTATTACAAAAATCTAGAAATGGTTTGAGTGCTAATTAATAAACGGTTTGGATATAATTAGCTGTGAATGGCGACTCTCCTGATTACATTAGAAGAAAACACTAAACACAATATTTGTTCAGCACTAAAAACTGCATCTCATGCGTACTTTAATTTTGTAATTCATGCCTCAATTATTACGAAAATTAAAAAAATGGTTCGAGTGGTAATTAATACACGTTTTAGATATAATTAGCTGTAAATGGCGACTTTCCTAATTATGTTAGAAGAAAACACTAAACACGATATTCGTTCAGCACTAAAAACTGCATCTTATTCGTATTTTATAATTTGATATTTGGTCTCCAGTTTGTTACTATTTAGCTGTATGTATTGGCCTAGTTATTAGAGAAGTCAATATTCGGTCAAAATTGATTTCACACGCCATTTCATTGTATATCAAAAACGTAAACCATTTTACACCTACATCCTGTATAGTAGAAGTTAAAAGATTTGTTGGGGATGTAAAAAAATATGGTAATAAGTACATTACGAGTTTAGAGCTTTTTACCATTAGATGTATGCCTTTTAGTAGTATACGTCTCCCTTTACAGGGCAAATACCACGTAAGTGCAACTAACGTTTCATCTTTTCCCATTGTGTTTACTTTGATACACAACAATTTTGTTACCATAAAATCTAAATACAAAACATAAATAATCAGTATTTCAACTTTAGCGAAAGTATTAAGTATCGTTCGCCTTTTCTAATAATTTTTTCATTTACTCATCTTCAACAGTTTCACTTCGTAACAGAAATTAATTTCGTTTCGAGTGTTATTTAAACCAAACATTGTAGTAATTAAAAAAAAATTTACTTCTTCATCTTAATTAAAGGGCTTGCGTAAAAAAGAAACTTTTTTTAATTACAAAACTTTGCTAATTTGCCCTTTAAATATTATTACTTGTAAGAACGGTTGTTTTTTCCGACTTATTAACAACGTTCCTATGAGTTTTTTGGAGCCAATGTTATTACTTTTTATTCCAAGTAGAGGTGAGCTCGATATAAATCACGCTCGCCTTTTGATTTAACAATTATGTCATATATTATTCGCACTTCACTATGAAATTGCATCTAAAATTTAAATGAATGAGTTTTAGAGAACCCTCCAGTTTTAGGAAGCTTTATACAAATAGTGAGGCATTAATTTCAATTTTTGTTCCAAACAGTTGAGATTTCCCCAGACGTGTATTGTTGGAAATAATATTAAAAAAACATTTTTTTTAAACGCGACTTTATTTATAAGTTTAAAAAATATTACGTTTGTTTACTTTTCGTTATATTTATTGCTAGAGGGCTCTTTAATTTTTAAGTTTGAAAAAGTGCGGTGATATTGTGGAGGTGGTCGTTTAATAATTCACTTTTCAATCAATAAACGTTTCTACGACTATTTTTGCCCCTGATACTTATGCAACCAACGAAACTGTTTCACGCGCTGTTTTCTCTGTGACATTCTTCGTGAAGGCAGTAATTATAACAATATTCGTATTTTTGTTTACTTATCGGAACTCTACCTGCGAGTTGTCAATTAGAGGTTGACTTTGATTTTATTTCGCGATGTTGCGACACGGGCTTATCATTTAATAAAAATTCAGCAGAAAAACAGATCCTCCGATAGAAAACGGTTGGGCAGAAAAGCTTCTTTTAAGAGGATTGCTAATGTTGTTGGATAAATCTCAATAGTAAATTTAGAAAATTTTTAAGATCGTAACAAAATGAGCGTTTTTGAAGAAAAAAAATATTAAATAAACAATAACGCTCGGATAAGCTCGTACAAATACATTTATTTTTTCCCCTCTAAAATACATTTGTAAAGTAACGCTTTTAATATGTCTGCTATAAATATGTATGACAATAAACGCCTAGGGTGAATTTGAACAAAAAATTTCTTTTGTTGTTATAACAGAGAATACAGATCATAGCAGTTTGTGCCCGTCTAAATACGGAAGTTGCATAATGATGATGAGCTTGTCTGTTATTTCAGCACCGGCAAAATTAAAACGTCATCTCCATCCCCCCACTTCTCTACATTCTAATAATTAAAAGCAAACACTTTTAAAACATTCTACTAATAGCGATAGTTTACTTTTAAAATATTAACTACAACTGCAATTAATTAAAGTTTCTCCATTAATTTAAATTAAAAGCACGTACGTTTGAATTTTCAAATCCTTCATTTACGTAAGTAATTGTAGAGCCTAAATGTAATACCGATACCAATACCATTTTCGTTACGTATAATGAAATATCTTTGCCAAATTGCACCTGATGCTCAAACAAATTACCATAATTATCTACAAATTTGTAACATCGTAGCATCCGTGTTCTAAAATAAATTTTAATTGCAAATTACTGAAGTATAAATTACAATTTTGGGGAAAATAATTTTTTTTCCCATTCAAAAAGGATCAAACCGAAAGAAAAAAAATAAACCCATTTGGTCTTTTTGTCACATTACAGCTTTTCTACAGAGTAAGCTTTAGAGGGATAAAAGAAATCGACGAGAGGCAAAAAAATTTAAATTCAAAAAGTACAATTTTTAGAATATTATCTTTTGATTTACTTTAAAATTTTTGTCAAATACAGTATTTTCTTTCGCAACCGTTCATTTGAATAAACGTTATTCTTGTCGTTTTTTTCCTTCATTTTTCTCTCCTTATTCCCTTTGAAATCATACGATTCAAAGGCTTAATGTGAATCAATTGTACTTTTGAGGAGAAGATTGTATTTAAAAGAATATCATAATACAATCTCGAATGGAATTCATTTTTCGTGTTGTTTCAAATAATTATTTACATCTCAATGAAGAGAAGAGATACTTTATTTGAGGGTTTATTTTTCTTATTTAAAAGAGCACGACTAAGTGGCAGTTGAAATGCGGAACTGGACAAAAGTTTATATTTTATTCGATTTAGATATTTCCTTTTGACCTGTGCAACAGACAGTTGTGTAGATTCACTAATAAACAGTGCCCTAGTGTATTTACGGGGTTCACTAAACAAAGTCCTCAAAAGGGTTAAAAATAGTTCTAACTCCCGACCTAACGAAAATTCCGAAAATATAATAAATTCCGGCAAATATAATTTTGGCCAGAGCTCAAAGGGGTACAATCAACACCCGGTGTATGTAATAGAATGAGTTTTACTCTTTGCAGAGAATGAATTGTCAAAGGCGTTCGAAAGTTCGAAAAAAATTAATTTTAATGATAGGAGTGCTCAGAAGTCTTTAAGTAGTAAATTAAGACGGTTAATAATTTGAAACTGAGCTCCGTTGTAGTCTGAGAATGTAAAATCATGACTTTATGTTAATAATTAAAGTACTTCTACCCCTAGACGAGAAATAAATTTTCAAAAATACGGAAATTCTAGAAAAAATTCTAGAGGTACTAGTGCTCACCGCTCTCCAAGTAATGAATTAAAAAGAAGAAAAATTGAATAATACGTCGGATCAGAGTTAAAAGAGGTTTAATAGACACCCTGTGTAATAATTTAAACACCCTTTAGCAAAAAATTAATTAACAAAAAGTCTGAACATTGGTAAAAAAATTGATTTGGGTGATAGTAGTGCTCAAAAGTCGCTAATAGGAAGTAAATTAAGACGGGGGTTAACTTCAAACTGAGCTCAATCGTAGCCCAAAGATGTGAGATCATCACCCTGTGTTAATAATTAAAGTAATCCCACCCCAAGACGAGAAATAAATTTTTAGAAAGATCGGAAATGCAAGATCAATTCCTAAGGGTAGTAGTGTTCACAGCTTTCTAAAAGTATTGAATTAAGATGGGGGAAAGTTTAAAAACACGTTGAGCTAGGAGTAACAGAAGTGAAATATACCCCCTGTGTTTAAATTAAAATAGTTT
The DNA here is from genome assembly GCA_950108345.1 of Malthinus flaveolus. Taxonomy (NCBI): domain Eukaryota; kingdom Metazoa; phylum Arthropoda; class Insecta; order Coleoptera; family Cantharidae; genus Malthinus; species Malthinus flaveolus. The sequence continues at coordinate 3,966,353 of OX467289.1, read as the reverse complement.
CACCCTTTGGCAGAAGATAAATTAACAAAAACGTCTGAACATTCGTAAAAAAATTGATTTGGGTGATAGTAGTGCTGAAAAGTTCCTAAGTAGTAAATTAAGGCCGGGGTTAATTTAAAACTGGTCTTAAATGTAGTCCAAAGATGTGAAATCATCACCGTGTATTAACAATTTAATTAATCCCACCCCTAGACGAGAAATGAATTTTCACAAATATCGGAAATGCAAGAAAAATTGGCAAGGGTAGTTTGTAGTGCTCACAGCTCTATAAGTATTGAATTAAGATGGGGTAAAATTTAAAATCACGTTGAGTTAGGGGTAACAGAAGTTAAATATACCTCCTGTGTAAAAATTAAAATAGAGTCACCCTTTGGCAGAACATAAATTAACAAAAACGTCTGAACATTCGTAAAAAATTGATTTGAGCGATAGTAGTGCTGAAAAGTCCCTAAGTAGTCAATTAAGACTGGAGTTAATTTCAAATTGGGTCAATCGTAGCCCAAAGATGTGAGATCATCACCCTGTGTTAATAATTAAAGTAATCCCACCCCTATACAGGAAATAAATTTTCAGAAATATCGGAAATGCAAGCAAGATTGCTAAGGGTAGTAGTGTTCACAGCTCTCTAAGTATTGACTTAAGACGGGAGAAAATTTAAAAACACGTTGAGCTAGGAGTAACAGAAGTGAAATATACCCCCTGTGTTAAAATTAAAATAGTTTCATCCTTTAGCAGAACATAAATTAACAGAAACGTCTGAACATTCGTAAAAAATTGATCTGAGTGATAGTAGTGCTGAAAAGTCCTTAAGTAGTAAGTTAAGACTGGAGTAAATTTCAAATCATCACCCTGTGTTAATAATTAAAGCAATCCCACCCCTAGTATACGGGAAATAAATTTTTAGAAATATCGGAAATGCAAGAAAAATTCCTAAGGGTAGTAGTGTTTACAGCTCTCTAAAAGTATTGAATTACGATGGGGGTAAGTTTAAAAGCACGTTGAGCTAGGAGTAACAGAAGTGAAGTATACCCCCTGTGTTAAAATTAAAATAGTTTCACCCTTTGGCAGAACATAAATTAACAAAAACGTCTGAATATTTGTAAAAAAATTGATTTGGGTGATAGTGGTGCTGAAAAGTCCCTAAGTAGTAAATTAAGACCGGGGCTAATTTAAAACTGGGCTCAATTGTAGTCCAAAGATGGGAAATCATTACCCCGTGTTAATAATTAAATTAATCCCACCCCTATACGGGAAATAAATTTTTAAAAATATCGGAAATGTAAGCAAGATTGCTAAAGGTAGTAGTGTTCACAGCTCTCTAAGTATTGACTTAAGACGGGAGAATATTTAAAAACACGTTGAGCTAGGAGTAACAGAAGTGAAATATACCCCCTGTGATAAAACTAAAATAGTTTCACCCTTTAGGAGAACATAAATTAATAAACACGTCTGAACTTTCCTATAAAATTGATTTGGGTGATACTAGTGCTGAAAAGTCCCTAAGTAGTAAATTAAGACCGGGGTTAATTTCAAACTGGGCTCAATTGTAGTCCAAAGATGTGAAATTATCACTCTGTGTTAATAATTAAAGTAATCCCACCCCTATACCGGAAATAAATTTTCAGAAATATTGGAAATGCAAGAAAAATTGCCAAGAGTAGAAGTGTTTACAGCTCTATAAGTATTGAATTAAGACGGGGAGAAATTTAAAAACTCGTCCAGCTAGGAGTAACAGAAGTGAAATATACCCCCTGATGTGTTAAAATTAACCTAGTTTCATCTTTTGGCAGAACATAAATTTACAAAAGCGTCTGAACTCTCGTAAAAAATTAATTTGGGTGATAGTAGTGCTGAAAAGTCCTTAAGTAGTAAATTAAGACCGAGGTTAATTTCAAACTGGGCTCAATTGTAGTTCAAAGATGTGAAATCATCACCTTGCGTTAATAATTAAATTAATTCCACCCCTAGATGAAAAATGGATTTTCAGAAATATCGGAAATGCAAGAAAAATTGCCAAGGGTAGAAGTGTTTACAGCTCTTTAAGTATTGAATTAAGACGGGGTAAAATTTAAAATATGTTGAGCTAGGGGTAACAGAAGTTAAATATGCTCCCTGTGTTATAATTAAAATCTTTTCACCTTTTGGCAGAACATAAAATAACAAAAACGTCTGAATATTTGTAAAAAAATTGATTTAGGTGATAGTAGTGCTGAAAAGCCCTTAAGTAGTAAATTAAGGCCGGGGTTAACTTCAAACTGAGCTCAATCGTAGCCAAAAGATGTGAAATCATCACATCACATCACCCTGTGTTAATAATTAAAGTAATCCTACCCCTATACGAGAAATAAATTTTCAGAAAGATCGGAAATGCAAGAAAAATTTCCAAGGGTAGAAGTGTTCACAGATCTCTAAGTAATTAATTAAAAAGGTGAAAAGTTTAAAAATACGTTAGACTAGAGGTTAAACATACACCCTGTATAATAATTGAAATAGTTAATCGTAATCCCACCCTTAAACGACAAGAAAATTCAAGAAATCTGCTAGGAATAGTTAGGAGTGTTCAGGCAATCTGCGACATGGATATATTTAATTGAGCCATTTGAGACCCCAAAGATGTTAAATCAACACCCTGTTAGTATTTTAAACAATTTCTTGAACAACTTTTCAGGGGACTCAAATTGTTCCTCATATTGCGGTTTTTAGTTTTTGAGAGAAGAAAAGAGCCAATTATTGTTTGTTTGTCGTTAATCGTAAGAGGCACAAGGTGATTTGTTTCAATGTCTAATTTATACGGAAATTCAAACAAATTCAATGAGCACTTAGGAGTTTGAATACGCATCCCTTGAACTGAACACATCTAAAAGGAGTAAAGAGAATATCGGCAAAGCTCATCTAAATGAAGATAGGGTCAAGTAAAGTACACGCATATCTTTGAATCCTTCAAGTGCATTTGTAAAGGGGTGAAAACCTACACTATAAAAAATATTGCGGAGCTATACAGTAATATACAGCCTGGTTCAAAACAACCCCTCATATGTCGAGGACCATTGAAGATATCGACTTGCAATAAAAATTAGTCAATTCAGCAAAGGAAGTAACGTTTGAGTTGAAAAAGTTTGGCAGCTTTTGAAGGGCTCTTAATACGAGAGCTCCAGTCCTGAGGCTCTGCTCTTTAAATCGATTGGTTTAGGTGATACAAAGGGGTAATTGTGGGGTTTTAAGTCGGCCTGTAAGTACATAGTGCACATCTTGGTTTTTTTACCACTTATAGTTTTAATCTTTTGTTCTTATAAGTTTACACTTTGTTGTTTAAAGTAAAATATGAAAATAATAAAAAAGAATTCCGAACAGCAACTTCAATTTAAAACTTATTGTTTTTTAATAAAATTAAGATTTATATAACAAGTATCTACTCTTTTAGAATATTAAAGGAGGGTTAAATTTGACGGCAAGCTTTAGTTTTTGATGCAATTGATCGCTTTTTCTACGTGTATAGAATTTAACTTAACTAAAACTAAACTAATAAACAGATCACGTTTCTTTCAATAATTGTTTTTCTTATTTTTAAATTACCTGTATACGTTTGTTTTTTCCTCCTATAAATTAAGGGTGGGTTTCTCTTGCGTAGAAAGGGACTTACAATTAAAGTTTGTAAATTTACAAGTGGTAAATTAGCACCTCGAAACGACGCCCTTTCGCTTTCTTTTGAGCAGAACCAAACTCGACGTATTTTCTAATGGAATTGTTTTAAGAGACAAAGGGACCTTTCGAAAAGCACTTTTTCTCTAAATTTAAAATTAACGACACCATCTAAACAGACCAGTATAACAATTAGGCTGAAAGGTTTCATTGTGTTCTGGCTCACTTAATTATCCCGCTTGGGATGATCTAATCTCTAGTCTCATCTTGTATTCAGTGAATAAACGAACAGAACACGAAGCGTGTCGTTGCTAAAGTTAACAGTGTTAGTTAGGAAACGACTAACATAATTTACTCAACTTACAACTGGAATTTACTAACAGCGGCTAATAGAGTTTTCTGGCAGACCCAAAGGGGAATTTATATCAAACAAAACTCTTTTTTTTCTCTCCTCTCGCACTATCTCGAATTTTAAATTTGACGTCCAACTACGTACGCGACCCCATTTTTAAACAATTCGCAATTCGAATAGTTTTCATTACATTAGATGGGAGTCGCTCAACTATAACGTCAAATAAAACGAAACCAAACAAACGTAAAGCAACTTCGTCATCGCTATTCGCTATACATGTTTACGTTTGATTTTAAACGAAGTCGAATCACAAATTAAGTTATGTAAGTTGTCTTGTATTTTCTAAGTACCTACTCGAGTACTTCGAGTAGAGAGAGGAGTAAAAAAATCGGAAATTCCCTAGTTATCCAAGGCTCCAGGCGTCGAGGCGTCTATAAAGTAGTAATGAGATAAATTACTCTTCTGTTATCAAAGAATGAACAGTTGTTGTAACCTGCAGGAGTGCATAAAATAGTTAATGTTATGATATTGTAACACACCATAAAGCTTCATAATCTCGATTTGGCAAACGTGGGTTTCCACAAATTTTAACTAACGCGTATACTTGGCTCGGGATAAATAGGCCATCCAAGGTATTTCTGTAAGCTATCGCGTATTTATTTATTTATTTACTCAACAAACTCGCACTAACATTCATTTTACACATTTGGGGGACACCACAAGCCCAAAAATGTGCCCCCTCCAACATACAGATACTTGGGCTTTTCGGGTCTATTATCCTACCTCCTAACAGCATCTTCACTCGCACCTTTGGGGTCCACACCATCCATTAGATAAATGTAAGATATTGGAGCAGTACCGTTCTCTACAAGAGCGTTTTTTGAAATTTAATGAATTGTTAGGATGGAGAGCGAAGAAAAGCTCCCATCACTTACTTAGACTTCTCTGTCACCATATTTCACTTCCTAAAAACGGCCTTCTTTAAACTCTTAGCCATGAGTTCCTACTAACCATTAGATGAACTTTCAATATTGAAGCAAGATCGCTCTCTACGAGAGCGTGTTCTGAAATTTAATAGATTGTTAAGAATAAGGGCAAAGGAAAGCTCCCACTTACTTAGATTTCTCAGTCACAATATTTCACTTCCTAGCAATGACTTTCTCTCAAATCTTGGTCGTGAGTTTCTACTAACCTTTAGTTAAACTTTAGATATTGGAGCAGTGCCGCTTTCTATAATAGAGCTTTCTGAAACTTAATGGATTGTTAGGATGGAGAGCGAAGAAAAGCTCCCACTTACTTAGACTTCTCGGTCACAATTTTTCACTTCCTAGGAACTGCCTTCTTTCAATTCTTGGCCATGAGTTCCTACTAACCTTGAGATGAGCTTATGATATTAGAGCAGTATCGGTCTCTTAAGAGAGCGTTTTATGAATTTAATGGATTGTTAGGATAGAGGGCAAATGGAACTTCTCACTCATTTAGACTTGTCGGTCCCAATGTTTTATTTCCTAGGAACGGCCTTCTCTCAACTGGTCATTAGTTTCTACTAACCTTTAGATGAACTTTTCATATTGGAGCAGTACCGCTCTCTACGAGAGCGTTTCCTAAAATTTTATGGATTGTTAAGAAGAAGGGCAAAGGAAAGCCCCCATTTAGCACTTAGATTTCTCGGTCACACCATTTCACTTCCTAGCAATGACTTTCTCTCAACTCTTGGTCGTGAGTTTCCACTAACCTTTAGTTAAACTTTAGATATTGGAGCAGTGCCGCTTTCTATAATAGAGTTTTCTGAAATTTAATGGATTGTTAGGAAAGAGGGAAAAGGAAAGCTACCACTCACTTAGACTTCTCGGTCGCAATATTTTATTTCCTAGGAAGGGCCTTCTTTCAATTCTTGGCCATGAGTTCCTACTAACCTTTAGGTAAACTTACTATATTGGAGCAGTACCGCTCTCTACGAGAGCGTTTTCTGAAGTTTAATGGATTGTTAAGAAGGAGGGCAAAAGAAAGCCTCCATTTACTTAGATTTCTCGGTCACAATATTTCACTTCCTAGGAATGGCCTTCACTCAACAACACTTGGTCATGAGTTTTTACTAACCTTGAGATGAGCTTTTGATATTAGAGCAGTGTCGCTCTCTTAAGAGAGCGTTTTATGAATTTAATGGATTGTTAGGATGGAGGGCAAAGGAAAGTTCTCACTCACTTAGACTTGTCGGTCACAATGTTTTATTTCCTAGGAACGGCATTCTCTCAACTCTTGGTCATTAGTTTCTACTAACCTTTAGATGAACTTTTCATATTGGAGCAGTACCGCTCTCTACGAGAGCGTTTCCTGAAATTTAATGCATTGTAAAGAAGGAGGGCAAAGGAAAGCCCCCATTTAGTACTTAGATTTCTCGGTCACACCATTTCACTTCCTAGCAATGACTTTCTCTCAACTCTTGGTCGTGAGTTTCCACTAACCTTTAGTTAAACTTTAGATATTGGAGCAGTGCCGCTTTCTATAATAGAGTTTTCTGAAATTTAATAAATTGTTAGGAAGAAAGGCAAAGGTAAACCTCCATTTACTTAGATTTCTCGGTCACAATATTTCACTTCCTAGGAACGGCCTTCTCTCAACAACTCTTGGTCATGAGTTCTTACTAACCTTTAGATGAACTTTCGATATTAGAGCAGTACTATCACTCTCTACAACAGCGTTTTCTGAAATTTAATGGATTGTTAAGAAGGAGGGCAAAGAAAAAGTCCCACTTACTTAGATTTGTGTACTACTACATTATGTCACCTCAGAAACGACTTCTCTCTCCCTTTTGATCGTGAGTTCCCATCAAACTTCAGATGAACTTTAGATATTAGAGCAGTGCCGCTCTTTACGAGAGAGCTTTCTAAAATTTACTGGATGATTTGGAAGGAGATCAACAAAAAGCTCGCACTTAACTTAGACTAGTCGCCCTCACTATGTCATCTCTAAGCAACGACTTCTCTCGTCCCTTTGACCGTGAGTGCCCATCAACCGTTAGATAAACCTTCGATATTAGATCAGTGCCGCTCTCTACGAGAAAACGTTCTGAAATTTAATGAAATGTTAGGAAGGAGATCAAAGAAAAGCTCCCCCTGACTACTCGCCCACGCTATGTCACCTCCAAGGAACGACTTCTTCTATCCCGCAAAGAAAAGCTCCACTTACTCAGACTTTTCAATCACATTATGTCATGTGCTAGGAATCACGCCCGTCGCTCCTTGGTTGTGAGTTCCCACCAACCATTAAATGAATTTACGATATTATTAAAGCAGTACCTCTCTCTACGACAAGGCTTTCTGAAATTTAATGGATTGTTACTATAGAGGGCAGATAATTGATCTCACCCACTTAAGGCGTTTTGGGCCCATCATTCTGCCTCCTAGGAGCTACTTCTCCCGCCTCTTTGGTCACGATTCCACACTAACTTTCGAATCTTATAACGATAAACGGACAGACAGAAGGGCAGGACCAGATCAATAGCTTCTCGCTTTGTGGTGTTAGTTAAAAATAATAAGAAATCAACCCTCCACCACTGAACGACTACTGTTGTAGCCCCCAAGCTACGCCGAGCTATCTTCGAGCACTTACATCGAGTTTATAAATTTCCGAGTAAGAAAAAAGTTAATTAAGCAGCGATTTAAATTATTTAACTTAATTGTCTAATTAAATTTTAATTATAAATAATCTTTACAGAGTTATATAAAGGGTTTAATTTCTCATGATATGCACAATGCGAGAACACTGTGAGCTAATATTAAATCAATTTAATTAACTAACTTTACCTATTAGCATACCTGAACTTTGCTGTTAACTTGGTGTAAATGCAATTAATTAACTCCACTTAGTTTATCTTGAATGGCAGGTATTGTAAATCAAACTAGATGCTTACAATTGGAGTAGGGGGCAATTTTTTTAAATGCCATAAAACAAAGTTTTACGCTTTTGTGTTTGTTTATACAGAGCTTGCTTTCGAGCTTAATTAAGTTGATCAATATAATTGCATGTGTTTTATCTAAAAGAGTTCCGCAATACTATTTTGGAAGCATTTGTCCAGACCGGTCGACTCGCCAGTTTACCATCGTCAGTCAAACTATCGTTTTTCAGTCTTTTCCATCTCTGTGCGTTTAGGAGTCATCCTGTTGGCTGTTCACCAGACTGTCGTCTCAACTATCAGTGTGTCGATTAGTCAATCGCTCGTTTCATCAATCTGTCTCCTTACGTAGTGCGACAGGAATAGCGTCCGTGTTCACAGAGATAGGCTCGATTGATAAGAAGCCTGGAGGATTCTAGACGCTTTTGAGTTGATTTTTAATCTACAAGGGTAGGCATAGACACCTTATGACACACAAGTGCCAGTGAAAAGTATCCTAATCTTAGTTCGACGCTGTAGGAAAACTTTTAAAAATTAATAAAATACTTTTCCATTCTTTTCAGATGAGTGGAACTTGCAAGCACAAATGGAAGGATAACACGTATGAACAAACTTGGATGTTCGAATTACGTGATGAAAATTACACTTTAGTTTATGAATTTATATACAAAGAAAATTGTGCCGAATAAACAGAGGAAACAACAGATTGTTTTAGTTGACCAAAATGTCAGATGGTGACAAACTGAAATAATTTCACAATTAGAGAGACGTATTTTAGCATTTCATTATAACATTAATATGATATCACATTAAACAGATTAATTTTAAATGAGACAAGCTGAAAAGTGGCTACGAAATAATTAAATTAATTGTTTCGTAATTAAATTTCGAGTTGGAAAGTTGGTGAGTGTGGGCGATGAAAAATTTTTTTTCGTCTCGTCTACATTCATAACGGACGTGTTTAAAATGTAAAAAGTATCAAGGAAGCTTAACGGTGCAAAAATTTTTAAAGCATTTCCCCTCGATTTGCTTTTATTTTGACATCCACGCGGGCCGACAATGGTCGTCAGGGGCGGATCCAGCAGCCAGATTCGTAAGGAGAGGACTCGAGTAGTTTGGACAACAAAAACGACCACTGCCGGAAAGTGTGGGGGTATGGAGTGACCCTCTCTCAAAAAACGAGGCGCGAGAAAGGTGACTAATCTTATAAAACTGTTAAGTCTTCTGGACGTACTTTTATTTTGCTAGCTATGTATGCCTTTCATGGCCGTATTAACAAACGAAACTGAGTTTTACTTGAAACAAATCATATCAGACAGTTTGAGCTTATTTTGTTACTCCTAGGTCCGTATGAGACCGTCCAAATTGAGGCTCCGGCCAGCCCATATATAGACGTCCTGTTTAAAAGCTATTTCAATATCGTCCAGATATGGAAGTTCAGGGTCACTCAGAAATGATCCTCACGTGGACGTTTCACCAAGGCTCATTTTGAGGACGTCCGGTCGAAGGCCCGTTCATGTAAGGGTGCCTAGGTGATGCCAATTTGAGCACCACTCAGAGAAAGCCCCATTGGACGGTCTCTGTACGAACGTGGGAATTGTTGTTACAACTATTATTTGAAGTTTATGCGACCAATACGACGTTTATGAGCTGTTGCGTCGATAAAACGAAACTGGGAATTGAAAAAAAATCCTCGGGTGCTTTCATCGACGCAACTGACTGTAAAACGACTTTTAGTTATTGTAAATAAGTAGTTGTAAGAGCGAGGAGCTTTTGTTAAAAAATCGATTGGTTTGTTTACATTTCTAACAACGTTTTTCATTTGTTTTTGAGATCAAATTCGCCGTGGAAACTAACTGTACGTGTTGGGGAAAAATTAAAAACGTAATTTTATAAATTACAGGTTCCTGTAACGTTTGGTACGTGAACTTATAGTCGTAATATCCTCTTCACGAGTCGAATTAATCGCAGGTCATACGCTTCATTACACTTTCTATCATAATTTTTGACAAAGGCTCCTCGGCGTAAGTTATACGAAATGCTTTCGAAATGCGCGCTTTTGTAATTTTTTTTAACAAAAACAGAAAAAATTTAAGCCCTCGAATTATAAATAACCACCCTCTCAATTATTTTAAAATTTTACTTTGTCCAATTTACTTTTAAATTTAAAAATGCCCATTGGTGCCCTAAAGCAATCGAAGCTTGAAAGCAAATTTAAAAGAGAATGAAGTAAGTAGTTACATCACGTATTAGCAATAATCAATATGTAAATAAAAGTTGCTTTTAATATTTAATCAGCATTTTGTATGTATTTATAATTATTTTAAAATAAAGTTTGACTCAAACTTGACTACGATCTTGATATTAGCACCCTCGTCGTACTCGCCATCAGAAACAGGGTTGCTCTTAAAATTCTGCTTGTGTTCGTCCCAAATTCAACATAGATTTAAGTGATAATTAATGGCTCTTGTAATTTTCAAATTACGCCAAAGTTTGCATCTTAGTGTCCTCTTCCGGCACGACAGTTTCAGTTGCGGTAATTTCGTCCGCGTTTTGCCTCTTTTTAATTATAGATAAGCACCTAATTACCAAGGTTATCCTCGAAGTACTGCACCGAGTGGTATTCGCAATGGTTTGTCTTTGCCTTCCGAGAGGTAACACTTCACACTTGATTTATTTCGGGGTTTCAACACCAGAATTCTATCATAGAAATTTTCGTGTATATTAAGTTGCCTACTTTTAGGCGTTTTAAAAATAAATTATAATAATAATTGGAACTGCATCTCTCGATTTTAACGAGGTCCATTATAACCTTTGTAGTTTGTTGTTCAGTTCAGTATAATCTTATTGTTAAACGAAACGGTTATAGTTCACACTACCTGCAACACTTCCTCTCTATTAAAATTAACATCGCCATTGTTAGAGCATATTCAATACACACCATACGATGGACTCGTCAAAAACTAATTTTACATCAAAATTAACCACAAAATTAGAAATACAATTAAACTTTAGTAGACCCCACGTCCAGTTTTAATAGTACCTAAGTAGAATTACATTAAATGGATACGAAATGAGATAACAAAATTAACCTTTACATTCGAAAGGGATCGTCATCGTAAAAATAATCGAGTCGGACTAATTACGCTCCTTGATGCGAATAAAATATTTCGAATTTTATTCCCGCAATGTACTAGTCTCGTTAAAATTTAAATAATTAATTACAACGAAACGAGAGAGCCATCGATTTAAAATTCGAGTCCTCAGACGTGCGAGACACCTATGCTTTTACGATGGCATACGTTCTAGAGCTAGAACTAGACAATATAATTACTAATCAATCGCCAGGGGACTCGAAATTTAATTTAATCTCTTCGGATTTGTATTTCGTTTTAGGAAACAAAGTTTGGAACTTAATTTAATTGTTTAGAAGTTTTGGCGCAACTAAAGTTATCGATGTGTGGATGGTGCAACAAATCAAATTTACCAAAATGACCGTCTTCGGAATTTAATGGAAGAAGAGAGAAGAGCAAACATTTTTTTATCTTTCAGCCAACTGGAGGCCTTTCAAGCTCTTTCAAGGTCAATAACCACTCAAACCTCTAAAGAAACTTCAAATGTGGGAGATCAGATTGAGACGTTTGTGGTTCGAATTTGGTTCATTTTGGAGATTACCAGTTGGGGAAACTCCAAGCAGAGGCGTTACAAATGTTTTGGTAGAAGATGGTGATATCAGAAAAGCACCGTTCTACACAATTCTGACTTAAATGGCGTCTTGGAGCACTCTCAAGTACATAAAATTCTCTGATGTTTGAGGGATGGATAGCTGGATGAGCTTCAATCGTGCAGATCGGGAAGGTTGGCCTTTGTTTGTAGGTAACAAAATACTGAAGGGTGTTGTTTCAGATACTCATGATTCCAAGATGAAATTGAGAAAGCCTGGATTAAACTTCAAGTTCAGGATACGCCTACCTGGTGTTGTTTACAGTCCTTAAGGTGCTGGTTTGAAAAAAGTGCAGAAATATATAACTCTCGTGTATTTCGACTTATATCTGGTGGAATGTGGGTCTCCTGAGGCATGGAAATCCCTGCTCAAAATACCAGAGTGGGATGCTAGATGCCATCTCAGCTGAACTGTTCTAAACCCTAAACGAATTACTACTAACCGATCTAATCTCTTGATTTCTCATTCTGGGCTGATTTTTGGACGCTCACTATCGCAGATGTCAAAAATCATTAAAACTTCAATGTTTTTGTTGAATTTCAATGCTGTTGGGTTTGGCACTAATTTGACCGGTTGTCAGTTTGGGAGCAGAGGACCCAGGTATTTACAAAAAAAAAACTAATTTAGAGATATATTTGAATAAACTGAGAGTGGACGTTTCAATTTTGTACTTTTTGAAACAACAAAACACCAACCTTTGAGCAGCAGTGCTGCTCAACCAACGAACCATCGAATCCAAATATACTAACGGTTCCGAAAAAGTCATTAAATATTGTGGCAAATTCTGGGCTAACAAAAGGTAAGTAATTAAGCGCTACTAACCCAAGAGGTAAAATATTAAAAAACTATTTTTCAGGAAAGAGAAGCATTTTTATTTAGAGTCAACAATTTTAATGTTATCAACTATATGTAACAAAGACTTCAACGTTTCTTCAATATACTGAAATTTATCCATATCTTCAACCTTCTCCTCCACAACTTCCTTCTCAATTTCAACAGGTTTGACTTTATCGAAATAGTTAACTTTTGAGTTAGCTTTAGTTCCTTCATTAACAACGTAATTAGCAACAAATTCCATTTCCAACATACGTCTGTCCGGCACAATTTTAATATTCCCGCTTTCACCCCGTTCCTTACCAACAAACCCAACTTCTTTCGGTTCTCTAAGCTTGTCCTTGTGGAAGTTGTAAAAGACTACTTTTCTCATCAGGTTCATTTTGTAATCGCTCATCTCGTTGGGTTTAGTCTTGAACTTGTTACAAACGATAGATTGGGCAATTTCTGACATGCAGTGGAGCTTAAATTTGGATACCATCACTGGATCGGCGTAACGATACTCGTCGGCTTTGGGAGTGACTTTAATTTGGACGTTTTCGTCGCTACCGCCACTCAAACGTGCCCTTTTCTTAAGAAACTCTTTTTTATAGCGCGCATGGTCCTTAATATACTTTGCTACCGTGTAATAGAGTTTACGATGTGAAAAGGCGCTGCTGCTTCCGTGATAGCTTATGGTTATGACGGCAACGTACAAAGTGACCATAACTATTGTAATTATATTGTATGAGATGTAATAAATATAGCCAAAAGTTTCAAATTCGTCCCTTAAGTGCGCAAAATCAAAATGAGAGTGTAAACTAAGAGCAAGTAGAAGAGTAGACGAAAAAGAGTGGCCAAACGAGCTGTAGTAACTTAATTTTGAGCCAAACATTAAATATCCAATGATGGAATAGGCCAAAATAAAGATGAGATGGAAAAATATTACCGCGAGCAGCGAAGGTGTCGCTAAAATGATAGTTTTTTCCGCAATTTGAAAAACTGTGGCAAAACGACTTAGTTTCCACAGCCTAATAGTGGCGACACAAATTAAAACGGCTGCGATTAAAATTAGAAATTCTTCCAAAAAAATTAAATGGTAATAACTGACAATTTGGTTATGTCGAGCTTCGACCAGCTCGCCCAAAAAGTCACCGACCAAAAATGACCTGTGCAAAAATAAGGAGACCCAAACGACGCTGATTACTATTATAAACAAGTCGACGTAATTCCAAACGTCCCTTACGAACGACCTCCACTTGAAAACGGCCCCGTAGACGTGTTTAAAAGTCATCACCGCGAGAATTGCTAAAAATATGACGAACGCCACGAAGGCCATAATTTCATACTCGTAATTGACGAAGAAGAAGCGAGATGTAAAAATCTGAAAAAGATTTAGTTTGGGTTCGAGCGGACTCGTTTCGAAAGACTCACCACTGAAGACTTGACGAGCAATCCGGAACTACTAATCTCGATGGTTAATTTGACTGCGTGAAAAATGTTGTAATTGGCGTTGTAACACAAAAACTCCACAAATATAGCTCTTGTTTTCTCGTCCAGCCAATTCGTTTGGATTAAGTATCTCAGATTGTAGAGGGAGTTGTGTAAAGTTCGCCCTAGTGAAGAACTAAAACCACCACCGGGGTAAACGGTCATGTGGCCTAAAAATGACGTTTGGAAAAAATTGGTTAAGCTATTGCATTGGTACCGAGAGTTGGAGACGCCTCGTGAAGGTAATTCCAAGTATCGCCTAGTCTTGCTACTGTAGCTTTTTTGTTTGGTTTCCAATATTCCGAATAGGAACCAACGTCGCTGCTTCTTCCGGTAAACTCGGGCAAACACGTCAAATTGAGCGTGTCGATTTGTTTTGGCACGAAGCAAGTCTTTCCCACCCTCAACTGTCTCAGGCGAACGACTCCCATAATTTTTGTATTGAAATCGGCCAAATTGCCTGGGTTCAGCAAGTTATACGAACCATACCAATTTACCGGATGGGTAACCGGCACGATTGTTTTGTTGATAAACTCCAAAAATCTTTAAAAAAAGTTCTAATCGTTTGACCTGTTTTGTTTAGAAGTAACTCACTGGGGAATCGTTTGGACGTCTTTGAAATGGTTCGTTCGCGTTTGTGAGCCGTAGAGTAGTTCTTTCATTTTTAAGTTGCTGTAGATGTTTAAGGAGTCCCTATTTGCAAAAACGATGAAGTAGAGAACGACCAAATAAATTAAAAACATCACCAAGTCTTGCAACTGTTGGGTTATTTTGACCCGAGCGGCTTCTTTTTCCCGCTTTACCTGAAATAAATTGGGAGGTTGTACAATAGGAACAATCGCGAGCTCACTACTTGCTTTCCATTCTTCTTTAGTTAAGGGACGATATTTCTCCCCGATGTAATTTTGTAGCAGCTTCTCACCAAATGTGGAGTGGAGGTAAAATCTTTGGCTATCTGACTGTTTTATAATTTCCGAGCTGTTTACCGATAGTTTAGGGGTCTAAGCGTTAAAATGGGGGTTAAATAGAAATGGGCCATGCGTAAAAGACTTACCTTCCGCTTGATGCCGCATCTAAACTTGAGTATCAAGAGAAAACCTTCAACTAGTATCACACTTTTGATAAGATCAGCAATGCAGATAGTCACTAGGGGCCATCCCGAAAAATGGGGGAACCAAGGTCCACATACCATGAAGTAGCTCAAGTAGACTACATTGGTAGTTATAATTAAAAACCTGGAACCGTTTGCGTTATTAAGGTAATTGTAAATTATGCGGAAGTGATCTCACCAGGCGAGAGAAGAATAACTTAAATTCCACGCAATCAGCTTATTTTTCTGCCTATAAGAAAAACTTATACGAATTATTTGCAATGGCCCAAATAGAAACTCAAATATAAATAAGTAGGTCCCTATGCATACTCTGGTTCTGACACACGTAGCCCTCTTTAAGTAAATATTATGGAGTGAACTTTAGCAGGTTGCCTTCTGCTAAGCGTCTTTAGTCCTACTCAGATATTAAAATAAAGATGGGTCACCAAGTGCCATACTTACTGAAACATGATGGTAATGAGAAAGTTGACAATAACTGAAACCCACGAGGCAATAAAAGCTACCAAGAAGATGCTTTCAGGAACAATAAAATGGCCAGGTCCAAATCCATCGTAAGTGTGGAATTCGGGACTACCAGTAAGTAAAATCGAAAAAAATAGGGTACATAAAATAGTTGACAACATAATTGTTACTTGTTCCGTGTACGTCAAATCATCTTCTCCAAATCTAAAATGAAATAACATTAATTTAAAAGAGAAATGTAAAAATATAGAGCAGTAGCTTCCAGCTTCGATGCAGGAGCTTGGTCACCGCACCACCAACTCTCTAAACTCACTCCTTCCGCAAATTCCAACTGTGCTTAAGTTTGAAGTAGGCGTAAAATTTTTTGGCCCAAGCTAAAATTCCTTTACCATCAAATTTTTCAATCCACGGCTCAACCTGTACGTAATTTTGTTCGCCTTCCAAAACGGAAAATAATTGTTGAACGTCAAAGAACCACTCCTTGTTAGTTTGCAAATCTTTAATTACGATCCATTCGCAGTACCTAAAACGACTCGTTTAGAATTACCTTCCGCTAAAAATGAGGCCGTACCATGATTCGTTCAAGCCCACCGAGTCGTGCCACAAATAAATATGCGTCAAGTCGCCTAAATGATTCAAACACGACAAAACGAACCAGTCCTGATTTCCGCTTTGCAAAAGTCTTTTTTCTGGGTCGGGGAAGTTTATGACGTGGGTCTAGAAGGAGACTTTTAAGTTTTGGTTTAAGCTCGCGATTTAATACCTCACTTTACAACTGTGATTAGTGCCAAAAACTTTCAAGGAGATATTTGAAGTAGTTCCAGCAGATGCTTTGCCTCCAGTTTGGACTATGACCAAATAGCCGTACAGGTCGTCTGCCAGGTTGTCGCACAAGTAGTAAATTTCCTGAAGAGAATGGGTTGTTTATAAAAAAGTAGCAAACTTCAGGAAGCTTTTAGAAGAACTGGAAGACTAGGAAGCTCATCATGAGCTGATCATGCCCACTTTTGGTGGTTACTCTCTAGAGGAACCTCAAACAGTGGGCATCTAGAGCAGCACCTATGACAAGTCGTTTTTGAGACCAAAAGACGTCTAAACGATTTGTCATAGCAAGTACCAACTACTCTGGAAGAAGCGACCAATTGGCCTGAAGTGGGGAGGTGCAAAGCAGAAGCCAAAAAATAACAATATTAACCTTATGTTGTGCTTTTCTTATTCTGTTTAGTCCAAAATACAATGCCAAACAGTAAATGAAAAAAATTATGTAAATTGAGACAGGCATTAAATTGCTGGCAATCACGGCAATGTCAATGGGAACTTTTAGCAATTTTTCGTTCTTAAAACTCGCATTGGTCATCAAAAATGCGAACTGTCCTGATTTGTAACACAAACAGTGCACTGTTTCGGCTGTGGTATTTACGCCAGGCTAATGAAAACTTGCATTATTACACTCACCACCAGCAAAACGCCCCCAAACAATGTTTGTCTTCGCCTCCGGCGTTGGAGTGAAGATGTGAAACCAACCGGTGAGCAAGTCGTTGCCACAAGTATAACTTGTGGCAAGGCTCTTGCGGCACCGATGGTCCACTAAGTGGCTGGTACTCGTCAATCATGGATACACTGTGATCTAAATCCGAACCCTTACATGACACGTTTTGCTTAGCCAGTCGTTTTCGTCCCAAAATAAACATCTTGGTGATTGAAAAGCCACCGTGTAATTAGTCGTTATTCCATCTTCAGCACGCAGTGAGTTCCGAAGAGCACTTTCGTCCCTCTTCACAAAAGAAGTTTTCCCAGGTAAGACGGCTACGTAAACCCACGCATCTCCATACTCTAACATATTGTTAGGAAATGGAGAAATAAGTCTGTTGTTAGCTTGGGTTACCGTCAAATGCTCTCTAAAGTCAAGGTAACTTGGCCTTGTGTTATATTTGATTACAACCTAAAGCTGTCAATAGTTACAACATTTAAAAAACGAACGGAAAGAGTTTGCCTTAAACTTAAAGTCTTGATCCGCCTTAAAGGTAATTATGAGGATTGCCCCTTTCTCAACATCAACCCTATGAACGTTCATATTCGATTCAACCTCATGTGGTGTTAAATCGCCCAAATGTGGCACCCAAACCGACTGGGCCGTTTCGTTTAAAACGACATCGTTCGTTTTAAAAAATATTTCCATTGGACTCTCAAAGATAAAGGTTCCCAGTCTTGGAACATAATAATTCGTGGTAATTGCACTATTGGGGGAATTAATTTGGTCTGCTTTCCACCAAAAGGAAGATTCGTTTAAATCGGTCACCTTGAACAAATGGCTCCACTATGGTTTCTTCAACGAGACCAAACCGGGCAAACTTACCAATCCGAAAGCGATATCGTCGCCAAACTCTGCGATTGCTTGACCTCCTTGTACAAACTTATCTTTAGTCCCTATCGGCCTTGCAGATAATAAATTAGAGTAGTCTGCTACAACAGTGTGGCCGGAGAACTCCCAAGCGGGTTGTCCAGCAGACATGGTAAACGCTACCGCTAGGTCAACTTCTCGAGCAGTCTCGATTTTACTATTTGCAATGTTTTCGTACTAAAAAACAAAATGTTACCTCAAATGGTGCCTTTTTGGCCAGCTCACGTCTTTAACTTTGACCAAGTAATCCAAATCGGCGTCGTCGTAGTTTGGGTAGTGCTCTGTAATTGCCGGAGAGTCGATAAATTCCGCAGGAAGGGTTAGTTTGAAAGGGTCATCTTCCTTTCGCAAATCGTCTTGTTGCTCCTTCGAATGTAAAGAAGTGGCCGTGATTAGACTCCTAAAAAAGAGCAGCAGTTACTCGAACAAAAACATAACCTAAAATTACTTAGCCACGTCCATTGCTAGGGTTTCTAAAATAAATTTTTGAGGGGACTCCACCACTTTCTTTAAAAGACTCGAAGACACTTTTACGGCCAGTTTGTTCGAAGATTTTGTAAAAAGTCTATCAAACTCCACGTTTATTGTTTTCAAAGTTGTTGCTACTTGTTGTAGGTTTTTTTCGGAAATGAGGTCGATCTGAATATCAAAATATCAAAAAGTTGAAAAAGAATTGAACGACAGGGTCAAACCGATTCTAAATCTTCAAGGAGTAGCTTTTGGAGCTCAAGTATCTCTTCACTTCCTTCACAAGACTTCATTTCGACGGCAATGGCGGCTATTAGCTGCACGGCCCTATCCACTTTACCTTCGCTTAACAGTAATTTCACAGACTCGTATGGGGGATCACTTCCTTTGTATATGCTCATTAGCTTAGTTAAATCGTTTGTTGCAGGTGTAACCTAAATTAACCATCTCAGTTCAAAGATGTAGAGACGACATAAACGTTGAAAGAGAGCAACGTGTTTGATGGCTTAAAATACTTACATCAACTTCAATTTCAAGCTCATTAAACAAACCATCATCATCAAGAACTCGAACTTGAAGAATCTGCTTTGCACCAGCAGAAAGATAAAAATACTCAAAAACTCCATCATCACTAACAGATAAGAGAGTCTCTGCAACTTTAGTCTTAGTGGGCTGTTGCAAAAAGTAACAAAATTTCATGTACTCAGCTCCTTGTTGTACAAATTGTAAGTTATCGGTTCGTTGTGCAAAAAACCCTGACACGTAACCCTAAACTGAGTCACCAGACTTTGACCTCGAGTTGGATCGATTGCACATTTCCCCAGGTTTGGAATTGGAGCAATTGAAATATCTTCAGCCGATTCGCCTTCACCACCTTAAACAAATTTGGTTTAATGTGGCGACAAGTTGAGTTCGAAAGGGCACCTTTATATTTAACCCTAAACCGATACACGTCGTTTACTTGCAAAACGTTTTCTTTAATCACCAATTTTGAACTCGCATCTCCATTCGCAGTTTCAGAATTAAAATCTACTGTTTGTTTGGAGTTGGACGAGATGACATCCAACGACCATTTGATGTTGTTCTCAAAATTTAAACAATCGTCACATTTGGCTTTGAGGTAAATAATGCGACGGGAGTCAATTTTCGTCCTGCAGTTTTTCATGCAGCTAAAATTTACAAGTTAACTCATAAATACATACAGTACAGCTCTGAAATACACCCATACGCAACAGACGAAGATATACTCAATACTCACACAATAGAAACAGATCTGGCATCTTTTTGAACGTCAATAGTTTGTTTCGTTCTAAACCAATCTTTCCCATTAGCAGATACGTCCAACACGACGTCATATCTAGTGCCTATTTTAGCAAAAGTCAACGGGACGTCGAGGTTGTTACCTGCAACAAATGAGCTTGTCCCCTGCAAAATGAATAGAAATAAATTACCTCTGAAATTTGTTGGGCAAAAACTGTTTGGGGGAGTTGCCGTACAACTCCACTTGTAATCCAAAGAAGCGGCAATCCAAGGAGCTACGTTCATATTAATGGACGTGTATCCTTCCACGACAAAGTCTTTATCGCTAGTCACTTTACGATAAGACCCACCAGATATAACTGGAATTGGAGCTTCTTCCCTAATTTTAATGAGGCACTGTAAAACGCCCAATTAAACTAAGTCCAAATTGGGCGATTAAATAATACTTTGGCGTCGGTCTCATATTTTGAATTAGGGGCCACTTCAGTGACTGTGAGTGTTAAGACGTAAGCTCCAGTGCCCAACGAATAATACTTTACGTGGAAGTGAGGCTTATTTTCAAATTCTGGGTATGGTCTACTATTTCCAGGAAAATCTACAAGTTTTCATTGAGTTTAAAGTTTCATGGAGAAATTTTAGGAAAGGCGTCACTGTTCTACCTCGAAAGTCCATAGTCCACGAAGTTAACAAAGACGAAGTGGTGCAACTTTTTGTAATTTGGGCTTCAATTAGATACTCCGTTTGGCGTCTCCAAATCCAGTTAGGATTTGTGTCGTCAAACTTGACGTTGCTTAAAACCAAATTGCTCTTAAATTCTCTACAACAACTCACTTACCTACCATCGAGTTAAAACAACAGTTGGTTTACATTCTTGGGCTTGTCTTTTAAAATTTGACGAAAGGGCGTTAAAGGTAGCCTGTGAAGTAACCAATTGTGATAGTAGTGCTAAAATAACGTATATGGAAAGAGGCATTGCTTCTGAAATAAAATTTTTGCACACGAGTCTTAACCTCATCTACAATGACCGACTGAAATTGACATTTGACACAATGATCAAAGTAAAATGAGATCTACTGTCCATGGTTACACTCTCATACTAGGATGGTTACCAGTGGAAAAACCATAACTACCCTTAACCCTGGACTTAGGAGAAATCTGAGCGCCATAGATATCTGTATAGACTGATTTCAATCCAATAATGACATTCTAACTAATATCTTGCCAGTAGAACTTGCACAATTCAGTGACACTGTACTGTACGGTATTCAGGACTTCAAGAAAATGCTCTCAGGACCACCCACAGTTTTATCCCAAGAAAACTTTTGGCATGACTCTAGAACGAACAGAGCCGTGGGTTACAGTGGCTCGAGCAGACGCGGCAAATTTAAAGAGAGTACGCCCTGTAAGAGCCAAAACACTGCCCAATTTAATAGAGCGCTGTACTATCAATGGAGTCCTTTATATTGTAAGAGTCAGGAGGACCCCAAGCGCAAAAAAAGAAAGAATGACAAGGAGAAGAAAATGAAGGCTCCCAACTCCCAACATAGCTACTCAATCCTAAGCTCTGCTTATCCAAAGCTTGCAGACAAGTAAAAAGTCTCTCCAGGAGGGCCCCATGCGTAAATAAAGAAAAGTAAAGGAGAGCAAAGAAGAAGAAAATGAAGCCTCCCTACACAGCTACTCAATCCTAAGCTCTGCTTATCCCAAGCCAGCAGACATGTAAAAGGCCTGTCCGAGAAGATGGGCAGATTGAAAAGAGATGACTTCAGAGGGATTCGAAAAGCCTGGCCGAAGTTCATGGGGCCATTATTTCTGTATCCCCCCTCCGAAACACATAAGAAGTGTGGCATGAGCTCGAGTTTGAACTTATTATGATTCTCTATAATTGAGTAGGTACTCAATTATTAAGAAGTAGTTGAGAAAAAAACCGACTGAAGAGTAGAATTGTTTGTTTCAGCGGTTTCATATATTAAAAAGCAATCATTTACTTTACGTATATTAACTACTTGCGTGTGTACTAAAGCACATTACAGACGTGACACGCGAGTACCCGAGTAATTTGCAAATTCTTCGAGCCTTTTGTGACTCGATTGCGTCTTCTAAAATTTTAGGCATACGCATGACCAGAGCTGGTGCGAGCTGGGACTACTACTAGCAACTTTACAGTACAGAAGATCACTTCTCATTCACTTGGCGTAACACCATAAAGTACGAGAACGACCCTTTGATAATCTAAAATCAAAAAGCTACACTTTTGCAACTCCCAGTGATTAGAAAATAAATTTACTCCTTTGTAAGTGTCCAGTGATAATGGTGCAAACTTTCCTGCAGTCAAAAATAACGGTCTCTGAGCTCTTTGTATAACTAATTTTAACGCTTTAGCCTGATAAACGGGTAACTCCACGTTGTAAGTTTGGCCAGCAGCTACAGCAAGCTTCTCGTTATTCAAAGTCAACTCGTTGCCAAACCAACAGTACAGAAAAACTTGAGTTGCAATCAAAACGCAATAAACTAAATATTGGACAAACGCAACACTTTTGACGGCCATCTAAAAACATTTTTTTAGTCGGTTAAGAAGTTGTCCCTATGGTCGACAAGATGTTGTACCAAAGATGTGTAGTACATCAGCAGGCAGAGTAGAATTAAGTTAGCCAAAAAGACGCATAGAACCAAATAACTGCAAAGGTATTCTACCAAGTCGACTTTATCCAAAATTTGGATATGGTGGTCGATTGCTTCTTCTAGTTCTCTGCTTACGGATGCTTCGAGACTCTCCTTGTCGGATTTATGTCTTCTTATACCACGATTTTGGTAATCCCTGAAAAGCAATAAAGAGAAAAGAGTAGAAGATTGGTGGAAGTTTTACCTTAAGGAGCGCTCGAAAATTTTAACCTGGGCCCCCATTTGAGCAATTACCGAAATAACCGTTATGTCGCTTGCCCAAACGTACATAGATATATAAAATACTCCAATTCCTTGATAAAAATAAGCTATTTCGAATCGTGGGGTGCCGTGGGTGTTTACTATAGAAATGGGCAAAAACGACAACCTCCACATTTCTTCCGGTTGAGTTAACCTTATCTTTGCGCCTCCAAGTAAGCCCAAAAAGACAACAATAATTATAGTAAGCGCATAAATACCGTTCTAAAAGTAATGAAAAAATTTAAAAAGTAAAATATCGCGTTGATTATTAACCAAAATGTAAACTTCTTTGAGAGTTCTCGAAATGGTGGCTTTCTCAAAACTGCCGCCTCTCTCAAAATTTGGCTTAAATACGCCTTCGTGGAGCGACTTGAGGAGGTCTCCGATTTGTTTGCGGCTTCGATAGAGTACAACCATCTTAATTGCGCCTGAAATTATTTTTTTACCTATTAATTGGGAAGAAATTAAAAACTCGAAACCCACCCAAAAAGTGACTTATAGAATAGTTACAACAAACCACCAAAGTTTCGAAGTCTCGATGAAAAACTACTTCGATGCATTCGACAAAAATGTAAACGAAGGTAAAAGCGAGAGTGAGAAAAGAATAAATTCTAAACAGGCGACTTTCTTCTTTATTGAGTACGTCTATTCCCAAAAATCTTAACCACATCACCTAGAACAGAAAATAATTAAATTGCAATAAGGTGCCCCAAAAATTGACAAACTTGGTATTCGAAGTAAAAATCCGGAAATTCGGTCTCGCTGTACATGGCGGTTCGAAGTTCGAAGCAGTCAAATAAAAAGGTTAAAATTGTGGGGTATTTAAGCCAGTTAATTCTTGTCAATAATTTATTAGCACAGGTGTACTTATATGTGAAAATTTTCTTTTAATAAGTTTCCAAACCACGTGCAATTTCCCAAATAATAGTTAAATGTGGATTACAAAATTTTTATCAAATCGAAGTTGTTGGGATTAATTATTGAAACGAGCAAGTTTTATCTTACACTTTTTTTACTTCAAATGGGGAGAGAAGAGACGCGGGGGAAGGAACATACAAAAATAGCATTTCTTGTTATCTTGTAAGAGAAGCTATTAAAAGCAACCAGCCATACAAGTGTGTATTGTAGGCCAACTAATTTCAGCCTTTAGTGACAAATGCCTCGCCTAGTTCAGAAGACCGGAAAGAAAAAAGAAGCCATTTTAGAGAATTATAATAACAAGAGAACAACGTTGAGAGAAAGTAAAGAAAGAAAATAATTAGAAAGTTTTCTGAAGAGAGGATTAGGGGGTAAAGTACGTACGCTCGCTCAATATTTTTGCCTAATTACCGAAACTTGTAAAAATGTCGCGTATTCAAAAAATTGTATCTCTGCTAATTTTCAACGCACAGAAATGATAAGTACACCAAATTAAAAAAAATATTGTAAGCTACTAAAAGGGCCTGATGACATTTTTCGATAAAAATACGATTTTTTCTATAATATCAGTTTACCGAAAAAATCGCGTATCACTAAAACGGGTTGAAACGTCGCAGATTCAAAAAAGCGTATCTCTGGTAATTTTCACCGCACAGAAATGAAAAGTAAACCAAATTAAAGAAAATATTGTAAGCTACCAAAAGGGCCTGGTGACATCTTTCGATAAAATTACGATTTTTTCTAAACGGGTTGAAACGTCGCAGATTCAAAAAAGTGTATCTCTGTTGATTTTTACCGCACAGAAATAAAAAGCAAACCAAATTAAAGAAAATTGTATAAGCCATAAAAAGAGCCTGATAGCATTGTTCGATAAAACTACTATTTTTTCGGTATTATCAATTTTTCGAAAAGAAAAGAACTAAAACGAGTGAAAAAAGTTGATTATTCAAAAATTTCTGTCTCTGTTAATTTCGATTACACAGAAATAAAAAGTAAACCAAATTAAAGGCAATTCTATAAGCTACAAAAGATCCTAATCACAGTTTTCAATACTGATACTATTTTTTCCATAAAGTCAATTTTTCGAAACTATCGCGTAGAACTAAATCGGGTGGAAAAAGTCGTACGTTCAAAAAATTCTATCTCTGTTAATTTTTACTGTAAAGAATTAAAAAGCAAACCAAATTAAAAGGAATTATATAAGCTGAAAAAAGAGCCGGATGACATTTTTCGATAAAACTACTATTTTTTCCGTACTATCAATTTTCTACAACCCGGTGCTCACCCGGTAAATTGTTTAAGCTTTCAAATATAAAAAAGAAAAGAAAGCTGTGAATAATAGTGCGTTTCGTCTGCATGACAATGCATGGCTTAATGGGACACACAAATTCGCGCTCTTCCTCATATTTATTCAAAATTACGACGTCTTGAGAAGGCATCGTTCTTTGCAAATATGTCAGTTGTATCGCTTCTACAAACTACAAACTATGAAGTAAACCTTTGAAATTTAAGCTAATAAATAATTCAAATCTCCCCTTAAAAATAACTAGTATTTTGTATAATTTAATTTGAGGGAAAAAAGTCTAGCGTAACACTTTCAGCGAAGTCGATAAACTTCCAATCTATTCATTTACACATATTACTCGTTCCACAATAATAGATCCGGGCGTTAAAAACTTAATCGATACTCTTCATTCTTGTGGAAAGTTGTGAAAAACAGTTAATTGAGTTTTTACACCTTATGTTGTATGAATAATAGTAGGTGCTATTGATTATGGCAATCAATGCAGTGCAAGAACCCATACCATCGTGCTATGGTTTGACTTTTATTTAAACTTACGACGCCAATCGCGTCTCAGTTGTGTGTTTACTTCGAAAGGTTCAACATGAATCTTTCGCGTTATAAAAGAATTTGTTTTTCGTATTAGTCGTTAATTATTATTTATTAAAAAAAAGTGATTTCTTCTCTGTGATGGTTATAAAATGATACGATACACAAAGCCCATAATAGCATCCCCCCTGCAAGGTCCCAACGAATTCAAAGCGACTTCTCCAGTTTCTTCCTCAAATTCGAGACGAATTACTTCGGCTCAGGATAACATAACTTCGCTAACGCCTTTATGGGAGTTTGTCGTGAGAACAAAATCTCTTCCAGGTAACAAACGCTTTTGTTTTGAGGGCAAATTTTTTTTGAATTTTTAAATTTTTTAGACGGACTCGATTTGGACGTTTTTTTTCAATCGATCAAAGAACGGCTGCAAAATCCCGAAAAGGAAGTGCGCCAATACGCCTTACGTGTTTTGAGCGATTTTCTACCGATTATTAATAGCGAAGATATAGATAAAAAGATGCAAATCATTTTGCCGGATTTAATAACAAATTTGGGCCACATAGGACCGGCGGTTCGAAAAGGATCAATCGACTGTTTGCACATTTACTTTAAATTCGGCAACAATTCAAACGGCGTTTTTAAAAAAATAATCTACGACGGCTTAGAAAAAGCGGGCGAAAATAAAATTAACAAAAACGTAGTGGAAGGAATAATAATTTCGCTGCCTTTCGTCGTCCAAAACGTTTCTCAAGAATCGCTCACGTACGCGATACGCCTACTCTTAGACAAGATGATTCAAATAACTTACCAAGAATTGACGTTAGACACGTTGCTTAAAATTAAGGAAAAAATCGGTAGCGAAAAGTTCAATAAGCTCGCCAAGGTATCGGGAAGCAAGAGTACTCTCAAAGATTTCGATCTTTTGTGCGAAGTTTACGATTTGGGCAAGGACGACCAGGATATTTTTAATAATAAACATTTTTGGAACGATCAAGGTCAGAATAGGTGGAAAATTGATAACGAAGTTGTGATAAGAGAAAATAGAGGGGAGATTATAGAAGATAAAGTTATATTAGAAACTGAAATCAAATTAAATTCCGGGCCAGCTATAACGATGCAAATTCACGAAGAGAGTAGGCTGGACGAAACTATGGATGCTGAAGATGATGGCAGGTTAGTAAATTTTTCAATTGGTTGCTAAAATGCGTGATATTGGGAAGGAGCTTCATGTCAAGCTCCTGAGAAGACTTCACAAAGAATATCCTAAATACGACCCTTTCTTTCGTCGCAGAGCAGCCTGTGCTTAATCTCTCCACGCAGGTGAATAGAAGTGGAGCTACCTGCTCGAGCAGGTCTTTTTCTCTTTGCCCTTTCTGAGGGCTGGTAGTCTTACAAGACTTAGGCCATACGTTAAGGTTTATTGGGCATCTTTCGAGCAGCCTCCCCACTCCCCACGTCCATTAGTTCTCAAGCCACGCTACTTCTAGGATGCGCTCCAGAATTCTGGGCAAGCTGCCTTATTGAATGAAGTGTTCTTGGAAGGAGAAGTGGGGCTTATTCTGACCAAGTCAAGCTATACGTCCTCCACGCCCATTATAGACGTTCGAGCCGGACTTGTCTTCTTCCAGTTTGCAACTAGAAGAACTGGGCTACTGCAATTGAAAAAAACATTCGCATCTCGTTATAAAGTCATTCCACTCGAATAAAATTACCCCTTTGTACTATAAAATATTTATGTATTGAAACTGCTATTTGCTAATGGTTTTGATGACCATTCATCGATTTCTATTTTATCTACAAATAGTATCGTATCCAATTACTGTTATCTATATCGTTTTCGTCGTTCATACCCTTTCAGAGCACTCCCCTGTTTTTAAAAATAATAAAAAATGTAGGTCTTGATCCTAGTCGGAGATTACGAATTTCGTACGGAATATTTTAAGGAAAAGCCGATCAGGTGACCTACTGCAATTTCCCGTAAGTAGAGGATACTGTTCCTAATAGAATACGAGTCTGAATATATTACCAATAAAACACTTTAAGAAAGTATTTCAAATCATGCGAACAAACGTTTATACCGTAATTATGATTTAACTAATTTTTCTGACTCATGAGGACACCTTAAAACAGCATAATTTGTGTCGTTATTGAAGACATATTAAATTTATTTTATTTTTAGAAACAGCCTGGGAATCATGAAAATTCTACCAGACGAAAGCGAAGACGATTACCCCCAAAGAAGAACACCAAGGCGCGTTCGTTTCGGTGGTGAAGTGGTAAAACTTAGAACTCCAGATAGTGATAGTAATCAACCTAGTGATGTGGACAACGAATCGGTGATAACAATCGCGCCACGCGAAAATAAAGACAAACCTATAATCGAAATAAATTACAGCGACGTGAAAATTCAAAAAAGTACCACCGTAGCAAGAAGTGGCATACCAGTCTCCAATTTAAAGAAGCCCGCAATACGTTCCGAACCTAGTAGTCCCGCAAAAACGGGAAGTTTGCCTAAAAAAAGAAAACTTTTTCGATCGCACCCAAACTTAAAAAGTCTCTCTGTGAGCGACTCGAAAATACCACAAAAAGAAAAACCAGCAATAAAAAACGAGTCCTCACAAACAACAACTATTCAAATAAAAGTGCGCGATTTTAAACAAAAGAACGAACCTAAACCAACAGTTAAAACAAAAAAGAGCCAGTTATTAGGTAAAAAAATTGAAACCGCCTTAACGCAAGCCAAAGAAGAAGCCAAACAAGCAAACAAAACGAACTTAAGCCAGTCTCTACTAAAGCCGTTACAAATACCAACCAAAGCAGCACCGACGCAAGGAAAAACCATCAAAAATAGAAGCGAGGTCTCGAGTCCCATAACAGTCCATAAGGAAGTGGAAATTTTCCACAACTTAACGAGAAGTCCCGAACGAAAAAATTCCGACTTACACGAGACCGACTTGCAGAACGTACAAAACCAACAGGAAGTGGTGAAGAAGTTGCAAAATTTTGCAAGCGAGGAGAGACACATCACGACGGCAGACAACGTCTTGTTGAAACGCAAAACCATCTTACCACAACCGACCAGGAACATAAGCACCGCCGATCAAGTTACTAGCAGATTTGTTCCCAACGGCCCTTATAACAGTTTTCAAGTTTGCAGTAGTAGCACTAATAAGGAGGCTAAAAAGAAGTTTACGGATTCACCAATTCCGACCAACGATAATGGCGACTGTTTGACTTGTTCTAGTTCCGGAAGTGATACTTTGAAGTTTGACAGTTCTTGGGAGGATATGGAAATTGTGGAGAAAAGTATTATAAGCAAACTCAACTTTAAGGTAAGACCTTTTCAAATTTTGTTTAGTAGTAAACAGTCACCCCTTCGTTTAATGGGCTACCCATTGATGTCCAAAAGATTGCTCTCGAACCTATGGAATGTTCTGTATTTTGTTTACCTCGATAGTCAATTAATTAATTACTGGGGGTTTAGCACTGGGTTTTACAGACCTTTGAAGTTTCCACCAGACCAGGCCCTTTAGCTCAGCTTGGTGCGATTAGCATCTAGGTTGAGAAGAGGTCGGTTGCACTGTGACCTTTTTAGCTACTCTCTTGTTCAGAAATTCCAGCTTACGTAGCCTGGGAGCACTCTAGTGGGTTGATACGTGAAAACGCCTCCAAGGAGGAAGAAAGAGGCCCTTCTCGTGGCTCGTATAATTGCTTAACTGGCTAGTAGATGTAGTTCACTCAGCTTGACTCAGTTTGAAGTTTTTCGGGGAATCCCCAAAACTATGCGCTTTTAATACGCCAACTCTTCTCTGAGCCACTCTCTTATTACGTACAATGCCATTTGTTCCTTAATCATGCCACTGAAGTCCAATTTGGGCCAATTAAAAAGTCTGGGTTAAAGTTCCTAATGGGTACGTAGAGTTTAAGTAAAAATTCAGAGAAAAATCGAAGAAGTGTCGCTTAGGGTCGTTGTGTTATGTGCATTTCAGGTAAAAAAAATGTTAATTTAACACGCACTAAGTTTTCATAAACATGCTCCACGTGACCTGTTTTCCTACGAACATTTTACATCAACGTAATCCACGTCAAATCGTCAATTGAATGTCGATTAATTTCAAAAAGCCATAATTATCCACTTAAAAAGTTGAAAAAAAATCGATAGGTATAGTAGATAAATTAATATCAACTCTCGAGTCCTTTTTAATAACTTATAATTTGCAAAAATTTCATCAACAATGTAAATTTCCAAACACTTATTAGAAGAACGTAATGTCATGCAACGTTTCGAACATAATAACCAATTCGTGGTGGAACGGCTAGAAGCGATTACATTTCGTGCATGAATGTGGACCATCGCAAAGCTGACCAGCTACTATATAGCGTGATTTACATCAAGTCAAAAGTAGGTTACTTCACCCCCATTACAAATATAAACATCATCAAATTAAAAAAAATATTTCCTAGGGTGTGATTTACGAATATGTTGTGGAAAAAAGTTGGAAAATCCCATTACGACTCACTTTGTGGCATTTCGCGAATGTAAGTCAAAGAGTTTAATCTCTTTTTTTTTCTTTTAATACAGGGTGTTAAAATGCACAAAAATTTACATTTAGATAGCTCTCGCGTAAAACGAATAAAATAATATTTAACGTATGTAAATCCGCGTGTAG
The DNA here is from genome assembly GCA_950108345.1 of Malthinus flaveolus. NCBI lineage: Eukaryota > Metazoa > Arthropoda > Insecta > Coleoptera > Cantharidae > Malthinus > Malthinus flaveolus. The sequence continues at coordinate 3,936,396 of OX467289.1, read as the reverse complement.
GAAAAATTTTCTTTTAGGCACTTAATTTTTCTTATTTATTTGACCTTTTCAAAATTAAATTAGATTTTATTTTTGATAACCGCACTTTTTTAAGTCGCAATCGCAAATGTCACCGCAAGGGTGTACTAAAAGTGCGCAAATAAAAGGCTAAAGGGAGTAATATTCATTGCCTCTAATACTTCGTCCATTAAAGCCTCAGAAAGTAAATCTCAATCTCTCAATTTTTAGACTTATTGGGAGTTCCCCGGGTGGTCTCGTGCAATTCGGTACTATCCAGGCAGGTTTCATGAGCCAGTTACAGTGCAGCTTTCCAAAAGAAGGTTGCTAGCCCCTTGACCCCGTTTCTACGTATAGTGTGTTTAAGACAGGTGTGCTCAGGTGTGCTAAATTCATCAGAATTTTCACCCTTCTCAAGAGAAGGCCTCTTGATTAAGAAATGAGCAAGTTTACGGTGTGTTTCTCATTTCCTTTTTTGTCCTCTATAAAGAGATGGATAGCGATGGTTTGAGAAAAGGCCAAAGAATTCCCCAGCAGATGTGGAACCATAGGGAGAACTGCACTCGTCCCCTATCTACCTCTTCTCACTAATCGAATCTGGGGACTCTAATACAGAGACAGATACCTCAAATCACATTGTTCTCTTGAAAGATCTTCGTAGGTTCCGCCAGTATTTTACAACAAATTTTGAGGTTTTCTGTCAGTTGAGAAAAGACTTAGAGGAGTCTGCCTGTAGGATCTCTTCCTCAAAAGTTTTAAAATCGTAACGTCTCTAAAAGAGCTGTAGACATGCACTGTTAGAAGAATTTAAAAAAATATATCAACTGGTCATTGTTTTCCATTATTTACTGGGGGTTCTCCTATAGAGGTTCTTTCAACTCGCCTGGATTTATTCGCTGTCAGGTTTGCTGGATTCATTTGCTGGTTCTCTCAAATAAAGTTTGCGCTCTACAATTCCTTACTCTCTCCTCTGAATCTCTAGGGTCCTCTAGACATTTATCGCATCTAGAGTTTTAGAGAGTTTTTAGAGAGCAGTGGCTTAGTTTGAGCAATATTGACTACATATTTGACTTTTCCAGAACCAAAGACGAACTTGTCTAGCATTCTGTGTTAGTCGTTTCCTTTTAGACTCTCTAAGTAGATGGAGGTATCCTCATCTATCTGTGCCCCACGCATGTCCAGTATTACAAGCATCAACAATTCCTCACTCTCTCCTCTGAATCTCTAGTGTCCTCTAGACATTTATCGCATCTAGAGTTTTAAAGAGATTTTAGAGAGCAGTGGCTTAATTTGAGCAATATTGACTACATATTTGACCTTTCCAGAACCAAAGACGAACTTGTCTAGCATTCAATGTTAGTCGTTTCCTTTTACGTTCTTTACGTAGATGAAGGAATGCACCATCTATCAGTGCCCCATGTCTAGTGTCCTCCGGACATTTATCGCACCTAGAGCATTATTTAGAGAGCGGTGACTTAATTTGAGCAATATTGACCACATATATCGCCTTCCTAGAATCAAAGACGAGCTTATCTAGCATTCTGTGTTAGTCGGTTCTCTAATTAATGTGGGGATCCCAGAACAGACTTTTTTTTGTTTGAGAGGTTCAGAAAATCTTCAAAAGACCCCCCACTCCTAGAACAGACTCGGAGTCATAAGAACTTTAAAAAGCCCCCACTGTTGGCCTGGAAAGTCTTTAAGTTGTGGTTTAATTCTTTACTTTTTAGGACGATTGGCGGATACGACTGAAAGGATTGGAAGAATTATATCAAGTGCTGCAAAATTCGTCGTCAATTGAGGCTTTGGAAAGTAAGGCTGGATCTCTATTTCATTTCTTGTTCTGTAGCGAACAGCACGTTCGATTACAAATAGTTGCCGAGGTAAGTAGGAAACTTTTAATCATTTTGATGAATATTAATGAGACGTCTACTAAACTTGACCTTGGGCGTTTTTAGAAGCGCGCAGAAGAGAGTATTTTAGATCAATTGTATTTCTGACCTATTATTCTGACTGAAAAGTTCACCCCAAACCAGTAACAGCCCGTATTTTAATAAATTATCCCTAAGTGAGAGCGCGGTGGTTTAATTTACTAATGAAACTTATTTTTAGGACATTTTAAAAATTATTTTCGCCAACATGAAGATCGAAACGCTTCGTGGTAGATTAAATCAAATTGTTTTGAGTTTATGCAAAATGGGCTCGCCCGCAGGAGTTAGACTGAGTATACTATTAATGAGAAGAATATCTGTGGAAGAATTTTTAAGTCAGCTGCTTGGAAATTCAGTCCTATGCGCAAAAAGTAGTAAGGTACGCAAACACCAAAACCCTATTTCTCATCCACCTTAGTGAATAAGCCGATTTTCAGGTACGAGAAGGTGCTCTTCAAATATTAATGACAATCAGCCGAATTTTCCCAAGCACAGAAGTGAACGTTATAAAAGCGAGTGAATCCATAACGCCCTTATTAAGGGACCGCAAAAAGCGCGTCAGACGCGCCTCTTTAGAAACAATCGCCGCATTAGCTCAAGTTGGGACTAGAACGACCGTCTTGAGCATCATATCGCAAGTGTCATCAAACTATCCGGACAAAGAGCAGTTAATGAAAGTAGTTCGAACAAGGTATGTTGTTTCGATTTACGGCCATTTTGCATAAAAGTTACTTATCAGTAAGTGGTCAGTTATGGTGTAGTAAAAAAAGGTTTAAAAACGGGAAAGACATAAACACGAAGTAAATAGGACGTGGGGCAATTATTTTGCGCAAGGGACCGAGTTGGAAAGGTGAAATTAACGAGCGGTGTAAATTTAGCCGTATAAAAATGTGTCTATCAAAACAAATATTAATTTTAGGGTTTTTGGCATATTTTTGGGGTAGTACGTGCGTGACGTGTGTTTGAATTAACAATTCGGTTGTTAAATAATGCAACAGCTCTTAATAGAAATTAATCGTCGCGTGTTTAAATGGTATTTTTGTGAGACGGTTTTCTTAATAACGCCACTATTTAAATAGTAATCGTAATTTTTTGTCAGGTTATCGAGAAAACAACTTCCAGCAGTCGATTTAAATGGCAGCATACGTTATTCCACACCTAGCGAAGAATCAGAGCTGGAATGGATATCAATTGGTAGCGAAACGACGTCTCCTTCTTACTCGCAAAATGTTGAAAATTTTGTAGGACAAAATAACAAAAGGGAAGAAGTGGAAGATAATTCGACTTTTAGTAATTCCATAGAAGAAAAATGTCCAGTTATTTTAAATAATAATAGCCTTTTTCATGGGAATAGAGAGAATGGTGTTGTTAAAATTCAAGATGAGTCGGACTGGTCTGGAGATTCCAATAACACTAAGGTAAATTTTTATAATTTGGAACTGAAACGTCATCAGAGCCCTCTTGCTAAAGCTTCTTCCTTTGTAATCCTTTTTGGAGTTGCTTCACTCTTCTGTGACTTGGGCATGAAGTTAGAGAATAGAGGTAAAATTGTCTAAAGGGCTAAAACGCAAACACTTCCTACTCTTCTTTTTGTTTCTCAATTCAACATCGTTTGGCCTTTCTCAAGAGGTCACCTAACTCGTCTGACCTCCTGCTTCTTAAAACCAGTACCTAATCATTTGAAATATGATTTTAAACGTGCGAGCATGAGAGGTTAGCATGACCATTTTTCAGTCTTTCTGGGAACATCCAAAAACCAGCCAAATAAATTTATGTTTCATTACTAAGTAAGTTCCTTACCGTGTATTCATTCCAAAGCAGACTAAGCCCACCGTAGGCCGTTCTTTTAAGCAAAACCCGCCGAGGGAAGCGAGCCAAAGTACACCGAGCACTAATATCACTATTTCGCAGCAAATACTGCACTATCTTAGAAAAAGGCGTCAAATCTGCGCCAAAAAGCCGCCATCTTGAAGCTAATGACGTGACCTAACCTAACATATTCTTTTTGTAATTTAATAGATGTGGAAATATTCAGAACGACACTTCAACTATCTGTAGCGGTAGTGTGAGGTGGCATAGGTGTTATCTGACTCACTAAAACCACACTCCAACTCTCACTTTATATGAGATTGTTTGCCTTTATTAATTTTTGCAGCCGACGCAGGAATCTGCTTTCGCATTTCTTCCGACGTCTGTTGACACAAGCTCTTCGCTCTACTTATTGCCGATCTACTCTTATGTACGCCGTCTTTCCTAGCGTATTCCCGTTTTTCTCCTTTCGATCTCTGAGATATGTGGAGTATAGAACCGTGATGTTGAGCTCATAAAGCCGCTGCTTCTCTTAGTGTCGAAGATTTACGGAACTAGTTGGTAATTGCTGCTCCATTTCCTGCTTCCATTATCCCGTGGGCTAACCCTGTAATTTTGCTCAGCTTTTCTCGTCTCGGAGCATGATGTTTACTAGGTTAGCTATGATCAGTTTCGCCAACTCTTAGCGACGCCATGATTCGCTTCTGTTCCCAGTGGAAACAGTAGAGTAGAACCTAACCTAACCTAAGCTAACCTACCCATCTACTCGTTTTCCAAATGTTTTTTTAATGATGAGAAAGAAGCCCATTCATTCCAGCTCCAATTTGAGAAACTAAAGTGAGCCTTTTTGCTCTAATTTTCACCTCCGTTATTGGCCAACAGAAATTTACGAATTTGCAATCTTTAACTGTTTCTAATATGATGAAATTAGAAGCGAAAACATGAAGGGAAAGAGCTATAAAGTGTCAACAGATCGTATAGAAAGACAGAAAAGTGGAAAGAGTTCAAAAAAATCAAAGAAACTAAATGAAAAGCCGATCTACGTGTTGAAGGTCGTATGAACTGTCGCTCATACAACTGAAAGCTGACATACTTGCATTTATAATGTCTAAAGTAAAATGTTTCGTCTTTTCAATTCTAGACACAGATCTGAAGAGACGTAGAGTCGTAGTAAGCCAAATCACAATATACAATGATGAAGTTTAGTATTCTAGTCATCGTAGAGGATGGAGTCTGGAGAATATGATTTGGCCAAGTAAAGTGACGACTGTTGCTCAGACTAGATTGGAGACTACCAGTCCAATTGTTTACAGTAAAAAATCTGGAAAAAGCGACTCTCAGAAAACAATATGAGAACTCAACTGTGGAATAAAATTGTGAAACTCGAAATCATGAAAAATTGTGAAAGTCGAATCCAATGACAAACTGAGACGATTGTTATCGGAGACTATTGAGATGTGGGGCAGATTAAGTCAGGAGATCGCTCCAGATTAAAATAAAGCAATGTGCAGCCGATGGAGTCCAACCCCATTGGTGTCATAAACTCAAAAGTCTCGTTAGAAATGGTGAAAAGAGGGACGAAAAAGTTAGACTTCTCATAAATGGGGATGAGGCAAAATGTAATTACGTCCGTGTGCATCAGTTACCTAGTACGTTAGTCATTAGTTTTTAGTCGCTGTAGACTTGTAATGTGGCAAAGGTAACTTTGGTTCCTGCATTACCAACTTTACGTAGTCCATGCGACATACAATCATACAAGTGGTTCTAGAACTGACTCAATTAAATGAAACAAAAAAACTTATCGCTAATGGCCATCTACGAAAATCGATTAATTTCGCTTCCACCTATTTATAGTTCGTAATTTTTGCAACTTCAATATTCGTGTGTATTGCAAACAATTATTGATTTTTGGCCTACGTACGCAAGCAGATATGAGAAATCATGCAATGTCACAAAAAGGACATAAAAATTTAGTCCTGGGTATAGGGTGGCGCCACTAAAAATCGATCAAATTCTAAAAAGTGCAACAATCGGTTAGTTTAGGTTTAAGTACCAAGGGTGAACGATGGCGGGTTAATAGTTTATTAGTGGTAAAACACACAAAAAACAAAATGATGCTCTGTAGATTACTACCTCTACGCCCTGTAGTTTTAGACACTTATATTGTGGTGAGCCTTCTTTTTAAAAACGATTTTAATTTTCTAAAAGTTCGTTTTGCTTTCAGGACGACTTGAAAACTCAAAATATCCAAGTATGGGCCGTGGATCCGTGGACTTTATCGGCACCCGTGAGACTTTCAGCAACAAACGGTGAGCTTCTTTGGCTAATTGCCACCTCGTGCGTACTTCATTTTTTTATTCACATTCAAATAGTACGCAATTAAATGATTGTTTTGCTAATCAATATTGCTACGGCAACCTCTTAAATTTAGTTTTCAAGATCAATTTAACTGCAGTGCACTATAAGGTGGTAAATTTTGCAGGAACGTTACGTCCGATGTATTTAGTGCAGCAGCAACAAATAAAAACTAGTAGTTCGAACGAAAATTTTAGAGAAAATGAAATTCAAGGCGGTACACCTAAGAGGTCGCCTAGAGGAAGATCGTTTTCACCTCCTAAAAAACAAATGGACTATATCCAACATGACGCACAAGGAAGATTTATCAATATAAATAACAACGACGCGTACTTTAGGCCAGCATTTACGGATAAACTTCAAAAGAGCTCGTCTTCGGATTACATAAGGAGTAGTTCCAAGTCGTTTTCTCCTAGCACGTCGTCTAATTCGAGTAAGTGCGCTTTTCTTTACTCTCTTCCAAAAGTGAGCTCATCGAAATTTATTTTTAGGTGGATCGACAAAAAATTCGACATGGCAGAAAGGGTTTAAATCGGCAATTCCAGTTCCTGTAAGTTCGGACGCGAAATTTAAATTCAAGACGCGACCAGGCGAAGTTTCAAAGGGGCCCTTATCGATACCAACACAATTTTATGGGTGAGTAGATTTGAGAGCTAGGTATCTGTACTAGAATCGATATGGGGGTAGTCCCGAGAGTTGCTAACAAACGTTTACAAAACGACCTCTAGGATGACATTACAAAATATTTGAAGGCCAAATTTTGTTCAAAAGTCTTAAACGCTTATAACTATAATAAGGAGCACTCTGGCACTTCTCAGGTGACTGAAGCACTTTGGCCAAATTGCAGACGCCTTTAACTAACGAAACTAAGTACAAAAACCTTTACCTGCCCTTAGAATGCCATAAAAGGTCTCAAAAAAGGCCAAAAAGACTTTGAAAACTTTTAACAGTCGTAGATGAAGCTAAGAACCAAAAATGCACTTTCCAACAACGCCATGAACTTCTTAAGAAGTCTCGAGTGCTCTTAATAGATCAAAAAGTGCCAAAAAAATCTGTAAGGGTAGGAAGGTACCAGATTTTAACCAAAAAAATTTGAATAGCCCTGTGGAGATATGAACGTTCCTATTAGGCCATAAATGATTCTAAAGCTGTCTTGAGAGATGTAAAATCCTAAAGTAAGTCAAAATATGGTCCTAGAACAATTTCAATAGCCCTGAGGAGATATGAAGGCGCCTACAAAGCCATAAACGACCTTGAGAACCTTTAATGGCTTCTAAAAGTCTTAAGAGAGTGTGCATTGATGCAGTGAAGTTAACTGCTGTTTATAGGTCCTTTCAACTCTTGTAATTCGCGAAAGCTCTTTAAAAACTGCCTCCAATGTGAAATTTTCAAAAGGGCACATTATTTTATAAAACTAGGTTAATTATAGTTACATAATGGTTACATACCCAAACAAAATAAAGTCAAATAAACAATCGATCCGCTATTAAAATAAACCGAATGTGCATGTTTGGAATGAAATCAACTTTTAACTATAACGAAATGTTAAATATTTGATAAAAGTAATCGCATTTAGACATTTTGATGAACTGTCGACAAGTTTCCTAATCGAATATGCAAAAATTATGAGAACGTCTAGAGAACTTCAAGGTTAATAAGTACAACAAACTCGCAGTTGAAGCGGTTCGGAGAAACGAAACAGGGGTTAATCACTTTTTCTCTTCGTATGAAACGAATTAGATATTTGCCAGGTTCTACGTACTACTCGACAACATTTTGGGTCTTCCTCTACAACGGTGGCAGATTAATATTTCCAACTTTGACTAGTTGGTCTCGGTTTTAGCGCTAAGGCTGAAGCTATATATGAATAAGTAGTAAAAGACTAAAAATGTACGTAAAAGACTTGGTCAAAGTCCAAAACGATAAGGTCACTATACACCGGACCTACAGCCTTATTACATGGTTTCCGAACCAACCGACCGAAGCACCGAAGCTCTTCCAGTAGAAGCGAAATCTTCATAGACCACCCATAGCAAGTCAGTGCTTCTAGGAAGCGTGCCGGATTTTCCTAGGAGGGTGGTCTAGACACCAACTCTCACTATTATTCGAGTAGCACGGAACCGCCATCTGGTATATCTTCAGGTCGCTTGGGATTCGCTTCTTCCTACCATGTCGCTTTCATTTTGCCTGTTTCTCAGAAGGATGGCAAACGGCGTAAGTGGGGAGGCAACAGCCACGTCCACTGGCCCACTCCTTCATTTTAGCTTTATTTTCAGGAGACCAAAAATATATTGTGAGTGGCTCACCTATTAAAACGCCTCTTGTCGACCAATTTCGCATTCGTGCTATTCTTCGCTATTTTTTGTTCTGCTCTCCATAAGTCTTGGTTATTCACGATCATGTCGATCATTGACTGCGTTATTAATCTGGCGCGGCGCTGGCATAGACATCATTTCTGCATCATTTTCATCTTGGGAAGTGAAAGACTGCGTGTTCTATTGCATCAGTTTTTTGCAGTATACGCACACCGCACAAGTTATCAGTAGTTTCTCAAATTATTTTGATTTTATTTGGAATACAATGTCCTCTGTGTTTTTCAAAATCTCTTCAACACTGACCCACTTCCGTCTCCGATTTTTCGAATACTATTAGGCTTCCCTTATTTTTCACCATCCTTCTTAGGCTTGGTATTTATTATATTCCTGGTGGCGATAAGAAATGACTTTCTCACATCAAAGTTATATTAAAACGCCATATCTGCCTGTTTTGAATTTTTGTGACCTCCTGGGCTATTTGAGAGACCTTCTCGATCTTCGGGCAAGTCTGGTACTTCCACGGGCTTGCCCTTAAAACGGCGGATGTTCTGCCTTTGATGTGTGCAGGCAACGGATGAGCGCCGACGTATTTAAACTGGAAGTAGAGGGGTCCCAACGTATGCGTCTCATGGTATGTTTCATTATGTTTTGCTGTTTTGGTCTCTCCGCGGAGCCATAAGTGATCATCTGATTAATTGGCTGCTGCAGTCTCTGCACCGGAGGAGCTGTGGACTAGACATATCTACCTATAGATTCCATAATAGTCATGCTCTACTAAATGATGAGGCACATAAGATCACCAGAATGTGTCTAGAATCTAGGTCGTAATGCTGGTAGCAGGGTGAGGGATTTCCCGATCCTGTACCGTTACCGATCACAGTAGACGGAGTAAGTGAACATGGATTCGCTCTTTGCGCGTCTGCTTGATGGTAGCGCAGCCCCGATTAGCGGCGCGTAGAAAGCATACTCACTCCGACATTGGTACTGAGTCAGAAGTTTATCTTCTGGTGACGTTGGATTCGCAGTGGCTCACGGCTTTACTAGAGAGTGCTTAGCCCTATCCTGCTACCTATACTCTGGTATATTTAATTGTAGGTACATGGGCAACAGGAGCCTAGATTCGCAACGATGAAATCTTCTAGACCTGCATTCACAGCCGAATTCATAAATCGATAGATTTTTCGTTTCTTCTATTCGTCTTGCAATCTCTTTCCTACCGTAACTAAGCAGGCGTATTGGCCTATACAGGGTGTAAACTTGAATCGTGATCATAGGATTTAACATGGGAAAACAAACTTTTGTAAATATTGGCTCCCCTAATTATTTTACAGCAAAGTACTAAATAACAATTTTTTAAAGAATAAGAAGCTTCTTCTGATACAGCTATAAGATTTTTATTTAATTCAGCCGTTTTCGAGAAAATGAAGGAAAGTTATTCAGATAATTTCCATTTTTCGCCTTAGCCTTGATAATCCATTTCAAATACAGCTACGCCAACCAAACAAGTCTGACGGAAATATGCCAACTAAAATTATAAAATAAGAGGTGGAGAATTCTAAACCAATCGGTACTATCCCGGCGTGTACATTCCTTGACAAATTGAAAATCTGACGTGCGTCAAAATCAAGGCTAACCTCACTATTATCTTCCACAGTTTCGAGAACTCCTTAGGATGATGTTCATTATATTTCGCATATATGTTCCACCCCCCACGGCTTCGAGTGGGGCCGGAGCTATGCTTTATTTAATTTTTTGCGCTCTACACGTTCTCCTGCAGTAGTATGAGGCCTCACACGTTTTCTTCTTTATCTTCTAGTTTCCAATTGCTCTAAACTTTTACTTTGTAGGTAATTATTTTTTGTAAATTCTTATCTTTGGTATCTCTCAAACGAAAGCGTTGCGCCTTCAAACTTTCTGCTGTCAGTGCTGTGGCAGTTTATTTCCCCATTTATAGAGCTAAGCAGTTAAAGTATTAGTTGTGAAAATCTTATAATAGACAAAATCCAGTCCTTGATAGTTATTATCTACGCCAAGTTTATGTCATAGGACAACATTTTTTTTATTACTCTACTAGTCTAGTTTATGATGTCAAAATCAATTTGTCTACTACCATCATTTCCTAATCGTAAAATTAGCATACACAACATATACACAAGAATGAGGTAAGCTGCGGTCAATACTCGATACTTGTAGACAGTTGATGATTTGAATCGATACGTCAATCAACGTGATGCTTCAAATTGATGTATTTTAATTATTTTTTCCCAATCCAATCACAAATTATTGCCATTAACTATGCAACAGTCATATTTTGAGAACCGTTCAATAAATTTTCAAACTCTAAACAATTCAAGTCGTTTTCCACGTAATAGAAAATCGATGGAAATTATGTATAATAACTATCTTCAGTTTTTAAATTGAATTTCCTTTAAGTTCAAGGCATTTAATCTCGAAGCTCATTTGTTAACACGTTATAACAATAAACTTACAACTTAATCTATATAACCTTTCACGCCATAACGGCAACAAGCGCACACCATGTGGGTGCAAATCTGCAAATAACATACAAAGTACCATCATGAGATTTGCAAGCGATTACATGACGGAAAAGAAAAAAAATTTGTTCCCAATCGCTTCAAATATTTCACCCTCACTTCCTCCTTCCTGATTATTATCGAATCTTCGCGTAGAGTACATTAACCCTATGTTACTTTTTACGTGTCTCAAAGAATCGCCTATAAATTCGGACACTCAACAGTTTGGGGTCAAAAAAAAAGCGTAAAATTATACCAAATGGTAAAATCGAAAGTAATAAAACGTTGTTAGTATGTACTTCGTACGTAGTAAAAAAAAACTGGGTCATTGCACGCAATTTCTTGTCTCGATAAAAATCAATTTGTGAATTTTTAATTCGACTGCATCGACCTCAACAACCAACGTACACGTATTCGCCATTACGTACGATTCAAACCGACCGCCTTTAATACAGTATGAAATAAAGTCGATAGGTGTGGAAAACGCGCTCTTGTTGAAAAGAGTGGTGGGGGAACGGTCAGTCGAATCAATTCTGGGGCTTGATAGAAAAACGTAATAGTATCAGTCAAGTCGCGTTTTTAGTAAGTTTAATGGTGTTGTACTTGACAATTTTTATAATGTTTGAGAATAATTTCAATTTGAAAAGAATCGACAATTTGTGGGGACTCAAAGAGGAAAAGGAAAAAAGTTCTTGGAGGGTTTTTCCTTCGTGTTGTATATTTTTGTTTAGGCCTAGTAGAAGGGTTGTTGATGTTACTCCGCCTAAAATAGCTACGCCGGTTGTTGCTGTCTCTATAATACCTAATGACGACGTAAAGTGAGTATTGCCATTTTGCCATTAATTTCCTCACGAATATGAAGAAGGCAGGACGGCACGCCGCACTCCTAAGAACTTTCCATTGCACTCCAACTCAGAATCTAATTTTGATTTCAATATTAATCACCTTTTGGGTATCAGAAGGCCTTTTAAGAGTATGCCCTAAATTTACTATCTCGAGCACATCGCCAATTCAAAATGGAGACAATGAATCGAAACCAGTAGACAGTCAAGTATAACAAATGCCACAATAAACGATTTAGCCCGAAGGGCCCCCTGATGCACCTCTGTGGACTCTAGATAAAGTAAAAGGGCTCGCTTCTCTTGAAGTTTACTTGGTACGCGTGAACTGTTTCGTAAAAACCCACTCTTCCGGTCCAAGTGTTCTCGGCAGATCTAAACGTTCATTTTGAAGCTTTGGGGATTCCCAGAACTATCACCAAATTTCAAGGAAGAAGGCTAAATCCTGCTCCCGATGTGTCTCTTTGGTATGCCCACTAGTTTCGGATATGCAAAACTCAGAGTAGAGGTCTCGGTGCCGAAAAAACTGGACCCCATCTCAGTGGGTTGGATGGATGGATCGTCTCCGCAGCCACTACAAGTGGGGGCCCTCCTAGCCTTATACAGTACCTATATTGGATTTTATTACGCAAACAGTGTCCTATTGTAGTCCAGGGAGCTTTGAAAAGTCACTTAGACGACTAAAATTATATCCTTGAAAAAAGTGGAATAAGTCACAAATAAGTTTTATATGACCATTGAGACCATTAAGTGCGACCTAAATATTTCTGTGCCTACTTTCGGTTTTGTTATTATTAGATCACAATAGAATTTTGTTTTATTAACATCGACCTAATTTTTTGAGGCTATTGACAAGTTGTAAAGTTATGCTCGATCAATTGAGCTAATATGATGAAACATAAGTTACATTATTCAAAATGACAAGTTATAGACCGCTGCACTCGTCAATAACGAGCTGTGCGCGTTACTTCAAACTTCACTCTGTTCGCGACACGTTCAATTCTATTCTGGTACATGGTCGTCCCAATAACAAGAGGAGAACACATGGGAAATCTTCTAAGCTGAACTGCAAGTCACACCCGTTTCACTGGTGATGTGCATGAAAGGAGTGTCTTCAAAGCTCCTCTTTCTGGAACTTTCTCGCTACGACACAATTCGTTGAGTGGTTTTAGGAGGTTCCTTAGAACGAAACGTCTCTTGCGTGAGATAGTCGGTCCTCAGTACTTTGCTGAGACGTTATAGACCCACTAGTAGCCCCCTCTCTACGAAGAAGGCTTTGTATCTCCCAAAGTTCCAGATCAGTAGAAAGGGTTTGTAAGTTGTTCTAGCACTCCAGAACTGACTTTCATAGCTCCAAGGCAGTAATAGGACCAACCCTTGTACAATTTCTAGATTTCGTCATGCATTGCGAGAAGGGGTAGTCGTGCGATCGTGCCATTTCTCGAAATGGGTTTTTAAAGGTGTAAATTGAACATGGCGAGTAACCGAATAATATTTCAATTTGTAGATAAACTTTCTGGAAAGGTCGAACAAGTAAAGCACCGATTAAATCTTGACCGATGACGTATTTCGCCAAATTTAACGTTCTTATCATAAAATGCAAATATATTTTTTTAGAGCGGACTCCCCTTTGTAAAGGTTGTATTGAAAAATAAAACTGAAAGTGTGTCAACAGGATAAGATACTCAATGGCTGTTTACAAATAGCCGAGATGGAAAAGTCGCGATAAGTGTGCACGAAAAGCCTATTAAGAGTAATACATTCGTTTCAAATTCTAATTTTTTTTATTACAAAGCTTTGGGCATTTGTTGTTAGAAATTAAATTTTAAAGGATACTTTTGTTGAATTAAAATTAAATTTGATTTCTTTCGAAAGTAACTAATTGAAAGTGTACAAACACGCAAACGACCACGTCCTGCGTCTAGACTTATTACTCGGTAGAATAATTAAATTTTTACGCAATTTTTTTGAGAAACAATCAATAATGGACTTTTTCTAATTTTCAGAACCAAATCGCCAAGTCCTCAGAACTCGGCAAACATCATTTCGCAACGTGCAGTTTTAGCGCGCCAGCCATTTTCATCTGGATCAGAGTCACCTGAATTTTTCACGCCACCAGCAGAACCCCATCTGACCACAAATTTTCCAGAAATTCCCAAACAAGATTTAGAACCACCCCCAAGTTTCGTAGAAGTCAGCACTCCTAAGTACTACAACGAAAATTTTACAGTAATCGAAAAGAATTCGCCACTATTAGAACAAAACCGCCTCCAAACGCAAGCATTCCAATCGGACGAGACAAGCTCAGTTCTCGAATTTGGAGAAAACACCTATCCTCACCAAAACGATTTCGAAACCGAAGAAATCATACGAACCCCAAACTCGTTCGAGAAGGAGTCAGATTCAGAAGACGACTTCGAAAAACTAAACCTATCGAACAGCTTAGACAACTTGGATAAATACGACGGCACTAGAACCTTTTCCAGAATCAAAACCTTATCAAAATCTGAAATAAACTTACCGGCAAACCACGAAACGTGTAGAAAGGCCGTTAGTTCGGCGCCCGTCTCAAACGACGCCTTCTACACCCGCCACGAAATTCTACAAGACTCGTTAAGTTTAACTCAAACTGCAATTCCGGGCTCCATCGTGGAAATTTTACCAAGCCCCGAAGTGTGTTCTGCTAAGAGCTTGAGCAAAACCCCACGTTCGGGCGTCTTTAAGCCCTTAACGAGGAAGAGTTCGCTTCGCATGTCCAAGAGAGAAGCGCCGACGCTTTCGAATAATCCCCAACCTTTTGCAAAACCAAGGGAAGGTTTTAACGAAACCGCCGCCTTATTGGAACACGGCGAGTGGGAGATGACAATGAAAGGTATACAAGGAGTGACCAGGCTGACGCGTTTTCATCCAGAAGTTGTGGAAATGCACATGCACTCCATATGCGTTTGTTTGGGCAAACACATAAAAAATTTGCGTTCGCAAGTCGCAAGAGCCGCTTGTTCGACGGCCACCGAGATGTTTACGAATCACAAAAAGGCCTTAGAGACGGTAAGTGGGTGACCCTTTTTTCGTAGTAGGTACGCCATAGTGACCCAATTAAAACTATCGAGGTGCACATCGTTTATCATTTTATTCATACGCGATAAAGTCGATAGGAAAAATTAAATTGTAAAACGTGCCAGCAAAAATGGAATCGATATTGAATGGTGTAGGTGTACACCTGTTTGTTGATTCACTTTTATTATCTACTGCCATAATGAAATTCGTAGGCACAAAGTACGACCTTGTCTTTTAGAAATTTTGAGGCAAAATCAATTTTTAATTAACTTTCGATTTGCATCACCTCCCCTTCTCCACCACTCCTATAAATCGATGAAATAATGTTAAAAGACATCAATTACAACCAATTATGTTTCCCTAGAAACAATTTTTTATGATTTCTGAAACAGTGCCAAGTATTGGCACGTTCTTGGCCTTACTGCGACGCTGCCATTTGGGCGAAAATGTGAAAACACCGAGGACTTCGAGAATCACCATTAAGAAGCAAATTGAGCACTCAAAATTTCCCAAATTAAACCCCACTATCTTTTCAGACTTTTTTTTATTGCAGGAATTGGAAGAATTAGCAGTGCCATTATTACATCGAACGGCGGACACGAATAAATTCCTGAGAGGCGACGCGAATTGTGCGTTAGACAAAATGTGCTTGTCCATGCCACCGCCTAGGGTAGTTTCGATTTTGGCCACGAAAGGCTGTGGCCATCAGAATGCGATTGTGCGTTGCACGGCGACCCGTCTATTATGCTCCATAACAAATCGTCTTGGCGCAGAAAAGATATTTCAACTTCCAAAAGATACGAGAGATAAAATTTTATGTTGTGGTGCGCACATGTTGACAGAGGGAAATTTGGAAACTAGGTAAGGACTTTATATGGCTCTGCTAAAGCTTGTTTCAAAGTACATCTTGTCAAGAATAAGAGCAGAAGTACGAATATTCGTAGTCTGCGTGCAAGATTGGGGACGCTCAGCAGAACTAAAATAATAAGATACGCGCATCAAGAGGGCAGAACGGTTCTGCCCTGAGTCGAAATTCTCAAAATTTTTGGCTAGGTATTCTTGACAAGGTGTAGAGTACATAATTGATTGTTTAACAATAATTATTTTACGATTTTTTTAGAAAACACGCCAAAATGATGTTTGGTAATTTATCGGGGCATAGTCAATTTAACAAGGCTATGATTGAAGCAGTTCCAATTTGCACCATGAGGCACATACAAAAAGCACTCAAGGCTATACAATAGGTTCATTCGATCGAATTTTTTGTAGGGACGTTACATCGAACAATGTGCATTAACAATTTCTGTTTTTTGTTTTATATTTTAGATTCGTGTCATTTTGTTTTATACATTTATAAACGTTTATGTAGAATGTTAAAAATTTTATATGTAGTTTATGAATCAATTATCTGTATCTTCCAAAAAGCAAAATATACCTAGGTATTATATCAAAATTTTCTCATATCTCATTAACTATATAGACAGTATTCGTGTAAAGGGTCACACTACTAAACAAATCAAAGTTGAGCAATTGCAGAGACATCGAAGAATCTCAGTTTGAGATTCCCCTAATTCCAAACGAATTCCATAATTCGCCACTTACAGGGGACACTGGAGTAGAGAAGAACGTCCTAAAAGTATTATTGGTCACCTATAAGACAGATGACAGTGTCGACATTAAGTTGTTTGGTCCTAAAACAACTCTACAACTCGCTGGAAGATTAATAAATTTTTTAAGAGACAAAATGTGCAACCTTCTATACCTACGAGTATCGTGGGTTGCATAAGCGTTAGGCACAAATTGTATAATTTTAATATTATAGTTCAATAAATTTTCTATTGAACGCTATTGTAGTCCGGAAAGCAACGAGCACTTTTACTAAACGAAAAAGTTTAAAAATTTGTACGATGCACACAGTTTAAAGAACATTTCACACCATTTTAACGGCACACGCCTTTGAAGTTGAGAAAAATTCGGTCTTCAATGGTAGGTACCAAGGCTGCACTTAAAACCGTCTGCCACAATTACTTAAAATCTACACAAAAAATAACATAATTTGTAGGAAATTGAGTTTACTATATTTTTGTTTTAGAACTTTTCTCCAAAAGTGCGTGATTTTCGAGTTATGCGCGATAAACGTTTTTTGACCGATGTTGGAATTTTTATCAAAATTCAACGCACTCTAGCGCCTAAGCAGTTCATCTTAGAAAAAAAAGAGGCATAATTTGTAGAGTATTGAATTTACTTTATTTTTGTATTGGAACACTTTTCTCTAAAAAAGCGTAATTTACGAGTTATGCGCGGTCAAAAATTACTTGGCCGATTTTGGAAATTTTGTCCAACTTGAACTCACTATAGCGCCTAAACAGATTATCTGAGGGAAAAAAATCTCAAACATAAAGCCTCATTGACACAGTGATAGTATTTTAGGAGAGTAAATATCATGAGAGTAAATCACGATAGACTGTGTTGTGAGAGCAACTTTAATTTCAATATACACGGTGATAGTATTTCTAGCGATAGCATAGAGAGAGAGAGTTTAATTTACACTATGTTGTTTAAGCGAGATAGTCGGTAACTATCGTGAGAATTACTCGGAACTATCCAGCTTGACTTCATAGTTGAGAGTAACTATCATAATAGTGATAGTGCGATAATAGTTTATTTACACGATGATAATTTTGGTGAGATTTGCTATCATAATAGTAACTCTCACAAACTATCGCGAAAACTATCACCGTGTCAATGAGGCTTAATTTATAGGAAATTGAATGTACTATATTTTTGTTTTGGAACTTTTCTCCGAATGTGCGTAATTCAAGAGTTATGCGCGATCAAAGTTTCTTGACCGATTTTGGAATTTTTGTCAAACTTAACGTACTCTAGCGCCTAAACCGTTCATCTTAGAAAAAAATCAAAGAAACATAATTTGTAGGGAATTGAATTTAATTTATTTTTGTATTTGAACACTTTTCTCTAAAAGTGCGTAATTTACGAGTGATGCGCGATCAAAAATTTTTACACGAATTTGAAATTTTTGTTGCAACCATGGAAGCCCAATTAGCAAAAATTGCCAAGTAAGCGAGGAGTATGTGTAGGAAAAAAAGTCAAGACAAACACGTCATTGTTTTATTTTCTTCTTCAACTCTTTTAACTTCAAAGGCGCGACCCTAGTGTACGATACTCGAGCGCCTATTACAGAACTCCCAATGGTCTTAGTTAATGCAGGGTTTTTTCTTGAGAGTCTGAAGAAACCTCATCTTTCCTACAATGAACAAGGCTGAAGTAGTATCACAGCCTCTCATGGTATGCAAAAACAATATGTCGTTAGTCGTTAGAAATCGATCCATTTTAGAAACTCATCCTTCAAGAACAACATTTCTCAATTGGTTCGATTCTGAAACAAAAAACAATTTACAAAAACACAAAAATTAAACTTTCTCCTTCACTCACCGAAATTGATTTTTCAAGTGATCCATAATTTTTGATACAGTTCAAATTGAGACAGTATCATTTTTAGCATTCCGAATAGATTGACCTGTAAACAATTCAACATTAGACAAATATTATGACATCCAAATAAAATTGAAACTTTTGAAAGACTTTCGTTAAAAAGTTTTTGAAGATTTCTTCAAGAATTACAAAAAAAGCGTAGCCAGACCCATCTCTAATTATCTCAATAATACACTTTTAAGACAAAGAGAGAACTCCCGGCCCAAGATTTTCAATAAATCAATTAGCCACACCCTAGTTTTCGTTAATTTTTTTAAATTTCAATGTTTTCGAGTAAAACGCGTTTAGAATTAATTGCAGAAATATTTTAAATTCAGAAATGAACTACGTGTAAGTAGAAGAAATCTTGTATCTGTTATTGTAAAAGAGTTTAACACCAAATTTCATTTTAGTGTAGGTATTCAGAACCCAGTTATCACAAATTGTAACTAGTAATATAACCACAGAATGGACGTTCAATAACTGGCAGTGGCCGAGAGCACCGACTAGTAGTGGATCCTGAACGAACCTTTAACAGCCGAGCGGAAAGGGGCATCTCGTTCAAAATAATAATAACTTTATTATCGACAACTTGATCTTTCTAATTCGAAGCGTTGTTGGTGCAAAAAAGATGCACGACCTTGATAGGACGCTGGCTGGTGGAAGACCCTTTCTGAAGCGGCGAATTACTCTACTGTCGGCACTATCAGCCTCTGCAAGCTGCAGCAGTTCGCTGGAAGCAACCATAATTTAAATAAATAGAAAAAGCTTTTATAAAATCTCTATACAACTCGAAATTTTTAAACCAAGTCTATAGGCAATTGCATCATTAAAAAAATAGAAGCGTAGAATTATTGGTCAATTTTTAATCTTCACATCTCAATTTATTTACTACCCCAAGAAAGGCCTTTTAAGGCTTTATCGATCAATTCTAGTTAAAACTACATAGAACAATTTATATTACCCCAAGAAAGTCATTTAAAAAAAGTTTAAATCAACTTAACATTATAAAATTGAAGCATCGGCGATTTCGTTTCGATAAGCGATCATAGCCGATTTTCTCCGTACACAAAACAAAAAATAGATACAAGAAAGAGGAAAGAATCTATATTGTTACAAAATTTAAATGAAATATAAATACTTTCCTATTTGATAGAAGTTCATATTTACCAACAATGAAGTGATGGCTGTGGGTCCAAACTAAATCTCCTGATTCGTAAGTAGTAGATCGACGATTCTTAATATTCATTCAGAAGGCTGCTTCTTTATAACGCGATGGTCACACGACCGCAATTTGTTTTTGTAAAAGTTTTGTCAATATCAATCAGTTAGTGCTCTTCTGCAAGAGTCTTAACCCTCAAGTTTAGTTTATTAAAAATGCGCCGACCTTTCCAGTATACTCTTGCCATTAACAGACACTGGATTATTGAAAATTTAACAAACACGTTAGTGATTAGTACTACTAGCAATTCAAATTTATATATTTCCATTACAATAGAAAAAAAAATACTGGACAAACAAAATTTCCACATCCAGTTATTTAGTTGAAAACGCCAAAAGCATCACGAGGCTAGAATCGGTTCCAAATTGGGTGGTCCTAAAACCTCAAGATAAGAAAAAGAAATGGTTTTCGTCGTTATTAACGATGGCGAAGTTTTAAATGGGCTTGTTCACTTCCTTGCCGTTTGGACCTTAGATGTGCTTCCGAAACATCACTTAAATGTCTAGGGAAAAACTACAAAAGTTCGATAAGCTAATAGAAAGAACCGCCAAGTTGACGACGTAGTAGAAAATGGGCTCCTTCTGATGATACTCGAGTTTCTTCTAACAATAAAGAGAATAGGCTGGTTTTAAACTAGCACTTTTTGAACCATGCGAGGATCTTCAAGATCCTAGTCCACCACTCTGGACGTGTGGACGTATCCGGTCTTCTCGCTATACTTGTAAGAAGTATTTGGACGGTCGATTATAATTAAAAACAAAATTCGCGATTTCTCGGTTTCGATGCAATTTACTCCGGATTTTCGATTTTCCCCAATATAACGACATTCTCTGTCCGTGTGCATGATTTCAACTCCGTGCTCGGTCTCATTACGAATTCCAACGCACAAATAAGTTTTGCGAGCTTAAAAGTAAATAAGTGGCAGAGAATGTCGAGCCCAGCGGACTGGTGTAATAGTTCGAACGTTAGACGACAGAACTGTATATATTGTAGATTATTTAGACCAATCAACGAGAACTTCGTCTTCGTCACAATTACAGGGCAGCCTTAACAAGCACTTTAAAGCTTCCTCCAAATGTCCATCCGCATTTAGATGTTTCGAAACAAATTTCGAAGCCCTTACTATCGACAAATTTCAATTGGAAGGTGGCACGGTATTATAGCTCTTCCGTTAGGATTGCAAACAGAATTCGCCTTTTCCAATTCCCAAACGAACACATTTTCGCCATTTAAATTAATAGATATATTTATTACTACAAACTAAGCTTAGCTCAGTATCAACCCCCCCCCCCCAAATAGCCTAGAATTTATTGTGCACTAAACCCTAACAAACGTCATTGTTGAGAAGTAGGCAAATCGAGAAGAATTAAATCAAAGATTAAGGTCCTCTCTGGCATCTAAACGCATGCAATGAAACATTACCTAGACGTGACAAGATGTTAGCTCTTTGCGAATAAGAAAAAACTAAGCCAATATGGCTTCTGCCACTATTACATGGTAATCCAAACCAAACTCGCGAACATTAAGGTGGCTACTTAGCGCATCAACCACTAGATCACGAGGACCATTCGACCTAGGAACCACACGTGGGTTACTTGTTTTAGACATAAAATACTCATTACGGTAGGGTTGCTCATTACAGCGGTTGGTCCCAAGCGACGAGACTAAAAAACAATCGCAACAGCTGTCTTGGTAATACGTCGACGAGTAATCCACGCACCTCTTTTTCAATTTACAACGTAAGTATCTTAGTAAAATATTAGAAAAATTAGTAACGTAAAGTAGAATATAGTACACTCGTTTCGTAAGTTTTAAAATGATTTTCTCATTCTGAAAAATTACCAGGAATACATTAACACAGTATCTAAATTTAAAAAATAAAATAAAAAGTTCAAATTGTTCTTACCTTACGTAAAAAAGACTTTTTTGTTTAAATTTCATAAGAATATTCATTCGGTTGTTCTGATAGTGACTTCAACCCACAATTTTCATTTTTCCAGAAAAATAACTCTCATAAAATTCAGTAAGAATCAATAATAAATCAACTTTTATGCATCTCAATCGTAAATATCAAAAAATGTTTTGCTCTAGCTATACGTTTTAATTTTGCTTAATTACTCTTCTCTCGTAAGTTTGATTTAAGTCGAAGTACTCCTTCGAAGGACTTAGGCGAGGCTCTCAGAGTCTTACGGCTTCAAAAGGCCACTGAATCACTTCTGAGACAAGATAGGCTGCTTGAAAGAAGTCAAGTACACAATCAAGTCACAATTGTTAGGATAATACGATCTTAAGTAAAGACAACTCGTATCCAAGACGAGAAAACGATAGTTTATGTGACTACATGTGAGAAAAAAATTAAATCTTTCTTTCAGGACCTCATTCAAAGAGCCCTCAATTCATATTTAAATATAAAAGACAATTTTAATATTCTTCAAATATAAGAAAAAAATAATTCTAGTTTTCAAAATTTTAAAATCAAAACAGAATTCAGTAGATATTTCGTTTCATAAAAAGAGAAAAATTTGCCAGAATAAAGTATTTCTCGTTTCATTAAGAATATCAATTTAAGAGTTCTTCCATCAGGGAAACTATTTTTCCTTCAAATATAATAAGAATAATTCAATTTGTTAGTTATACACTCAGTTATCATTCGTCGGTTAAGAAATGTGTAACGTATCTACTGTAAATTACAAGTTATTTTCGAAAAAAATAAAAATTTGCAGTTATAAAAAGTCGTATCAAACCAACTCTCGATATAAGACGCAGCGCAGCCATTTTTCTTCTGTGGTCGAATGGCCAAACTCTTCGAAACTGCTATAATAATAAAATTCGACCTTTGTAAAGCGATATTCTCCAATCGATCAAGGACAGCTCTGCTTACAGCTAACGACGAAGAGAAAGAAATTAAAGAATAACATTAATTTACTATTTCAGTATTTCAGATTAACATTCTCCGCGCACTGTTCAACCCCTACATGTCGATGTTTTTGGAGGTATACGCACAAATTAGTCTTCAAAGTCGCCGGGTCGCGCCTACTATACTTTTTTCTTTCTTGAACGACTCGAGACGGTCAAATTGTAAAATTTCGTATAGCACGTGCGTCCAAACGTTGGTACAGCCATCCGTAGAAAAATATCATCCAATTAATTAGGAAGAGAGGGACATAAAATACAATGTAGCTCGTACATTTAAAGTTAGACAACGGAAAAAAGTTAAAGAATCGGTACTTCCACACGCACATAATTTTGGGCATCCAAACAGAACGATTTGGTTATAAATGTGAGCGATTATTTTTCCAGCGACGAAACGACGTAATGTAATGTCGATTCTATAACACCCTTCAATTTTTAGTAGAAACGGTCTAATTGCCTCAGCATGAAAATATCTTAAAATACTAAATACTTCAATTTGCTGCTGGTAAAGAGTTATTCATCAGATGAGAAGTGGTATTGACAATAAGAAGCAATATATAATTTACTACAAATTATTTTAATATTACAGACAATTACAATCAATGAATATTTTAAGCACAAATCTTATATGAGAACTTTCAATTACCTTTTTATAATTATAATTATAAATTATAACCGTGTAGTCAGTCCCTCTCGCTTAATCGAACTGTTAAGAAAATAAAAATTATGAAATACGTCAAATATTTTTAAAACACCATCCTTAATTCTTATCAAGCGGGTGCAAAATGTTCCACCTACTTGGGTAGGTACACATCAATAAGTAATGATAATTGATAAATACAAATATGACTACCACACGTAAGACTATAATAGATCACGTCTAAGAAAAAAAAATAACAACTTGAACTAAATCCTTATGATTACTATAAGATTACTGACGATAATAATAATTTATCAATTTCTTGATCTTCAAAACGATTTAAATGGAATTCTTATATTTATGATAGGTAGGTGGTTATTTTTTATTTTAGTAGCGACGCCTTTTATTAGGAAAATCGTCGCGATTTCCACCACCGCGACCTTCGTTGACCCAATGTCCTCGACCCCCTAAATTTCCGCCTCCACGTGGGCCAAGTTGCCCCATATCACGACCTTCGAAACGATGATTATTTCTTTCAAAAGTATTCATGAATGGTTTTGAATCCTAACCAAATAGAAAAAAAAACATCTCGTAGTCAAATGCTCAAAATTATATAAGTAGATACTTAAACAAAACTTACAAATTAATAAATAGTTACTCTCGTCTAAAGTGCGTACTAATTATATCGATATAAATTTTCGGTCAATTTTTTTTGAAAGTATGGTACAAGGCGCATCGATACAAAATAATAATTTAAGTCCCTTCTACGCCATAGAAGAGCAGTCCCCCACAGTAATTACCCCAAAAGTCACCCCATTCGAATTTAAAACCATCTCTGTAAAGGTCGTTCTCAACCAAACATCGTACATTAATTTTTATTTCAAACGTTCTCTTTTGAAAAAATCATCAATAAACACAATAAGTCCTATTTGTACAAAAAATGTAGAAAGTATACCTACTAGAGGTTTCAAATGGGCCCTAAAACTATTTTACCAGCAATAGGTTTACGTTTCACGTTTCAAAAATAGCGATGATCTCGATCTTTTGTACAAGTGAGAGCTCATTTTAAAATCGCACAGAGTTTTAGGTCAATAATTCTATTCCTTCACTCAACACCGGTCTATCTACCAAAACAAACAAATATCGCAAGACTTCACGGTAGTATAAAATTACTATTTGCCTACTCTGGTATACGAACTCATGAATGCAGACTTACTCTCACCGATTGTATCCTTCAGAATACGAATGCTTCACAAGAAGAGACTCGTAAAGACATACCCAGAAATATAAACTAGTAAATATAGACCGGACACTTGTAGCTGTAAACCGGACTACCAAGCAATTGTGTATCTAGACCGGACAGTCATGCAGTCCACTATAAACGGTTGCTTCGCAAGAGCACAGGCTCTAAAGGAATACCCGGGATTCGGACATCGAGAGGACATTGCGAAGACATCGCAAGAACAGGTTTCCAAATGCATGTCCTGAAATACAGACAGTTGTAGATGTAGACCAGACACTCTTGAATGTCGACTGCTGGGCACTCGCGTCGTGAATGCTGATTAGATACTATTCCTCAAACTATCGACTCTTGCTTCGCAATCGCAAGCACAGGCTCTAAATGCATACTCCGGATTACGATCACTCGTAAATGTAGACTAGAGACTCGTGAGTGTAGAGCCTATTAATACCACTTCTCAGACTATAGATGCTTGCTTCGCAAGAACAGGTTCTCAAACCTATATTCTGGAATATGAACAATGGTGGATATTGACTCCTTTAGTATGTGAATCCACGTAGCCTGTGTATAGACCAAAATAACCCTAGTATCTTCAGAAACTTCAGTTACGGTTAATAATGCAGTTACGGTGAATGATGCAGTTACGCTACTGTCTACTCAAATGACCCCTTTAGCCCTAGTCATGTACATTAGGGCAAAAAGGGTCATTTGCGTAGAACTAGTGCGTATTTATTTAGTGATGGTGTGTTCATTCCGGAACGATTCATAATTATTATTATTATTAATTGGAGACGTCTCAAAAAGCTTCAAATAATTTAGAAACTTTTCCATCTTTTGTTTTGCTCCTAGTTGTAAAGTCAAAAAATTACGATCATCACAAAGTAGTGATAAACTTTTGAAAGGGGTTGCAATTTTCAACCGATTCCCCAAATATCATTTATTTATCTACAATTGAAGAGAAAACATTAAAAAATGCCTATCAGCTCCCCTTTAGAGAGGCGTAATTTCACAAAGATGGTCCTTTTGTACACTTGTATCTCGAACACCATTAGGTCTACAGAGACAGTTCCAGTCTCCAACTGTAGAACATTTATTTTACTCATAAAAAGTATTAACACCCTTTGCCGAGAAATTGGTCCTTAAGGCCAAAATTGATAAAAACTGAAATACGGCAAAATACGCAAAATTTATAAACTTTCGTACACTTGTATCTCGAACACTATTAACTCTACAGAGACCTTTCGGTCTCAAATTATAGAAAATTTGTCCTACTTTAACAAAGTATTAACGGCCTTTGACGCAAAATTAGTCCTTAAGGGCCAAAATTGATAAAAACAGAAAAATGACAAAATACCCAAAATTGATAAACTTTCGTACACTTGTATCTCGAACACGATTATGGCTTACCGCACACTACAGACAGTCGGTGACCGTCAAAATAGTCGGTTACAATGCTCAGTACAGATTCTTATGTAGCACCGCACACAACCGACTAAAATGACGGACCTACATAAAAGATGTAACGTGTTCTATTTTTCCACCGACTATCAACCGACACAATTGTCTGTGATTAGACGGCGGTAGATGGGAATAACGTAATTAAGTAGGGACGCGCACACGAACTACAAAATTGTCGTTGGCGTTGTGCATCTCTTATAGCTAAAATCACGGACAAACAATGCAACAACCACCGACTTCTTAACGATAGTCGGTAGCGTGTGCGATGGTGTAGATGTAGGCGCCGATGTCTGACCGACTGTCTGTCGTGTGCGGTCACTTCGCTACAAAACAGACGGTCACCGACTGTCTGTAGTGTGCGGTAGCCCTATCTCTACAGACCTTTCGGTCTCAAATTATAGAAAATTTAGTCTACTTTAAAAAAGTATGAACGGTGTTAGCTGAAAAGTCGGTCCTTACTTAGAAAAGTATTAAATAGCAATTTAGGGCAATTATTTTTGGTTTGAAACACTTTAAATCGCATAAACGATTGTCGCGACACACACTATTATTTTAATAATTTATGATCATTAGGTATGCTGTATCAAATTAATCAAAAAAACACCGATTTTGAAAATGTAAAGTAGGTGGAGTCCAATAATGGGATCTTGAAGCCCCCTCAAAAGTCCGCCTTTCAATGTTCAAGCATATTCCAATAGAGATGTTATACGTCTCATGGGACACCCTATACATTTAATTGAAAGAAATTAATAATAATCTAGCCCATTCCACTTTAAATGGAACCTGGGCGATTTATTCTGCTATTCAAACTCAATCAACCCATAAATATGGGCAATCATTTTTGATTCAAATAAACAATATTAAGCATTAACTGCTGCATTTTAAAATAAGTAAAACATAATAACCATTTTAATGAAAATTGGCATGCTTACTGCAGCACCAATTTAAGATTTACGTCATATTCTTAAATCATATTAATTAACTCCATTTATTTTATAGTAGTTCAACATTTAGAACGATTGTGTTTTCATGTCGAGACATTTTGAGCTTCAATCAAGAAAATGTAGCCAAAAGTACCATACTTTCAAAATCCAAAAATTTATAACGAATTATAAGATCAATAAGTTTTAATGGTAAACACCATAAAGCCCTCAGTCAGAAGTTTTTAACAAAGTTATCATAAGTCATTTCTCCTCGCTGTAATTTCATTCAGATCGAAATAAATTGGAAATATTTTTTTAGTTTTAAATACCTCAAAAAAGTCCCCAGAAAAATTGCAAACCGACCAGTAAACTGGCCATTTCTGAAGCTAAGTTCGAATTATTTTTTTACTGTAACTATTCCCCAAGTATCTCATATTGTAGCCCTACTAAAATTTCAAGAAAACAAACTTTAATGATAGATTATCGTCGACCTCATAAAGAAATTCATTTGATGTGTTTTGAAATAACACATTCAAGCCCTTATAAAGTAGGCCTAGGAAGTCAGTTTTTTGAAAAGAAATTACCCTCTTTGTGTTCTCCTGTCTTTAAAACTAAGACACTAATCAAGACTTTTAAAGAATATTAAGTTAAAAATTTACATACCATTGGGCCGTCGTTTGAGTTTCCGGAATTGTTTTGATCTAAAAAACGAAATTAATATTAATAGGCAATCAATTTGTGAGACCAAATTAATATGAGATACAATAAGACTTTGTAAAGTCACAAGAAATTACAAACCATAAACAAGTACCAGCACAGAATAGCAAGCATAACACAGGGGCTGGCAAACCAAACACCCGAAGTGAAAAAAAATAAATACTCACTGTTCGAATTAAATCCACCACGTTCATTATTTGGTGGCTCATAAGCCTGCTCTTGTTGCTCGAGCATGTTATCTAATTGATGCGCCTGCATAAACAAATTATTTTCCTGTTGACGTCGTCTCATCTCTTCCTCCTGATGCATTATTCTATTTTGCATATCGTCCTGTTGACGACGCATCAACTCCTCGTTGCGCTGCCTTGACTCTTCAACTTGACGCTCTTTCATCTCCCACTCGCGCTTTTGTCGTTCGCGATCCATCTCACGTGCCCTCAACTGTTCGCGTAGCATATCGGTCTCGTGTTCGTATCTCGCAAACTCCATTTGGGCGATCAACTTATCTCTTTCCATCTCTTTTTCCTTCTTCAAAGCGGATTCCTTTTGTGCGAAGAGTTCGTGCCACTGTTTCCATCTCAACCCATATTCGTGTTCAAAACCGTTGGGGTTGGCAAAACGAGGGCCTACCTCACGCTCTTTCATGTACTCGGGGTTCTTCTTGTGGATGTTTTTCTCTAGATAACCGTCATTTTCGTCCACGACGTCATAGGCTTCGACAATCACTGGGCGAATCGACGAAGTTAAAAATAGGGAATCTTCGGTGCACTTACGTAGAGCTAATTGGGCACTGCCTTTACGAGCAAACTCGATTATGCCTTCACCGGTGGATTTGCCACGATCGTCAACACTTATGATGCAACGTTCGAGCTGTAACAAAGTAACTTTAAAAGGTGACGACTAAATTTAACTCGACCTCTCACCTCGCCAAAAATGCTAAAAGCGCAATGAAGCAGTTCATTCGATACAAATGGAGTCAGGTTGGTGACTTTAATCGTATTTCCACAAGGTGCGTAACGAATCTTCAAAACACGTCCCTTTAACATTATCGCGTCTAATTCGCGCTTAGCCTTTTCGGCATTTCGACTGTAATCCTAAAATACACTTTGTTATTCTGTTTTTTATCAAACTCGTTAACTTACCAAACGAATAAAAGCAAAATTCTTCTCTTTATTGAGGAAAAGTTCGTTAGTTTCTCCAAACTTACTAAACAAGTCGTTAAGTTCGTCTTCGGTAACTTCGGGAGCGATGTTACCGATGTACAAACGTGCTCGTCCAGAAAACTTCTTTTCCGTTGTGTCGACGGGCGGTAAATCATACGTGTGGCCGGAAAATTGTGCTAATTTCTCGTTCAAACGCTCA
Source organism: Malthinus flaveolus (assembly GCA_950108345.1). Lineage (NCBI taxonomy): Eukaryota > Metazoa > Arthropoda > Insecta > Coleoptera > Cantharidae > Malthinus > Malthinus flaveolus. The sequence continues at coordinate 3,907,595 of OX467289.1, read as the reverse complement.
TCGGGATTGCGACCCCCAGGTCCTTGATCTCGACCGCCACCTTGCCCCCCTTGAAAGCCGCCCCTATTCGGACGCTTATTACCGCGAAAGTCATCGTTTTTAATCTACAAACGTTAAATTAAATAACATACGACTTAAAATCGTCAAACTTACAAAATTAGGGTTAGGTCTGCGATTTCCCGGTTGAAATCTTCCACCACCACCACCACCGCCTCTAGGGCCGCCGTGTTGGCCACCGAAGCCGCCCCGGTTTTCGCGTCGTCCGCCGCCATACTCTTGACGACCTGCTGGACTAGATTCCTGCGGTTCGATTTTAGTGGGTGCACCGCCGTTTTCGGTCGAACTATCAACTTTAGCGGCCGTAGTGTCTGGATTCGGATTTGCCATTTTATCAATTGAAATGTTTATTATTTGATTTGAAAAGGGATATTTAGATATTTTATCACGTCGTTTACACCACACACACACACACAATAAAATTGGTGACGCCGGAAACTGAGCGGATTGTGCTGCTCCCGCAACTCGTAACGGCGTTCAACTGTACTATAAGCGTTGACGGTGGGAGTGTAGCGGGAATTTTAAATTTGCGCAACTATTCTTGATGGTTAATAATTTATTCTTGGTGTTATTTAAAAATTTAATTATACCTATAAAAAGTATTAAAATTATTTAACATATTTATTTTTTAAATAAACGCCGTTTTACACTAGAAATTTTTTTGTAAATATTAAAAGTAGGTGCCTCTATTATACCTAATACTAAATTAGTTGTTCTATAATACTTCCACTAATTAATAATACTTATTAGTTTTTTTAAGTTAAACTTTGCATTTTATTGGCTACAATAAACTAAATATAAATTGTTTAAACATATTTCTATATTTAGTAGATTTATTGATCCGTTTAAAAAATACTCTCAGATTAAGATATAAGAAAATTATTGCTTTAATAACTTTATAACTTCCTGCCCGTGGTTAAATTTTATTAATAAAAATGCCTAATTGGCCTTAAATTTAAATAAAAGTATTAACTTTTAGCAAATGTAATTACAAGGTTTGTGTCTTAATTAAGCGTTGAAGTCTGTTGAGAAACAATTTAAATTTTTAGTTTTAGCTAATTAGAAAAGCAGACATCCTTTCCTCTAGCCATAGAGGGATACATGTTACTAGCTGAAGTGCCAAACTGTAATTTCTTCTCCTTCTATTAAAAAGATTGTCTGACTAACCGAGAAAATTAAGAGGAAAAGAATGGCGCCCTTATAAACGCATAAATTAGAGTGATGGAAACTGGTAGCTACAACCGTATAGATCAATTAATAGTAGTATATTACTAATGGCCGGTAATGAGCGGGTAATGAGTATTATGATACACATTAGTACTTGTCCAAAATGGCATATTTATGTAATGAGTGTATTGTTTAGCGCTTGTGGCTAAAAAAAATTGCGGGTGAACCGTAAGTTATTAAAAATGTTTTTGTTTCAATAAACGCAACCCACAATACAGGCGTGTATTGCACACCGGCTGATTGTAGCACCTCGTAGCAAGTGAATTGTCCACTTAAGGCCGGTCGTCCATTTATACGACATGTCGTATCATTTTTTAACCAAGAAAACAAGAAATAATTTGTTTGTCAAGTGTACGAATCTCAATTAATAAACACAGGTTTAAAAATGATACGACATGTCTGCGACATGTCGTATAAATGGACGACGGGCCTTAGGGCTCACAGACGAAGATTATTGGCCCAACTCACCAAGTTAATTACTAAATTAAATTAATTTGTGTTGTTATCAATATGCCAGTTGATAAAAATTATATTACGGGCGTCCAAATAATGTTTGGACCCACTTTACGTTATTTGAAATTTTGATTGCTTCATACTTTATGTTTACACTGTAGAAACGCAAAATAGATATACCTAACAAAGCATAAAGTAAATGAGCGCTATTGAAGATCAATAAACCGAGCTAGGGCCCCCATTATTTGTAAGTAAATGAGGCCGAGGATGTAATTAGAATATTAGTCCCTAATACTACCGACATTTCAATGCTGGAGGTCTTTTTGAGAGTTTATACCTATCTACTTATATCTTCGGCGAGTTTCGTCCTTTCATCTTCAGTCACATAAACACGAGATTGACATAATCAGCTTAAAATTTCAAAACTTGTATTACTTTAATCCGTTTATATCCAGTTTGTACAAATAAGTAAACTTCGTTCGGCAAATTCCTGTAGTACCTAACTAAAAGAAAATATATTTTTATTTGGGCCATTTATACAAAGGAGAGTGCTAGTTATTAAAAATTGCTATTTTAGTCTTAAAATTATAACTATAGGCAATAAAATTTTATAAAAGTTTGGGAAGAAACCAGGTGTTTTGTCGTTTTAGTGTTGATACCTGCATCATCTCTTATATGTTTATTCCTTTTGGGATATGTCGGTCTCGTCGGCGGCTGCCAAAGTAGTTTTGAAAGGATTAAAGAACGCGTAGACGTTTACAAAATAAAGAATTATTTATGAAAAGGCGGAAATGAAGCACAAAGGACATGGTAACGTGTAAATAGAAATCTTAATTAAAGGAGAACGAGAGCGACAGTTTCTCTGAGAAAAGACGTGTATTAGGTATTATAATACATACAGAGTGGTGGATGTCGGCATTTTTTTTATTATATTATTTACCGATGCAAACCGATCTGCTAGTTTTATTCGACACCTAATATATTCCACGTATAAAAAAAAGTTTTATAATGAATATATATTACTAATTTATGTTAAGTAGTTTCGTTTTGTGGTTATTACTAAATTATAATTATTTTAATCGTAAATTTTATAAAGTATTTTAGTTTAAATAACAACAAACGAATCATCCGGACTGCGCCATGTTAACAAAGCCTTTTCTCTAAACCTATACGTTCGCCGAACTTTCTCGACGTTTTTTGAAAATTTAAGTGGGCAAATAATTAAATTAGTATTAGAAAGAGTTTCTTGTATCATCGAATATAATGATTACTTATCCCTTGTTAGATACAGACAATAACATTATGTACGCAGGCAAAAATTTCGGCTCAACACTAATAACAAACTATAAACGACAATTTTCGGCGCATAATTCAACGCCTTTGATCGGTTTCTTCTAAGTCTAATAACAATGTTAGTTATGCTAATTTTGATCGGCAGCCATTGTTGATTATTGCCACGTCATCGAGCACAATGCAGATATCTCAATTGTCAGGAAACACCTCAACCAAAACCTATCATTACGACATTGATTTTAACTTGAAAGGTGAATAAGAATGTGTTCGCCTCAGCATTAAAACGTTCGTAAAGTCACATTCTAAAAATTCACAAAGGTGCTGGAAATTGAGAAAACTTGTAATTAGGATTTTGGAAGCCGAATATATTTTGTTTCTTTAAATAATCAACTAAAGTTGCTCTTTAATTTGTAGTATTTTTGTTCAACACAATGCGGTTTGAATGATAGTCCTATCATTATAATTAAATTATTATTATTAACTAGCCCATTAAATAATAAAACAAGTTATAAGTAGTGTAAATTTTAAAGTTTCCTAACAATTTGCGGTTCTAAATTGGCGTGAGTACTTTTGTACGGTTTGTGGAATAATTTCTTGCCTAAATGCGCACTGTATAGGAATACAAACTCGGTTTGCGAAACTTTACTTATTATAAAGCCACTATATATTATACGAGGGCTACTCGGAGAGTATAGTGACAAGCTTTCATTTAATCCATTCAGAGCCTATACTGCTTCAAGTACCAAGAGTAATCTCTCTGTTTCATGTGTGGCTTCCTTAACAAAGATTAGCTCATTGGAGAGAAAAGTCAGTTTTATAGTGGTGTTCTTAGAAGGCACAATAAGTGATGTCTATATAGAGTTTACCAGCTTGCACATTCTAATATCCATCGAAAAGATCTTGGAGAGGTGGAGGTTTTAATAGGACTAATGAACCATGGTCAAAAGGTTCTATTAGCGATACCTGACGTTTTGCCGACTTCTGTTTCTGTAGTAGGCATGGTAGGCTGGGTGAATCTTGTACGGTAGCAGTCAAAGTACTTACGCGTAAATAGCTACCTATCGGTAGTCTAGGAGTGACTGTGGGTGAAACGTCCGGTATCGCAAATAGAACCTTTTGAACAAGGCCCATAAGCCCTAAAACCCCTACCTCTAATGACGTAGGCTGTGAAAGCCTAAATACTCTAAGATAAAAGTCATGTACAGACATTTCTCGATCTCTACCTTAAATGATATTCTATAGTACCTTCTGAACGTCAATGGATACATTACAAGACTTAATAGGAGCCCACCACTAGACTATCCAATATCCAAGGTCGTAAGAGTCGTAAGTCCCTGAGGCCGTAAGGGAGAAGTCGCGTAAAATATCACAGGATATAGTAATAGATAAAGAATATGACTCGAATAGTAAATGCAACGAAGAAAAAAAAAGAATGATATTCATAGGGCAAAAATAGAAATTGTAGAAGAGCTAGACGAGTCGTGTACACAATCAACGCTCAAAGTCGGATCAGGATACGACTATGGCGAAACCCAACAAAACCTTCTATAGCCTAAGTCTAGTAGACTTGAAAAAAACTTGGCAGCAGCTGCAAGTCGTTCTCCGTAGCTTCCACAGACGCATATTAAGTTAGCTTCGGAGCCATCCTCACGCAACCTTGATAGAAGGCTGTCTTAATGTATTTCTCTACTCCAGTTGTCGTGTGGAGCACGACGTCTTGTGGTTAACGAGGTCGGTTACTTAGAAAGTGTGAGCCTGAGCGGTGAGTGACTGCTCGTGAAAAATGAGAAAGAACATATCGAACCTGGCTCAAAATAGAGCTCCAATGGGCAATGATAGTACTCAACCTATATACGCCGCTTTTCAGGCAGGGATGTCTTAACAACTGCAGTTGGTCCTACTTCACTATTGTGGAGCACAACTCTTAACAACTGAAGTTGGCTTGGCTTGAAGTTGGACTTGGAAAAAACTTGGTAACTACTGGAAATCGTTATCCGTAGCTTCCACAGATGCATATTAAGTTAGCTTCTGAGCCACCCCCACGCAACCTTGGTAGAAGAGTGTTTTAATGTATTTATCCACTCCAGTTGTCGTGTAGAGCACGACGGCTTGTGGTTAACGAGGTCGGTTACTTGGAAAGTGTGGGCCTGAGCGCTGCTTGCACAACAGTACAAACGGATGAGAACAAAACTTGGTTTATATACTCAATCCATATACGCCGCTTTTCAGGCATAGGGGTGTCCTAACAACTGCAGTTGATTCTTCTTCACTATTAAAGCACAACTCTTAACAATTGAAATTAGTCTTTACAAGCTGAAGCCAAAGCCATTATCGTAATTATAGTGATTGAAGCATGGCAGTAGAATTTCATTTCCCATCGTATCGAAGATTTTCAATCTGATCCTGCCAACAGATTGGAAGAGGGACACGGATGGAGGATAGATTGGAGCACATGGCCAGATTAATAGCACATCACCACGTCATTCCATGTCGCCTGTGTGGCTAATTTCATTCCAGACATTTCAAAAACGTGCTGTATTTTGAACAAATCTAACCAACTTTCAGCTTAATGGGCGTATGAATAGCTACTTGAAGGTTTTTAATTTTTAAGACGCTCTTCAGCTCCAACCACTGCCTGAAGATGTGGAATTATCGTTATTTGATGCCCCTTTCAAACGGTTGAGTAAAATGTCACTTTGATATGTAATATTAATAAATACAACGTTACTCAAATATAAAAAGCTTTGTATAAAATTTTAACACAAGAATGAATCCATTAAGTCGATTATATTTGAGTAGAGCACCTAAGCTATACATTATACACACCGTAAAAGTGATTGATACTTTAAAAAAGGAATTTGAATGATATAATATACATTAGTATACGTTTGTAATTATTATAATTGCTTTTATTCTTTATCTAAACGTATATCTGTTTAGTCAGATAGATACCAAACAAGAATATTAAAAAGAACGACTTTCAATTACTTTAAAAAGTCATTTATCATATTATTTTCTTGTATATTTCTATTATGGATAGACCGATGGACGTTTCAAGTTCAAGTTTGTGAAGATCTTTTTAATCAGAGGCGCACCATTGAGAAGAAGGTACCCGAATTTGTTTTCTCAGAGGAAGCAGCTCTCACGTGACCTACCCGCATGTCAAAATAGTTGCTTTCTGAATGTCGAAGCCAACTCGTTCCACCATCAATGTCTCAAGGTTCCAGCTTGATGCAAGAAGTATGTTTTACTAGCTTTCATTTACATGGAAAACTGAAGAAAAGTTGGGAGTACTTAAGGGAAGACGGATGACGCTTAAGAAGGTAGAAGGTGACAACCGTCCAGCCTAAAGTGGAACAGCTATAAACCCCAAATCGTAGATATTTCAAAAAGGAGTCAAATGGGGTTCAGTTGAAGTTACGTTAGAGCAGTCCCGGATGTCTTCCCGAGAATGACATACCAGAGAGAGTGTAGAGAGAAGAACGTTTAGTTGGTGAAAATCCTCTATGATCTATGATCTGAAGAAGATATTCCTCTTAGCCCCGTGTGTCATGTAACCGCATGCAGCCTAATATCTCTTCGAACAAGGCAGTCCACTCCGCGCAACTGTCTTAATTTTTAGCCTAACTCAAATTTCGACACTTCTTTGTCGATCTATCTAAGGGTACTGCCTGTGGCTTGCTCAAGTTTTATGACTAATCTGACTGATAGACTAAGTATTTCCCCGTCTCTCCTTTTGAACTACTAAAACTATCTGTTTCGCTATCTGGAATGACAATCGGACAATCAAGGCCATTAAACTTTCATTATGTAAGTCCACAGTCTTCATGGGCACTCCTGTAGGAGATTTAATGAAATTCTGTTCCATTGGCTAGCATACATCATCGTGGTTATCGGAACCGCTTAAAAACTTGACGAGTTCTCTTATTCTCTTTATTACAAATTACAGACAGTCATTAAAGGGAGGTACCACATCATGCAATACGTAATCCTTCCTTAATCTTGAGATAAACCACACATAATGAAGCAGATGTACGTCGACAACACCTTACACTAAAACCCGAAGAATAAAAACGTGCCCAAATACATCACCGAACAACAACAAAAAAATTTTAAAAACTTTTAGTTAACAAATACTTCTTTTATAAATTCCTAAATCTCCACAAACCATTTAATAGATCCATCACGAAATGACAACCAACTTACAACTTAACCGTTCCATCATACATACAACCCTTCAACTACAATTGTCACCTTTTAAATCTGATTAAGGCTTTAAATTCCAGAAGTCATTGTTGGAGGAAAAAATTCAATTTCAGGTGAACGATTCTCAAGTGCAATGTTACGTAAAGCTATTTTACACGTGGTGTGTAGAAGCTGCAAGTCTTAAAATTGGCGCTTTTTACGCGCACGAAAAAAAAAGGTAAAAAAGTACTACTTTTCTAATTGAGCAATGAGCATAAAGAACTTGACGTGTTATTCAACATGGAAATAATAAGCCGGAAAGCATTTGTGCTAAAAAAACAATGAAGACAATGTTGTAAAACGCACAAGAGGTGTGAGTGGATAATTAAAAACATCTAAAAGCTATTTATTTAATTTTTGTTGAATAAATATTTGAACAAAGAGGAGGAAGAAATTTGGGTTTTGTTTTTTTTTTGTAAAAAAGCACGCATTTGCGAATAAAGGGTGAATTAGCACTGGAAATGTCAACTCTTGATGTTTTCATTCATGTCCTTCCTTTAATAAGTTGTTTGCAAATAAAAATAAACAAATTATTTGTGCGAGTAGTCGAAATTTTCTCATGGTGCTTTCAAGGTGGGAAGAACGTTTAAGATTACGACATGAGCAATGAGAGCATCAATCTATTGTGAATTTCGTTCATCAAATAGGGCACTTAAATAAAACTACCTTGATAACTCGAAAATATAATTTGGCTAGGTCCTACTACTACTAGCATTCCCGGTGTGGCCATTTCAATCTTTTTGGGTGTCTTCAATCTTCAACTCAAGAGCAGCTGTTGGAATACCCAATAATTAACTTTTGCTGCTTTCTTCGTATAAAGTCAAACTTTGTATCGTCGATTTTCTATGAGAGACACAAGTTGTCGACAGTTCGCCAACAGACGGCCTATGAATCGGACACAATAATATTGCGGTTCTGAGGCTGGTCCCTAATAGTGTTTCCTTGCATCGTGACCTCTTGGATCTATTGTGCGTTCTGTGCTTTGAATAAAGTCCAGAATTTCCTCTATTGGTAGTTTGGGCAATTCTCTTTGGAGCATCTTCTCCTTTCCGAGAATACTGTGACGACTTCTTGTGAAGTCGCAGTGTAGCAGAAGATGAATTGGAGTTTCTTTTTCCCCTGCACATTCTCTGCATAGTGAGTCTTCTTCTAGTCTCATCGTAGCAAGGTGTGCTTTTTAAGCTCACAATGGCCAGTTATTATTGCCGTTGCCAGTCGTAATTCACCTCTGCTCATTCTGAGTAGACAGTGGGTTCTTTTGACAGAGGGTCTCTCCAGTAGGACTTTAGAATGACCCTGTCCGAGAGTCTCTCTCTCCAGTGTTTAATATGCCACTTCGCTAGAAGTGACTGTATTTCTCTCTTTGCCATTTCATAGAGAATGCCGGTTCTAGTCTAAAGGGTCTTATTTTAATGCCCTCTTTAGCCAGGCCGCCCGCTTTCTAGTTTCCTGGTATGTCGACATGAGCTGGCACCCATACCAGGTGGACAAACTTTGTCCTCCCTAGCTCGTTTAGTCTGAGGATGCAGTTCGTTACTACTCTGGACTTCACCTCACAGGCATCAGATGCTACAAAGATTCTTTGGTTGTGATACCTTTGATCTAACAGTAATTGTGCATATTATGTTAGAATGGCGTAGATTTCTGCTTGAAAGACGAGTGCGTGCTCCCCCAGGCTTAAGCTTGCCCCTTGCCAGAAGTTTTCGTCCCCGATGATGATTCCAGCTCCTGTCTTTGTTGGATTCTTAAATCCGTCTTTGTATAACACAAGTCAATTCATTTACAGTTAGACTAACAGAGCTGCAGCCTAGGGCCCCTGGTTAGAAGCTAAGTAATATAGTGAGTAGATATTTTGTTTTTGTGGAACACCTTCTTTGGAGACGCTATCAATCAATTTTTTTATTAGACTTGTTTTTAAAATTTTTATATCGTTGTCCACTTCATAAACACATCTGATGTCTATTTTCAGGCAAGTTTACAGAACTACCCATGAAGTGGACACTTTTCCAAAAATATTAAATGAATAATTGACGGAAACACTTATTTATGCAGTTTTATATTGATCTGGATCATTTAGGGAGGGGAGCTATCTCCCTGCACTTAGGTCACTTAATCGGGCCCATTGTACTATCTCCAAGCGGCTTCCCCGTGCCTATCAGATCTTGAGCCATCCCACTTGTAGAATGAACACCAGGATTTTGGCTGGAGGGTTGGTGCTTATTGTGGCCATGTCGAGCCAGAAGTACCCTAACACGGATCTTCTTATCGACGTTAAGGCTGGACAGTGATAAAGCACATCATATTCCGCCATTTCGTCTTCTACTTCGCATCAACGACGTAATTAGGATTATCTACCAGGCCCAGGAGAAGTTTGTGTTGTCGACAGCGTCCCGTGTTGCTGCAATTGTTCGTAGATTAGCTTGGAACAGCTGTATAGATAGTATTTTGCCAGCCTTTTAGAAGCAGCCGGTAAAGCTCTTTTGCCTAGGCGACAACTTGCGTTTCTTGCCTATTTTGGTCTGTAACTGATGGGTATTAACAGTAGTTACGGCTGGTTTGACGATTGATCCAGCGCCACAGGAAAAGCTGTTTGAACGCTTCTTGGTCAGCTCGTCTACTTTATCATTGCCATCATTTCTTTGATGTTCTTTGGTCCAATAGAGTATAAGAACATTGTTTTTGGATATTTGATTCAGCAGCTCTATGCTCTCCAGCATAAAACCAGAGGTTACCTTGCAGGTGTTGAAGGCTTGCAATGCAAGGTAGCTTTACTGTCCGTTTATATCAGTTACTTTCTTATTTAGGATCTTCCCATCAGTTCAGTTTGGAAAACTGAGACATATTTCCTCATCGGTAGGCTGCTGTCGAATGCAAGCTCGGGAGAGTGCCTATCATCTGCTCCAGATCGTTTTTGATTTTTAGATCCATCGGTAAAGACAGTTCTGTCTGCTTCGATGCTCTCAACTGAATCCACTAGAGTTTGAAAGTCTATTTGAAAGTATATTTTGGGAAAATACGGTCTGCATCCTTCTGTAGAAAAGAGGTAGCTTTTTGGAGCACTCCTCGAGGATTTCATTTTACATTTTTACCTGCGACACGAGTTACAATCAAAACAAAAAAATTGTCCAATTCAAGAGAACTCTAACTCTCCCCTAATACTCATACTCAATTAAAGACGCATTTGTACCAACAACTGGCCATTTTGTTACACAAACGTCAAATTTAACAACGTAATGTATTTAAAAAGCAAAGAGCGGCACTAAACAGGTGTAATTTAATTAACATTACAAAACAAAAGCGTAATTGTGTAGAAGGCTATCTATTAACAATAAAGGAACGAGTTTTAGTACAAATGGAACCATTATAATCCAGGTGTGTGTAGTGTGTAACCATATTTAATATTGATAAAGGTGGCGTATAATATAAAAGGGAAGTCTTGACTTGTATATTTAAGAAGAGAAATATACTACTAGCATATAAATGACAGCATGATGGCCGCGATACATGTAAATTAGATTAATAGGAAACCAAAAAGCAAAACTAACAAGTATGGAAGTTCTTCCGGTGGAATATGTATATCGTCATCACCTGACAACTACTACATCATTCACTGACAACTAAATTATACGCTATAAGACATTTTGTTAACATTTTTTTGAAAAGGAGCTTTTTGTTTAATTTCCATCCGTTTGTTTAAGTTTAATTGTCTCGCACATCTTAATTGTTTGTATATACTTTAACAGCTCGGCACGGTTTTGCTCGTGCATCGTGTAGGTATCTATCATCAAATCATATGTCAAAAAGTTGACATTGTATTGGTTAAGACTCTTATAGGATGCAATTTGAAACAATTGCAGCTGACGCCGTCATTAGCGAAAAAACTAAAACGACCAAAAAAGGTAATTTTTTCCAAATACGCGATTCTGAGAGAAGATTAATGAGGTCGCTCCGACTCCGGTGACTTTTCTTTTAAATCTGCCACTTTTCACACACCCTAACGTGTAGGTTTGTTAGAGCCGTGCTCCAAATTCAAAATTTGGGCGTGCTCTGTTTATTGGTTTATACTGGTTTAACGCACCTTTTTATTTATTTTTAAATCCGCTGTTGGAGTATTATGCCTTTTTGCACTTACCCGATCAAAGTGATACGCCACAAACTCGAAAATTTCAGTTTATATTAAGTTGTGGGTTGTGGATGACAACGCCAGTTCTTTAATTAAACGTTTGGCGGAAAAAAAGAAACGTTAAATTTATGAAAAACAAGTTAAACCGATTACAGTAACTCATTAAGTATCAGGCGTGGTTTCGGACAGTTACCACCCTTTGAACTACCAATAAATGAGTTTTATTAGAATTTATTACGAGAACATTATTATAAAAGATAATTGAAAAGATAATTGGAAATGTGTAATTAACTCGTTTTAATAGTTGGTCATTTTCATTAACTAACTCTTTACTATAAGGATAAAAGTTGAAGTACTTACTTTGAAATTGTATATCTTACTACTATCTATATACCCCATTGTAGCATTGTAGCATTGTAGCACATAGAAAGGGGAAGAGGGAGACTAATGTTACAAGAAGCTCTGTTCTGTGCTGGGCAAGCCAATTTTCCACCCATCACACCATTGCCTTCCAATTTTAATTCGGGAAGAAGATGGTAATAGTCCACAGGGGAGCCTTATATCTCATAATATGACGAAGATGAGAGACCAGAGAAAAAGAGAGAGAGGAAAGTTCAATATCGTTTTTGCCAAGGGAATTAAGAGATTGCCGCTCGAAAGTCTCATTCAGTGGTTAGTCTACCAGACGTACAGCCACAGACAAATTTATTGGCCATTGTTAGTGTAGGTATAAGTGATAACTTACATAACCTCTATAGGGACGCCTGTGAGTTCCTCTTGCGTGCATCGATTATAGTCTTTCAGATCTTGTTTTGGTTGACTTGCATCTTATAGATGCGGGCCACAGCGACCATCAATCGTGATAGGTCAGGCAACATTCTTGTTTAGAAGGCCCAAAGTTGTGCTTGCAAAGAGCTAGTGAAAGAGGGCAAAAGCTTCCCTTGTTAGCGGTGAGCCCTAAGTGTTGGATTTGCTCTTTGAAAGGTTCAGTTTAACCAAAATTTGGATGTAGGTCCCCAACACAGAGATGCGTGATTCCACGATCTAATAATGTCGTTAAAATCTGCTATTAAGACGAGGCTTTGCGTGACCTCTGCATTGGACTCACACCACACATACTCAGTTGAGTCAAGACGTGGAACTCTTCTCAACTTGAGACCATGGTCGAAGCTGCAATGTCCCGAAGAGTGCACATACTCAGTTGACTCAAGACGTGAAACTCTTCTCAACTTGGGACTATAGTCAAAGCTGCAATGTTCTGAAGAGTGCACATACTCGGTTGAGTCAAAACCTGGGACTCTTCTTAACTTAGGGCCATGCTCAAAGCGGTAATGTTCCGAGTGCACATACTCAGTTGAGTCAGGAAGTAAAACTCGTCTAAACTTGGGGCTATGGTTTGAAGAGTGAACATACTCAGTTGAGTCAAAACGTGTATTAGAACTCTTATAAACTTGAAACCATGGTCGAAGCTGCACTGTTCCGAAGTGGCCACATAATACTCAGTTGAGTCAAGACGTGGAACTCTTCCCAACTTAGAGCGATTGTCAAACCTTCAGTATTTCAAAGAGTGGAAGTAAGTTGCGAATGATGTTTGAAACTGGTAAGAAGCCTTTTCATCAGAAGATTGTAAATTGTAACCATTTGCAGACTTATTAGGCACACTGAGTTTGTTAATTAAATTATCTTAAAGCAGGAATGTTAAATGTTAATTTAAACCGCAAATATGTCGAATTTATAATTAAATACAATTTTTTGAAAAGCCGTCAACTGCGTTAAAATTTTTATTTTTATTTAATGAAAATAGCGACGATTGCGCATTAATAATATTCAAAACAAGAGAAATATTCAAAAGGTCGTATACTTTATTTTGAAAATACTCATAAGAACTCGGCGTGATTTTGACAAGTTAATCATTTACTTTCAGTGGTTCCCAAACAAAAGTAACAAACATTCGAAATTATTCGTATTTTTAAAAAATCCCCACGACTTTCTTCAAGAATTTTTCGTACGCAAACAAAACGACGATTTTTGTGTAATTTTGAAGGGTGAAAAAAAGCGAAATTTATCTCTAGTCGTTTAATAACGATGTTGAACCTTAATTAAAGGTAAATTACAGTAAATTTTAGACCTGCTGACGTTCTCCCAAGGGGGTATGGATGTAACCACGGGCGGGTGTGATATAAAGACGTGTTAACATCACATTAATTTGTTCAAACACGATATAAGATTCCGTGCCTGTATCATACGTTTATACAATAAAATTTAAACTTTATAGATCTAATTTGTACACCAACACAAAACGCGAATATTTATAATCCAATTTTAATTTCGTTTAAATTTATTATAACCAACTTTCTTTATTTTTGAAAACGGGGTTGTTTCAGTTTCATTACCAAAGAGCATTTATTTTTTACCTTTATAGTACCTATACGATATACGATATAGGTGCAGGTTTTAAGACGAGACTGTTCTTTTAAATAAACGACTGCATCGGTCGGTTCAATTTCTACTTTCAGCTCACCTAATATCGTGGGTAAGTTCCCTCTAAAACAATTTACTACAAGTTTCATTCCAAAAGAGTCCAAGCCAGCTTCGAAAGACCTCGTTGAAGGCTAACTTAGCACAATTTATTATAAGATATTACCCCCAAGCCTCCACATTTTTTATGGAAATCCGCCAAACCCCAATACTCCTCGGATAGTCTAATGGTAATGGCTTTGCAACTGTATTTTGCACACATCATTCACTTCAAGTTATCCGATGCTACTGTTTATGAACCTGATTTCTGGGGTCGTTCAGACCACATCTGCAACGTGCAACGCTCGCACCTTTGATACAACCGACAAATTATCGGTTTTTAAAGCGAGCACGTTACACGATGCAACCCTAGTCTGAACGACGCTTTAAAGAAGAGTTATAGTTATAGGTTGGAAGCGCTGTCATTGGTTTTTATTGTAAATCAAAAGTAAGTATTTGCGCAGCAGTGAACATTACTCTTGCCAGAAAATTTTCCGTCCTGGTTCTGGAGTAATGAAAATTTGTGATAATTTCAAAAGAAAGAATAAAATGCGATCACTTCAAGAGATGAGTCAACACTACGTTCCTAATACAGGACCCTCGATTTCTCCAAGTCCACTGTTTTATGGCAACTCCTGTTCTACTGGCGGACGCTTCTAATTGAAGTACACCTGTGTAGTACAAAGTCGAGCTCTCTAAAGTACACACCTAGTAGCAGCTAACACCTCAATCCTAAAGCTGGCACCACCTCCGTTACAGGAATATGTACACTCTGTATAATTAGTAAGGCTAGGTGACGTAAATATTTCCAAATATGTTCTATTCCCCAAATTAAAAAAAAATCTTAACTGGGGGAGGGGAGCTAAGTCTCCATTATTTCCGTAAGTAAGGGAAGTGGTGCTAGTTTTTAGTTTTGGAGCTAGCTGGTGCCTCGGTGCCTCTGTAAATTGTAGAGCTAGCTTTTGTTTGCTCTAAAATAATTGAAAGAGGGGCCAGCGTTAAATTAGCCCCTTTATCACTACTACCAAGGTGTTTAAATATCTCCGAACTGGTCGAAGGGAATACTAGATTCAAAATCGGGAGCCAGGTGGGGCTAGCTCAGTATACAGTGTGTCCGGGGATAGGTGGAACACGGACGATCTCGCTTATTAGCGATTTTAACAAAAAATGTTACTCTTTGTAAAAGTTTTTGCTTGTTCCAAAATTAATATTCACAATATCATTTCTGCAGATTTTTGTACAGGGTGGTTTTTATTAGTGTTTCTCTAAAATTATACGCTAGTAAACTAGGAAAATTTTGAAGAGAAAAATAAAATTCATAACAAAAAGTTATTCGTGCGCTCATGTTTTATTCAAATATAAAATTTGAAAACGATGCGGTACTTTTAATATTTTTAAACGATTTCGACAGTTTTTTATTAACAAATTCATAAAAATATTTTATTAGATATCAAAACAAACAAATAAATAATAATTACTACTCAATATAAGTGCTCCTTACATTCATACATCCTTACAATTCCTTGGCGAAATTCAAAATACGCAGCTTAAACCTCGTTACATCGAAATTTTTAAAAATATGAAAAGTGCCGTATCGGCTTCAAATTTTATATCTGAATAAAAAATCGGCGTAGAAATAATTTTTTGTTATGACATTTTTATTTTCCTCTTAAAATAAGAGTAGTTTACTGATGTATAATTTTAGAGAAACGCCAATAAAGACCACCCTGTATAAAAATCTACAGAAATGAAACTGTCAATATTAATTTTGAAACAAGCAAAAACTTTTACAAAGAGTAACATTTTTTGATAAAATTACTAATAAACGAGATCGTTCGTGTTCCACCTATCCCCGGACACACTGTATAGGCGATCCTCCAAATTTAAATATATTAACGGCGGGGAAGGACGCTAGATTGTTTTTCAACCTCCATTATCTCCGCAAGGGTAGTGGTGCTATTAGCTTTAAGACTTGGCTCTACTGGTGTTAACTCAGTAACTTACAGAGCTAGCGGGGGTGAGGGGGCTAGCGTTAACCCTCTCTCATTTGAGTAGTCATAATTTGAAAGCGGGGGTGCTACTCTCTTTGGGGTTAGAGTGCTATTCGGTGCTATATGTGTACTTTTGAGAGCTAGGTTTTCAGAAGAAAATATTCACTGAGGGGCCAAGTTAACGGACCCCAGCTATACAGATGCTCTGTCACGTTAAAACCACAGGTCTCACGGATCTCCATCTGCGACTCTGAAAGGCGCAGTTAGTTGATCCACTACCCTACATTTTCGAGACACCCCATATCTCTCTGGCGTATTAAACTTTCAGAGAACAAAAGTCAATATTTCGAAACTTTTTAATTGTAGGCTACTTAATTCCTTCCCCAAATGACGTTTTCCCATGAATGCGAGGATAAAAAAAGGTAAATCGAGACCAAATATTGTTTCTGTTATTAAAACAAGTAAAAAGAAGTTTAAACGTCACGTAATAATTATTATGATATCGTGTATTTAAAATATTTATGTAAGTATCGTTTTACTTCAACTTTACCAGTAATATTTATTGAGTTTGTGGATGCTTCGTATTTTGCGGTCAAAGAACAGTAATCAGCTATTGAAATATTTAGTACTAAATGAGGGATTTCGTTTTACACCTGTTTAGCTCCCACGATCTTTAAACATGGCCAAACAACTAACCAATACTTATGAAAACAACCGGTTAGTTAAGGGGGTATATTTATTCATCTTGCAAATACAAATATTTTAATAAAAATCGTCTATAAAACAATTGTATAGTTCACATCACTTTAATTGTTTAAAACGTTTCAATTCCTATATCTCCAATGCACGATCAAATCGTTTCTGACTGCACGATAGTGGTATGAGAAATAAAGTGAATAATTAGAACAACCCTATTTTCTTGTTCAATATTCAATACGAAACTGGCGTAATGTACAATTGTACAATTATTATTGAAATTGATTTTTCAGCGGTTGAAAACGTTTTTACTAAACTTCGCTCGTCTCTCGTTCTCGTTCCCAAATCGCTAACATAACAAACTGCCCTACAGCTCATCTCAAGCGGCAGAATTTCGGTGCTGTCATTCTCAACTAGGAAGTGCTTAGACATGAGACGAGACGGTATAGAAAGACCGCTATGTTCTGGCGATGGTGTCTTTGCCACCAGTATAGAGAGGTGCAATAACGAATAATCATGGGTGGCGTACCTAAGTCACCAGCACTAAAAAGAAGAGGTCTCTCTGCACTTGGACCAGACCTGTCTTGTCTCGAATGGTGTTGACTCTAGTATTGTCTTGTCTCGTCTTAGTCTCGAACAGTATCGTCTACTTTGATAAAGTTTCGTCTTCGACGCTAATATGCCCGATATACAGTGTGATTGAAAACACGTAATATTGCAGATATCTCGGTTATTATCAAAGATAGAAAAAAAACGTATATAAGTAACTTATAGTACGCCAAAAGCTTGTTACGTTGGTGAAGTCAAAAACACTATTGAAATTGAAACAAAAGAGTAACGCTAATGAGGTTTAATTTTTTAAATGGAACGTACATATTTTTTTTTAATTCTTCAAGAGTATCAAATTTTCTTTACATTGATAATATATTGTAATACATTGAACGCCATTGTGAAACTATAAAAACTTACATTCAATCTAACTTCAGCAATGTGACAAGCTTTTTGCGTACTATAAGTTACCTATATAAGTTTTTTTTCTATCTTTGATAATAACCGAGATATCTGCAATATTACGTTTTTTCAATCACCCTGTATACACTAAACTTCAACGCACTGTATAGCGCCTAAACCGTTTATCTCACGAAGAAACCTCACAAATATAATTTGTAGAAAATATAATGTACCTTAATTTTATATACACACACTTTTGTCAAAAAGAGCGTAGTTTTTGATTTATTGGCGAAAACTAAAGAAACAGTTTTTTGGACAATTTTGTAATTTTTGGCAAACTTTAGCCCATTTTAGCTCCTAAACCGTTTACCTGACAAAAAAACCTGGCAAACATAATTTGCAGGAAATTTAATTTACTTCAATTTTATGCAAAAATACTGTTCTCCAAAGTGCGTGTTTTTGAGTTATAAGCAAAAAACTAAATAAACAGTTTTTTGGGCAATTTTGAAATTTTTGTCAAACTTTAACGCGCTTTAGCAACTAAACCATTTATCTGACAAAGAAACTAAACCTAAACCGCATATCTGATAAAAAATTTTTAACAACAGAATTTGTAGAAAATTTAATTTACTTTAGTTTCCTATACAAACACTTTTCGCGAATAGCGCAGAGTTTTGAGTTATAAACAAAAAACTAAATAAACAGTTTTTTGACCGATGTTAAAATTTTTTGCAAACTTTAACGCGCTTTAGCAACTAAACCATTTATCTGACAAAGAAACTTTGACAACATAATTTTTAGAAAATTTTACGTAGTTTATATCTAGATAAAAACATTTTTCCCTAAAAGTCCGTAGTTGTTAATTTACAAGCGAAAAACTAAAAACAGAGTCTTGGCTAATTTTGGAACTTTTATCAAACTTTAACACGCTTTCGCGCCTAAACAGTTTATCTGAAAAAGAAACTTAGCAAACATAATTTGCAGGAAATTGAATTTACTACATTTTTATATAAAACTGCTGTTTTCAAAAAGTGCGTAGTTTTTGAGTTATAAACGAAAAACTAAAGAAAGAGTTTTTTGGCCAATATTGAAATTTTTATCAAACTTTAGCACGCTTTATCGCCTAAACCGTTTGTTTGACAAAGAAATCTGACAAACATAATTTGCAGGAAATTTAATTTATTAAATTTTTATATAAAAATACTTTTCTCCAAAAGTGCGTAGTTTTTGAATAATTATAAACGAAAAACTAAAAACCCGTTTTTTTGATTATCTTATTATTTTTGTCAAACTTTAACGCGCTTTAGCACCTCAACCATATAACTGACTAAGAAACTTTAACGACATAATTTGTAGGAAATTTTATTTACTTTATTTTTATATAGAAACATGTTTTGCTGAAAGTGCGTAGTTTTTGAGTTATTAACAAAAAACTAAAAAATGAGTTTTTTGACCAATTTTAGAATTTTTGTCAATCTTTAATGCGCCCTAGCGCCTAAATTGTTCGTTATAAACCTAAGAACTATAATTTATATAAAATTTAACGTACTTAGTTTATTTTTTGTTCGAGGACACTTAAGGGCGTAATCGAAAAGGGCCCTTTTCAATACTTTGCAGTACGATACCCGATACCTTGCGATACCTTGTGGTTTTCTGGAGTCAACAGGTATTACGCGCCACATATGCACTTTTCACTACCACCACTCACAGTGATGACACTTACACTTATTGCCAGTAATGAGATCAATATATTGCTAAACTCTTCTACCCAATAAGCATCGCTCCACACTCTGTCATACACAGTAACCATCAACTCACATAAAACCAAGAGTCACAATCATATAAAAGTTAAAACATAACCGACTCCATCTTTTACAGGATGGTAACGATAAACTCAAGCTGTGACTAGGATGTCGATCCCAAGCCCCAGTACCTTCTCAAATAAAATAAAACAGTCGAAGTACCTAACTAGACCGAGTGTGACGAGTGGAGTTTGCCTAATTACAATGCCGAGTAGTTTCCACTTTTCCTTGAAAGTCAAACATAATAATATGAGGGTGTCCCATTTTTAATTTGAGGTTTGGTTTTTATATACTTCGTTCGGTTGTTGGAGAGAGGTATGTTCAGTGTTCAGACTAAGAGCTAAGTCATTTTAGGAACCACATCCTTTAAGTTGGTTAGAGCAAGTGAGCAGGATGATTGGTTGAAGCTGTGTATACTGGGCACCCCGTTCTTGAAGCTTCTCTCACTGATAGTGAAAATAGCAGAGTGTGTGTGTGGGCGATATAAGGAACCTATAAGTCCCTATGGAGCCCCAATCTTTAATTTGAGAAACGCCACTTCAAGCCACGTCAGTTCTTCGAAAGGTGACATCGTGTGACTACACCTCGAGGGCTGCAATTAGACATACTATAAGAGCGACATACATGTAAAAGTCCACGTATAAGCGTTGCTTTAAGTGGCTGAGTATTCCCTTCTCGCCTATTAAAACATGGGAAACCTTACGAAAACCAAAACAATGTTTATAATTTGTTTTTGTTTATTTCAGCTGTCTTAGTTGCTTTCAAATGCAATTTATGTAGCAGATGTTTTGATTGAGTCAAAGGAAAAAGTAATTAAAAGAGACTACACTTGTATGGTAAAAACTTGAACATTATTATTTAACTTATGCCTTTAAATAACACTACGTCTGAAGTTTATAGGCGACCACGATATTCTTATACGTATTTATGTATGCAAACTACTAATTAGTTCTTCTCCTTGTGTTGCATTTAATATTTTGAAAATATTTAAGGATATTGTTAATGAATTAACGGCATAAGTTATTAATAAACGTTTCCATTTATTTTTTTAATGTTAAAAAAGGCACGCGGATATTTTATTTATAGGTACAAGATTCAACATTTTTTTAATAACTTTATTAAGATGAGGAACAAAATTGTTGCGGCGAGATTAAAAAACAAATTTTTTATTTCACCTCGGATTATTTTGTGTTCTTGTACCTATAAACATAGCAAAACTAAGAATTATGTTAAATTAGAGGTGTACTAATAAAGTCGTTGTTTGGCGAGACGTCTGTCGGCTTCGATGTGGTCCTTAAGGTCGATAATTGTAATTTATTGTACAGGTTTGCTAGAGATGGCTTCATCATTACAACTAAACGAACGGTGTTAAATCTAAAAGAAATTTACCATTATAAAACGTATTTCATTGTAAATTCCATTCCGAGTCCATTCTGAGACGTTGGGAGACTATATACCCGACCTTTAAAGCTTCTTTTGCTGACGCGTGGAGGTAGAATAGCAGCAAGAGTTTCGTACAACAAAACCACGGTGATGTGCTAAGCATATCACGTCGGGGTCCCCACGTAGGCACTGCTGCGGAACTGCCTACAGCTGTCCCGAACTAATCTACGAATAATTGCAGGGACACTCACGGGACACTGTCGACTACCACAAACATCTTCACACTCTGGGCTTGGTAGACAATCCCATATGTCGGGGATGCGAACTAAAAGACGAAACCGCTGAACATGTGCTTTGTCACTGTCCAGCTTTAATGTCGATAAGAAGATCCGTGTTGGGGGACTTCTGGCTCGACATGGCCAAAATAAGCACCACTCCTCCCGCCAGAATTCTGGAGTTCATCCTACATGTAGGATGGCTCGAGATCTGATGGGCACGGGGAGGCCGCTTGGGAGAAAGTACAATGGGCCCGATTAAGTGGCCTAAGTGCAGGGAGTTTGCTCCCCCTCCTTAATAATCCAGATCCAGATCCAGTAGGCACATATGAGTCGACGCACTTTATACAAAGCAAATACTTGGGCCTAGACCGAGACAATTCCAGTTTCTGCCGATTTTGTTTAACTCAACGAGCAGGGCTCTCATCCTAACTGTTGTTAGTCTACTACTAGTATACTACTACTAGTCAACGGTTTCCAAGTATTACAATCCTTGGTCAGCTGCTTTGAGCGAGACCAAGACCGCGAGACCAAGACAATTAAAGTTTTAGCAGATTTTATACAACTAAACCAGCAGGGCTCTCATCCTAACTGTTGTTAGTCTACACCGACGGCTTCCAAGTTTTACAAACCCTGGTCAGCTGCTCCGAGCGAAACCGAGACCGAGACCGAAACAGTTGAAGTTTCTGCTGATTTTGTATAGCTCAACCAGCAGAACTCTCATCCTAATTGTTAGTCTAGACTAGATCAACAGCTTTCGACGATTTCTAAACCTCGGTTAGCTGCTCAACGGAAATTCCTCTTAAAAGGTCATCTTATCAAAGTGCTGACTAAACCAGTCTCAAGGCTTCTTCGATGCTGGCTACAATTCTGCCAGTTAACACAGAGCACGACTGCTTTGTCCTAACATCTACGTTCAAAATTAATAGACTCATAATAAGGAAAAATAAACTAGTAGATACTATTGGAAAACTTTCAATTTAACTCTGGGTCTACTATCAACTAATTTAAAGTTTACCAGGCAATAGCAAACAGAGATGTGTAATTTGCATTAAGAAGTCGCCTGAAAGGTGAAAGGCGTTTTTGAATTCGAGCTCTTGCCGTTAGGCCATGTGCCTCTTTGTACCAGTCGTGTTGTAAATCTCTACAAAGAGGCTACAAGTCTGCTCGATGTGGATGCTCCTTTCCTAATTTTCAATTTCAAATAAGCAAAATCTGTAGAACAGCAGCGGAGTGTCTCAATGTAGTCTCGATGCTCTCTGCAGCTCTCTAGCCTCTAGAGGCCATTCCGAAAGCGTTTTTGTTTTATGAAACTGCAAGAAGCTCTAGGAGTAGGTTTAGGCTCACCAAAGGTGTGTTGAAAGCCTCTATCCTATAGAGGTAGATGAGAAGTTGTAGATAAAAAGAAAAAGTGTCTCAATTTACGACTAGCGGCACATATAGGCTAATAGCAGGTCTGGCGCATTGCATAAAACTCAAAATTGACATATTTTATTATAGCCTACAAACGGCCCGTCCATTTGTCTATTAATTAGCATAAAAATGTACTCTTCTGCTCGGAAAAAAAATTATACATAGTCGAGTTATTACTCGTATTACCACTTTAAACGATCTCTTGATCTCTTTATATGCGTATACGGCTACATTTTATATATTATTTTTGCCTTTACGATCTTGTCATCATGTCATTTTATGTTTAAATTAAAAAAGGAAGAAGAGGAGGAAAAAAAATAAATGCAAAAGTTTTATTTAAACATCGTTATTAAAATAACAACATAACGTAAGGTGTTTAAATTTATACAATTTACTTTAGAGCGGCCCCTTTGATGTCAAGATCAAAAAGTATAAAATCGAATTTTATGAATTGGTACAAAGTATGTGTATGGTTGAATGGCTTTTTTTATTATTAAAATTAAGATTGGAATTGCTCGGGAGAGATGAATTTCGAATTGATGGGAAAAATTAATTTTTTATAAACTTTCTATTGGCTATTAGCCTATTTGCCTATTACCTATTAGAAATAAAATTTCCATCAGCAAGTCTATAATTCGACTAGTGTAGTATACCGGATGTTAGAATGGTTGGTCCAAAACTTCGCACTTTTTTTCTTTTTTAGACGCACTTTTGACAATGACAACATGTATAGGTAATAGGCTACACGTATACCGAAGACCCTGAAATACCTAATACGTTCAAGTAATATTCCCTTTCTACATGGGTTGCCCTCAAAAATCTAAAAAAGACTAAATAATTAAAGCAACGGATCTAAAGCGAGAGTACCCAAAAGTAGAATGTCCAGGGGCGCGTATATAATGCCAAACCTATTAGACAAAAATAGGAGTTCGTGTTTCAATGCAAAAAGACTTTGTACTAATTGTAAACTAATAATTCTGTATTTTTACCAAGTCATACCTTTTAATATTGGATAATTGCAATAATATTTTCAAATAATTTGGTCGGGCAATTTATTATTTTTTCCCATCACATACCAAAAGCGACAAGTCGGATGAAAAGCATAACTTCGTAATCTTTGTTGATATGGTTGTGTTTTGAACATGATTAACCTGTTGATTATTCTTGCGTTTCTAATTCATTCTGACAAACACTACTGAAATATTTAAAACAAAGAGACGCCGCTTCGTCCATACGAAAAAAATGTATTTTTTTTATTTTTGTTTCGTATTCGAAGTATTTCAAAAATTTTTGTATTTAAAAAAGATGGATTATTTAATATTAAATGATTTATCAATGTCTCGAAATATTTTCAAATTTTTTTTTATTAATAATAAATATACCTATACAATGTAGGTACTATTAGCTCTATTGGTATTCCATTAACTGCCTGGTCGAGTTTAAAAAAACTTTTTTTTAACAAATAAAGAGTTTAAATTTAATAATCGAACGATGGTATGATTCTTCTTCAGCGGTCCGTTCTGTGCTACTTGAGAACTCTTTCATAGATTTCTTTTGATAATGGTCGCATTAAAAAAAATGAGCAACGATTGAGCTATTAAGCTTTTAAAAGTGACCGATTTCTAAAGACGTTTCGAACATTAAACTCTTCGATATTTGATCTTTATCGAATACCCTACTAAGTTGTATTAATTGTTAAAAAATTATACGTTATCTGATATGTCTTATTAAATAAATTTCTATTAGCTCTTTACGTGCGGTTCGTAATTGATGTTCTTTGAAAAAAAAAAAGGTTTTTTCACTTCCTAATTATTTTAGTAATTTATGTAAACATTATGAGACTTAAATTAAGGAAAAATATTTGACAAATTGTTATTACGAAAAATGAATTAGTATGGTCGTTTCTGCAAAATCGACTCTAAAGTCGAAAGGTGTAGGAGAGCCAGAATGAGAATATATTACAGGATCGGTGAGCCTCAAAATTTACACAGAGTGTTCAGCAAGCACTGTTCACTTTGCCTATATTTTAACGGTTGCTATACAGATTTTTCAGTAGCACGTGATGGTAGTTTGGATATCATCGTCAAATATAGAATTTCCTATTCAATTGAGTATAACATGCCCTTAGGTACCGTAAACTGGGGCTACTTCGACATTCAGGGTAACTTCGACATGGTCGGGAGCTACTTCGACATGTTGTATTTCCATTAATACTAAAGCGTTTTATTATTTGTTAGACAATTTTGCAAATGAATTATCTTTTGTATAAAAATAATGCCTCGATAGCATAATAGCAATACAACTCGAGATAAAATTTGGAAACAATTGTTTGGATTCTTTGTATCAACGCCACGATAAGGTAAATAAATGGTACCTACTCTGCAGTTGCAGCTAATCTGTGAGTGTGGAACTGCAAATTGAGTGTTGCTGCCACCAATAACGGTTGTGAATGAAAGCCAGAATATGTATAAAAATTGGACTGTAAGTGGCCCCAAAGGTTGCGGATATGCATGTAGTAAAAGTGGCTGGTTTGATATATGTCTTTTCGAATAGTGGTTTTTCACTATTTTACTTCCTCATGTTCAGAATTACGGCGATCACAACACATCGTCATTGGAGACAACCTAGCTTCTCATTTTTCTCCTCGAGTCGTAGAAGCATCCATAGAAAATACATTTACGTGACACTTCTCCCTGCTAACTCAACTCATATCATGCCACCGCTTGATGTTAGCTTCTTTGGACCCATGAAAAAAATGGAGGGTGGTTTTGGACATGTGGAGAAAGGAAATAATGTTTTTTGAGTCGAAGTTGCCCTTCGGAGAGGTTACTTCGAATTTAAACGCAAAGAAAGGAGGTGTCGAAATAGCCCCAATATGGAGACTACTTCGACATCAAAAAGAATTTTTTTTATAAATAGCAGGTTGCAAAAAAAATTAAGTTTTTGTGTTGACTTGGGAGACGAGGTATCCATTGGTGTATTAAAAATTTAAAAACTAAATTTTTCCAATTACATTACTACGAAAAATATATAAACACCCTAAAAGTATGTCGCAGTAAATAGTCCCAGTTTACGGTACCTACCTAAAATTGGCGATTTTTTCATAATTTAACTCTTTCGTTAACAATTTCTCCTTTTTGCTTCGTTTTTTGGCTTCCAATAGATTTGTTAATTTAAGTGCATTAAGTAATGCACTAACACTCGAGATAGATTAAACAGTTTAAACTGTCAATTGAAGTGTTAGAACGCCTTAAAAAATAATTAAAGACAGTTAAGGGGGCTCTAAAGTAAAATTGTAAACTCGCTAGCGCTAGCAGAGTCTCCGTTCTTGTCGTATAATTTTTCGAGAAAATTTTTTTTTTGTTATGAAACTTTTTCCTCTCATAGAAAAAGGTTCAACGCGTGTCCGTACCTATGTGTTTTTTTAAATTTTTTGTCAGTATCCAAGAAAATGCCTTTCAAACTGAGTCATTTTACGTATTTTACACTAAAAGTAACTTTGAATGGTATTTCCACGAATACCGAAAAAAATATATAAAAACCACCAAAGTACAGACATACGTTGAACCCTTTTCTATAAGAAGAAAAATTTTTATTTGACAAAAAAAACGTTTGAAAAATTATATGATATAAAAGCGGAGACTCCGCATCCGGCGTATTTTTGGACGTTTGCTATAACTACGCTAGCAGCATACCTATAGAAAAGAAAATTTCAAAATTTCAAAACGAAATAAATCACAAGGAGCTCTATGAGGAGGGGGGGGATACAAAAAACTGAATAACGCCCAAGTGGTAAAAAGTTTGATAAAAGAATGCCGTGAGAGGTAAGACAAATATTAAAAATTACTAGAATGAAAAAGAACTCTCACTAAAGACTGAAAATTTCTAATTCAGAATTCAACTTATTTTTTATATAATTTAAACCCCCCTCTTACCCCTCTCCCCCTTAAAAAAATATTTAATTTTGTACCTAATATATACCTATAATCGGTATCGGTCTGTATGTTATATGTTATTAACTTTATTATTATCATTTATCAATATTTTGTCAGTTTTGGAGTTCTGGTTTTTAACGCGGGGGGGGGGGGGGGTTAATGATTGATGGTGTGTTATCAATTATTTATATTAAATATTAATTTAAGAACCCTTTATTTTGAGTTGAGACACTCTGATTCTATACCGACGTTTATTTTTACCGATATTTTGCGGTTTCGTTCTTGGGCCGTCGTGAGTCTACCACACTAATTTTGAAGTACATATTTTGCGCAAAGCGTGTGTGAGTTACCTATATTAGAAGGAGAGATGTTGTAAAGCCGTGTGCTGATCTAACAAACAAACTCTTAGTACCAAAACATCTGTCAACCCAACACAGTAACTGGCTGCTTCAAACACAGATATGTAGTATTAGCCCAAATATGTATTTTTTATATTTTATAACTTCATCAGGATGACTTTAAAAATAGGTAACTCTTAGATATAGGTATATTACACGAAACAATTTTAATTCACACAAATTGAGGCCTCGTAATTTATAATTGACTTACCTACTTTCGGCAATATCAAACATTTTTGTTAATTAAAAATGAAATAAAAATCAACAAGGCGTCGGCCGGCGACTAGATTTAATATAAAGGTAATACCTACACAAAATTTACATTATTTCCTGTTGTACTATATAAAAGTAGGTAGTTTATACATACCTATTACCTACCTATGTATAATTAAGTTTTTTTAATTTAAAAAACTATTTTTTTGTATAAGGGGTACAAAACGAGAAGGAGGATCACTACTTACTACTTAGCTATAGGTAGTAGATAATTATTTTCCAATAGAACGACCTCGAAAAAACCTATAAACTCCACGTAAGTATATAATTTATTTTCAAAATTTGTACATAATTACAGTTCACTTATAATAAGTACAATATAAATATTTAATTTACAGTATATTTACAACATTTTTAGTTAACATAAAGTGATGATTTATTCAGTTTGTCCAACCTTTAAAAAAGAACCAATTAAAGAATTTACAAAACTTTCCAAAAATAAACAAAACTTACCAATTTTTCTAATTTTCCCCCAAAAATTTGAGTTCAAAAAGCTATTGCACACTATTTTTATTTAAAAAAATGGGCTAATTTTAAAAACAAACCCCTAATCACCCGTTCGTTTGTTTATTTATCACAGTTACTGGTTCTGGCGAACTGGAACAACTCGAGTGAGTTCTTGAACTAGCTCCAAACTGTTGTAACAACTGTTGATGGTGCGGCTGAGGAAATCTCAGACTCGAATAAAAATCCAAACTGGGCCCCACGTGTCTAATCATATCGGTGGGTACTAAAAGTCTATCACTAAACGGCTGTGCCGGTAACGGCGTGGGTTTTGGTAAAACTGTAGGTAAAAACGGATTGTACCGTTGGTAAACCGAAGCCAAGAGCGCCGGATTCGGACAAAAACCCATCAGGGCTGGATTGTAAGTTGGAAAACCACCTGGATACATGCCGCTATTGCCGAACATCATGCTGCGCTTAAAAGCGGCCAGACGCGATCTGGATGCCGCAGTCGACCTTCTCCTAAGTTTTCCGGTAGTGCTACCGATAAAAACGTCTTCTGCGGACGGATCCAACATCCAATAATTTCCTTTTCCAGGATCGTCGTAATGTCGAGGAACTTTAACAAAACACTTATTCAAACTCAAATTGTGCCTAATTGAATTTTGCCACCCTTGTTTATTCTCCCTGTAGTAAGGAAAATTTTTCATAATATACTCGTAGATACCGTTCAAAGTCAGCCTTTTTTCCGGACTATTTCTAATAGCCATCATAATGAGTGCGTTGTAGCTATAAGGCGGTTTTTCTTTTCCTTTCTTCTCGTCCTTATTATCACTCGCATCCTCTTTATTAACGTCGTCGTTGGAAGATTTGGTACAGTCTAAAGGCGGCGGCGTACCCGTCACGTCGAGATCCGATTCGGAATCGGAGACGTCGGGTTCGGACGGATTGACGTCTTCTTCGCGTTCGTCCAAAGCGGTCTCGGGCAAAATTGAACTTATCGAAAAGGACGATTTTAACGGTGTGCGAGCCATCGTTGTCGGTTGCGTTGTCGCGAGCTCAATCATCTTTTACATTGTCGAGTCGAAATTTGTCTCTTTCACAAATAAATAAATAAATAATGCGATTTAGTTTACACAAAAAGAATGCGCGCGCACACACACGCCAACTGCTCACAGTTACAAAGTTTGTATATTACTGGCGGAATAATTTCTTTATCGTAACCTTATAATAAAATATAAATGTAACGCCCATGTTTACGAAAATCCAATGAGAAATTTTCAAAAGTGTTTTCGGTATTATTTCTTAGCTATTGGCCACTCCCATATAGCTGTTTGACTTGGGTGTGGCTTTTAATAATGGGTGGAGTTTACAGTTTGTGTCGTCAGAGTAGGGAAATAAGGATCTAATCCCACTTACTACAACATGTATAATAAATGTATAATGTATTATGTTGTTTCATTTTTTTAAATTCAAACATATGTTTTCCTCTTGTCTATTACTTTTTTTTTCAATAATTTTTACTATTAAATATTGTTAGTTCGCCTCGTTAATTTATAACTCAATTTAATTTACAGAAAATATTGTAAACTATAAATTATTATTGAGAAAAAAATGTAAAATTGGTATAGCTATAGATTTAATATTCTTAAAACTGATGCAAAACCGTTAGAATATTAGTTTTTGCAACATATTTTTGAGATGATAACCAATAATGTTGAATAAAATATGAAAGTTCTCAATAACTTTTTGTTTTTTCTTTCATTAGTTGATTATTTAAGTATTTTATTTTCTATTTTTATTTGATTATTTGTTTTTCTATTATTATTTGATTTTTTTTGCTGGTGTTATGGGCTTTGTTACGGAAGCCTAAAAAAACGTCTTTCACCGTGTCAAGAAATCAGATTTCAATGAGCGCAGTTTGATATTGAGACAAAAACGACTAAAAATAATAATTTTATACAGTTTCTTCTAAATTTATTATTTTTTAATAAATAATATTTTGCACTGATATTTTTCCTAATTTTTTTTAATTTGCGTTAGGAGTTAGGGCATTTCTTGTAGACTTACCAAACTCAATAAATGTCACGCCCTAACGAACTCCACTAATATGAAAATTTTTTGGCAGACATTGTAACTAATAAGCGTACAGAGAGATAGGCAGACAGGCGTTCTTGTTCTTGCGCATTTTCC
Source organism: Malthinus flaveolus (assembly GCA_950108345.1). Classification (NCBI taxonomy): domain Eukaryota; kingdom Metazoa; phylum Arthropoda; class Insecta; order Coleoptera; family Cantharidae; genus Malthinus; species Malthinus flaveolus. Next base: position 3,877,926 of record OX467289.1, on the reverse strand, counting down.
GTAAACCTAAACGTCTTATTTTTCTAGCATTTTCTTTCTTAAAGGCACGTTCTCATCTCAAGCGAGAGGCATGCAAACTAAAGAAGAGGCTGAAAACCATTACATCGAGTTATTTACTAACAACGATCCACAAGCATCGGCTATACAGTCCACTATAATTCATTAACGTCGAATTTGGTCACAAACCGAACGGTATCAGTCTTAAATTTCTCTTGTAAATGCACTATCTGACCGGGGACAGAGTGGGCATGAGTCGGTACCTAACCTATAGGTATATATTTTCAGGGCCGTATTAAAAACGCCACGAATAGCGTGTGAATTTCTAAACAATTGTCATCTACACGTCGTATCTTAGACACCGGAATTTGAGATGAGTGTATTATTGAAGCTTTTTTCTACAATCTAAGAAAATTCTGCATGCCATAAAAAGACTGCGATTAAAAAATTTTAATAAGTCGATTTGAATTTAATTTCCTGCAGGTGCGTGTTTTCCCAATTAGCCATTTGGAAATTCCTATGTCACTTGGCTTTCATTTACTTAATTTTTTTGATAATTTATCCACACAGACCTTCTGATTCAGTTTGCAACGACGATTTTGATTATCAAAATCCTGAACCTGTGATTATCATTTTTTTTTTCTGTTTACATAAATATTTACTTTGCTTGAATATACTTCATTTTTGCACAAGAACACTTTTCTCTAATAGTGCGTAGTTTTCGAGTTATAAGTGAAAATTGTAAAATAAACTTTTTGTTCAATTTTGGAACTTTTGCCAAATTTTAACGTGCTTTAGCGCCTAAACCGTTCGTGTTAAGAAAAAATCCCAAGAGATATAATTTGTAGCAAATTTAATGCGCTTTGTTTGCGTATAAAAATATTTTTCTCTGAAAGTTCGTCGTTTTCGAATTATAAGCGAAAACTAAATAAACAATTTTTCGGCCGATTTTGAACTTTGTCAGACTTTAACGTGCTCTAGTGCCTAAACCGGTTGTTTAAGAAAAATAATCTGAGACACACCTTTCAGGAAATTTAATTTATTTTGTATGAAAACACTTTCCCCAAAAGTATAGGTAGTTTGCGAGTTATAAGCGAAAACTAAAAAAAACAGGTTTTTTAGCTGATTTTAGAATTTTTGTCAAATTTTAACGTGCTCTAGCGCCCAAGTCGTTTGTGTGAAGTAAGAAACACTATAGAGACGTAACTTGTAGGGAAATTTAATTGGGTTTATTTTTGTATGACGACACTTTTCTCCAAAAGTGCCTATTTTCCGAGTTATAAGTAAAAACTAAAAACACTTCTTTCAGCCGATTTCGGATTTCGGACTCTTTTTTAAACTTTAGCGTGCTCTTACGCGTAATCCGTTAGTGTAAAATAACACACACATGAGACTTAACTTGTAGGAAATTGAATATTGTTTATTTTTGAATGACAACACTTTTCTTCAAAAATGCGTATTATCCGGGTTATAACCGAAAACTAAACAGATCAGATCGGTGCGATATTTCAACCTGTATGATTATCATTTTTTTTTCTTTCTGTTTATACCTATTTGCTTTGCTCCATTTGGGAGAACCACCAGATCTGTTGGTCATCCGGAGACGCTATTTTTTAATAAATTAAAAATTCTAGTGATGTTTGAGATTTGGGGGGCTTTAACTCAATTTTCGACAACTAGTGTGGCTATGTGGGGCGCTATAATTTCAATTGTTTTTCCTTTTGCCACGACTGTTAAATTCCCCAATTTACTGTGGGAAAAAAACTTTTTTTGTTTATGAAATCACTAAATTAAATTCGTATTGTATTACCGCAATAACTCCATAAAGGCGAGAAAGGTTTAAAGCGTCTCCGATGTTGTTTATAACAAAAACGAGTTTTTTTATAGACACTTAAAAAATGTATTCTATTAAATTGTAAATTAATGTCATTTTGAATTTAGAAATAGCTTAACATTCAATAGAGTTCGATGGAAGGACCCGAAGAAGAAGGAAAAAAAGGCGCATATTTTGTTATTTGGCACCGTTACATAAGCCGTGTGGTTTGAAATTTTTATTATGATTACTTTATGATTTTCAACCCATACTTAATTAATTATACGATCGTATAAATCAAAAAGTGTAGAATTTTTAAATTTAAATTTACATATTATTTTTGTAACTGTTGTTTAAGTCTTAATTTTACAAGTGTTGAAAATTAAACGATCGAGATTTATAGAAATATTTTTACCAGTTTTACACCTTAAATATTACACAATTAATCATTTAAATAGTAAAGGATACACGAAACTTTTCAACACACATAAACCCCCGGTAGGCGGAATCCGAAAAGACAAGCAAAATTTCGACGACAAAGAATTTTTGCCGACAGGAAAGAAAGACGGGAGCCGCTATTCTTTTGATGTGTTCATTTTACGCGACGATAGTTTATGGTTTTTAAGTCTAAACGTTTCGAAAATTTTTGCAACTTAATACCAAACACACACACACAGACTTAAACACCACACACATTTATATTTATAGTATAGATACAACTACCAACCTCTCTTTTAGCTCTTTGTTGTGCCAATTAAGACAAAACTTAATCACTTAAAGTCTCCTCTTCCACTTCTTCTCCTGGGTGGTTTTCTTCTTTATCTCAAAATTAGCCGTGTAGATGCATCTTTTGCTATTAAAGTCTCGATACTTAACTTCCACTCGAGTTATAGAAAATCTCGTGGGTGTTCTGGTGTTTTGACATTTAATTATAAGTCGAGTGATTTAAAAAAAACATGCATCATGGATGGTTTTAAGTAGGTAACCAATTTATGTGTGGGTGTTTCAAACGCCGACCCTTTTACGTCTTTTTATCCAGCGCATCGATACTGATTTAAGATTAGGAAAACCTTTTAAAAACTTGAAAGGAGCTCACGAAAATTTCAAAATGGAGGTACAAAATTCACAGTTTGATTTTGATGTGTTGCTTTGTGAAGGCGATCGGTTATACAATTATTGCCCAACACCCAACCCGCTACCTTTCTGGATTTTTGATCGAGCTTTAATTTGAACTTTTCTATAGGTATGTAATACACTTCAGTAATTAATAAATATGTAATAGGATTTAAATAGAAATTAATATATGAAACAATAATTTAAAAAACGGAAAAAGACTAATTTGTTTGATGTGGAGATAAAATTCTACAAACCGTGAAACTGAAGTGCTTACCTGCTTACAAGCATTGAAGGCATCTTATACTAAAAATTAATAAATTTTTTTGATTTTAAGTCCAAATTTAATGAGAACTTAAAATATTAAATAATATACAGGGTGTTCTATTAAGCATTTTTGAGTAAAGGCTTATTTTGTCTGCGGAGATCAAATTCTTCAAACCGTGAAACTAAAGTGCTTACATCTCTTGAACGCTTCATCTAAAACTAAAATGTTTTTTGGATTCTAAGTCCAAATTTAATGAGGAATTAAAGTATTAAATAACATACAGGGTGTTCTATTAAACATTTTTGAGAAAAGGCTTTATTTTGTCCGTGGAGATCAAATTATTGAAACCGTGAAACTAAAGTGCTTACATCTCTTGAACGCTTCATCTAAAACGAAAATGTTTTTTGAATTATAAGTCCAAATTTAATGAGGAAATAAAATATTAAATAATATACAGGGTGTTCTATGAAACATTTTTGAGAAAATGCTTATTTTGTCTGTGGATAATCAAATTCTTCAAAACGTAAAGCTAAAGTGCTTACATCTTACATCTCTTGAACGCTTCATCTAAAACTAAAATGTTTTATGGATTTTAAGTCCAAATTTAATGAGAAATAAAAATGTTAAAAATATACAGGGTGTTCTATTAAACATTTTTGAGAAAAGGCTTATTTTGTCCGTGGAGATCAAATTATTGAAACCGTGAAACTAAAGTGCTTACATCTCTTGAACGCTTCATCTAAAACAAAAATGTTTTTTGGATTATAAGTCCAAATTTAATGAGGAAATAAAATATTAAATAATATACAGTGTTCTATTAAATATTTTTGAGAAAAGGCTTATTTTGTCTGTGGAGATCAAATTCTTCAAACCGTGAAACTAAAGTGCTTACATTCCTTGAACGCTTCTTCTAAAACTAAAATGTTTTCTTGATTTTAAGTCCAAATTTAATGAGGAAATAAAATATTAAATAATATACAGGGTGTTCTATGAAACATTTTTGAGAAAATGCTTATTTTGTCTGTGGATAATCAAATTCTTCAAAACGTAAAGCTAAAGTGCTTACATCTTACATCTCTTGAACGCTTCATCTAAAACTAAAATGTTTTATGGATTTTAAGTCCAAATTTAATGAGAAATTAAAATGTTAAAAATATACAGGGTGTTCTATTAAACATTTTTGAGAAAAGGCTTATTTTGTCCGTGGAGATCAAATTATTGAAACCGTGAAACTAAAGTGCTTACATCTCTTGAACGCTTCATCTAAAACAAAAATGTTTTTTGGATTATAAGTCCAAATTTAATGAGGAAATAAAATATTAAATAATATACAGTGTTCTATTAAATATTTTTGAGAAAAGGCTTATTTTGTCTGTGGAGATCAAATTCTTCAAACCGTGAAACTAAAGTGCTTACATTCCTTGAACGCTTTTTCTAAAACTAAAATGTTTTCTTGATTTTAAGTTCAAATTTAATGAGGAAATAAAATATTAAATAATATACAGGGTGTTCTATGAAACATTTTTGAGAAAATGCTTATTTTGTCTGTGGATAATCAAATTCTTCAAAACGTAAAGCTAAAGTGCTTACATCTTACATCTCTTGAACGCTTCATCTAAAACTAAAATGTTTTATGGATTTTAAGTCCAAATTTAATGAGAAATTAAAATGTTAAAAATATACAGGGTGTTCTATTAAACATTTTTGAGAAAAGGCTTATTTTGTCCGTGGAGATCAAATTATTGAAACCGTGAAACTAAAGTGCTTACATCTCTTGAACGCTTCATCTAAAACAAAAATGTTTTTTGGATTATAAGTCCAAATTTAATGAGGAAATAAAATATTAAATAATATACAGTGTTCTATTAAATATTTTTGAGAAAAGGCTTATTTTGTCTGTGGAGATCAAATTCTTCAAACCGTGAAACTAAAGTGCTTACATTCCTTGAACGCTTTTTCTAAAACTAAAATGTTTTCTTGATTTTAAGTTCAAATTTAATGAGGAAATAAAATATTAAATAATATACAGGGTGTTCTATGAAACATTTTTGAGAAAATGCTTATTTTGTCTGTGGATAATCAAATTCTTCAAAACGTAAAGCTAAAGTGCTTACATCTTACATCTCTTGAACGCTTCATCTAAAACTAAAATGTTTTATGGATTTTAAGTCCAAATTTAATGAGAACTTAAAATGTTCAAAATATACAGGGTGTTCTATTAAACATTTTTGAGAAAAGGCTTATTTTGTCTGTGGAGATCAAATTATTCAAACCGTGAAACTGAAGTGCTTACATCTCTTGAACGCTTGATCAAAACTAATATGTTTTTTGGATTCTAATGCCAAATTTAATGAGGAATTAAAATATTAAGCAATATACAGGGTGTTTTATCAAAAAATTTTGAGAAAAGGCTTATTTTAGTAAAATGGAAAATCATTTTTAGATTGTTAGTCGAAATTATTAAAGAATTAAAATAAGAAATAATTCTATACAGGGTGTTCTATTAAATTATTTTAAAGAAATACTTACCTACTCAGTTTGCCTGTTGTGATCGTTTATGAAAAATTAAAATGCAGCAACATGGATTACTCATTAATGCGTAATAATTCTTTCAGTTCGATTGCTACTAAAATCTGATATTCGCCGTCTCACTAGATCATCCCATAAAATACTAGATAATGAACAATGTGGCATGCTTCTTTTTCAAATGACATGAAGTGTCCTTATTAAATGTTTATTTAAAATATAGCACGTGTATGTCGTTTGCTATTTTTCCACTTGAGGCGTTCGATCAGATACATGAGTTCTTTCAGAACGTGACTAAACAATGAAAAACTAAATAATTGAGGGTTGATGTACCACGTGCGATGTTAATATCGAAAAAAAAAACAATTCGATACGAGTTTTAATACGAAAAAGCTAATTTCTTAAAATATTTATTTAAAACAGTACATAAATCCGTTATGTGCCCATTATGTAAATTTTAGGGTATAATTATTGATATTGAGTCAGCATTTGGCGAACGAGTTTTGCTGTAGTTGACAAACCACACGACAAAGAGTGGCGGTCCCGATAGCAAAATCCATGCCTAAAAGCGACATTCGAGACATGATACCAATTCAGAGATGCTACAAAACATAAATGAAGCTAATTTAAAGTTTAAACACACCAAAACTCCCTTCTGCTTCAAGGCAAGCTGTTTGAAAACGACAGAAAATGTTATTGCACGAAATGACGCATTTATTACTTTTTGTGTACTGTGTGTTGGAAAATTATTTGATTTTGTCGTCAGGAACATAAACCGCCGTATTTACTCTTATTTACTACACTAAAAATTTATGAAAAAGTTACTTTTTGTTAAAAAATTTAAAAAAAGGGTGGACGAGGTGGATAATGGGACGCATTGGGCTTAATTGCCAGTGGTAGTAAAAGGAACTGTCTTAGGCTTTATAAGCTTAGAATTTTCTATACTTTTGTTTCTAGAAGTATTTGAAATAGAGATTGCTCCCCCTTGCCCCCCACTCCGGGTAGCTTCACATAAAGATTTGACTTAAGCTCTTAAAATAGAATCCTCGGCTTGGCCTACACCCTACACCTCTTCCTAATAGTCTTTAGTTGCCTCTCAAACAAATTATCAGCGGGTAATTGGGTTATACAGTGCAGCAGAGGTTTTAGACTTCGCTTATTGACCCAAAATTTAGTTGAAATTGGTTCTCAGAGTTAAAACTATTCTCAACCCAGAAGTAGTTTGGGTCTCTTCCGGAGTCTACTGTCTCGTTGACGTTGTATACTCATAGTCGTCTCTGACTTGGCCTCACGGAAAGTTAAGTAGAAATTGGTCCTCACAGTTCAGACTATTTTCGGTTCAAATGTAGCTTGGGTCTCTTCCGGAGTCTACCGCCCAGTCGACGCGTTGTATACCCGTAGTCGTCTCTGACTTGGCTTGACCGAAAGTTTCGTAGAAATTGGTCCTCACAGGTAAGACTATTTTCGGTTTAGAAGTAGTTTGGGTCTCTTTTAAAGTCTACCGCCCAGTCAAAGTTGTATACCCGTAGTCGTCTCTGACTTGGCCTCACCAAAAGTTAAGTAGAAATTGGTCCTCACAGTTTTGACTATTTTCGGTCTAAATGTAGCTTGAGTCTCTTCTAGAGTTTACCGCCCAGGTGACGTTGTATACCCGTAGTCGTCTCTGACTTGGCCTAACCGAAAATTTCATACAAATTGGTCCTCAGAGTTAAGACTATTCTCGTCAGAAGTAGTTTAGGTCTTTTCCGGAGTTAACTGTCTAGTTGACGTTGTGTAGTCGTGGTCGTCTCTCACTTGGCCTCACCGAAAGTTAAGTAGAAATTGGTCCTCACTCCTCAGAGTTTAGACTAGTTTCGGTCCAGCTGTAACTTGAGTATCTTCCGGAGTCTACCGCCCAATCGAGAGAGACGGTCTCTCGTTTGAAGAATATTGCAAATTAGAGTTGCAGGCAATTTTAAGTCGGTCTGCGGTCTGTTGCCTACCACAAAACCTGATGTGCTAATACAATTTAAAGCCTACGGCCACTTTAAACAAATATCGACGTCCGATAAAATAATCCTATGGGGTTTAAATATAAAATAATCCACGTTGTTTAATAAATAACAATTAAATAATTAGCCAACCTGCATAATTAAGGGTGTATCAATATGTTACAGTTATAATTTATTTCTCAATAATTACGTAATTACCACATCCTCGAACGATACTACTAGCCATATGGTATTAAAATGATGTTGGTACTACCAAAGTTTGTATTAAAAAAGGTATTAATTACCTGCATTATTTAAATTTTAACTCGACGTGTGTGTATAAATAATAATTTTTTACGTTTAGAATGGTTTAGAGCTTTAGAGCATATTTCTCAAATCTCCTCTTTTTAACGTTTTGGGTTGGCGACGGAAAAAAAATTAATGACCCTAGATTTAAAGACTATTTCGAAAAACTCCTAGTAGTGTTTTTGAAATCTATTCAAAAAGGTATAATTTACGATACATCATAAACTTTCTACTTCAACAATGAGGGCAATAAAACGTTGTCAATCACTTTTTGGGAACTTTTTGGTCAACTTGAATGGTAAACTGCTGGAGATTATAGAAGTCATTATATTAAATGTAAACATAGTTGAATTTTTACTATACTTTTTTCCTGCTGGAATTTACGACGTACCATAAACGGAACAACTAACTTTACCATCCTTGTAACCTCACGAGTTGCTTTAAAAGAGCTCGTGCACTAACAGTTGCAGGTTGTTGTTTGTAATGAGCGAAAATGCGAAGATTCCAGGTACAAAATATAAAAAATGTCAGGCTTACCAATTATTGCAAGAGCCTTGGCAAGTCTGCCGTGCGATTGGCTAATTTGTAAGTGGCGGGCTTTTTCACCGAGCGATTTCAGAACCACCGACGAGCTTTACGTCGCTCGTTTTAGAGCACTCGTGTGTGAGCTCCCTAAAGGTTTCTTTGTGGTTTAGAAATTTCGGTAGCCCTGCTTTCTCGAGCTGGTATTATATAGGCCCAACTTTCGGTTAAATAATGTAAAAAGAGGTCAACCAGCCCACAAAAACGACGGTGCCTTACTCTTCTTCTCGTCCAAACAATTTCAAATTCTTTTCTCACAAAGTAGGTATGCAATACAGTTTCGTGCAAACTTTATAATTGATGTAATCATGTATGAGACTAATTATTAATTTTCAGTTTACATCAAGACGTGTTCATTTATTGAAGCGTAGTGGCATTTAAAAATATATAAACAAGCCGCGTTATCTTAATTGACAGAATTTAAAAGAAAAGATTTAGGCGGCATTTTTATCTTTAAGATATATCAAACTATCAGATTAATTAAATATATAAATATTTTCTTTTGTAAAAATACCAAACCTTATTTTTTATCAAAAAATTATACTGTTATGTAAGAGGTTGTAAGAGAAATGTGTCAGTTTTTGAAATTTTGATCTTTTGAAATCGCCATTAGCTTTAAGTACAAAACAGCACTTTATTTAGTTTCAAATCGACAATAATCGAATTACGAATTACTAATCGATTATTAATCCTACGATAGCCCAAGTCCGGATCGTAAATTTATATAATAGACGAATTTTTCTCTAAAAGTACATACATAGTTTTCGAGTTATAAGCGAAAACTATAAAATAAATTTTTTTGTAAAATTTTGGAACTTTTGCCAAATTTTAACGTGCTTTAGCGCCTAAACCGTTTGTGTTAAGAAAAAATCCTAAGAACTATAATTTGTAGCAAATTTAATGCGCTTTGTTTGCGTATAGAAATATTTTTCTCTGAAAGTGCGTAGTTTTCGAATTATAAGCGAAAACTATAAAATAAATTTTTTTGTAAAATTTTGGAACTTTTGCCAAATTTTAACGTGCTTTAGCGCCTAAACCGTTCGTGTTAAGAAAAAATCCCAAGAGATATAATTTGTAGCAAATTTAATGCGCTTTGTTTGCGTATAAAAATATTTTTCTCTGAAAGTGCGTAGTTTTCGAGTTATAAGCGAAAACTATAAAATAAATTTTTTTGTAAAATTTTGGAACTTTTGCCAAATTTTAACGTGCTTTAGCGCCTAAACCGTTCGTGTTAAGAAAAAATCCCAAGAGATATAATTTGTAGCAAATTTAATGCGCTTTGTTTGCGTATAAAAATATTTTTCTCTGAAAGTGCGTAGTTTTCGAGTTATAAGCGAAAACTATAAAATAAATTTTTTTGTAAAATTTTGGAACTTTTGCCAAATTTTAACGTGCTTTAGCGCCTAAACCGTTTGTGTTAAGAAAAAATCCTAAGAACTATAATTTGTAGCAAATTTAATGCGCTTTGTTTGCGTATAGAAATATTTTTCTCTGAAAGTGCGTAGTTTTCGAATTATAAGCGAAAACTATAAAATAAATTTTTTTGTAAAATTTTGGAACTTTTGCCAAATTTTAACGTGCTTTAGCGCCTAAACCGTTCGTGTTAAGAAAAAATCCCAAGAGATATAATTTGTAGCAAATTTAATGCGCTTTGTTTGCGTATAAAAATATTTTTCTCTGAAAGTGCGTAGTTTTCGAGTTATAAGCGAAAACTATAAAATAAATTTTTTTGTAAAATTTTGGAACTTTTGCCAAATTTTAACGTGCTTTAGCGCCTAAACCGTTCGTGTTAAGAAAAAATCCCAAGAACTATAATTTGTAGCAAATTTAATGCGCTTTGTTTGCGTATAGAAATATTTTTCTCTGAAAGTGCGTAGTTTTCGAATTATAAGCGAAAACTATAAAATAAATTTTTTTGTAAAATTTTGGAACTTTTGCCAAATTTTAACGTGCTTTAGCGCCTAAACCGTTCGTGTTAAGAAAAAATCCTAAGAACTATAATTTGTAGCAAATTTAATGCGCTTTGTTTGCGTATAGAAATATTTTTCTCTGAAAGTGCGTAGTTTTCGAATTATAAGCGAAAACTATAAAATAAATTTTTTTGTAAAATTTTGGAACTTTTGCCAAATTTTAACGTGCTTTAGCGCCTAAACCGTTCGTGTTAAGAAAAAATCCCAAGAGATATAATTTGTAGCAAATTTAATGCGCTTTGTTTGCGTATAAAAATATTTTTCTCTGAAAGTGCGTAGTTTTCGAGTTATAAGCGAAAACTATAAAATAAATTTTTTTGTAAAATTTTGGAACTTTTGCCAAATTTTAACGTGCTTTAGCGCCTAAACCGTTCGTGTTAAGAAAAAATCCCAAGAACTATAATTTGTAGCAAATTTAATGCGCTTTGTTTGCGTATAGAAATATTTTTCTCTGAAAGTGCGTAGTTTTCGAATTATAAGCGAAAACTATAAAATAAATTTTTTTGTAAAATTTTGGAACTTTTGCCAAATTTTAACGTGCTTTAGCGCCTAAACCGTTCGTGTTAAGAAAAAATCCCAAGAGATATAATTTGTAGCAAATTTAATGCGCTTTGTTTGCGTATAGAAATATTTTTCTCTGAAAGTGCGTAGTTTTCGAATTCTAAGCGAAAACTAAATAAACAGTTTTTTCGGTCAATTTTGGACTTAGTCAGACTCTAGTGGGAAATTTAATTTATTTTTATATGAAAACACTTTCCCCAAAAGTACGTAGTTTGCGAGCGAAAACTAAAAAAAACTGTTTTTTGGCTGATTTTAGAATTTTTGTCAAATTTTAACGTGCTCTAGCGCCCAAGTCGCTTGTGTGAAGAAACATTAGAGACATAACTTAATTTAATTTAGTTTATTTTTGTATGACAACCCTTTTCTCCAAAAGTGCGTATTTCCCGAATTATAAGCTAAAACTAAAAAAATAGTTTTTTCGACCGGTTTTGGACTTTATGCCAAATTTTAACGTACTCTAGCGCCTAAGTCGTTTATGTAAGTGAAAAAAACAAGGGACATACACTTTGTAGGAAATTTAATGTACTTTATTTTTGTATAGATACTCTTTTCTCTTAAAGTACGAAATTTTCGAGTTACAAGCGGAAACTAAAAAAGCAGAGAAAACTATAAAAAAAGGCCTATTTAGGCTTTCTTGCCAAACTTTAACGTGCGCTAGCCCCCAAACCGCTTGTCTAAGAAAAATAATCTATGAACGGAATTTTCGAGAAATTAAATTTGCTATATTTTTGTGTTTAAACACTTTTTTCCAAAAAGGTGTAGTTTCTGAGTTATAAGCAAAAGTTAAAAAAAGTTTTTTTTGTCGTTTTTTTTGAATTTGTGCCAAACGTTAACGTGCTCTAGTGCCGAAACTGTTTGTCTGACAAAAAAAACATAATAGACAAAGTTTGTAGGAAATTTTACGTAGTTTATTTGTGTAGAGAAGCACTTTTTGATAAAAGTGCGTAGTTGTTAAGTTATTAGCGAAAAACTGGAAACAGAACACATTTTTGCAGTTTTCTAAGAGCGCATCACTTTTCTAGGTGATGGCAAAGTTAAAATTCAAATTTAGCACCTCAAAAAATATAATTAGCAATATTAGAGAAAAAAACTTCTCTATTTTTTGCCAGTCAAACATCTATTTGACCGGACTATAACCACATCTAGAACCCTGACTTTTACATGACGTATTTTCGATTTTCGATTTCTTTAAGAATTGATTAACTTTACCATTCTAATTATAATATTATATTTGATGTTTTACTGTCAATATTTTGTAAAAAAAATTGTAGGTAACTAGTAATTAAGACCATTAACTGTAGACTTTCGTTTGAAAATTCTCAAGTGATAGTTAAAAATGAAATACGCGATAACACACGTATTTTGATGGGTTTAATAATTTACAGTCCCTTAAAATTAAACACACACGAAAAGCTATTTAATTACAGTATAATTATTTACACCAACGTACCGTTTACGATTTTCTCTTGAATTTCATTCAATAACATTTAAATAAAATTATCTGTACACTTACGCTATATGCCATACAAAATGAAACTTCACGCTTTCCTAAATACGTTTTAGTAAAGGTAATAAACTCATCAGTATAAAATTAGACAACTGAATGTACCCAGTACCCATACTGTCAGTTATTTTTAAATAAAAAAAATGTATCATTATCAATCAGTTACACAGTTGTTGTACCACTTCTCTATTTGCTACTTTAGAAAGAAAAAAAAATGTTAAGAACAATCTCATTGTAAACTTCTCGTGTAGATTATTTAAACATATTATTCGGTAGTGGGTGGTATTTCACGCCACTTTATTTTACAACAATGGAAAACACTAAGGGATTCATCTAATGGCAAAAATGTCCTTTTTGTTGAATAATGAACGATGGTTCCACCGGGACAATTTCTTATGATTGATAGATTTTTCCTAATGTAACAACGTAACACGTCCCTAGAAAAGGGTTAGTCGATGCTTATTATGTAACTTACCATCTACGCCCAAAATTACGCTTCTGCCTTCTTCTGCAAAAAGAATATTTTTCGAATCTTAGAAGTCGTAAATCTATTTCAAAACGTTCCCAACTCAAGGTATATTGCTTTACGGTATAACTAGACGCTCACTAAGTCATTTTCTCTTGCTACTGTTATTCAATACACGCTCAACAATACCGCAATAAAACGTTCATGACTTTAGAACCGAGACACATGGTCTTCCTGATTGATTTCTTTTTCAAGAATAAATGTGTATGGTCATTTTTGTTAAAATACTGGCCATGAAATTACATCGTTTGCGTTTCTGTGAAGAATTTTGAATTGAGAACTGCGTGAACTCATCATAGCGGGCATCAGTGGCGTGCCTAATTGTGAGAGCTTTGTCAGATAGTAAAAACGATTTAGGTATAAAAGAGCGTAGTCGTAGTAAAAGCTTTAGAAAATGCCAAAAAGTCTGAAAGACTGCATTAGGCGAGCACCGAGCAGTTAAAAGTTAATGATTAGACATTTTTTCCAAATTGGGTAGTTTTGGGAGGGCATGTTAAGCCGTGGGTCAAGAGTGTTCCAGTAGTAATTAATAAGAAAGCTCAGTTAGTTGGTTTGTAAATTAGATGAAATGAAAAATTGCTTCTGAAAGCTGCTCTTGACACCTGATAGAGAGTCTGTTAAGTATGAGACGTGAGAAGGTTGAATAAATCTCTACAGGAGAGACGAAGATAAGCATAAAATTTCTAAACTTGTCATTACCTTTTCAAGCCATCGATTTATGGGAAAAATTAATTTAGAACAACAAAAGTGGCATCTCGAAGATCACAAAGGCTTGAAGGAAAACACGAGCTCCGTCGTTCCGAAAGTTCCCTGCTCCAGTCGCGCCACTGCCTCCTTACGACAACAAAAACAAAAGAACTTTATGCAAATACGCGTTTTTAAGTTAAAATATACAAAGCAAAAAAGCACTTATTTTTTAAAATACAATTTATCAATGAAAGAACATCTGAGAAGAAGCCACGTCATTGTCTTTATTTCAGAACGCATTCAATATAGTCAACAGCCCTCGACAAATTCGTGCTTGGAAACAAAAGACGACATTTTATAAGTATTTTGCTAAATATTGATTGGTTATTGTTTAAGTAAAGTCTTTTAGAAACTTCAAACCGCAAAAGAATTTTTAAGTGGCGCGCCTTTGAAAAAAAATATTTTTACATTTTTCACGTCGCATCTCTATTATAGAGGTGAGTAAATGAGGAGTTTAGGGGTGAGTTAAAAAAGGCAAATTGATTTTGAGAATAATAACGTTCGACGAGGGGGTAGAGGGGGTTATTTTCAATCATAGCATTTGAAATAAACCCGCCTGTGGCCAGTGTGTTTTCTGTTTTGATGAATCGTCATCGGTTCATCCGCGCTCATCGCTCACGCAGTCGGCATTCGTATCAAAGTTTTCCGGGTGATTATTTAAGGTTAAATAAGAAATATTTTAACAATATTGACGTTAATATTTCGGTTATAAGTGTCGGCTTTTCACAGATGATTGCTATGAATGAAAGAAAAATTACAAAAGTCAATAGGTCTCTTTATAAAATGAAACATAAAGACATCAAAAGTATAAAGCTACCGGACTATTTTGTGACCAACACTTTGTAAAATGCCGATTCTCTTCTTCTTCTCCTTTTCGGGGTTGTCATGTTATGTTAGGTTATATCTTAGTTCCGCCCTCTTTGTAAAAATTGTCGACGTTTTTAACTTTATAAAATGCCGATTTCTATATATCGATAATAAACATCCAACTTATACAAGAGTTGGTTGGACGTTCCCGTTCCCAAATGAAATAAAATTTTCGAAAAATGAACAGTGAACAGGTATAATATAGTCCTGCTCAGGTAGAAATACAATTTTTCGTAAATAAACAAACGATTTGCATTCCTAAAATTACCATTTGCACAAACGACCGTCTTAGTAAAAAAGGCGCTCTTACACTGCTTTTCTGAAAACCATCCCTGCACACTTTGGTTCAGATTTTATTCCAAAAAAAAACTTTTTTTAAACTTAAACTGCTCTATTATTGGCATGTTGTGATTTCTCTACTTGTTACTGAAGCACCCACTGAGTTCGTTAGAAAGCTCCTGTTGTGCACAATACAGAAGTAAAGCTGTTGTGTCTCCAAAAATTGATCTCACGTTGTGCTCTTTACATTATGATTTATTTAAAACGACAAAATTTACTGCTAGTAACCTAAAATTAAGCAGTTAATTACCAAGATGTACATGAGGCAGACAATAATAGTTTTGCAAAGCCCAAACTTACATGGATCATCAATCAATTTTGAGCGTTTGTTAGCACCAAATTTATTAATTGTTTTCTTCCAAAAAAGTTTTTTTTCTTTTTTCGAGGATATAAGCGAAGGCTTGGGACTGTAGAGCGCAGAGCAGGGGCGTGCTTACGTGGCTGCCTGGACGGCTCAGGCCACACGAGTTCTTTTCCGTACAAACCCTCTTCAACAGGCCGTAGCGTCCGTAAATGGAGAAAAACGGCAGAATGGCTCACCAGCAGAATCTAAATCTGACAGTAAACGCCCATTTTTACTCCAGAATGTCTCTTGTATAATTGAGAGGGCCTTTAAAAGATGGATACGTCCTTTACGAGTCAGAATTTAGGAAACAATTTACTTGGAACTTACTTTTGAAGTTGTGGCCGATATTTTAATCCTGAAGCATTCTCTCCAATAGGCGATAATGTTATAACCTCTGGTTCTGACGTAAATCCGGGTTATTTTGAAGGAGAAATAATGGTTTGAATTTGCTCAAAAGCTTCTGCTCTCTTTTTCTAAATTGTCTCATCGAGACCTCTGCTTAAAATGATAGTCACTTTGGTCTCTATATATGTAGGTTGTCGTTGTCTCAGCGAGACTTCTGCTTAAAATTATGGTCATGGCAGCATGTCAAGTCTCTAAGTTGTCCCGGCAAGACTTCTGCTCAAAATGATAGCCATGGAGACATGTCGAGTCTATATTAGGTTGTTTCAGCGAGCCTTCTGCTTAAAATAATATCCATGGAGGCATGTCGAGTTGTCGAGTCTCTATTATGTTGTTTCAGCGAGACTTCTGCTTAAAATGATAGCCATGGAGATATGTCGAGTGTCGAGTCTCTATTAGGTTGTCTTAGATAGAGACTTCTGCTTAAAATGATAGTCATCGCGGCATGTCAAATCTCTAGATTAGGTGGTCTCGGCGAGACTTCGTCTTAAAATGACATCCATGGCGGCATGTCGAAGCCCTAGGTTGCCTCGACGAGACTTCTGCTTAAAATGATAGCCATGGAGACATGTCGAGTGTCGAGTCTCTATTAGATTGTCTTAGATAGAGACTTCTGCTTAAAATGATAGTCATCGCGGCATGTCAAATCTCTAGATAAGGTGGTCTCGGCGAGACTTCGTCTTAAAATGACATCCATGGCGGCATGTCGAAGCCCTAGGTTGCCTCGACGAGACTTCTGCTCAAAATGATAGCCATGGAGACATGTCGAGTGTCGAGTCTCTATTAGGTTGTCTTAGGGAGACTTCTGCTAAAGATGATAGTCATCGCGGCATGTCAAATCTCTAGATTAGGTTGTCTCGGCGAGACTTCGTCTTAAAATGACATCCATGGCGGCATGTCGAAGCCTTAGGTTGCCTCGACGAGACTTCTGCTTCAAATGATGGCGGCATCTCGAGTCTCGCCATTGAATTTTTATGTCGAATTTGAAAGATACAGCTGGTCTTGCCACAATTCCTCGTACTATACTGACGAAAAAGTCCCAGTTTCAGATAATCAGGCCTTTGCTTTAACTGGAAAAACTTTGCCATCCTCATTTTTGAATAATGAAATGGACTAAGTTGCCTTTTTACCTTTACCTGATGGTAGAAGTGGTTGATATAGGGTTTCGCACAATTCCAAGAAGCATCTCGGTATTAGTCTTGAATTTGAGAACAAAACCAAGGTCGCGTTCAACATTATATTAATGAGATATTCCGGCACAAAATTAAAAACTTTTCCAGTTACAAGAGGGACGTTCTTTTTTCTAAATGTTTTTTGGGGGTTTAAACACTCTCAAACAGGATATTTTTGCACATTTGAAATTTTTGTAATTTTCTGGACTTAAGAAGTCTCAAAACTGGTTTCTCTGCTATTTCTGACGGATCTTTTGCTTCATATATTGGGTCATGTTTAGCCAGAAGTTTTGATCGCTAATTTTCTTTTTACCGCAGTTGACTACTAAAACTGATCTTCACCCATTCGTCTGAATGTCTAAAAGTATACTTTTTTAAGTTTCCTAAAACTTAAAATTTCGGAAATTTTCTCATGAAAGGACGAAGCCATCCAACCTCTTGATTTAAAACTAAAAAAAACAGTTATCGTAAAAATCCATTTAATCTCAAACTTTTAAAATACTCGAAATTCCTCCAAGGAGTTATTTTTATATTTTTATGTAATAGAGTCCTTTATTGAAATTTTTATTATCATTACGGTATAATTAAATATTTTTTATACCTTGAACCAAACAAAGTTTGTGTATAAAATATTTACAAATTAAAAATTATTAGCTTGTTATTGAAATATCATGATATCATATAGGAGAGAAACAAACCATCGAAATTCTCCAAATTAACAACGTGTTCCTTATGAGCTCGAATACGCCGACACCCATTTTGCTTCAGGGTGGCATTTAAAATGATTGTTTCAGGACTCGAATCGGCGTTAAATGTTTTGACACGGCCATCTGTTTAGTGTTTGTGGATGTAATTTACCATTTTTTGATCTTTTGCCGAAATATTTCGAATCATAACTTTATTAATGGCGAATTAAGTTAATTGGGAACTTTAAGGGTTGACTCTACTTGTTTGTTGTGTGTTACGTTCGAGTTTAATTTTTTTTATGGGGGCAAAGTTTAATAAAACTTGCACAACTGTTAATGTTTGGCGACCAAAATAATTTCCCAGAGCCACGAGTGTCGCGCATAAGGGAGGATATAACCATACGACTATTTACCGATGTTTGGGGTGTCAAACAGCAGTTGCCTTAAATAAAATATTTCATAAATCATATTTAAGCTCCATTGTGTCCTTTCCTTGGTGTAACGGTTAAATTGGGTTATAGAAATATTTGGTGTTATATATTTTATTCATAAGGGTGCGCCCATGTGGAAGATGTTGGTTAAGTAACATGTCATGTGTCACTTGCGGTTCGACACAGTTTTACAATAATCGCCACCACCGTGATGGTACCTCTATACAACATATAAAACTCACCCTCTTTCGGAAATATAGAAAAGCGAAAACCATAAGTCAATATCTTATATACAAAGAATTCAATAAATGGAATTAATTTTTGGCTTCCCTTTATGTTCTCTTTTCTTATGTTTAGTGACCCAATTTTTATTATTTGAATGTGCAGGCGTAACCAATTAACTACTAGTACAAACGAAAACGAGTAAAAACCTTCATCCCACATGGGTTTACCCGTTGAAATAATTCAAATAGATGCTGAAACGTTTGAAAAAATCGTACTCTTCAAGATGAGTCAAGTAGGTATAACCACACTCGTAGAGGTGAAATTAGGGTTGCAAACAACTCGTGAAAAAGAAGAAACCCCGAGAGGTTTTGTTAAGACAAATCCAACGTGACGTGAGGTTTTCTTAAATTTTCGCTCTGCAATTTTGCAATAAAATTGCCGGAAACAGTTCACTAAGGCGCCAGGATTTTTTCTGATTAAAGCTAGAACCCTTTTGACAATACTTATGCTTTTTTTGAAGGGTCAAGTACAAGGTTTCTGTAAGAAAATTAATCCCAGCGAAAGGTATTCTATCAAAGTTGTAAAATTCTATTATTTTATTAGTGTGGACAACACCTCACTAAAACTAGCTTTTCTCTTCGTCAAGCTTAAAACCTGTTAAAGTCATACTATAATATCAGAAATCTCAAATGTAAGATTCTGATGGAACAGATCCAACGTAGAGTGAGGTTTTTCATTAATCTTCGTTCTACAATGCTGCAACCAGTGTCGGAAACAGCTCACTAAGGAACCGTAACTTTTTCTGATTAAAGCTTACGCTTTTTGAGAAGGTCCAAGTGTAAGGTTTCTATTAGAAAGTTTAACCCCAGCGTCAGGTTTCCTATTCAAATAAATACATATAATTACATTTCCTAAATACTTGTTTACGAGTTACACTCTACGAGAAACCTCAAGTATAAAGCTTTATTGGAACAGATCCAACGTAGCGTGAGGTTTTTTGTAAATCTTCGTTTTAAAATGCTGCAACCAGTGTTGAAAGCAGTTCACCAAGGCGTCAAGACTTCTTCTGATTAAAGCTGGAACCGTTGCTAGTACTCATATTCTTTTAGGAAGGCGAAGCGCAAGATTTATATAAGAACGTTAAATCCAGCGTTAGGTTTTCTATTAAAATTGATTAGAATTCTAAAACTAGTGTGGACAACACCTCATTTAAACTAGCTTATTTTTTTATAAAGCTTAAGTCCTGTATAAAAAGCATTTTATATTTAAAAAAAACCTCAAGTGCTAGGTTTTAGTGAGACAGAGATGACGTGAGGTTTTTGGTAAATCTTGGTTTTAAAATGCTGATGCGACCAGTGTTGGAAACAGTTCACTAAAGCGTTACGACTTTTTGTGATTAAGTCATGCTCTACGAGAAACGTCAAGTGCTAGGTTTCAATAAGAGACCAGTAGGGTTTGTATTATGACTTGTTTGGAAAAGCTGGTTCAATGTTAGTTACAGTTACAATTAGTCCTATTGGGCATTTTCTTAATAAGGCAAATGTCCCGAATAGAATTAATATTTTTGAATAAACGTCTACTGCAGGGTTTTTATGACCTCCTCTAACTGTACTGTTTTTCTTAAGTTTTCGTTCAGAATTTTAAAATTAGTTTTGACAACAGGCCGCTTGACATACTCTTTGGGAAGGTTCAAGTGCGTAGTTATTATAAGGTACGTCAAAGCTAGTTTAAGGTTTCTCATTGCATTATTATTTATTATGTTCTGCAATTATTCTGAAACGATTTGATAAAAAGAAAACCTTAACTTAATAAGTCTCATTCGGACTGTATTACTCCACCTTAACTCACTTACACACTTAGTGAACTCACATTTATCGAGTTTATTCAAGTGCTAGGTTTAAGTTTCGATCAAATGGTAAATATATGCCCTATTAGGTTCTCTTAGGTTTATTATGTTTATACGAGATTTGTATCAGGTTTTTCAAAATAAGCACCCCATTTTTGAGGCTTCATACGAACTAAAACTAGAAAATTAAGGTTTTCGCAATACTTTCGAGCTCATGTACGAGTGGCTGTTCAATAGTTGTAATACATAGTAAAGCTCTCACAACAAGTAAATTTCGAAAACTCTTAATAATTTCCTTTAGCTTCGAATGCTCGTTAGGGTAGTAGGTATATAGTACATTCGAGTGATTCACTTTTGAGCATTTGGAAAATAAATCTTTTTTCATTAAATAAAAAAAAATACAAATGGCGGACCTTACATATATTTATACAAGCCGCAAAAGCGCATCGATATTATTACAAATTGTTTGCACCATTGTGTCATAACAATTGCAAAAAAGACGTCCAACAAATTTTTCGATAAGAACCGAGGGTTAACAATACAATTTGTACTTTAGTACGTCGACCTACTGCACATGTATAGGGGGGTTAGTTGTAGATTAGGGTTTTCGGTACTCGAGGACAGCTGCCAAAATCCGGCTATTTATTAAACATACGTGTTAATCTAAGCACATAGAACGATTTCCGATCTTATCCCGAGGGTTTTAAGGTTATTAGTTGACGATTGTTGCCGGTATTTATGCGGGGTGTGCGGTTGTTATGCCTCGGTTACACTAACATGTTTATTATTATTAGAATGAGCGGAGCTTTTGCGAGTTGATTGAGCGATTATTGTGGGTAAAAATTTAACAATGACGGTTTTGAACAAACATTTTCTTAATGTTCGTTCGATTGATGAACATTAAAAAAACCGTCTTGAATTTGAGTTTGTGAGAGGGAAAGAAAACAACCGTTTTAACTAACAACTAACAATTTCGAGTAAATCCTCTCTTTGAGCCTTGTTGGAGGTCTCTTTTTTAAATACGTTTCGAATGTCGGCACAGTTTCATGTTGACCAAATGTTTCCCGGATTAGTTTTAAATTACGTTCTTATGCTCGAAGTTTATTCTTACACAGCTTCTTCTATTTGGTAATTTTCTTTGTGTTAAGTATTAGTGGTTGACAGTTGGTTACTATAATCCGTTTATCCTCTTATTAGAAAATTAAATAGATTTTTCGACAACATGTTGTGGCTATTTTTAACATTTTACATTGCAGCTTCTTTTCGTTATCTTCATTTAAGTCTAAACAAACTTGAAAAAAATTATTTTGGACCTCCCCAGACGAGCTTTTTGAAAAGTATTACCACCTTTAAGCTGCCGGCTGTCTATTGAAATTGGAAAAGTATTAAAAATTTACTTACACCAATATACAGAGGGTTTCATAAATACTAAAGTATCTTTTATAAAAGATAAAAGCCTCCTCTAAGAGCTACCTCCTGTGTATAAGAGCCAAAATATGGAAAACTGCTTTATTTTAATATCCTGTAGCTGTAGAAGGTGGTAGACGCATATTGTGTAGCAGAACCACAGGAGATCCCAATGTGCGATTCTCTCAAGTTCAGCATAACATAACAGGGGAGAAATTAATACGGACTAGAGATGAAAGAGACTAGACTCGTCTATACGGAAAAAAGTTGTAAACGTACAAGGTTTGAAATCAAATTAAGCTTTCTCTATATATAGGGCGGTGACGAAATTATTGTGCTTCGGAAAGAGATTGCGAAAGGGATTAGTGTGGCGATGTTTTCATTATTTCTTTGCATGATGACGAATATATCGCATGCCCTTTTAACCCAAATTAAACTATAGCATTTGACCGCTTAGAGGTGGATCTTTAAACCAGAGAGCATAAACGCCTTTCTGAAACATCTCCCGTGCGAAGATCGCGGAGAAGCTCAAACCTGAAACCTGTATGTCTATTGCTGGGTTTATACGTGCATAGATTCGCTGGAGCCAATAGGTAGTTGCACGCCAGTAACACAAAAGTTGCAAATGCAAACTTTAACTGGCACGCCAGTGCTTTTATGCATGCAGTGATAATAAAAGTTTGTTGCTTACTAACTTTTCCATGCGCCAGTTTTTATTTGCATGCAAGCAAAAATAAAAGTTGCAAGGGTAAACTTTTTGCTTCAACTAAAAAAGTGGAGTTCTGAATGGTATGAGAGGTACACATAGCACAGAAACGAGAAACAAAGAATGGTGCCAGAAATTATTAAAGTAATAAATTCATCGTCATCAGTCATCAGTTGAAGAAAACGGCTGATGTAGCCATAACAGGATTTTTTCGTACAAATTCTTAAAGATGTCAGAAATATTATCAAACAATATAATATATTTATAGTAATATGCTCAGAAGCTCTCCCAGATTTAAAAATCTAAAGTTACACGGGGTGTTTCTGATTGCAATAGGAAAGCTGATTTCATTTCCGGCTCAACCGGAAATCAAAATATAAAATGTTTGGTATCACTAATAGATAGATAATTTTTCAAGCATTACAAACCACTTAAAATATACCGAGTGTTGTATTAAAAATAGAAATCCTAACCCCATTTCCGGTTAAACCTGAAGTTAAAATTTAACATTTTTGGTATTATTGGACAGCTAATCTTACAATATTTTAAAAAATCATAAAATACACGGGATTTCAAAAAGTCCTTTTACTTGACTAATTTCTGGTTTAACCGGAAGTGCTTTTTAACCAAAATTCAAAATTGTAACAAATAATAGAAATTTGTGGTATAAATAATTAATGTGCCAACTTGCAATTATAAATTGAATCCGGATCCAGTGCATAGCGGAAAATGAAACTCATTTGATGGATTAAGAACTTCGATATCTAATATCAAAATATAGACGAAACAGCCGTAGCCGACTTTGAGAAAATCAGTTTTAAAATTTTAGTCAACTTTAATCCTTTAAAAGTGCTCTTTTTTGAAATTATCAAAACAACCGACTATATAAAAACTAGAGCCCTATATTTTGCCTACATATTCCTGGTTTTAGATTTTTATAATAATAATTATCCCCAAAGTTATAATAAAAAAAATCGTTATACTGGCCGCCATTTTGAATTTTAAAATGTTGAGAAGGTTTTTTGTTTAATTATGGTCCATGAGTACTAACTTATAGCCGAGTACTATACATAATACTGTAGGTCAAGATTTTTCGAAATGCCATCAAAATAACCCCCTTATTTTGGGCCACCCTATATCGATTTCGTTTAAAAGCTTATTTTGTTGATGAATTTGTGTTAAAATGGCCAAAACTAAACGTCAATAAAATCGCTTTAGTGATCACACATCACACATCCATCCAGGCCGACTTTTTCTAATAATTTTTTTTACTTTTTGGATTCAGGGGGCCCCAAAACGTCGAAATGGAAATTTGAATTATTTTTTCCGATCATATTACTTTTTCAAAGTAGACGAAGTCAACGAAAAAGTAATAAAGCCGTAGAGAGATGTAAATAATTACTTTTTATTTTTTATATTCCTATCCTTGTCTTACTAACGTAAAACTAGTAGAACAAATTGTTGTACCGCAAATTAAAAGTTCAAATTTTCTTATTAATTGTTAAATAATATTCAAATAAAAAGCAACAAAGTATTCAACAAATTATACTAACCTTTTAACGCAGCAAAAATAATCCTTTAATGCTGGGTAGATATTTATACCTACGAATGGCCATGTTTTCTTGAATTGAAAACTTCACTATTACTATTAGATAGGTAGGTAAAACGCACAAACCCCATGCAAACGTAAACTTTTAAACAACAACGAAATCATACTATTTTGAAGATTTAAAAATTACTAATTAGAATAACAACAATCACAATTGCAATAACTACACGTTTAATTGATTTTTTATAAACAAAAGGCCTAAAAACACCGATTTTTATTCCGCGATCGTACCCGGTGGACGCGTCATTTTATCACTTGTTTT
Organism: Malthinus flaveolus; assembly: GCA_950108345.1. Classification (NCBI taxonomy): domain Eukaryota; kingdom Metazoa; phylum Arthropoda; class Insecta; order Coleoptera; family Cantharidae; genus Malthinus; species Malthinus flaveolus. The sequence continues at coordinate 3,853,745 of OX467289.1, read as the reverse complement.
AAGTAGGTGGTGGTGTAAGAAAATGCCTATCTTTTTGGCGCGAAATTTTTATATCGAAACTCGAAACTTTGTTTATACTTAATAAATGTTACATTTTAATACACAATATTTATTTTTACATTACCAAAATTAGCATTTAAGTTGTGTAAAAATTAAAAGACGTAAAATAAACATTTCGATGGTAAATTTTCACGAGGACACGGACGGCGAAAGGGTAAACTGTTGCCACGCGTTGCTGCCAAATCGCTCGCCGTGATTGTTGCCATTTTATGGAATTAAAGAAAATATTAATTTTTGTTTTTAATTGTTGCTAAATTTACTGTAAGAATCGAATTTTTCGATTAAAAGGTTACAAAAAGTGCATTTATTATTAAAATTTGCATTTAGAAGTCGACGTTTACACTGTTTGAAAATAAACAATTATCGTAATCTCTTTTGTGATGTTTTATCAGAGATCATGTTACTACTAGTTAACCTGTGTTTCGTACAAGTCGATTTAAATTAAAAACGGAAAATTTACTTCACAAATAATTGATCGAAATTGACGACTCATTGATTAGGTAGTGCTTGTTTTAACCATGATATTAGTGGATTGCTGATTAGGGAGGGGGGCGAAATAATAATAATTGTTTAAATAACATCAGATACTTTACCTAGTAACCTATAAGAAGTAATTATTCTTAAAACCCATTCGTATTATCTACTTCAAACTTCATAAACTAACCAACAAGACTTCTGCATTTGTTTATTTTGGAGTTTGAACCAATAGTAAAGAATTATAACGATAATTTTCCGTAGTGGTTATTTTTAGGCCATTTTTTTGAAAATTAGCCAGCCAGTGGCTAGTGAACACAAGATGAAGACATGGATATTCGATTTTAATTATGTATGATAGTTTTGAAGTAGTAAAAGTCTCAGAACTGAGAACTCATAATTTTGAGTGTCATTTCCAATTTTACTTTGGATGGTATAGAATCTCTCATTACCGTATTGGCTCTTTGAATGTACGGGTTCAGACATTCCAAAAGAATATTTAAATTTTTTTTGGTCATCCGCAGATGGTTCCTACAACTTTCGGAATCTTGGCTAGCAAGTTCTGGTAAAAGTTTTCCAGATGCTCCTCACAAATGCCTACGAGCAATCCATTTTCTCACCCCATGCGACCTTTCCTTTTATCTTTCTTCATTCTTCTCAAGATTAGCAATCATGTTATCAACCACAACTTTTGTAGCTATTTGACAGGCAGCACGTAAAAGTTCACTCGACATTTTCGATGTTTTTCAATTAAAAACTACACTTAAAATGAAGCTGGCGAGTAAAATCAGCATCCTCTGTGTAAACTCTTACTGGCGCGAAATTTGTATTGGCGAGGCTATTGGCGCCAGCGAATCTATGCACGTATAAACCCAGCATATCTTTCAGAAAGTGTGTCGTCTACTTGCACAAGATGTCTTCGCTTCCAAGCAGCTTGGCTAAAGTGACGATTGATTTCAATGAAATGCGATCGTAGTCTTCTCTGATATCAAGCAGTTTGGAAGGTTTTCATGATTTTTCACGAATGCCTCTTCTCTTACGCTTAATTTAGTGGTAAATCCAAAAATGGACAAGTGAGACTACCTTGTGATATTGTTCATGCCTCTAGAAGAAGTACAACTACTTTCTCACCGATTGTGGCTCCAACAAAAGTTTCATTGTTTTATTTGAAACTTTGCTACTTAAATATATCCAGTCCACCTTTTACCTAATTATATTCTTATACACTGTACCTATTACGTAACCTGAGAGGCCACACCCTTCAGTTTTCGATAAAACAAAAAGTTTAAATAAATAATATAAATATTTGACCATTATAGACGATTATACTGTTATACATAAAATAATCCGAACAACATAATATTAAATTAATTGAACAATAGATATTAAATTGATCGAAGTTGATCGTGAGAAACTCACATTTGCTCAATTTAAACAGTTTAACAATACAATTCATGAATATTTTATCTAGTGATTACTAGATAGTTGTTAACCCTTAAAATACGAACTAATATTTTACATGCGATCGCTCGAACCTTCGACGAAATTATAACTGATTGTTTTAAAGCGAATTTGTTACAAGTGGACCCTACGTGTTTAAGTTAGCATAAAAGATCAACAATTTTATAGTGGCCCCTCTTTATTATTCACTTCAATTACCAAAAAGTATCGAGTTTCTGACTAATAAAAGGCCAAAAAATATTTTTTTGTGTTATATACGGTTACTGTTTTTCATTGTTGGGTTTTGCTTTAGATAAACTTTTGTAACAATGGGGGTTAGTTTTGTTAGCGGTATTTTAACTTTTTTTAAAGAAAAAAAAGAGCAATGTTACAAAATTTGGAATTCTAACGCATTGCAAGAAACAATAAATAGTAGAGGACCATTTAGCTTACCATCTGTTTGCGAAGCAACCAATTAGTCATCTCTCGCATTTTTAAGTAGGTTAAGTAGGCCTCAATTGTCTACATTAATTGGGGTAGTGTTTTCTGAGCTTGGGCCTTTTTCGCTATCTTTATTTTATAGTCAGTCATTAGTGCCTCTTGATTACAATATTCAAAAGAGACAGTTGGCGAAAAAACAAACAAATGCTAATTTAATTCTAAACGAAATTGTATCAAATAGAGCACGATGCGATGGGAAAAAAATAATAACAATCTTATCTATTGTAACAGAAAAATATTACAAATAAGGTAACCTTATACTTTTTATTTGCTTATTGTTCCATTATGTTTGTATTCATATTGACACAAAACATTATCTCAAACCATCTATTAGTATATTTAGTTACCTCCTATCAATTTGTATTTTCACAAAACTGGTCTACACATAAACGAATTCTATAGGCAGGGGGTACGAGAAAGTTGTTAGATTGGTTAGATTCGCCAAAAACCGACGCACTGTTGGAAAAAGTGGCTAGAGCTTCTGGATCATTTTGAAAAATTTTTTATTGCTCATTCACAATGCGACTTTACAGAGAGAAGACCCACAGTCACAAATTTACGTTTGTGCCAAAGAAATTTCTTAAGAGCTTCGAAGAGAGCTGACCATCTGGACCATGGTTTACCAAAAAAAAATTCTAAACTATTATGGTTTTGCTGATCGACTTTTATTTATTTTCTGTCTAATCTAAGTAACAAACACCATTCAGCCCATTGAGTCTTGAATTTGTAGTTTTACAAGACTCAAATCTAGGGTGAATGCCCTAATAAATAATATGACGCGCTTGCTGAGATATGCACGTCTATGTTAGCCGTCCCTTAAGAATCAATGGTATTAAAATTCTTTCTAGCAGAAGCAGAAGCATAGCCTTACCCCCTGATTCAAATCCTCAAGCTAGCAGCACGTGGTGGCTCCTCCACAACTAGAAGTTGTCCCAAAGAAGACCAATGACCACCAGGTGGCCATACAGGAAATAGAAATATGGTAAGTGGAGCTTGTCTCTATTTTGGACCTTCCTCAATTAACTCTTGTTTTTGGAGTTTCGTCTACATTGCTAAGACTGTGCCGATTTTTTTGTGCCAACTGTAATTTTTGAACAGTTTGGCATCATTTGAGGCATTTTATACTAAGCCATTCTGACTTCTTTCCTAACTAATTCGTTCGATTTAGTACAAGAGTGCGCTTTGCTCTCAATAACGAAAAGATACAAACAAGGCAAGGGAATACTTGAGTCAACCAGAGGCCATGGCTATAGGAGCCATAAGAACCAAACTCTCAGCAACTTTGGAGGTGCTATGCCTTTCTCCGCTAGATTTATGTGCAAAGGAGATGGAACAAAAGCAGTCCTATGACTGCGAAGATAGGGACGATAGTCCGTCAAATCGCAAAAGCACTCGAGGCGTGCTCCAAGAAGCTATACCTCTCCTGGTGGTGGAATCAGACCGCGTTCCAAAATATACATTCAACAGATCCTTACAAAGTCTAATGGATTTAACTGGGACCATCGAAGCAGATATAACTGTTTTTACCGATGGATCTAAAAAGCAAAAAGGATCTGGAGCAGGTGTGCACTAACCTGAGCTTGTCCTCGACAGCAGCTTACGGCTGAGGAAGTATGCCTCACTTTTTCAAACTAAACTCATGTGGATATGGGGATACCAACCAGTGCCAATGAAATCCTAAACAAGAAAATCACTGTCCAGCCCTAACGTCGATAAAAAGATCTATGTTAGGGGACTTCTGCCCCGACATGGCCAGGATGAGCACCACCCCTCCCGTCAGAATTCTGAAGTTCATCCTACAACTAGGATGTGTCTTGAGATCGGCTCGGCCGTTTGGAGAGTACAATGGGCTCGTTTAAGTGGCCTAAATACAGAGAGAGCTCCCTCTCTCTAGTGTACTGATCCAGAAGTCAACCAGAGAGAAAGAAACACGTGTTGAAGAGTGGGAGGCTGGATTAAACTTTGTACAACTTGATGTTTGCCCCACAGGCGATTCAAAAAATAGGTTCTTCGTTAAGGGGGCTCCTGCTTGCTCTCGGTTTAAATTGCTAGTATTAATTTTTTTTGTCTATAAAATAGTTTCAGGGGTTTCGGAAAAAAATTGTGTAACGCTGACATTTATTGGCTACTCGCCTTTGTATCGAATAGTATCTTTATAGGTTCAAAAAAAATTTTTTTTATTTAATGGCATCTTTTGCGGCAGTTATTTAACATTTCTTTTATTATTTAACGATTTTAATATATATAATGTTTTATAACCTTTTTTTAAAACTATATTTGTATGATTTATTATTTATTTTTGCATAACTATTTAACTCTCATCAAACAACTGCTACTTTATAATAATAATGTGCGACTGTGCGTGTCTTTTAAATTTTTACGTTCTGATACAAGTTTTAATAATAAAATTTTTATAATTCTACCTAAAAAAGAAACGTATACGAGGTGTTTCTCGTTCTGAAAGGGCAGACGAGAGCGGTCCAAGCAGACCCAAAAATGAAGTTCACTTATCTTCTTTCATTACGTTACATTTCGGCAGTTTTTCTAGCCTTATCTTTACACCTAGAGAAAAATGTGTTAAAACCAACTTTGTAGAGAATTAAGTGGGGGACAATTTTTATTCAAACATTTTTTTTCTATGTGCGATAGTTTTTAACAATTTTTGGAATCAAACAGTTCTTCTCCGCGAAATTAAACAGACGGCTTGCGACTTGTTGAGTGGGATTTTCAGTATGTTGTTTACCTAATTTTTCCATCCTGGTATGTTTATAAACATTTCCGGATATCACTTATTCTTAAATGGACATAAAAGAACAGTAAGCACTCTGTATAGAATAGAAATACGGTAATCCAGTATGAAAAATGATTAAAAACAAAAATATTTCTATTGTGTTGTTTAGGTCTTTTATTACTTTCTTAATTATATTTTGGACTTTTATATCCTTTTCAAAATATAAATTCTAATGAATGTGTTTTCATATAAAATTTCATATTGGATCATTAAGTTTGTTTCATAATAAAATAAAAATGACCATTAAAAAAAAGTTATATTCTGGACGTAACTAAAAAACTTATGTTTTCTTCAACTTAAACAATTTGTTAGTTGGTATAAAAACATAAAATTTGTAACATAAAGAAAAACAGTTTAGCTATGGAATGTTGTAGCGTGTTTGCAGCATATTAATATGGTGTTAACACATCTTAGTACGACACCCGCTGCAACGGCCCCCTCGTAGTGAAAACCACAGACCTCCAACAGCAACTTGACAGATCAATTTGAATGTAATTTGAATTATTTTTATTGAGTCGAGATCAAGAAAGAAACGTTTGTGTGTGGAGGATATTTCTCACCTGGACGTTTAAGGTCAAGCCGAGTCAAGGTCCAATTAATAAAAATTAATATTTTCCATCAAATAAAAATTTTCTAAATTTGTGATTCAAAAATTTCTTAACCATTGACTCACATCCGGATCAAAACGACAAATAAATCACCAATTAGATTTATTTGATGAATGAATCGCTCTTACGAGCTCACGACCTCCATCCCTCTCCTCTCCTCTCTTTTAATTGTTAATTAGATGCGTAGTAAGGAGAAGAAGCAGATGTACATTACGATACATACACTCAATTATCCTGTTAAAATGTTAAAAGTTCATTCTGTTTACTCACCCATTGATGAAAGTAAAGTACATGAATGAGTCTTGTTGTGACAAACGAGGGGTTCTTTATATTTTAATATATTTGCTAGTTAAGATTGTCATACTCTAATTCAACCGTAATTGGAATTTCAAAACTTTAAACTCTCAATATTTAACCCTTCTTCAATTCGTCGTCGTATAAAATCTAAAAGAGCGCCCCCCTGCAAAGAACAACTCGACGGAGTCTATAAAGAGAGCAGGTGATGTTCTCGGGCCTCTCGATAATTTTATTAAATTAAAACGTCGAGTTAAAATTTTGCTTCTTGTAGACAGAATGGTGCCTAAGACGAAGGATTTAGTACCAGTCCACCTTGTGGTCAGTTTATTGACTCGTTGTCTCAGCAAGAGTTTTTTAGCCAATTTCTCGGTCAGACGTCGTCTAAATTCTTCTCTTCTCATCTCATTAGTAGCACAGCGTGATGGATGACCAATGAGCCAATGAGCCAAACGTGGCTGAGAGCGCCACTTCGTCCAGAAAAAGTGCTGCGGCAAATGGACGCCTGCTGCACTCAGGGTTGTGCGTTGCGCTCTAAATCAACGTGAGGAAGTAAGGATTCATTGTGGGACACTATGGGACTATCTAGAAGCCATAAATACTTGTAGTTTACACCTGCAGCTTCATACGCGTGATTGAAGCCGATAACGACAACGTTTTGAAAGTGGCGAAAAGCCAGTTAAATTTTCAAAAGAAGCTTTGCTTTTAGAAAAAGGTTACCCTGTATTAGTATTTGTCTACATTCGTAAAATTTAGTTTTAAAACACGCAGAAAATCGGTACATGTTAATGATTTTATCGAAGAAATACTATGTTTGGCAAGTGGCGAAAAGCTAACTAAATTGCTCGAGCGATTTTGTCCACTAGCTGAGAAGAAAACATCTCAACCTTTTGATCAAATATGGCCTTTGTGATTGAACAAAAGGCTTGAATTAAAAAAAGTTTGAAATTTAAAAATTTTCGAACTATGCCTACTAACTGCGTCTGGAAAATGGTGAAAAGTCCGACAAATTTATAAAGCAACTTTCCCGAAATGTGGATGGGTACATTAAAAACGCGCTTGATAGCATCTCAAACAATTTTTCAAGACGATTACTTGAGTAAAAGTCGATTGTTAGATGAGTTACCCTCCTATAAGTACAACGTAAGAACGCAAGGTTGGATAGTGGTGAAAAACCAATTTAATTGGCAGAGCGACTTTGCCGATCGATATGACTTATGAGAATATTTTTTACGTCTTGCAAGCATAAAAGTTTGTAAAATAGCGCAAAATGAGCAATCTTTTTCCAACAATTCCCTCGACTCTCGATTGTAAGCGTGGGCTCACTTATAACAATTTAAATGGTGAATTAAGCATCAGGATTGTTATTATTTATTATGGTATATTATTTTTTTTCGTCTTTTTTAGATTAACGTTTCACTTAACCAATTGTTTCATTAAAATCCCAAAGGAAGTAGGGTCATAATATTTATTTTAACTCGTGCTCTTAGTTTCATTCAGAAGGCAAAAAAACTATATGGTAGTAGAAAACAAATGCCGTTTAATTTATCCGAATTAAATAATTAGCCGCTTTAATCGTGTGGTCTTTTTCTTAAATTGTTTCTATTTTTTTTCCTCCTCTGTTCGCGTACTCTTTTGTTACAATAAAAAGGAAGACGAACTTGGAACTTTCTTTTCTAAATAAGCGCAGCTGCACGTTAAGAAGCACGAGTCTATTTAGCCTCCGCGACTTTTGGAGTCACGAACTTTTGTTTAGAAATTTGTTTATTTAAATAATTTTTAATTAAACGTTAAATTAGTTTTTTTTCCAACCAACAGATTCACTGGTAATTACTAATTTGTTTAATGTCTCTCGTGTTACTCGGTGTCACGCGTTCGCAATGATTGGTGTAATTGGTAACCGCGCTGGGTGACAACATCCGCCGAAAGAAATATCCTACACGTGCCTATTTTAGACACTTCTGGGTCGTTTGGATATATTTTCTGAAATTTTTCTTCTTAATTCGTTGTTTTGATACATTTCGACAATGCGCTTTTTCGAACTGTTTTGATTTATTTTATATAAGTCTCCTTTTATAAATGTGAGCCGCATATTTTCTTAAGTTATAACTAATAGCGTATCAATAGAAGGGAATACATCAGATAAACAAGCTAAAGGTACGAACTAATAGGCCTTGATGTATCTACATGCTCGGTTGAATATCAAGACGGGTTAAAACGTCTTTAGAAAGCGGCGGATATTAAAAGGATGCAATGCTCACTTCGTTGCTAGCTTTTTTTATATAAAAACACGTCGACAAAGAAGTTTTTAAGTAGCGGTCGACAGATGAATGAAAATAACAAGAACTTAAAGGTTCTTAACTCCATTAGAGCTTTTGTATTTCTCGGTCAAATTCTGACACATCGCTAGCAGGTTAAATCTTATTGTTGTTTTATATTTATATCTTATCATTTCATTTTAAATACTTACGATCTTTATATAAATCCTTTAAAAAAGCTGTTTCAAAACAACTTTATTAAAAAGAAACCTTTTTGACACGACATCTGTTAAGAGAAGGCCATTTTTTGATATTATACGCGGATCGCTCTAAAAAAGAGAAGAAGAAAAGATGCAGGGAGGTCCTGTTATGGTGCAAAAACATCGATAAAACCTAGTGCTAGTTACTAGCTAGTCAACTAGCTGGGCGGTCACCTAGTCGACATCGGCTATTTAGGCCGAGCAGCATCCTCAATATCGACATTCTCATAAAATTAATGAACAGTAGTCTAATATTATGGGCTTGGGGGACTCGCTTCTATTTAAAAAAGGTCTACCAGAGCAGCTAGAGGCGTCCAAAAAAGAAGAAGTTCAAAAAAGTTCGAAACGCGTTAGGAATGAGCAACGGGATTCTCAACGAATTCATGAACCTTTATCTATTATTGTGGGTTTAGGGTGTCGTTTTACTGTAAAAAGGTCTTGTAGAACAGCTGGAAACGTTAGACACCCTGTAGAAGTCCAATAAAACTTTCACAAGCTTCTAAATGCGCCAGGGATGAGCAATAATTGACATAAGGAGATTCTTCAGAAATTGCTGAACTTTCCTCTATTACTGTGGACTTAGAGAGTCGCTTAGGCTTCGTAGAACAGTTGTAGGGGCTATGCTTTCTACAAAAGTCTAAAAAAGACTTTCAAAACTTCAAAATACGTCGGGAATGAGCAGTAACCGACCGAGATAACGAGATTCTCGACAAATTAATGAATTTTCATCTATTAATTTATTATTGTAGACTTAGGGAGTTTTTTTATTTTAAAGGGGCATCACAAAACAGCTAAAAGACTTCACAGAACACCTTAAGCCTTAAGGCATTATGCGTTCTATAAAAGTTCAAAAAAAGCTCTCAAAACGCGCGTCAGGGTTGAACAATAACCGAGATTACGAGATTTATAATAAATTGACGCACTTTCCTCTTCTATTTGTGGGTTTAAGAAGTCGTCTTTATTTTAAAAAGGCCTTTCAGAACAGCTGGAGGCGTTAGACGTTCTATAGAAGTCCTTAAAAATGCGCCAGGGATGAGCAATAACCGAAATAAGAAGATTCCTAATAAATTTTTGAACTTTTCTCTATTACTGTAGACTTAGAGAGTCGCTTAGGCCTCGTAGAACACTTGTAGGGGCAAACCTTTCTTCAAAAGTCCAAAAAAGCATTTCAAAACTTCGAAATACGTTGGGAATGAGCAGTAACCGACCGAAATAACGAGATTCTTGACAAATTAATGAATTTTCATCTGTTAATTTATTATTGTGGAATTAGGGAGTCTTTTTCATTTTAAAGGGGCATCACAAAACAGCTAAAGGCATTAGACGTTCTATATAGAGATTCTCAACAAACTGAAAGACTTCACAGAACACCTTAAGCCTTAAGGCATTATGCGTTCTATAAAAGTTCAAAAAAAGCACTCAAAACACGTCGGGGTTGAACAATAACCGAGATAAGGAGATTCTTAACAAATTTTGGAACTTTAAACTTTGAATTTTTGAAATTATGTGTACTTAGGGAGTCGCTTATTAGGCCTCCCAGAACAGTTTGAGGTGCTAAGCTTTCTACAAAAGTCTAAAAACGACTTTCAAAACTTCAGGGAAGAAGAGCAATAATTGAATTGAGATAACGAGATTCTCAATAAATTGACGCACTTTCCTTTTCTATTTGTGGGTTTAGAGAGTCGTCTATATTTTTAAAAAGTCTTTCAGAACAGCTGGAGACGTTAGACGTTCTATAGAAGTCCTAAAAAATGGTTTTAAGACTTGGAAATGTGCCAGGGATGAGCAATAACCGAGATAAGGAAATTCTTAACAAATTTTTGAACTTTCCTCTATTATTGTGGACTTAGAGATAGTCTCTTAGGCCTCCAAGAACAGTTGCAGGCGCTATGCTTTCTATAAAAGTTCAAAAAAGTCTTTCAAAACTTTGAAATACGTCACAGGAATGAGCAATAACCGACCGAGATAACAGGATTTTCAACTTATTACTGACTTTTTTATCTCTTATATATAATTAATAATTATTGGGGGCTTAAAGAGTAGTATTTGTTTTAAAAAGGCTTCAGAAAACAGCTAAGGGCATTGGTCGTTCTATAAAAGTCCAAAAAAGGCTTTTGAAACTTTTAAATTCGTTAGGGAAGAGCAATAATCGAAAAATAAGGAGATTTTCAACAAACTCATGATCTCATGATCCTCTATTATTATGAGCTCAGGGATTCGTTTTTATTTTACAAAGCCCTTGTGCAGTGCAGCTGGAAGAGTTATACCTTATATAAAAGTATAAAAAGGCCTTTAAAACTTTGAAACCCTGCAAAAATGAGTAATAACTGAGACGAGATTTTCAACAAATTAGTGTAAGTTACTCTATTATTCTGGACTTGCTAGGAAAGTTCAAAAAAGACTTTAAAAGCTTCGAAATACGTCAGGGATGACCGATAGCAGCAATAAAGAGATATTTAATAAATTGATAAACCTTTATCTATTGAATCAGGGGTATTCTGTATCATAAACTTTAAGGATAGCGGGAAAACTTTGACGTTAAAATGACGTTCTATCTCGTTCTGTCAAAGCTAAATAAAAAGGATAGAACGTCATTTTAACGTCAAAGTTTTCCCGCTCTCCTTAAAGTTTATGATACAAAATACGCCTGATTGTGTGCTTAGGCAACAGTTTTTATTTCAAAAATATACTACTCAGAACAGCTAAAAACATTTTTTACGTCCTATAAAAGTCCAAAAAAGGCTTTCAAAAATGCGGCAGAGATGACCAATAAACGCGATATCGAAATTGTCCTCAACTTTGTAAGTCTTTTGCTCTTGCTCATATTGTACTGGCTTCTGGATTCGTTTTTTATTTCGAAAAGACTTAGCACCTTTCTGTAAAAGTCCAAAAAATCGCATATAAAACTTTTTGAAAAACTGAACTAAAGGGTTGTGTTAGTTGTATAAGTATCGTTTGCCCATCGCACAATATCTGACCCCTCACTTTGTTAGTTGACTTGGAACCGGCATCGCTATTAGCTCCCCCTAAATAATTCATTAAGTCCTGGAAATTTTAGTAAAAATTGGGCATTCTTAACAGCTCGGCGTATTATTAAAATAAATAAAGTAAACGATTATAAATAGAGGTATACGTATAATTTTGGTGTTTATGCGGGTCCTTTTGAATGTTGTTTCAATATCTTACATGTCACACCGATCAAAGCAATTCAAACAATTGAAGCGTAGATGGTTTGAAACGAACATGGCCTTTTAGTCCCACGGTAGGTCAAATATCAAATAATACAAAGGGTCATAATATGTACAAATATTGACCTCTTCGACTTAGATACATTCTCATAATTTATTTAATCTACCTACGCCCAATTAGTGCACAAATTGTTATTTTTGTCTTCTCAATTGCTAGAAATATTGCGACCAGAGACACACTATTAATTTTAACAAATCGTACGTGAATAATTTTTGTAATTTCTCATTACATCAAAATAAGGAGTTCGTATTTTGTAATGGGCGACTGTTTCGATATGTATTTTGACTCCTTGGGCGTAAATTTCGGAGCTCTAAAATAGAAAAGTTGATATTGTTGCGCTGGAAATTAAGTCTTACGTTAATGAACGTAGGTGTTTTGGTGCCCCATGTTGGCCTGCAGGTCAATTAGGGCACATATTTGTTGACTCATAAATTGGTGTGGTGTAGACCTACTCCCATTCATGTTTTTTCATCTCACATATTTCCTTGACCATTTATTATCCAATAAATTGATTAAACACACCAATTATTTTTATTAACTTTTACGACTTATATTATATCTATATAATATTGTGTGTAATGTTAGTTAACATTTTTACAAAACATTGTAAAATTTTTGATTTTTTTATTATGCTCGAAAACAAACAAACTTCTTCTCACATTTATACGTCGTAAAACTATAAAAGAAAAGAGTTTACGAACATAAAATAAATAAATATGCCGTGTAAATCAATTGACTTCAAAATCCCCTGCCCCCCTCTTTACAATCGAAGCGCTGAATTTGGATTGATAGTAAAAATGCGTCGGGAAGAGACCACAGGGGGTAATAGTTTCAGCATAAGCGACGTACAGTATAAACTTTAGGACTCGATAATTTTTGAAATTAATGAGCAACTCAAAGTTTTCCCCCTTCATTTTGGAGGCAATTTTATTATCTTTAAAAGCGCATATTGGGAATTAAAAATCTGGTAAGTGTAGCAGAGCTGCAGGGAGTTTGAACTGTGCGTCGGGCGTTTGCATTTGCACCGTGTGATGAATTTTTGCGTCACTCAATCGAACTTTCTAACGGCTCTCTCGTGAAAACTAGTACCCCCACCAAAATTTGTAAAGAAATAAAATTTATTTAGAATTGAATAAGCTACAAAAAACATTTAAGTCATTTTTACGTATAACGTACTATAAACGTGCTATTGCAATTTGCAAATATTTTGTTCTTTAGACGTTAGAATAATTTAGACTAGAGATTAGACTTCAGTCAATCTGTAATTCACGCTCCGCGTGAACTAAAATAAAATATTATTATCCGGGTACTTAAACACAAAATCCATTTGTGAACATTCTAACGCTGATGTGGAAGAATTTAGGGAGAAGCCCGAGTTTGCCGTAACTCTTAACTTCTCCGGGACGCTCTAGCGCTCCTGGCCACTGGCCAGTTCGAGTGTAACATGTACTCCGTCTCGAACCTAAATCTCTCAGCAGTGAACACCTAGTAAAGAGTAAAACTGAATTAAAACTGAGCCCGCGGCAGTACTAGTAACTTTTGGCCCTTTTCGGGAAGGGGGCTGTTCCTTTCTGCACCTCTTGGCAGCACCCATGCACTCAACGATTCTGATTCTGAGACGCTCGCTTTGCTGATGCCCCCAGGCACGCGCCTCTTGTGCCTAATCCGCCACTGTTACGCAAATATTAAAATGCTTGCTCATCTTCAGTATTGGTGGGTAGTAAAGCAGCCTTTTTAGGGTTTATCATTTTATTTTTGTCCAGGTTTTACAGTAGGGTCTTTTCTTTTCATTTTGTTGGTATTTAAAAACGGGAACTCTAATCATTTGGCCTTTGTACTATTTCCTACATTAGAGGCACGAGGTGTACGAGAGTCGTCTTAGAAGCTCGCCCTCCTCATAACAATCCCCACCCTCTCCAACCGATCAAAACCTTTTACATAAGAGTAAATTACCTTAGGACCCCTCTTGTACTTTCTAACTCAACTTGAGGAGATTTGAGGAGTATCTTTCGGAAAGAAAGCAAGTGGACATCCTTCAACACTTCAGAAGAAGTTGGGAGTGTTGGAATTACCGTCTACAGTGTTTACAATGGACACCTAAATTTAGTAAAAAATTTGTCTACAAATAAAAACAATTTGAATTGGTCTTAATTTAAAAATTACACCAACTGATGTTATTATCAAAGCATTGATAAATTTATTTACGTCTTTGAGCTTCAGCGGATGTTGGAATTGTAATGTGAAGTCAACAGTGTAATTGTGAAAATACTTGCGAACTCCTTAGTATTATAAACACGTATATCAAGACCCCCATTCACTTAAATTATTAGAGCAAAGTGACTATTACTACATTGCTAGTAAAGATAATTTATACAGTGCGCTATCAAACTCACACTTTGGCTGCGATAGATCTGACATTAGATTACTAGTGCGAAAAGTACAGTTGACGTCGTAGGCAGCTAGTGTGACGACGTAGAAAATATTTAAATTGCCAAATTGTGGACAACAGTTTAGTATTGGACTCCATTTAATACTTTTTTCTCGTAAAACTAATAATAACGTCTCCAGAATCGGCGTCCCTTACTTTTAACTCGCCCTGTATAGGTTGGTAGTCACAAAACAAAAACATAACTTTGACTCCCATCAATAAAACAACTCACTGCTCTCTAAATTAACAGACTTTGCGTTTCTCTTTAGAGTTCTCGAACTTTCTACGGTTTTAGTGGACACCCTGTATTTTTATTTGATTGGATTCAAATGTAGTAACTTTGAACAACTTATTCCCTGTTTTGTTTACTTATTGCTTAAAAATATTTTCAATCAAATTTTACTTTGCTCTTAGGCATGACAGCCGTGAGCACTAAAAATTTTTTTATCGACGCCAGTGTTGCCCCCCCCCTTCCGAAAGAAAAAAGTAAATCAATTGATTAAATAATGTAATGGTAATTATGGATTATTAGTAAGTAAGTAGATGCCTGTAGAAGCTTTTATATTTAAAACAAATTTTTGCTTTAATTCTTTGACTTTTGGACCCCCCTGAGTCCAAAACAGTAAAAAAAAGTCTGTCTGGATGGATGTGCTAGCGTAGATATTTTTGTACCCCTTCAAATAAAAACTACTGAAGCAATTTTGTTGAAATTTGGTTTCGGCTACTTTAAAACAATTTCCTCGACAAAATACGCTTTTTAACGAAATCAATACAGGGTGGCCCAAAATAAGAGTGTTATTTTGGTCGCATTTCGGAAAATCTTAACCCACAGTATTTATATTCGGCTGTAAGTTAGTACACATCGATTCTAGTTAAAAAAATATTTTTAAAAATTTTTTAATTCAAAATGGCGGCCAATATAACATTCGCCCCATTTTTTAGTTTTTTTATTATAGCTTTGGAGATAATTATTATTATAAAAATCTAAAAACAGGAATATATTGTCAAAATATGGGGCTTTAATTCTGATATAGTCGATTTTTAAAATTGACTACTTTTTAATGACCAAAGTTGACTAAAGTTTTAAAACGGATTTTCTCTAAATCGGCTGCGGCCGTTTTGTTTACATTTTAATATGTTGTAGATATCTTAGTTCTTAATTAAACTCCGTTGTTTGATTCATTTGATATGAGCAGATCCGGAGCTATGATTTTTTGAAGAACAAAATTGAAAAAATTTAAAATTTGTTGGTATATTAATTTAGTCTATAAATTTATATTAATTGTTTAATTTTGGTTTAAATGACGCTTCCAGTTAAACCGGAAATTAGTCAAAAAAATAAATTTTTGGAAACACATCATGAGATTTGCTATCAAACGATACTAAACATGTTAAATTTTAACTTCAGGCTTAATCGGAAATGGGGTTTGCTTTTCTATTGTAAGTTCAACACTCTGTATATTTTAAGTGCTTTAAAAGATTGCAAAAATAGCTATCAGGTGATACTAAACTTTATAATTTTGACTTCTGATTTCACCAAAAATGGGATGAGCTTCCAATTTCAAATACAAACGCTTTTATTTGTATTTTCAGTAGGTAGTACCGTATATGTATACCTATTTTTGTTTTATGACTTCTTGATGCTTTATTCTTGAAACATAACGGAAGTCTATGTTTACAAAATAAGTGAAAAGATTAACTCTAAGCTTCCAAGTCCTCAAAAGCGTATACTTTCTCATCGTCCATTGTTTGCAGTTAATTTTTCAAAGTAACCATAAAATTTACAAATAATTGTTTGACAACTACCATTTACCTGGGGCCTGGGGACGAGTAATAAAACATTACTTGGTATAGCAAACCATTTTTCTCTTTCAATAAACTTCTCTTTCAAGTCTTTAAACCCAAAAATTCGTCTCTAATCACACAAACAACTTGTAAATGCCGGATTCCTGAAATGAGTTGAAAGGACGACTTTTCAAAGAATTCTCGTCCAAAATAAAAACTCAAAAAAAACTAAATTTGTTTTAAAATTTATTATAAAATAATTCTAATCTTCGAATATAATTTAAAATGCTTTAAACATCAACATATTTACATCATATACAAAATTTTCCAATTATACAATCACAGAAAAATAATCACTTAAATATTTTTTTTTATTTACAACAATCATAAAAATTAAGTAACAAACTGTACATCGATTAAAATAAGAAATTTTTAAGTCCTAGAATTTGTCGAAACTAGCGCGATCGGCTTCACGATTTGATTGTTTGTTGTCGGCAATTCGGGCGAACTAGAACAACTAGAAGTGGGCGACTGATGGTTATTGTAAAATTCGAAAGCCGACTTGGATTGTTTCAAAAATGTCTCTTTATTAGGCACTAACATCCTGTCCACACTGAAATTTGAAGACGGTTGGATGGGTTGCGTTACGCGAGGCACGTAAAAACTAGGTCCTTGATAGCGCGACGGGTACATGTTGGAGAAGAGCGCTTGATGGTTTTGATAGAGGGACATCATGTGGGGGTTGTAGTTGGCCAAGAAGTACGGGTAGTAGCCCGGATTTAACATGTGGGTGCGTTTTAGAGCGGCGACGCGAGATCTAGAAGCGGCCGTCGAGCGTCTCCTCAATTTTCCGGTCGAGTTTCCGATGAAAACGTCCTGCTCTAACGACGGATCCAACATCCAATAATTGCCCTTACCTGGGTCGTCGTAATGTCTGGGTACTTTGACGAAACATTTGTTCAAACTCAAATTGTGCCTAATCGAATTTTGCCATCCTTGTTTGTTTTCTTTGTAATAGGGAAAATTTTTCATGATGTACTCATAAATACCGTTCAGTGTTAGGCGTTTTTCCGGACTATCGCGTATGGCTTTAACTATTAAGACGTTGTAACTATAACTTGGTTTTTCGTGCACAGTTTTGCTTTCTTCTTTTTCGGTAGGTAATTCTTCGGCGCTCGTGGAACCGTTGCCGATAACGTCCAAATCTGACGATTCCGAATCGGAGGCGTCGTTGCGCGAGCTTTCCTCATTATCGTCAGCATTAGACAATAACGACCTTATCATAAACGAGGACGTGAAAGGTGTAGTTGTGTTGGTCAACATGTTTGTATCACTTCACTTTTTTTCAAATATAAAAATGCGCGGTCTTACGACTTACGAACTTTTCTATACACTGAAGGCGTGAATCGTGAATCTTGATTGGCTGCGAAACTTCGGAACTGGGTCCATTGCTTCTTCATCGGATGGATCTGAAAAGATAAAACATGGGTAATTAGAATTACAGTTATAATGAAGTGCGACCGAAGTCGCTGACGATACGCGTCTTACTTGGTTCGCCGGAGGCGAACATTAATCAATGTCGGGCTTGGTGTGCGAGAACTAGACCCTGTCCAAGACCAGCTTGGGTCTCTTTCGGAGTCTCGTCTCGTTGACGTTGTAACCCCACAATCCACGGATGGTGGGGTTGTCGTGGTCGATCGTTGCGTCGTAGAATTTGGCGGCCGCTTCTCGGATGAAATCCTGGATGCTGATCATCTGGAGGTCCTCGTGGATGTTCCGATTCCGCACGAACCATGGTGCGTTGACTATGGTTCGCAGGATCTTGTTTTGGACTGTCTGCAACTTCTTGATGTGAGTCGGAGCGGCATACCCCCAGGCGGGAGCGGCGTAGGTCATTATGGGTCGGATGACGGTCTTGTACAGCAGCAACTTGTTCCTGAGGTCCAGAGTTGTTCCTGAGAAGAGCGGGTAGAGGGCGGAGTAGGCGGCTCGCGCTCTGGCAACTGCTCCCTCGATGTGGGGCTTCCAAGTGAGGCCTTTGTCGATGGTGAGTCCCAAGTATCGTGTGTCGTCCTTCCAAGGTATGTCTTGGCCGAAGATCACGATGTTGGGTGGTCGCTGGAGGCTGGGGCGCTTCGTGAAGAAGACGGCGGCGCTTTTGGTCGCGTTGACTGCGATCCTCCATCTCTTGAACCAACGCTCCAGGTTGTCGGCGGCGTTTTGCAGGCGAATTCGAACGAGTCGAGGGTCCCTGCAGCTGGCCATGAAACCTGTGTCGTCGGCGAAGATGAAGAGGCTCGTGGCTTCTGTCTTTGGCATGTCGCTGGTGAAGATGGTGAATAGGTGGGGAGAAAGGGTTGCTCCTTGTGGCACTCCTGCGAGTACACGTCTGGGGGTGGACTTCTCGTCTTCGATCTTGACCCTGAAAGAACGGCGAGTTAGAAATGAACATATTAACTTTACCATGGATAAAGGATATCGGGCGGTGATCATCTTGTATAGCAGCCCCTGGTGCCACACTTTGTCGAATGCCTTGGATACATCGAGGAACACGCCGGCGGCGCAGTCCTTGTGGTCGATTGCATCGGCGACGAATTCTACTACTCGAACGGCTTGTTGGACGGTGGAGTGGAAAGGTCGGAATCCGAATTGTTCGTCTTGGATGACGTTCAGGTCGTTGGAAGACTCGCAGAGTCGGGATAGGATGACCTTTTCGGCGATCTTGCTCATGGTGGGCAGAAGGCTTATGGGTCGGTAGTCTTGCGGAAAGGTGCGGTTACCACCTGGCTTCGGAATGAGGATGACGTCCGCGCATCTCCACTTCTTAGGAAAGTACCTAAAACGTAAAGTAGCGTTAATTATCGTGCATAGCCAGACTAAGGCTAGTGGTGGAAGGTGTCTGAGGGCACGGTTCGAGATGCCGTCGTTGCCGGGAGCTGTCTTGACCTTGGTCTTCTTGATGAGAGTCCTGATTTCGAGGGGACTGGTGGGAGTGATGGTCTCGTTTTCCTCGACTTGGAGCAGTCTGCGAACACGACCGTTGATGAGGTTCACCTGGTCGTCTTCGTCGGAACTGTCGTACTCAAGAGGGGTGCATTGGCTTTCGAGGTTATCCGCGAAGGCTTCTGCTTTGTCGCTGTCGGAGTAGGCCATGCCGTTAAGACCGTGGATCGGAGGAATGGAAGTTCTCTTTTTCCTAAGAGCCTTTTGGGTCTTCCAAAGCGAGTTGTCCTGGGTGTTGAGGGACGCTAGATGGACGTGCCAGTCTTCGTTCCTCTTCTCTCTCAGGGCCTGTTTGACTTCGATGGTGAGACGGTTGTATTCTCTCTTGTCCCCTGGAAATTGGGTCCTATGCCACCTTTTGCGCGCACGATGTTTGGCGGTGATGAGATCACGGATGCGTAGGGGGGTCGAGTTGTGGTCCTTGACTGCGTGAGTGGTGGTCGCGCTTCTGACATGGTCCTGGATGGACGACGTCAGTTTTTCCAAGGCGTTGTCGGCCTCCTCGACGGAATTGATAACGGGCACTGGTCCTACGTTAGACTGGAGGTTCCAGTTGTAGGCTGGCCAGTTGGTCTTGGTGAAGGTGGCTGGTAGCTGAACGATGTCTTGACCGATTCGCATGAGGACGGGGACGTGGTCGGAGTCGAGTTCGTCGAGTACTTCGATTTCGATGTCTTGACGGATGTCCTTGACTATGGCTATGTCGAGGACGTCGGGCCTGCCTACGGCTCCGTAGTGAGTTGGCCGATCGGGTCCGTGGACGAACAGGTTGTTGGTGGTTGCGTATCGGTCGAGAATATTCCCGCTAGCGTTGGCTCTCCAGCTGTTCCAATTGCGGTGTTTGGCATTCAGGTCTCCTGCGACGATGACGTGGGGGTGACGTCCGAAGAAGGCATCTAGGTCGGGTGAAAGGAGTCGTTTGGCGGGTGGACAGTAAGCTGAGACTATCTCGTAGCTGACATCGTTAACCATGACGATTCGGATGGCAGTCGCTTCCAGGTTGACCAACGGGGGGGTGTCCATTTCGTGATGGCATAAAGATGACTTTACGAAAATGGCGGTTCCACCTCCTCGGTTGTGGGTCCTGTCGTTCCTGTAACATCTAAAATTGGCTATCTTTGGGTTATCACAAGCACGAAGATGCGTCTCGTTTACCAAGAAGACGTCAAGTTCGTGATATGCTACGAAATTGCGCGCTTCTAAGAGTTTGTCCATCAGTCCGTTGGCGTTCCAGAACGCCAGGCGGAGGGAAGAGGGCTTGGTTCTTCTTCGGGTGGTGTCTGGCATTTAGGGACGGGTAGATTTCATTCGCTTGGCCTTTTTGTCCATCATCTTGTAGAGGATTTCCATATCATCATCGGGCATCGTCAGGAACTTGGTTGCGATATCCAGAAGGGTGCGGAGTTGCGCTTGGCTCTTCCTCGGGGTGGATGGAGCTTCTTGAGGTGGGTGGGCCTCACGGGTCGGTGTTCTGGGAGCTGCTGGGGCTGGCCTGGATGGACGTAGAGCTGGCCTGGAGGATGGTGGAGGCGTCCTCGGGTTGGCAGCGGCGGCGTAGGAGGTTCCTGGCCTGGTCTGGGCTCTGGGCTGAGGTTGAGGTCGGGATGGTGGCGGCTGTTGTCGGGCTGGTGGCGGCTGCTGTCGGGCTGGAGGTCTCCGGGCGGCGGTGGTCCTGGCAGCGATGGGGGGGAACGCTTGGCATCCCATGTAGCTGGCTGGGTGGGGTTCTCCGCAGTTGCTACAGGTGGCTGGTGAGTCCTTCGGCTTCACACACTCCGAGGAGAAGTGGGCCTGGGCGCACTTCACGCATCGGGGTGTGGCTCGGCATCCACGCTGGCTGTGTCCAAAACGCTGGCATCGGTGGCACTGGTTGGTCACGGGTCGCTTGTGGAGGGACTCCATCCTGACGACGATGTTGAGAATCTTCGTGGTCTCGAAGATCTTCTTGGCGGCGTCGGTTCGGTCCAGGTGAAGAAGCACCAGGGGGAGCGGGCGCTTGTACCTCGTCTTCATCCGGGCAGCGGAGATGATCGGGTGACCTAGAACAGAGAGTGCGTCTTTTACCTCCTCGTCGGTGATGCATTCTGGCAGTCCTCGGACGACGACCTTGAGGGTCTTCTCGGCTTCCAGCCTGTAGGTGTGGTATTCACTGAAGGCGAATATTCAAAGTTCTCCTTAAATACCGGCCGGCGCCACGAGGGAGTTTTTTAGGTAGGGGTAGGCGGCCAATGGTAAATTGAGGCGGGACTTGAAAATTTAGGGCTTATACCAGACCGACTTGTTTTTATAATATTTACTATACAGTGTTAAACAAATTGGTTGCGAGTTAATCTTGTAATCTTCTAGGATGGTTTTTGGTTTCTGGTATTCAAAAAAAATATTTTTTTAATTGTCATAAATAAGTTAGTACCTATATACTATTTTTTCTTCTCCACTATTCTCAAGATAAGTCAACTAAGTAACACGTAATAAATTAATAATATTTTGAAGACCTCATAGTCATTAATACAGAAATAATACATTAAAAACATTAAACATTAAAAAAAAATTAATAAAAGAAAAATGAAAGAAAAGAAAAATGAAATTTATTTAGGTAAGTACATTTCGGTTTATTAGACCGTCGTCAGAAGTTCTGGATGTTTTTACACTTTATTCACTTTATCTCGATAACTTCTGAAGATGGTCTAATAACCGAAATGTAGGTACCTACCTACATTACCTATGTAAATAAATTACTTTTTTCTTGAAACTTGTCCAAGTGTATTATTGAATTATTTAATACTTACAAAAATATTTCCGTAAAATTTTTCTAAAGTAGGTAAGAAAATTCCAAAAGGCCCAAAGAGGTGGTGTGTATTATGCACTTCAATTGGCACTTTTAAAACTTATTATTTTTACATTGTAATCGGTTTCATACCTACAACGGCATCAGATTAAAAACTGAAGTCCGCAACTTGGCAGATGATTCCACATTGTTTTTGTTTTTCATTTTTGGATTTGTAGTCTGTCTGTGTAAGAGTGTAGATGTACTTTCTTTTACATCGTGGGATTTCTTTATTTGCTTTAAAAATTGTTTTTTTGAAGTAATATAATAGGTATTAGTATTAGGTACTACTTTATTGTAATTTTTCACAATTTTTCACGTACAGAGCACAACCAAGGGGTGGTATTTTAAAAAATGGGTGGTTACTACTTATGATCATTCCAAAATCAAAAATAAATTATTTTTTATTTTTAACAAGATCTTTTAGGTTAAATTACAAAATTTCAACCCTCCACAAAGTTCTTATTATAGAACGAGTAAGGGATGCACTTTTTACCTTTTGCAATGATATAAGGGATGATTGAAAATATTAGTTATAAAAAAGCTTTCAAAAAAGTAATAAAAAACGTTAACTAAATTGAATTCTGTAAATGCAATGCCAATACGCATATAAAAGAGACGTACAGGTAAAACAATAATTTAAATAAGCCCCCCCCCATTTTTGACGAAGAATCATCCCTTATACTAGTGGATTTCCTCTGTGTAAGTACTACTTATAATAAGCGATTGCAATATTGACACCTGAGGAGCTGATGATTTAAAATGACGTGACACCACATCAAATTAATGTCCAATTTGTAATAGGTACGTATACCTAGAGATAGGCCCTTTCAAAGAAAATACGAGACCCCGGGTCAAACGGACAAGTAATATTTTAGGCGGCCGTTCAAAACTGAGCAAACAAGCTCAGATCACTCAGATTTACTTTTGAGAGGAGCTTAATGCTGCAAATTTCATAGAGGCTTATGTTATGGATTTTGTGGGAAAATTTTTTGATTGTTCAAGGTCAAACGTCTTAAAATGAAGTTGGAGAATTACAAGGTTCCTGAACTTGACTATTTGACCATTGGATTGTGTCTACTTGTCCTAATTTCCGTCTTTTCCCTCCCCTTTATTTTTGTCTAACGTCTAACATATTATGAGTTACCAAGTTGCGACCCCTAATATTGCGATGTTTGGGGCGGTAGCTCCTTATACCCCCCCCTCCGAATAGGCTCTGGGTATATGTACACCTAACATAACTAGGCAATTTTTGGGAAATTGAAAGTTTGTACAAAAAAATAGCGCAAATAACCCAAACTTTTTTATCTGTTGGTATACAAAAATAGTTAAAATAGTGGTCACCCTGTATAAATAATAAAAAATAAGTGGAAAAGTCTGAGAGTTTTTATTTCCCCTTATTGCACTTTCGGCCTCTTGTCTCTTGACTCATGAGACCAAGATGACCTTTCAATATACCAATTTTCAAAAGTGATCGCCATTAGAAATTCAAAATTTAACAATATTTCTTGACGTTTTAGCCATATAAATATAAAAGTGGATTGAATTCCAAAATATTAATGCGCTTTCTTAGCCATCACCGATAGAGAATAGAGATATACCTAGTAGTTATTTATTTAAAAAATGTAACTTTTTGTTTTGTGTTCGAAACGAAAATTACAGGGTGGCCCAATGTATAGCGTAGGATTACGGCTTTACTATTGTGGATATCAAAAAACTTTTTATATCTTTTCTTTTGGCACACTATACAGGGTGCTCAATTTGAATTGCCTACAAGAACTATTAAAGCTATACGAGGCTGCTTATTAGATTCGACAGCAATTACTATTTAATTGATTTAATGAGAGAATATTAATGAAACAAGCAATGTTTGTTTTGATCATCAACTTCCTTATTTTAAATAGGAACACATATTGTTTTTTTTCGAAAGAGTATTTTATTCTGAATTCAACGATATAAATAAATCATAGCTATACATTACAAAATAATCCCACAAATGCAATTTATTATCAATTTTATTGAAATCTCATTGTATCTAGAGAGTGTTATGGATGATAACAGCTGTAGGTATTTAGTTTCATTAATCAAACCGAATAAAAGTAAGATATTTATTACAATCAAAGTAATGAGTATAATTAGGCATATACCTACGATAGCTAAATAATAATAAAAACCCATTACTAATATTTATAGGAGAGGGTAGGTAGAGGTACAAAAGGTACTTATAAAATTCAATTTCCAATAATTTCAAAATCCGTGAATTTGGAGGATAGGAAATAGATGAAAAGCAAATAACTTAGTTTATATACATATGGTGATGCACTTAAAATAAAACGAGACACCCTGTAAAGGCTCTTTAATTTATCTTATAACCATGTCCTAAGGTACCTACTACCACCTACTACCTTGACCAGAATTTTATAATTTTCTCTAAATGAAAATAAAAATTATGAACTTAAAACGACTTTGTATCGCATATAACGTGGAAACGCCCAATCTTACAGAAAAATGCTAAATTAGAGTTCTTGTAGACAATGCTCTAGTCTACAACTTTTATGTAAACTTTTTTTGGCGTCTGACCAATAGGAAGCGAGGTATTTACGAAAACGCAATTCTAGTGTTCTTTCAATCGTTGAATAACTTGTAAGGGTAGTACAACTGTAGTACATAAAAGCGATGGGGACTTTTGGTATGTTATATAAAAGACAAAATAATAGAGATTTATACCAATTAGGAGCTTTTTACCTAATTTCACTAGACTTAATCATGATAGGGGCGAGAATAAAAAACTATAGTTACAAAGAAAAGGAAAACATCGTATCGTAATTTTTAACTATACCGAATGTTGCTTTTATCTGGGCTAAATCGCGTTCTTCGCTAAGGAGCACAGATTTAAGATATTTCACTTCAATTCTTATAACAATTTCTTTTATTGTGCTGAGATTTCGCCCAAGGATGCTTTCCACTTCGGTGAACTGAAAAACAAATGTTAATCCCCACTGTTATTATTTTCTCGAAAATAAGTAAAAATCACACCGTCGATTATACGTTGGAACTTGGAACCATATGCTCCTATTTCGAAATCTTGTTAAATTGCTATTTACTCACCAGTTAACAATAACCTATAGAATTCTGATACGAATCTAACTACACTCAAATATCTTTCACACCAGGGTTCTCAACCGTCAGATTATAATCTCAATTGGCTCATTACATTGACATTTTCTATAGTCAATAGTCTCGATACGTGTGTGTAATGACAATATTAAATTTATCTAAAACGTACATCAGTGTGTTGGTTGGTTTTAGGGTAAAAATAGAATAGTGAAGTGGCCCTTTGTCTTTTCGAAAAATATAATTAAGAAAAAAATTTAGAAAAAGTCAAAATGTCACACACCTACTTATGTTTCTTCAACAAGTTACATGTGCAATTTGGGGGTCGAATACAAAGAAACAGATTGAGTTTGTATATTCGGGCGTAGATGTTGTGTGATCCTTGTAATACACAGCGTGACACAACTAAAACGCCATAGGGGGTCCCTTATTTATATACGTACGTAGTTCACAAGACTTTGTCGTCGAATCGAACTTCAAAATTCGTGAGAAGGGAAAAATTTTGGTGATTTTTAAAGTGGCACCTTAGAAGTCAAATTGTAATTCAATTTAAAAGTTAAGTATTTCGCATATCAGGTGCGCACTTTGGTAGAAGTGTCGTGAGATCGCGACCGATGCGAAATGTGATGGGAAAAAGGTTCGTGGAAAATTTCGGAAATTTACAAAGTTAAGTTTGACACCGTTCCACGCCCTTTAAAAACAAGTCCATTAAAGTTGGGTCTCTTTTTCAAAATATGTGTATTGCGAGCAAGTATCGATTACAAAAAGTCTGTTGTTTACTCGAAATCGACGAAAGTCAAAGGCATAGCTAAGCTATTAGATTAAGACCTCTAAGTTTAACAATTGACAGTAGTCAAACTGAAAAATGTTGTCGGCAACACACAAAGTATTCCAAACAAATAAAGCCATTTATTTCTGCTTAGTGACGTTTCGCATTCGCCACGGAGCTTACGATAAAACACGTGACAAACTGTGCAGATTTTGTCAATTATTACCTTTTTTTTCCTTCTCCATGTTGGTCTTGTATTCTATGCAACTTTGTTTATTAGCACCTATATAAGCAGCTTGCGTCCTTGTTTCACAAAAGGTTACTTTCATCCGAAACTACACAAAGGATATCCCCACAGGTACAACAATACGTTCTAATATGTGTGGCTTTTTAACTCAAAAGTAGATCTCGTTTTCCAAAATTATTTTTTTTGCCTTGACAAGCGACTTGCGTGTCGGTTACTCTCCAAACAATACTTCATTTTCTGTCGTGTCATCGACTCGTCAAATGCGTACATTTATTTTTAAAAACTTCCTAATCCTCTTAACTTTTCAATAAAATAACTTATTGTGACTTTTGGGCATCAAATGGAAGGTATGCGATAAACAAAGGGCGGTTGGAATCGGCTCCAATTAAAATAGCGTCGATATGTCACTTTCTTTTTCATTCAGCTGCATAAAAATATTAAGCAAAACCATTGATTCCCTCAATCAACCACAAATGTCATTAGGACATTAATTTGTGGGCGTCCATGGTTGAAAGGTTCTTGGTAAGAGACCAGAGATCACAGAAAATAACTAACTCGTCTTCTGAAGAAACCTACCACAGAGCAAGACGTCAGCTCTCTCACAAGAACCTTTACCCACGACCCGTTAGCCAAGAAGCCTCTCATAATATATACTTTTGATGGTGCTCGTCTTCGATGGCCTTTCCATTTACTTTCTGTAGGCGCATCAACGAATTAAATTTTTTCTGACTTGTGCCAAACCTGGCCGTTTCTGCCAAACTTTCAGTTATTTATCTCGCTGAACGACTCTTCTTAAAGTGAATGTACGGTACGGTTATGAAATGTCTACTAGACAAAACACCCCTACCATTTGCCTCATAGTCATAGGAGCCATGAGAACCACACCCCCAGCAGGAATGGAGGTGTTGCTACATCTATATGAGGAGGCGATGGCAACAAAAGCAACCCTTCGACTAGAGGGATGGGGACTAATATGGTCTGTCAGATACTGAATTTACGGACACATCAAAATCCTCGAAGAGTGCTCCAAGATGCTACCTCTCCTGGAGTTGTATGGAGACCGTATCTCTCCAAAATATACATTCAACAGAGACTTTCAAACTCTAATGGATTCAACTGAAAACATTGAAGTGAGCATAAACTGTCTTTACCGAAGGATTAAAAATTAAAAGGGAGCTGGAGCATGTGTTAACTCACCTGAACTTGCCCTTGACATAAGTCTACCGCTGGGGAGATATGCCTCAGTCTTTCAAACTGAACTGATGGGATTATTACACAGCGCCAACGAAATTCTGAACAGGAATAACAAGAAAATGCTGATATTGACAGACAGTAAAACTGCCTTGCAAGCCTTATACATCTGCAAGGCGACCTCTGGCCTCCTGCTGGAGTGTATAGAGCTGCTGAACCAGATATCAAAAAACATTGTTTTTACACTCTGTTGGGTCAAATACCATCAAGGAAATGACGGTAACAATAAAGCAGATGAGCTAGCTCATTCAGCTTTCCCTGTGGCTCTGAGCCAATTATCAAATCAGCCGTAACAACTGTTAATACCCTCCTTCAAAATAATACCCATCAACTACAGACTGGAAGATGAACAAGCAACGTAGGGTGCCGCCAAAGCAAAAGAGCTTTATTGGGTTTTTCTAAAAAGCTGTCAAAATACTCCCTACAGCTGTCCCAAACTAATCTACGAACAATTGCAGGGACACTCAAAGGACACTGTCGACTACACAAACATCGCCACACCCTGGACTAGGTAGATAATCCCATATGTCGTGGTTGCGAACTAGAAGACGAAACCGCTGAACATGTGCTTTGTTACTGTCCAGCCCTAACGAGAGCCCTAAGATCCGTGTTAGGAGCTTCTGGCTCGACATGACCAGAATAAGCACCAACTCTCCCGCCAGAATTCTAAAGTTTGCCATACAAGAGTAGGATAGTTCGGGATCTGATGGGCACGGGGAGTTCGCTTGGGGGTAGTACAATATGGGCCCGATCAAGTGGCATATTAAGTGCAGGGAGCTTGCCCCCCCTCCCTAAATAATCCAGATCCAGTGATGTACGGTACACAGATACTGTTCCAAACCTAGTGGAAGCCCCAGTTCCAAGGCACAAAGAATGCAAACTGAATTAGGGGTCAGTCAAAAAGCGCTGGAGACTTGCGATCTGTTTTATCTTTTAGTGGACTGCATTACTACAGAAATGTAATGAAACAATCGAAATTGAAATTCAATATTTTTTCAAACTCGCCATAAATATAAATAACAACCCACTATTATTTATTACAAATCCCCCTGGTTAATAAATAATAAAAATATTCCGCACTCGCATATAAACTGACAATAAAATCAAATCGGAGTCGAATGTCAATTAGAATGAACTGGAAACTTTATGAAAGTCGGCGTGGATGTAAAACATCTGCCAATGTTGGAAAGATTTAAAACAGCTCTATTTGTTTGCTAAATAAGGGCGGGTTTGTGTAACAGAGGGTTGATTCAACAACCCCAATGGACCCAATCATTCAATATTATGTGTGTAGATAACAGCACCACTTTGGTCTATAAATATTACACAAATTGAAATAAGACCTTTACTATACGGTATACGCACATCTTGTTAATTTTTTCTTACAATATCCAGTGACTCTTTTAAGCATCCCCACGCCGGTCAGTTGGACACAATTTTTGATTTGCAACCACTCGTGATATGAATTAGACAAAAAAATAACTTTTAATGCTCGGATGGTCCCCTTAATAGTAATTAAAGCGAAAAGGAAGCTGTCGTATGAGTTCACCCGCATCCATTAATTAATTCCCACGTTATTTTGACTTGCCCTAGGTCCTGTGTTTGTCCACTAAACTATTCGATTTAATTTTATTATTTTTCACACTCTGGCGCTTTAACAATGTCATTTTAACTAGTAGCTAGTAGCAATTTTAACTTGTTCGGTGAAATATTTACAAAAAAAATTATAACTCTATTCACAATTTTCAACAATCGATCAACAAATTTTTGAAAAGGTGGCACCTTCTTTCAAAAACGTTTCGTTCGCCAAATGTCACGTCATGTGACTTTCTATTTTATAAACCAATTTCGTGTTGTCAGAAGTTTGTTTTGCACTTTTGCTCTTGTAAATAAACACAATTAAATATGTTGGGCCCAACTTGAGCTATAGTTTCATATTTTTTTTCAAAAATACAGAGATGATTGATCGGTTAACTTTTGTTGAAAAAAATCAGAACATATTTACTACTGAGAAGTGACGAATCAAGTGCTCTATAATTCAATATTACAAATTGATGGCATCCAAATCCAACACTGCTTTGTATTATGTATTTTTTTCAGTTACAGTTTTGCCCAGTATAACTTAAGGTTTTGGAGCAGCAAAGTTAAATGAGAACGTCGCGGAGCGAGAAATGTGGAGAGTGAAGAGGAAGAAGAAAGCGGCGAGATGGTAGAGAGTATAGAGCAAAGCAGAGCAGCATTCAACGTAAAGAGATAAGTGTATCTTGAGCTCGAGCAAACACCAACTAAAAGTTTTGAGAATCGGATCTCACCATCACCATTCCATCCCCGTAGTTTAGAACTACAAAGGCTCTAAAAACTTTAGGAATCTCCAAGTCACACAAACGACAAATTCTCCCAATAATTTTATGGATGGGACCCAACTGTTCTCAAATCTCTTGGTAAATCTACTCATAAAAGTTCTAACCAAAGATCAAAATGTACTATATGTTTGCCTGACTGGTTGTTTACCTGCCTGTTTGAAGAAAGAAACCACCGATGTACTGTATGCGAGGTCGCCTATTATTGCCTGGTTAGAACACCACAGAGACCATAGATCAGAAACCCACCTGCTCGTTGGTTTGTGGTCTAGCCTGATGCTTAAAAAACCAACGTATCTAGAATGAAAGAGAAGCAACGTAAATGTCATACTGTAGCCTACCTACCTCCATACCCCACATCATGAAGAGTAGATTAAGGACTGTTTACTGCCCAATTAATTTAGGAGTTCTGTAAAAAACGAGACCCCTTAAAGCCAAGCTGACAAAGTATGAAGGAGGTAGTATTAGTCTGTTTTGTTAATTACTCATTCTGTAGATCATGGTCCTGTCGACTGTGCGTAATGATGCATCTTTATACTACCCCTTGTCTAATATCTATTAGCCACGGCATTGCTCGACTTTAGGTAGGTGGGTGCTCGACTCACTTCAATTGAAATAAAATTCTAGATTTGTCGCAGTTTATTCAATTCAAATTTTTTAAATAATTACAGTGACTTACAGAGAGTATTCTATTATCATGTTTTAAGTTTGTATATCCTTTATGGACAATCAGTGGCCTTCCGTGACATTTGCGTCTGTCCCAAAATAGTACACATCTCGTGAAAACTGTAACGCCTTGTGGTCTATCACTGAAACGTTTGGGAACGTTTTTACATTTAATGGCACATCCGTGCACACGAAATGTAAATGTTTCGTATTTAAGTCTAACAGAATATCGATGACAGGAGTCGATGGTTAAAATACTCGTTAATAAAATAATAACTGTCAAAAGTAGCATTTGCTCGAAACATTTCAATTTGGGAATAAATGTAAACCCGACCCTGTACGCCTATAATTGATTTATTTGCTCCAAGGCTTCTAGCTTGTTAGCTTTTATTTTGTAGAGCGCACGCAATGTGCGAATATTACAACATCTGCCTTATTTTTCGTCGTTTAAAATCGGTAATGGAAGTAAAATGGAATAAATTTTGTAAAGATGAAGTAAAAATTACCGAGTCACGTGTTATTTGTATGCGAAAAAGTACTTAAATTGGTCTCAATGGGGAGGTTTAGGTGTCGTTTTAAAAATTTTCAAAAGAGCTTAAGTGCGTATATATAACGACACGACGACTAAAGTCAACAATCGGTGTCAAAAAATTTACATTCGGCTGTGATAAGAAAAAAATACTTAATTAGATTTGAAAGAAGCTTTTGATGGAATCAGTCTATCCACGCAATAACAATATTTGGAGTTTTAAAGCGGGCTCGGTATGGCTCGTTTTGCCAATTTTTGGTTTTAACGTCTTCTGCTTCTCAAATGAGTTGTTATGGTTTTCCTTTGTAAAAATACAATTTTAAGCCCAAACTTGAACTTATAGAATCGACCAGTTGTAAATCCGTTTAGGTCTGTCACTCGTAAGTGGTAACATTGACTTGGGGTTGCTCTCGAAGAGTGGATTTTTGAACTTTTTTCGGGTTTTCGCTTATAACTCAAAAACTACGCACTTTGTAAGAAAACTGTTTATATAGGAAAATAAGCTACATCAAATTTCCTAAAAATTATAGCTCTATGAGTTTTTTCCTAAAATAAACGGTTTAGGCGCTAGAGCCCGTTACAGTTTGACAAAAATTCCAAAATCAACCAAACAACTGTTTTTTCTGGTTAATCGCTTATAACTCTAAAACTACGCACTTTAAAAAAAAGTTTCTATACAAAAAAACACCGTATTAAATTTTCTACAAATTATATTTATTCGGTTTTTTCAGACGAGCGGTCTAGGTGCTAGAGCGCGTTCAAATTTGACAAAAATTTCAAAATCTGCCAAAAGACTTTTTTTTGTTTATCGCTCTTGTACCTCGAAAACTACGCATTTTTAGCACAAAGTATTCCTATTATAAATGAAGTGCATTTAATTTTCTATTAATTATATTTATTACGTTGTTTCTTCACATGAGCGGTTTAGGCGCTAGAGCGCGTCAACCCTTGACAAAAAATTTTTAAATTTTCTAAAAAACTGTTTAATCACTACGCACTTTAAGAGAAAAGTGTTTCTGCACAAAAATAAATTACATTCAATTTTTTACAAATTATATTTCCAACGTTCTTTTTTTTTGAAAGACTGGTCTAGGCACTAGAGCACGTTGAAGTTTGACAAAAATTCCACAATCGATCACAAAACTGTTTTGTTTTGTTTTCAGTTATAACTCAAAACTACGCACTTTTGGAGAAAAGTGTGTTTATCGAAAAATAAAATACATTTAATTTTCAACAAATTATGCCTCTTAGATTCTTTTTTTTAGACAAATGGTTTAGGTGCTAGAGCACGTTAAAGTTTGACAAAAATTCCAAAATCAGCCACATGACTGTTTTTTTAGTTTTCACTTATAAGTCTGAAACTACGCACTTTTGGGGAAAAGTAACTTGATTCAAAAATAAAGTGCATTAAATTTTCTACAAATTATGTCTCTTTGGTTTTTTCTGTTATTAAGCGGTTTAGACGCTAGAGGCTAGAGTACATTGAAAACTCCAAACTACTCTGCACAAAAAGTTTTTTTTTAATTTTTGATTATAGCTCGGAAACTACACACTTTAGGAGAAAAGTGTTTTTGTACAAAAATTAAATAAATTAAGTTTCCTGAAAATTATATTTTTTAGAATCTTTTCCTTAGACAAGCGGTTTAGGCATTAGAGCATATTAAAGTTTGACAAAAAATCCGAAATCGGTTGAAATTATTTTTTTTTATTTCTCGCTTGTAACTCGAAAACTACACACTTTTTGAAAAAAGTACTACTATATAAAAGTAAACTACATCAAATTTTCTACAAATTATATCTGTAAGGCTTTTTCCTCAGATAAACGGTTTAAGACACACTAGAGCGCATTAAGATTTGGAAAAACTCTAAAATCGGAAAAAACTGTTTTTTTAGTTTAGCGCTTATAACTCGAAAACGACGCGTTTTTTGAAAAAAAATGTACCTATAAGAAAATGAAGTAAATTAAATTCTCAACAAATTATGTTTCTTTAATTTTTTTCCTCAGACGTACAGTTTGGGTGCTAGAGCGAGTTGAGCCTTGGTGATGACACATGCCTTTGTTGTTGAAGAAAATTCGGCCTCCTGGGCTAAACAGATGAGGAAGATTTGGGAAACTTCCCTGAACAGCTCGTTCTGAACAATTCGCGCCGTTTAAGATTTCTGATAGATTTGCGACAGTTTACAATTTCAGCGAGATTCACCGCCTCTAAACGAGGATAAGCATCAATCCTCGAGTAAGTAACGTTTCTCTAAAGCGTTCTAACCATCATTTTTCAATTTTACAGGCATTTACTTTCACCTGGTGCCCTGTAAGCCCTTCATACGTTAGCTTAGTGCAACTTTTTTTATCTCCAACGAACTAAGATGAAGAGTGAATTAAGCCCAAGACAAATTCCGTAGGGTGGCAACTTTGAAGTATCGTAAATTAAAATTTGAGAGTCACAAACTTTAATCGTCGTAATTTGTAAAGTAAAAAAAGTGACAACAAACATGAGGAGCATGTCTAACAAGAGTAGTGACACTAATTTCGAATAGTCACATTATTTTTCCGACGTAATCCTCAGACTTCCGTTTTAAAGCTGTTTGTGTAAATTCACGAGTTGACAGTTTTTGGTACACAATCTTAAACAAATAAATTTACAGATGTGGTGTCGAGTACGAAATTGTCCTCCTTCACTCTCATCGTCAGTAACTAAATAAAGTTAAATTAATTTGCCCGTTAAATTAATAAAATTCAGCTGAATCAATATTATTAAGAGGAAACGGAGGTGAAAATTAAAAGTACTTTAATCTTGTGTGTGTTGTATACAGAGCCATGAAGGCATCGAGATGCGGGCACACTATTATCTAATAATTTTAATGGATACTCTGCACTATACTTCAATTAGTACTCAAAAAAGAAATACAAAGAACTCAATACTAACGTCATCGTATTTCTCACTGTTCTTTACAATAATTTTACTCTATTGTGATTGAATATCTGCGCATTGTTATCAAATAAATTATTATTTAAATTGAAACAGTTTAACAAAAGGCAACGCCATTGTGAACTTCTCCGAGTTAACTTTATTTTTAAGTGGCGAAATTAATTTTTAGTGACAATAAAAAATATTTCACATCGATCTTACCTGCGAGATGATGTGAGGATGCCTTTCTTGTTCAATTCAACTCTTTTAATTAGTAGTATCGTACGCCTTTTGTTGTTAACGAGTTTCACAAATTACACCTTTGTCAAAAAGAAAGTGGTTACATCAAACGAAATACATGATGGTTCGTCAAAACGTTGATACGTGTTCCAAAATCGATGTATGGTCTTTTCCCTAACGCTTGAAAAGTTCCTTTTGCATAGCAGCTTCCTCTCTAATTAAAACTCACGCAGGTGAGCCGAGCTTGACTAAAGTCGCCATGTCGCATCTGACATTTTTTGTCGCGGTATCTATACAGCTCATAGCTTAAGGGCTGAGAAAGACTTCAAAAGTACTTAGGGCCTTCCAAACTCATAGAGAGTGGAGAGATTAGCGGAAAAACAATGCGCAGGCCAATGAACAACAATCCGAAAAACAGAAGAAAAACCGTTGAAAGTCCGTATAAGCAGATAGTTTGGCGTTGAAAGCCATCGTTTTAGAAAAAATTCTCCTCTTTTCACGACTTATTTCTAGTAAATCAACGCTAAAAGCGGCACCCTTGTGTAACCAAGAAAAAAGTTAACAAAATCAAGACGTGTTTGTGTGTATCAAAATTTGACAGATACCGTATACACATTATATTTGTTTGATAAATGTAAATATCTTTCAAGGAGCTCTTTGATTGCTACCACAAAATAAATAAACATGGCGCTTGGCGGAAACTAGCGATTGTTTATTTAGTTTTTTGAAAAGTACGTATTATATCGTTCAACGTTTGAAATTTTTTTCAGAAGATCTTCTCTAATAATAAATATTTTTAAATACTTCAAAAGGTTTGTTTGTTTGTTATAAGCAAATATCTACAAGGAGCTCTTTTTAAGTCGCTTCTTTGTAGTTTTCACCAAATTAACCTATGATACTAATATTTGCTCATATCTAAGAAAAGAAATTTCATATTGAGCTTTTTACTAACGCCACTTTACGCCGAAGGCCCTTAAATAAAATTTGGATAAAGGTTGTAAGATAAGACAGGGCTTAAAGGTCTTCAAATGATAGGAGAAGCTCTTAGGTATTCTCTTAAAGTCAAATAACGACATCAGAATTAGTTTGAAGGCGTATATAGGAT
Organism: Malthinus flaveolus; assembly: GCA_950108345.1. Taxonomy (NCBI): domain Eukaryota; kingdom Metazoa; phylum Arthropoda; class Insecta; order Coleoptera; family Cantharidae; genus Malthinus; species Malthinus flaveolus. The sequence continues at coordinate 3,818,583 of OX467289.1, read as the reverse complement.
ATAGGAGGCCTTGGACGACGTGCAGCATACCCCATATCCTTCAAAAGTTAGGAACACTCTGTAAGGAAGGCCAAGCAAGGCCTTCGGTAAAGATTTCAAGACCGAAGGATACAAACTGTCGTCAGACCACAAGAGTCTCAGAAACTTAACGAAATGTTGGCAAAAAGTGTTCCAAATTAAACAAGTCCAGATGTAGAGGCAGTCACTTTGAAGACGAGACAGTTGTGACGTCACTATTCAGTTCATGCTCCCATTAAACAATTCAAGTTAGAAGACTCGAAATGATCAAAATTCTCGTCACAGTTCTGCCAATGTCTCTGCAGGCTATCCTGAATCCTGAAGAGACTAGGGCCTATTCCTCTAGAGGAGAGGCCTTCTATAAGGTGGGCTAAAAGCCAAAATTAATTAATAATAGATAAAGTCTAGCCACATTCTTCAAAACTTAGGAGCAAAGCACTGGAGCATTCTGTTAAACCAAACAAGGCCTTCAGTAAATCTTTTAGACCGAAGGACACAAACTGTGTCCAGAGTATAAGAGTCCTAGAGATTTAACGAAATGTTGGCAAAAATTGTCCCACTTTGAAGAAGCCCAAATGTAGGGGCATTAACTTTGAAGACGAGACAGTTGTGACGTCACTATCCAGTTCATGCGTCCATTAAACAATTCGAGTTAAAAGACTCGAAATGACCAAAATTCTCGTCATAGCTCTGCAAATGTCTATGTAGGCTCTCCTGAAGAGACTTGGGCTTACTCCTTTAGAGAAGAGGCTTTACAGAAGATGCGTCATAAGCTATAATCGGTGATTTAAATGCTGGGAGTTAGCTGGTTAGCTCTCCCTATTTTTTCATTCAAAGTCCAGATAAAGCGTCTTAAGGCTTAAAAGTGGCAAAAGTAACCCCAAGAGAGACTTTTAAGGAAGCCGATGAGTGGAAAAGGATTAGCTCGAAAAGTCGTCGGCCAGGTACGGCTTTGTAAAACATTACAAAGCTCGCTAGAGGGAACTTACACTCTAAAGATCTAAGGACCAAATTCCAAAATTAAACTCAACTGATATTGTGATGTTCGATTTACGTTTTACCGAGTGGTAGGTATCTAAGCCAAATTTGTGAGGTGGGCTGGGTGGGCGGATTTAAGTCGTTAGTCAAACTTGAGTTTGTGTCTTGAATTTGGTTCTAGAAAAGCTTTCCAACGTTTTATCGACGAGTCTGAAGCATCAGGGCCCACTTATTGAAAAATTAAGAAAGAAGAGCTTCTTTATCAGAGTTCAGAGCTACTTCGATTCCCAAACTGGACTTTGCCTCTGAATTACTTAAATTTTATTGCCGTCTTTGTGAAGATACTAAAATTAGGTATTTAAGAATTTTTTTTCTAACGTCCAAAAGGTACAAAAGGAATAATATTAATTAATTCCAATTCTTCTTCTGCGAAATTCTACTTAAATGCCCATAAAACACCATAAGATTTATGTGCACCATTTTATGTTCCATAATACATAAAAATATTTAAAAGTTTGTTGGTTTACCTCATGTTATTTGGTAAAAACGTAATAATGAATTATGTTCGTTCTAACATTTTTATTGATTTTTTTTCTCTAAACAAAACTACCGATCGTAAACCAAAAAAAAGTATTTTTTAACTTCTTTTCTTTTATATCTCTAAAAAAAGCTCTTTCGGCCATTTTTTCAAAGCTCCGGAATTAAATTGCAAAATTTGACACGTAAAGTGGATTAAAAGTGGACTCGAGACTATTTCGAAATAAGGTCTTAACCTAAACAACTTCCGTAACTAATTCTTCAGATACCCCAATAAAAATTTTCGAAATCGCTTCTTTTCACTATGCTCGAAATGTAAAATATTCAAAACTGGTGTACTTTTCTATTTTGTAGTTTATTTACGATCCGTCGTAAACTCTCCATCAGCAAGTTAACAATGTCCGCAATAAACCCCAGGAAGCGGGCAGCTGTCAATCTCGGAACGTGGTCAACCTCGCACTTAACTGCTGGAGATTATTATAAAAACCTTCATCATTATAATCCCAACTTCACCTACTTTTTGCTCCCTCGCCTTACCCCCATTGTACATTTTTAAACTTTTTGTGTCCCAATATTTATTTAATTAATCCAAAATTTAATCAAACACGTGACGCGACACGACCAACAAACAAACGACAATCGAAAATAAATGGTTCGACAAAGAGAGGGGGGTACGTCGTCCGAATATTGTGACGTGAAAGGAAAGCCACACGTCTGGCTCTTACGCCAAGTCCGTAAAAATCACCGAGTGTTCATTTTCGCCCTCACGAGAGCAAAATTAAACGAAATAACAAAAATGTATAGTGATAAAAAGGGTGGATTAAAAATATATTACATATACACAAAGATGGGATCTCCAAAACATTGGACACACTCCGAAATAAAGGGAACGTCGTGCGATAACAAGCACGAACGTCGTTTTATTGTTACATCCATTGTCGAGCACACCAAAAACAAAATAAATACGTAATAATGATGAACTTATATGGGGGAACCCCCGTTGCGTTCTTATGTAAATCCTCAATATCGTATTTCTACTCTGTTAAAGCTTGTATTTTTCAAATTAAATATTTACCATTATGCAGTGGGGCGCTACTTTTTGATTTCGGGAAGCTTTCTAGTTGCAGTTCTTGGATTCGGGGCCGAAAAAGGTCTTTGGTACGCAGAACAAGCCTTGGAAAGGCACACGCACGCAACTCAAATGGCCTTTGAAATACTTTTTAAGAGGAGATGAATTCTCAAGAAAGTTTTGAGCGTTTTTACGAATAAACAGACTTTTGATTGGAATTAAATTGCTACGACTAAACGGCTTCATTGGACAACCTGTAGTTTAAGATGTGAAAGTTGTTCATGGGCGGACAAACAAATTACACACAAAGTTTGTTGCCTTATCTCGTAAACTAGAAACGTTATCAAAAAATATTGTAAACAAAATATATGTTGGTACTTACTATGCTTTTCTACAGTTTTTGATCTTGACATTTTTGAGCTACACGCCTCGGTTAGGCTACAAAATTACGTTATGTTAGTCAACTGGCTTGTTGAGGCCAAGATTTAGATATTCACATATAGAATGAGAAGACTTTGATTAGCACACCAATTGGGCATGAGTGAAGTCTGGTTTCTTGTGAAACTAACTGAAGGTTAATACGACTCAAAATATTAAGTTTTGCGTATTGAGGCCTATCTCGTGAACCATAAACGTTATCTAAAAATATTTCAAACAAACAATGTTTGTAATACGCTTGTCTACAGTTTTCGTTTTTGACATTTTTCAGCTACAAGCCTCGGTTAGGCTACAAAATTAGGTTATGTTAGTCGACTGGCTTGTTGAGGTCAAGGTTTATCGATATTAACATATAGGATGAGAAAGCTTTGATTAGCACACTAATTGAAACATGGGTGAAGTCTGGTTTCTTGAGAAACTAACTGAAGGTTACCGTAAAATAAAATGGAGGCTACGGCCGCCATATTAGAAAATACAACTCAAAATATTAAGTTTTGCGTATTGAGGCCTATCTCGTAAACCATAAACGTTATCCAAAAATATTTCAAACAAACAATGTTTGTAATACGCTTGTCTACAGTTTTCGTTTTTGACATTTTTCAGCTACAAGCCTCGGTTAGGCTACAAAATTAGGTTATGTTAGTCGACTGGCTTGTTGAGGTCAAGGTTTATCGATATTAACATATAGGATGAGAAAGCTTTGATTAGCACACTAATTGAAACATGGGTGAAGTCTGGTTTCTTGAGAAACTAACTGAAGGTTACCGTAAAATAAAATGGAGGCTACGGCCGCCATATTAGAAAATACAACTCAAAATATTAAGTTTTGCGTATTGAGGCCTATCTCGTAAACCATAAACGTTATCCAAAAATATTTCAAACAAACAATGTTTGTAATACGCTTGTCTACAGTTTTCGTTTTTGACATTTTTCAGCTACAAGCCTCGGTTAGGCTACAAAATTAGGTTATGTTAGTCGACTGGCTTGTTGAGGTCAAGGTTTATCGATATTAACATATAGGATGAGAAAGCTTTGATTAGCACACTAATTGAAACATGGGTGAAGTCTGGTTTCTTGAGAAACTAACTGAAGGTTACCGTAAAATAAAATGGAGGCTACGGCCGCCATATTAGAAAATACAACTCAAAATATTAAGTTTTGCGTATTGAGGCCTATCTCGTAAACCATAAACGTTATCCAAAAATATTTCAAACAAACAATGTTTCTAATACGCTTGTCTACAGTGTACAAGCCTCGGTTAGGCTACAAAATTAGGTATGTTAGTCGGCTGACTTGTTGAGGTCAAGATTTAGATATTCACATAGGATGAAAAGACTTTGATAAGCACGCCAATTGAGACATGAGTGGAGACTGGTTTCCTGATAAACCTAGTACTGAAGGTTACCGTAAAAGAAAATTGACGCTACAGCCGCCATATTGGAAAATAAGGCCCAAATATTAAGTTTTACGTATTTAAGCTCATCTCTGAAACCACAAATTTTATCCAAAAATATTTCAAACAAAAAATGTTGGCAATACGCTTGTCTACAGTTTTGGTTCTTAACATTATTTGCCTACAACCCTCAGTTAGGCTACAAAATTAGGTTATGATAGTCGAGTAGTTGTAGGTCAAGATTTAGATATTGACATAGAACGAAAAGACTTCGACAAGCACACAACTCGAGACATGAGAAGTTTCGTTTCCCAATCCGAGTAGGTACTGAAGGTTATCTCAAAACAAAATTGAGACTACGACCGCCATGTTGAAAAATAGGGATCATAAATCCATTTCAATGCTCGAGATAAGAACGATTATTGTGAGCGATGTAACCGGAAAGGTCAATTTCTCGTCTCACACGTGATAACCGTGCACTATGCAGCTCGTTAAAAATGTAACGTAACAGGAATATAGGTGAAAACTGTTTCTTCAAGAAAACAAAATTGAGTCTTATTTGAAATACGAGTTACATGTTTTGTCCTCTAGTGCTCGTTAGGATCAAATGACCCTTATAAGACGTAAAACAACTAAGCGGTCCTGCATAGTTGGATGTTTCCCTTTAATGTCCGTAAAAATTTTTGTACGAAAAGTTGGTGCGCTTTAAAGGCCCATTTTTATTACTAGTACAACTTGGGTGCAAGAACGTCTTTGAATAGAAATTTTGATTTGGGTTAAGTGTTTCTTGGTTTCTTTTTATGGACGGTCTGTGTTATGGTTTATTTTTATTCAATAGAAATTTTGGTTTGTACGAAGTGAAAACTGTCATAAACCAGTGGCCAAACGTATTGTATTTTTGAAATGTAGTTTACTTTCTAAGCAATAAAAACAAGTCGTGTATATATCGTATATTGTACGAGACGAGGGATGTAAGTCAAATTATTTTTGTATAATAAACGATATAACGTTTTGGTGGATTTTTTTTTAAATTTAGACATGTGTGTTGTTAAGCTTCTCATTAGGTGGAGAAGATCCACCTGTGCTTTTTCGACACCGGCGTTAAATTAGGATCAAACCATGACAACGATGATACGCCTTTGAATCATTAGCGTTACTATTTAACCGTGGAGTAAAACGTGAAGAGGGAGCCGAAGAGAAGACACATTTGGCGTATTACCTAATTAATTAAAAAGTAACTATTGAAAATAATTAAGAAAAAAATTAAGTAGACACTACGAGGCACGTCCCCAATAACTCCAACACCGCAGCAAATTTAAACGTTAGCATTGGTTTTATTTTTATCACTTTTTTCTCTTTTGTTATATACTCGTTATATCGGTATTATTTGTGTTGTCTGAGCGGGTCGCACGTGTTTTACTCTTATTGAATCAATTACTGCCCTTTAAGGGTTGGAAACATTGAACGTGGACATGTATACAATCTACCACAAAAATGTATCGAAAAATATTATGTCTCTTATTGAACGGGTGCATTAGAGACAATTTAAAAACAAACTCAAATTGCTGACGGCTATTTTTTTTCCTGTTGCTCTAAAACGAAGTGTAACGAAAAAAAAGGTAACTCGAGGGAAAAATTTTTCAAATCATTAACAGTCGCGAAACCCCAAGGAAAAATTAATTGAGACCGTTTAATTGAAACTTCTCGCGATATGGAGGGAGAAAAGAATTTATTTTTGAAAACGCATTTTTGGACAACGAGTGTCGTATTACGTGAAGAACACTTAAGGACTTTTGTGAATTATTCGCAAAATTGCGTGAGAATTAAAAACTTTTTTTATTCAAGCGTGAAAATTGCCGTTCTTTTCTCCCCCATGACGTTCTTATTTCCATCCGATTGAGTTTTCGAAAGCCCAAACATAATAAATAATTTTTTATGCCTTTATAAAGGACCGATCTGATTTAGTTTTATTTGCAATCACTCAAACCTAATGCATCTGCAAGTCGAAAAATTTTAAACAATACGACAGTTGTGGACGCGAAAAATTTGATTATTGTTTTTTTGTAAATTGTTGATTTCAACAATACGCCTAGAGGTTGGTGAGGGTTTGGAAATCTTTTTCATCGGGTTTATTGGGTATGAAATTTGTTGTTTGTACCTAACTCGAATGCCGAGCCCATTACTTTAATTATCTTGCACACCAAACGGATTTCCAGCTAATACCTAGGAAATCAAAACGAAATTTATATAAATTAATGTTGGTCTTCAGGGCTGTGGGGTTAATTTTCTCGGTTTGATACATAGAAGTCTTTGAAAAGCCGTCCTACAAATGTATTTTCTTTAAAATAATCTTCGATTGTGATTTTTATAAAAAAAAACTGCAGAAATTGATGAAATACAATTTTTATTTGTCAATTTCACCAATTTTAGGGATGGTTTTCGTTATTAGACTGAAAGTTGAAACTAATGTTCACGAAAAGTCGAAAAGTTTAAAAGCATTTCTGTGATTTACGATTTACGGACTTTTTGTACACTGTGAGGGCTCCAATAAGATTTCTTCTGCCAGAATAGCCCTTTTTAGAGTAGTTACTACTCGTAATAGTAGATCAATTACCAAAACAACTTCATTTGTATTACAACGGTGACAGAATAAATTAACCAACTTCTCTCAACAGCTTCACCATTGCTCAACACTTTCAAATAATGCGAGGGCGAAAATCTACACCTTGTCCCTTTATGAATAGAAAACTCGAATTTTTTAATTTGGTGTGGACCCCTCGCAACCACTATTTGACGAGTTTCAGCTGGCATGCAGAAGGTAAATATTCTGCAATGTAAGATCAGAAGAAATTTCAATCTACTGGCTGTTACTGCTACTGCTACCCGGCTCTTGATGAAGATGAACAACCTCTTCTGGAAGTTATTGGGGGCAGCATCGCGGCACTGAGTTTTTATTTGCCAAAAAATCCGAAGCATCGGTCGCTTATATTTTAATTTTGCTGTTTATGCTGCCCCCATAAGGGGCAAAAATCACCCCAATTTAGTACTATTTAACCATTTAACGTAGTTAATATTTAGTTTGAGCACTTTACACTTAAGTCGCCATCTATGGACACAAATTATACGAATTTTCATAAAAATTTACATTTTACGCCTGAACGTTAGGCTACCCAAATTGCATTAAAACAAACTGGAATATAAAAAAGCTCAAACGAAAAAAAAATAGGGGTACTGATAAATTTATAAATACACGAACTTGAAGTTAATAAAATTATCTTTAAAATATCAAAAAAATGTTTTGAATTTTTGATGAATTTAAAAAGTTATTGCGTTCAGAGCTTATGAAATTCTTTCTCTCGTGTTTATTGTTTATTACCTACATGCAACATACGATTTCGTGCTTAGTTTCCAATAAAATAAAACTTCCAAATGGTAATGCTAATGCAAAAATGTCAATCTAATAGTAATTATTGATTATTGACTATAAATAGTAAATAACAATTTATGTTTGTGCGAGGAGTTGGGTAAAAAAATTAAATGTAACTAGACCGTTTGGTTACGGAGATTTTTATCTACCTTTACTGAGGATTTGGAAATTGATAAGTACCTACGCTAATTACTAACTCAATGCACCATGTTTATATAATAATGAACAAAGCTTGCTATTCCAGTGTACCGGAATATTAGCTTCTTACACTTTGAACATACTTCAATTTCAGCTTTCGCTAAGAAAGCCCTAAATCTTAAATTTAGACACTCAATTCTTTAGTTGACAGGTTTTTAATTCAAATTAACAAGGGGAATTCGATAACTTGCTTTACCTATTTACCTTATATTATCAGTTTTCAATGAAGGCTCCCATAGTGGTAGAGCTCACTGTAGTAGGTCTAATGGTTTAATTTTAGTTAGTTATGTTTGAATTGTGAACCAACAACTTATTAAATAAATAATTGTGCGTGGTTACTATTAATCGATAACAGACCAGTAAACAATTCTGTAATACACACGATTGTACCCTTACAAAGACGTTTTTTATCACCCTCCCTCATCTTAACCTCTCCAAATAAAAAAGCTTCGAACTGTATGAAGTTGTGAGTGGAATTAGGAACATAAGATGGCTTTAAAAAGGGGAATTGAGGGCATGAGGGTTTACATCTGAGCTCGTGCTACAAAATTTCGTGCAGAGCACAATCAGAGAACAAAAAACTGAAACACGAAAACGTAGAGATGTAATCGAAGTCTTTTAAATTTTGCTCGGTCACTACTCCAGCTCATCAGATGGGCAAGTTATAGCGCTGCGACCTTCTTTAATCTACGTGGACACAACCTTAAGATACAGACTGATCGGTGCCAACTAATACTAATAGCAGATATCTGATCAATTACCAAAACAACATCATTTGTATAACAGTGACAGAGTATTAAATTAAGCAACTTCTCTCAGTGGCTTCACAATTGCCCAACACTTTTAAATAATGCGAGAGCGAAAATCTACACCTTGTCCCTTTATGAATAGAAAACTCGAATTTTTTAATTTGGTGTGCACGCCTCTCAACCACTATTTAAGGTTCAGCTGGCATGCATAAAGTAAGTATAGGTATTTTGTAATGCAGGATCAGAAGGAATTGCATTTTTAATATCTGCTCATCTGCTGGTTGTCACTGCTACTGCTACCCGGCTCTTGATGAACCACCCCTTCTGGAAGTTATTGGAGGCGGCATCGCGGAACTGAGTTTTTATTTGCCAAAAATTCCAAAGCAGTTGCTTATATTTTTATTTTGCTGTATATGTCGCTCCCTTAAGGCGCACAAACGCCACTTGTTCACAAGACGTTATTTTACAAAAATCACCTCAATTTAGTATTGTTTAATGTAGTTTACATTTAGTTTGGGCACTTAACACTCAAGTCGTCATCTATGGACACAAATTATACAAATTTCTATAAAAATTTACATTTTCCGCCTAAACGTTAGTCTACCCAAATTGCATTAAGACAGACAAGAATTAAAAAAAGCTTCGATTGAGAAAAGGATAGGAGCACTAATAAATTTATAAATACACGATCTTGAAGCCAATAAAATTATCTTTAAAATGCCGAAAAAAATTTTTAAATTTTTCATGAATTAAAAAAATTATTGCGTTCAGAGCGTCTGGAATTCTTTCTTCCGTGTTTACAGTTTATACATACAAAATACAATTTCGTGATTTGTTTCCGATAAAATAAAACTTTCGAGTGATGGTAGATGCTACAGCAAAAGTGTCAACCTAATAGTAATTAGTATTATAGTATTATAGTATAATACTAATAGTAAATATAAATAGTAAATAAATATTTACGTTGGGCGAAGAGATGGGTAAAAAAATTAAATGTAACTAGACCGTTTGGTTACGGAGATTTTAATCTACGGTTACAGAAGATTTGGTAAATGATAAGTGATAAGTACCTATGCTAATTACTAACTCAATACACCATATTTATATTATACTGAAACAAAACTTGCTATTTCAGTCTCTATCGAACAATTGTGACGAAAATGCGTTCGAAAGAAATTTGTTCGAATTGCTTGAATTGTTGTCTAGGCCCTATGGCTCAACTTACTCGTGTTTTAGGATTGCCATTTGTGTCGATGTCGTGCACTCACAAAAACAATATCGGCAAAACACACATGGTTGTATCAAAATATTATTTGTGTACAAGTTTAACATTTATTAGTGCCCTGCTGATATCGATTGTGTATGCTGCTATACGCATACAAAGAGAATTAGATATTCTTGAACAAGAATTATTTGATGTGCTAATTTTAGTTCCTGGATTCGCAATGTCTATAGGGGCTCTTATAATGTTGATAATTTCTGACTTACAAGTGAAATTGATAATGCTCGTAGTAAAGAAAGGAGAACTATTAATTCACACATGGAGAAATTTCAAAAATGATATACTATTACCAGTTGGAGAAATACGCCGTATTAGAAATTTGAGTTGCTTAATGATCATTTTAATCTACTCTACCACATTAGCGTCGGCTATAATAGTATTTTGTTTCGACGAAAAAGAAAACTGGACAATCGCTGAAAAGATGGGAACAGTAGTAAGCTTCTATGTTGGATATTCAATACCGTGTATCCTATGCGTAATTAGTCTTTTGTGCGAGACACTTTGCCGTCAAATTTTTATTCATCTAAAAGCAGACTTGAACTTTATGAGAAACAAAAGCAAGTTCTACTTCTATCGACGAAGACATGGCAAACTGGATTTACAAAACTCTATATCAGCGTACTGTCAATTTTACACAACTTTGTCGAATATCACTGGTCTTATTAATGCTTACATTAACCCGAGTGCATTCATTTATTTTTTAACAGCGGCGTTCGCTGTTGTTTCTGCAGCTTATCTTGTGCTGTTGAGCATCTTCACAAATCCGCAGGTATTACTAAATTCTCAACTACTTTTAATTGAGTTCCAACTTGGACCATTGTTATTAGTAGTTCTAAAGGGGCTGTTATTGCTAGAAGAACAATGGACGAGGGTTAGTATTATGCTTCTTTGTAATTGCTGATAAGAGATAAGATCATATAAATCCAGTACTTCCAATCCAATTTTTTTGAATTCCAGAACGATTTCATTGCGTCGTTTTTATATAAATACCCGTTAAGCAACCTGAGACGAGAAGAAGTTTTACAAGTGATGTAACAGCCCAGAATCTATGCATGTATATGAATGCGTGAATGTATGAATGTTGAATGTATGAATGTTTGTCTGTGTTTGGCGGTAGCTGGGTGATTGGTTGGGCGATGTTTTTGGATCAGGGGTTGGGGTGGTGAAAAAAGTGAAGGAGAGAGAATTGATTGATTTTAAGAAGTGCCAGAAGAGTAATTAAAAAAGAAAGCAAAATTGATTGATTTTGAGAAGTGCCAGAAGATTAATTAAAAAGAAAGCAAGGAGAGAGAATTGATTGATTTTAAGAAGTGCCAGAAGATTAATTAAAAAAGAAAGCAAGATTGATTGATTTTGAGAAGTGCCAGAAGATTAATTAAAAAGAAAGCAAGATTGATTGATTTTGAGAAGTGCCAGAAGATTAATTAAAAAGAAAGCAAGGAGAGAGAATTGATTGATTTTGAGAAGTGCCAGAAGATTAATTAAAAAGAAAACCAGGGAGAGAATTGATTGATTTTGAGAAGCGTCGGAAGGAAATTAAAAGAAAACAAGGTAGAGAATTGATTGATTTTGAGAAGTGTCGGAAGAAAAAATAAAAAAGAAAACAAGGAGAAGAGTTGGAGAAGAAAGAATAAAAGAATCGTAAAGGTTAGAATTAGTGTTATTGTTTTAGTTTTAAGTTGTGTTTTTAGGTTAATTAGATCTGTTTCGTTAGGTTTAGGTCGACCTAACGTAGTTTTAAGTTTGGTTTTTAATAAATTATAAGATCTAGGCGGAAACCTTCTTTCTAAATCGAGAACCAACGACCCTGGAAGATTCATCGTTCGATTAATTGTCGAGCTGGCGCCCAACAAAGTATAAAAGTAAAATAGTTGAAAGGTGGGGGGTGTTACAGTGAGTTTAATACCTTAATAATAATAAATTTAAGCCACAACTTGGCAATCAATTTTCTAACCTTCTCGGTAGTTTATATCAATTATGACATCCTCGTGATATTATAATATAAATTCTGTTTGCAGGTGGAAAGGCTATTGACGACTTTGCGTATTCAAAGGCCTTTAATAAAACTATCAGATGTTATCACAATACGAGGATACTTCTTAGCAACGGTAAGTTTTGGATTACGACTTATCACTACCTAAATAAAATGTTTTTAGTGTACCGGAATATTAGCTTCTTACACTTTGAACATACTACAATTTCAGCTTTCGTTAAGGAAGCTCTGAAATCTTAAATTCAAGCACTCAATTCACAAATTAACAAGGGAAATTCGATAACGAGTAGAGCACATTGTAGGTCTTGTGGTTTAATTAGTTATGTTTGAATTGTTAACCAATAACTTAGTAAATAAATAATTATTTGTGGCTATTATTAACGGATAATCGACTATAACCAGTAAACAATTATGTAATACACACATACTAAACTACCAACAAAACATCCAACTACAGAAGTGAAGTGAATATTGGTGCTGTAAGTGGTGGTGCTTCATAAGATCCAAATTTTTGATTGAATTAGGCCTTCCAGCTACGATAGTTGGCGTATTTTGAGGGTAGACTTGGGTTTGCACTCTTATAAGAGTGTGTCGACCTCAAAACTAGACCATCGTAGCCTATTGGGCTCTACAGCAACTCCAAATTGATCCTAATTTTGGTCACAAAATCATCTTTTCAGACAAATCTCATTTTTGGTTAAATGGCTTCGTCAAAAGCAAAATTGTTGTTTTTAGTGTGAAAATAATCCACAGGAGATTGACGACTAAAAATTAAATATTGAACTCTGCATTTTTGAAATTAGACCTGATTTATTAAAAAAAGTCCTCAAAAATTAAATGCTTCCATTCCACTCTGGTAAACGAATCTGAGGTTTATTTGAGGCAATTATTTACAACAAGTCACCACTTACTAGTGTCCAATACATTTTTATGTAGCTGTACAATACAAAGCTGAAGAGTTTTACGAATTGGATTTTTTAAAACGGACAATTTCACTAAGGGCAAGTTGAACAACACTGAGGCCCGGTATTTGAATGTTCCCTTAGCTAAAAAGAAGAATTGCGTTATAGTCCAGTCAAATTAGACAAAAAATCGCCTATTCCTGGAATAATTCCTACAAAGCTGGATTTTGGTATACACGTACATTAAGGTGTCACAGATGAGTATATGACAAAATCCTAAAAAAAATCGGTGGAGCATCTTGAGATATTCAAGGTCAAAGGTCACAAAAAGTTGATTTTTGCTAATAATTCATCTTCGCTAGATCTTATGTTGATAAAGGTTATTATAAAAGTTATATAGAACATTATTAGCTACAAGATTGATTATATACATTTTTTTCATAAGTTTAACCGTTTTCGAGATATAGCGCGGAGAAGAGTGACAATAAATTCGTTTACCGGATAACGCGGTACAAACTGTGGAGTCAGCCGCATAAGTCTCATAAAACAAGTCAGACACCATACAGACATCATTATAAATGAAATGTCAAAAGTCCCCATCGATCCCACTTGTACTAATAATTTTATTTAAAGTCAAAGGTCGAAAAATCGGTTTTTCGACAAACGGATAGCATTTGAGGAAAAACCATTCAGGAATTTTGAAAATTGGTATGGTTGTTCGTTATAACCTGCAGTGCAACATATTAAAAGTCTCAAAGGGTGGGGTGTAAGAGGGGGAGGGGGAACTGTTTAAAAGATATCTTTTCTATTTCGTGCAAATAACTCGCCTTCTACAGATTCTACGTTGATGAAACTTCTTATAAAAGTTATAGGAAACATTATTAGCTACAAGATTCCATTCGTGAAACTTATGCGTCTTACTTCGCAGTTTATATAGCGTCATCCCGTAAACAAATTCACTGTAACCTCTTCTCCGCGCCATATATGGAAAAGGGTTAAAGTTATGGGTAAAATGCATATAACAAGTCTTGTAGATAATAATGTTTTGTATAACTTTTATAAGACGCTTCATTAACGTAGGATCTGTAGAAGGCGAGTTATTTGCACAAAATAGAAAAGGTTATAATTACAGCTCCCCCACCCCCTTTTGCACCCCACCCTCCGGGACTTTTAATATGTTGTAATGCAGGTTATAACAAACAACGATACCAATTTTCAAAACTCCTGAATGGTTTTTCCTCAAATGCCATCCGTTTGTCTAATTTGACTGGACTAATATTGAGATATTTGCGAAAAACTGACTTATCGACCTTTAACTTTGAATAAAATTTTTAGCACAAGTGGGATTTATGAGGACTTTTGACATTTCATTTGTAATAGTGCATTTAAGGTCTACACCAATTTTCAGCTCTATGCGAATTTTTCCAAAGCGTCATCTCGTAAACAAATTCACTGTAACCCCTTCTCAGCTATTCTCCTTCTCTCATATTTCGAAAAGAGTTAAACTTATGGCAAAATTCATAGAACAAAGCTTGTAGCTAATAATGTTTTCTATAACTTTCATAATAACATTTATTAACCTGCGATCTATAGGATGCGAGTTAGCTGCAAGAAATAGAAAAGGTCGCTTTTAAACAGATCTCTCTCTCTCCGCTCTTGCCCCTCACCCTCCGAGACTTTTAGTACGTTGTACTACGTACTACCGATTCTAATGAACAAGTTCACCAATTTTCAAAACTCCTGGATGTTTTTTCCTCAAATGCTATCGATTTATGTAATTTGACTGGATTAATATGGGCAAAAACCGATTTCTTGACCTTTGTCTTTGAATAAAATTTTTAGCGCAAGTGGGATCGATGGGGACTTTTGACATTTCATTTGTAATAGTATATTTAAGGTCTACACCAATTTTCAGCTATATACGAATTTTTCCGAACTCTCCACGATTTTTTGTCTAATTTGACTGGATTTTTGTTCAAAATTGCAAAACTAATGAACGCGCTATTTAACTTCAAGAGCTTATTATTGGCAACTTAGAGATGTCCTAAAGATTTCTTATATCACATAACATAGAATAAGGACGTAGTTAACTATTCTTTAAAACGAAAGTCTTGTCAGGTTTCGCCTTCGTATTCTGTGAAGAAGTTAAAACATATTTTTGTTCAAAATTGCAAAACTAATGAACGCGCTATTCAACTTCAAGAGCTTATTATTCGCAACTTAGAGATCCCATAAAGATTTCTTACATCACATTACATAGAAGAATGTCGTTCTTAAAGATTTTTTAAGACCAAACTTGTCAGGTTTTGCCTCCGTCTTCTGTGATGAAGAAGGTAAAAAATACCTTTGTTCGAAATTTAAATATTTAGTGAGCGCGCTATTTTCACTTCAGAAGCTTCTTATTCACAACTAGAAGGCGCGATAAAGATTTGCCATATCACATTAGATAGAATAACGATGTAGTTAAACATTCTTAAGAAACAAAGTAGTGCCAGGTTGCGCCTTTGCATTTTACGAAGAATTAAAAAACAGTTTTTTTCGAAAATGCAAGTTTAAAGAGTACGCTACTCAACCTCAAGAGCTTCTTATTCACAACTTGGAGGCACTATCAAGATTTCCCATATCACATCAGGTAGAATAAGGACGTAGTTAAAGATTTTTTAGAAACCAATCTTGATTGTACCTCCAAGTCGTGAATAAAAAGCTCTTGAAGTTGAGTAGCGCACTCTTTAAACTTGCATTTTCGAAAAAAACTGTTTTTTAAATTCTTCATAAAATGCAAAAGCGCAACCTGGCACTACTTTGTTTCTTAAAAATGTTTAACTACATCGTTATTCTATCTAATGTGATATGCCAAATCTTTATCGCGCTTTCAAGTTGTGAATAAGAAGCTTCTGAAGTGAAAATAGCGTGCTCACTAAATATTAAAATTTCGAACAATTTTTTTTTAATTTCTTCATAATAGGTGAAGATGAAACCTAACACTATTGTTACTTTCATAAATCTTATATTACATCTTTATCTTACCTCACTCAGTGCTACATTATCCATCAGTCGATAAGTCTCGTTTTATGAGACTTACGCGTTTGGCTCCACAGTTTGTACAGCGTCAACGTAAACGAATTTATTGTGACTGTTCTCCGCGCTATATCTCGAAAAGGGTTAAACTTATGGAAAAAATGCATATAACCAATCTTGTAGCTAATAATGTTCTATATAACTTTCATAATAACCTTTATCATCGTACGATAGGCAGGAAGCGAGTTATTCGCAAAAACAACAGTTTTGTGACCTTTGACCTTGAATATCTCAAGATGCTCCACCGATATTTTTAGGATTTTGTCGAATCCTTATTTGTAACATCGGAAAGTACTTGTATGCAAAAATCCAGCTTTGTAGGAATTTTTCCTACCAAAAAACCTTATTTGACTGGACTATTAAGTGAAAGATAAATCGCACCTCTATTGACCCTTAAGTTACAGGCTACTTCAGCAGCTCTAAACCGGCAACCGGTTTTAAGTCTCATTTATTGCTTACGGGTCACTTAAGTGGACATTTATATACTGGGCCTGAGTAAGCTCAATGGTAAATCTTCCGGCAGGCCTTATCATTGACAATGATAAGGCAAGTTTCCAGCTGAGCTTGATTTTAAGCTAGTAGTCTACACTTCCCTCTAAAAGAGTCCATGGAATATTACGAAAGATGATTTGAAAGGAAAGTGGAAAAGTAACAAAAAATAGAGAAGACTCCAAAGTTCAATAATAAGGGTGATACTAATGATGCGCAAATGCCTATCTAACAGAAATAATTATTTAATAGCATAATTTATGCTTACTTGTTTACATAGTAAACGTAAAACAATATTGTACGAATGTATGATTTGATGGTAATAGATAAGATAAGCAATACCTAATGCTAATTACTAAGTCAAATGACGATATTTATATACTGAAACAAAGCTTACTAATCCAGTCTCTATCGAACAATTATAACTATAACAAAATGCCTTCGAAAGACATTTGTCCGAATTGCATTAATTGTTGTCTAAACCCTATGTTGCAACTTACTCGTGTTTTAGGATTGCCTTTTGTGTCGATATCTTGCACTCACAAAAACAATATCTCAAAAACAAATATGGCCGTATCGAAATTCTGTTTAACTTCGAGTTTAACATTTATAAGTGTCTTGCTAATATCGGTGACGTATACTGCTGCACGCATAAGAAGGGAATTCGAAATTCTGAAAGAGGAATTATTTGATGTGATAATTTTGATTCCTGGATTCTCCATGTCTATAGCGGCCATTATGATGTTGATAATTTCTGACTTACAAGTGAAACTGATAATGCTCGTAATAACGAAAGTGGAACTATTACTCTACACATGGAAAAAATTCAAAAACGATATACTATTGCCAGTTGGCGAAATACGCCGCATAAGAAATTTGAGTTGCTTACTGATCATTTTAATCTACTCTATCACGTTAGCGTCGGCTATAATAGTATTTTGTTTCGACGAAGAAGCAAACTGGACAATCGCTGAAAAGATGGGGACAGTAGTAAGCTTCTATGTTGGATATTCAGTCCCTTGTATCATATGCTTACTCATCATCATTTGGTAGACACTTTGCACACAAATTTTTGTTCAACTAAAAGCGGATTTTAACTTTATGAGAAACAAAAGCAAGTTAAGCTTCTATCGACGAAGACATGGCAAACTGGATCTACAAAACTCTATATCTGCGTATTGTCAATTTTACACAACTTTGCTGAATATCGTAGGTGTAGTTAATGCTTATATTAACCCGAGTGCCTTTATTTATTTTATAACAGCGGCGTTCGCTGTTGTTTCTGCAGCTTATCTTGTGCTGCTCAGTATCTTGACAAATCTGCAGAATTTACTAAATCCTCGATTACTTTTAATTGAGTTCCAAGTTGGACCATTGTTACTAGTAGTTCTAAAGGGGCTGCTGTTACTAGAAGAACTATGGATGAGGGTTTGTATTTGTTTCTCCTTAGATGCTGATAAGATCCTATAAATCTAGTAGTACTACTTCGTATTTAATTTTTTTAAATTCCAGAACGATTTCATTACGTCCTTTTTGTATAAATATCCGTTAAGCAACCTGAGAAGTGAGGAAGTTTTACAAGTGAGTTTATTTTTTTCAACCGGTATAGCAAAAAGGCCATTACTGTTTATACCACAGTAACGAGGATCTCCTAAAACACATAATATTTTGGAAAAAACTTTAAATATTAGGAATGACGTAGAATTTAGTCCCTATTAGACGCTCAATATGTATGGTGACATTATCGCGATACAGATCGCTACAGTATTGATAGATCAAAGGCTTACCTTAGACCATAAAACTAAAAAATAAGTGGAAGAGTTGAACGCGTGAAGAACACGAAGTGCCTGGCGAAAAACAAACTGTCAGTTGCATAACAAAATTCCGAGAATTTCGCATTAAGAAAAAGTGAGAGTACTCTGACGTACTCGGTCGCACATACTTATACATCTTTTAAAACCTCACCGACCTTAAATGCGCAGAAGGGGAAGTGAGAAAGTGGTAAGAAGAGACGCCCAATTCACGTATTTAAGTTGGTGTGTAACCTTTGTTACGGCGTTTTAAGAAATTTGACTTTCTGCGCAGGTCGGTGAGGTTTTGAATCATGTATACTGAGTAGCATCCCCTTCCGTTACTAATGCTTCACTTTTAGATTCCCTCAACCTAGCTTAGCACCATTTTCCTTATTTTCTAGTTCCACGCCTTAGATGCTCAATACGAATCGCCATATTATCACGACATGCATCACTACGTCAAAAATTGGCTGAGCACATTCTCATCTAGATTTTGTGTTATAATACAAATTCTGCTTGCAGGTGGAAAAGCTATTGACAACTTTGCGTTATCAAAGGCCATTAATAAAAATGTCAGATATTATCACAGTACGAGGTTACTTCTTAGCAACTGTAAGTTTAAGTTGATAACGACTTATTCCTACTACCTAAACTTAAAAAAAAATTTTTAGTGTGGCGGAATACTAGTCACTTACACTTTGAATATACTACAATTTCAACTTTCGCTTAGAAAGGCCTAAAATCTTGAGTTTACTCATCAATGCTTTCGTGGGGTCCTCGAATTTAAATTATCGTGGGAAGATCAATAATTCACTTCTCCCTCTTCATTTCGTAGGTAGCGACAAAAAGAGATGGGGCACATTGTATAATAATGAAATTCATGTTATATTGTGTGTGAACAACTAATAAACTACTAACTAGATAATAATAACCATGATTTTTATTAATCGACGGTAATAAGTGTAATAAGCCATGCTGTTAACGTTAACCCGTAGTTATTAAACTGAAACAAGCACCTAAACCCAAAGGTTTCTCCCACCGCCCTTAGACGAAATTGAAGCGGCTATACTGACATAAAACGTATTATACGACATATCGCTTAGCGAGTGAGTGCACTTCTGAGCGATATTTAGCTAATTTTCTGCTGCCGCCACGTTAACATCACTTTCCGTTTTTAAGAAATTTTGAAATCAGGAGTCAAACGTGCCTACAGTCTTCCTAAGGTCTAGTAAAACCTTACCGCAAATTTTGGCGATTGTTTGTGCCAATGAAGAAATTCTCCATACTCCTTTCATTCATCTATTAATTGTACTGATGAGGTATATCATTTTGTCTTTGAGAACTGTAACAAAGCAAAAACGGCCAATGTGGTGTAACACCCCCCACCTTTCAACTATTTTACTTTTATACTTTGTTGGGCGCCAGCTCGACAATTAATCGAACGATGAATCTTCCAGGGTCGTTGGTTCTCGATTTAGAAAGAAGGTTTCCGCCTAGATCTTATAATTTATTAAAAACCAAACTTAAAACTACGTTAGGTCGACCTAAACCTAACGAAACAGATCTAATTAACCTAAAAACACAACTTAAAACTAAAACAATAACACTAATTCTAACCTTTACGATTCTTTTATTCTTTCTTCTCCAACTCTTCTCCTTGTTTTCTTTAATTTTTTCTTCCGACACTTCTCAAAATCAATCAATTCTCTCCCTTGTTTTCTTTTAATTTCCTTCCGACGCTTCTCAAAATCAATCAATTCTCTCCCTGGTTTTCTTTTTTAATTAATCTTCTGGCACCTCTTAAAATCAATCAATTCTCTCTCCTTGCTTTCTTTTTAATTAATCTTCTGGCACTTCTCAAAATCCATCAATTCTCTCCCCTTCTTTTTAATTAATCTTCTGGCACTTCCCAAAATCAATCAATTCTCTCTTTCTTTTTAATTAATCTTCTGGCACTTCTCAAAATCAATCAATCTTGCTTTCTTTTTTATTAATCTTCTGGCACTTCTTAAAATCAATCAATTCTCTCTCTTTCACTTTTTTCACCACCCCAACCCCTGATCCAAAAACATCGCCCAACCAATCACCCAGCTACCGCCAAACACCAACAAACATTCCTACATTCAACATTCATACATTCACGCATTCATACATGCATACATTCACGCATTCATATACATGCATACATTCTGGGCTGTTACAAATACTCCCCTCGATTTATTTGGTTAACATCAGTTCATCAAATAAATCGAAACAAAGAGAGGTAGGAACCATAACACTAACCGTAATAATAACAAACTAATAGCCTATTAACATCCTAAAAATTTACAAACCCCGAACTAAGACCGACGCTTTTTTTCTCGGTTTATGATAATTTCGAATGATTTGAATTTTTTCCGGATCGGCTGCAATGCCACTTGGACTGACAATATGTCCTAAAAATGACCACTCCCCGTTTAACAATTCAGATTCATTCGCATTGGTTTCTACCTTCCGTTCAACCAAGATATCTGTTCCTTTTGACCTTATAATGTCCAGTGTTTTTTCGGCCAAAACACTGACTGCACTGCCGGTATCCAACATACCCACATGATTTACATTACCAATATTCGTCATAATTCTTGGTACGTAACTATCAATCTCATTTGACTCTCCCACCCCTATTTCAACGTTATTTTCCAAATTAAGACATTCAATGTTACTTTCCAAATTAGGACATTCAATGTTATTTTCCAAATTAGGACATTCAATGTTATTTTCCAAATTAAGACATTCAATTCTCTTAATTCCCGACCAATAACCCTTAATAAAATTAATATGAACAATTTGCTCCTCTGTTCTATTCGACCTCTGACTATCCGGAGCGTGATGGTCAGATTGTATTAGTTTCCCGAGTTCTCAACCGGGGAACTTCTCTGTATCGCGCCCGTATTATTCTCAAAACCGCCTCGTCCGCCACCTCTATTATAACCAGTGTGGTAATTATTAAACCTTGGCGCATTCTCATCTTGTCGGTTACTAGAATCCCTTTCATTAACCTGACTTTCTACTTCTCCCCTACCTAATTCGACGCGATTACTTTGGTAATTATGATTATAATTATCAAATCTTCCTCTCTCACTTATTATACTCCTATCAAACCTATTACCACGATCATCCAAGTTCCTCACCTGCTCTAGTAGGTCGTCAATGGTTTTAATCTTGGACGCTATGAGTATCGTCTCAATTTCGTATGGAAAATGCCTACTCATCGCCCGTACAAATGTATCCTCCGGTATTTCCGGCTCTAGATACTGTGTTTTCTCTAACCATTTCCAAGTGTAATTCAGATACCCTCCGGCCCTGAGTTTCCAATTTTGTTTTTCGTACATCTGCACCCGAACCTTCTCCTGCTCGTTTCGGGACCAGAATTGGTCCTTGAACAATTCCGCAAACGTCTTTAAATCCTTAAACTTATTCTCCAGGCGCGTTGCCCAAATGCTTGCATTTCCTTCTAAGCAACTTATGGCTATCTGAACTTTTTGACTCTCGGTAGCCCTATTTTCTTCCACATACACCATGAGATTTTTTATAAATTTCACCGGATGTATTCCCCTTCCTAAATCTCTAAAAATTGGCTTATCGATCGTAATAGCTCTCGAATTAATAGCCTTAAATTCCCCTGACTTAGCAAGTTCTTTAACCTCTATCTCGATTTCGCCCACTTTACTTATTACGGGTTTAATTAACTCCTGAAATTCATCCCTCATCTCTATTTTCACTTGCCCTTGTGTTGTCATGTTCTCGTCAATTTTCTTATTGACCTCAAGCAACAACTTGACTATATAGTCCATACCCAAGCCTTTTTTGCTCATCGGAGCCGAACCAACCACTTCCCCATTCACCTCCATCTCACGCAGCAACCCCGATTCTACACCACCATTGCTACTCATTCCCTCATCTACCTTCCTGATTTCCTCCATGCTATTCCCTGTTAATGTGCCCGACCTCAAATTCATTAAGCAGTCTATACTAACTCTTTATTAACTCTCTCTCTCTCTTTTCGACCTATTCGACAACTTTCAGCATCAACCAACCAAATCGAGCCCCGTTGTTGGGAGACAACTTGTAACACCCCCCACCTTTCAACTATTTTACTTTTATACTTTGTTGGGCGCCAGCTCGACAATTAATCGAACGATGAATCTTCCAGGGTCGTTGGTTCTCGATTTAGAAAGAAGGTTTCCGCCTAGATCTTATAATTTATTAAAAACCAAACTTAAAACTACGTTAGGTCGACCTAAACCTAACGAAACAGATCTAATTAACCTAAAAACACAACTTAAAACTAAAATAATAACACTAATTCTAACCTTTACGATTCTTTTATTCTTTCTTCTCCAACTCTTCTCCTTGTTTTCTTTAATTTTTTCTTCCGACACTTCTCAAAATCAATCAATTCTCTCCCTTGTTTTCTTTTAATTTCTTTCCGACGCTTCTCAAAATCAATCAATTCTCTCCCTGGTTTTCTTTTTTAATTAATCTTCTGGCACCTCTTAAAATCAATCAATTCTCTCTCCTTGCTTTCTTTTTAATTAATCTTCTGGCACTTCTCAAAATCCATCAATTCTCTCCCCTTCTTTTTAATTAATCTTCTGGCACTTCTCAAAATCAATCAATCTTGCTTTCTTTTTAATTAATCTTCTGGCACTTCTTAAAATCAATCAATTCTTGCTTTCTTTTTAATTAATCTTCTGGCACTTCTTAAAATCAATCAATTCTCTCTCTTTCACTTTTTTCACCACCCCAACCCCTGATCCAAAAACATCGCCCAACCAATCACCCAGCTACCGCCAAACACCAACAAACATTCCTACATTCAACATTCATACATTCACGCATTCATACATGCATACATTCACGCATTCATATACATGCATACATTCTGGGCTGTTACAGTGGCTATAACTGGACTTTTTAGTCCTGCAGGATTACCGTTGAGCTTGCTTTAGACTACTAATGTACAACTTGCCCTAAAATACTCTCAGAAATAACTTAGCTTTCCTTTTACGCAATACAGTAGCGACTTTCTAAAAAAATCGGTAAATTGTAAGTGATCCGTTTTTTACCAGTGTGTGAACGTATATTAAATCCCTTTAATATACGCTTAATTTTAACTACTTAATAGTGATGTAGTGATGTTTAAATTGTGAATGAATAACTTAATAAATAATTCATTTTTCGACTGGTTATTATTAATCAATAATTCACTGTAACCAATAAACAGTTACGTAAAACGCACGATACCCACTGTACCCATAAAAAGATGAACCTTTCATTTCACTCCCTTACCGTAACTTTATTTGTCCTCCTTGGAGTCACCGTACAGCTCACACTAAATAAACTTAGAACTGCATGAAGTTCTAAGTGGGAACATAAGTTATACTATTATAAGTGCACTGTGTTACCTATTACATCTCAGCTTCATCAGAATTATGCTCAGAGCACACAAATTTAATAAACAAAGAACAATATTGAACCAACTGTCCAAAGCTTCAAATTTTTGTCTGTTCAAGGACGATGAGTAGCATAAAAAAATAAAACTAATACATGCCGTTTGCTTTTGGAGATTAAATCTAGGTTTACTGAAAATTTGATTGTTGATAAGTATACCTCTCCTAATAATCAATTCAAAATATTGTACTATTACTATACTATCGTATAACAAAGTTTTTTACGTCAGTCTCTATCAAATAATGGTAGTGAAAATGTCGCCAAAAGAAATTTATCCGAATTGCATGAATTGTTGTATAGGTCCTATGTCGCAACTTACTCGTATTTTAGGATTGCCTTTTGCCTCAATAACTTGTATACACAGAAACAATATTGCAAAAACGAATATGGCGGTAAAAAAATATTATTTGTGTACAAGTTTAATATTTATCAGTGTCCTGCTGACATCGATCGTGTATACTGCAATACGCATAAAAAGAGAATTAGATGTTCTAGAAGAGGAATTATTCGATGTGCTCATTTTAATTCCTGGATTCGCCATGTCTATAGCGGCACTCATGATGTTGATCATTTCTGACTTTCAAGTAAAATTGATAATGCTTATAATTACAAAAGCAGAATTACTAGTGTACAGATGGAGAAAATTAAAGAACGATATGCTATTGCCAATAGAAGCAGTGCGTCGTTTAAGAAGTTGGAATTTCTTAATGATCATTTTCATCTACACTATCACAGTAGTTGCGGTTGTAGTGGTATTTTGTTTAGACGAAGAAGCAAACTGGACGCTCGCTGAAAAGATTGGAACAGTAGTATGCTTCTATGTGGGATATACGATTGCTTGTGTCATACTACTACTTGCTATTTTATGGCAGACATTTTGCAGTCAGGTTTTTATTAATCTAAAAGCAGACTTGAACTTTATGAGAGACAAAAGTAAGTTCAGCTTCTATAGGCGAAGACATGGCAAACTGGATTTACAACACTCTTTATCCGTGTACTGTCAATTTTTCAGAACTTCGCCGAATTTTTTGGGTGCTGTTAACACTTATATTAACCCGAGTGCTTTTATTTACTTTATATCAGCAGCATTTGTTGTGATTTCTGCATTTTATATAGTTCTCCTAAGTATCTTCACCAATCCGTATAATTTACTAAATCCTCGATTACTGTTAGTTGAGCTCCAACTTGGACCATTGGCATTATTGCTTCTTAAATTACTGTTTTCATTAGAAGAGCTGTGGATTGGGGTTTGTATCTATTTTTCCAATACTTATTACGAAGCCAATAGGTACATTGTGTTTATTATTTTTATTACAGAACGATTCGATTGCATCCTTGTTGTATAAATACCCGCTGAACAACCTCAGACGTGAGGAACTTTTACAAGTGAGTTTATAACTGATAGGTGATAATGTGCGCAATAGTGTAGTAAACTCGAATGACAATGATTAATAATGTTTTGATTAAAATCTGCTTGCTGTACACTATGGCTCTGGGTATATTAGTTCTCTAACCGTACTACCTTTGAGAAGAACTAATAAAATTCTGAAGGAAGGCGGTGTTAATACTGAAAGTCGCCCATGTTTGCTTGTTCAGCGGCCTAGTCCAGTAGGGGATTGTACATATATCCAATAATCTCAGTACGTAGAGCGCTTCTTTAGACTGGAGTGTTGCGCAGTATTCCTGCAATTTCCTATAGACTAGTTTGGGACATTCATAGACAATAACTTTAAGAATTCTTAAAGATTGCCAGTTTGAATGTTTGTCTAACAGCAGCTGACGGCACTATTTTACAAATCACTATGATAAATCACTATTATAGTGATTCGTTATAAATTTTGTTTTTAGGTGGAAACTCTCTTATCAACTCTGCGTTATCAAAGACCTTTAATAAAACTATCAGACATTATCACAATACGAGGTTACTTCATAGCAACTGTAAGTTTAAGTTTTTTTTAATTTTGATTACCTAAATAAACTGTTGTTTAGATTGGCGGAATAATAGTCACTTACACTTTGAATTTACTACAATTTCAGCTTTCGCTAAGAAAGGCTTGAAATGTTGAATTTACTTATTGCAGTCGACCGGTCCTCGAATGTAAACTTAAATTAACGTGGAAAGCTAAATACTTCTCTTGCTTCTGTTAATTCCGTATTTAGCGACCAAAAGCGATAGGACACACTGTATAATAATTGAATTAGTATTTAAATTGTGAACTATTAACCTAATAAATAAATCATTAACCACGCTTTTTATTAATCGATCGTAAACAATGCTAAACCTTTCGTAGAGCACATTATATGATTAATTGGACCTACACTCCTTCCCCACCTTAAGGTTCTACTGCACTCAATTTATATTTCTATTTTGACCATAATACGGAATTTTAAAATACGCCTAATTTCGAGCAACCTGAGTAACATTTGAACCCTCTGGCAATTTTTGCTCTTGCTAGATAATATACCTGGCACACTTCTGGGGTTTCTATTGTATTCTGCAGGTATTTAAATTTTAGTAAATAAAAACAGAATTTTACGATTTTACGTTTTAGTTTAGAATTATGAACCAAAAACCTATAGGTACTTTGGAAAAAATATTTTTTCCGCAAATCGCTAGGAAATTTTGACATTCCTGTCAAAATTTCTTGAAGAAAAAGTCAGGACTTCCTTACTGTAAGGAAATGTACATTTCCTTACAGTAAGGAAGTCCTGACTTTTTCTTCAAGAAATTTTGATATTTCCGTACAGTTGTTAGTGTTCTACATAAATGATTGAAAACACATTGCTTATAAGGAATTAATTTATATTTTGAAAACATCAAGTCATTGCTGAATACATTTTTAAACGTTTGATGACTTCCATCCGCCATGCCTCTTTAAACTAGTTATGTCGGCACCAGAGTCAACCAATATTGTTGCAGAAGACCGACGAAAGCAGTGACCAGTATATTCTGTCGGATTTACCAAGTTCAAATAAGTAGCAACTATTTTGGGCATTTTTCTAAATTGATGAATTCCTACCACTTGTCTACAACCCTTTCCGCTTTGATATTTAAAGAAAAATCGGTCACTGTTCATATTTTCTGGTCTTAACGAAACATACTTTCGATAAACATTCAAGTAGATCTGATTAATTACAAATGATCTTGGTTTGTTGGTTTTCGAATCAGGTATGCTGATTAAAAGCTTAGATTCTAAGTCTTCTATATCGTGTACAGTCATTCGGACTAACTCATCCATTCTACAGGCCCCAGAAATACCAAATATTACAGCCACCTAAAAAATAAATAAAGCTATAATCTAAATAGAAATTAAAACCTTGTAAATTACCTTAATCATTAAATTTTCTTTATCTGGAGCTTCCTGGATAAATTTTTCAATTTCTTCCTTCGTTAAAATCTTAGATTTCTTTGCCCTATAACCTTGAGCTTGCCGTTTCAATAAAGAACGAAGTTTTGAGTATGTAGATATATCTACATTGTGTTTAAGTGCAAGGGTTGACTTCAGCATTGAATAATTGGACCATAATGTTGAAGATTTCATCTTTAAACAAAGGTCTAGGAAGTATGCCATTACAACATTTTCTGAGAAAGAACTCGTATTTTTACTCATGCGATAATCCATAAAACGTCTGTATGCATTTTCGTACTTTTCTCTTGATTTCTTTGGCAATAATTCTAATGAAGCAGTATTCACTGCCTCAACCAGCTCTGGAGGAGTCCCAGGAATGGAAATTTCATCATCACTTATCATTTTACTTTCGAGAACACCAGCAATTAACTTTATAAGCGTCAAGTTTGACAATTCAACCTCAATACGTTTCCATAGTAACCCAAGTAATTTTATTAGGAATTTCAAAGCACCATTTATTTGGGAATAAAATTATCGCGTTTTTTTTTAAATCAATCAATATCTGTCGAATTTTAAACGATTTGCGGAAAAATAGTATGTTTACCTCGTAGGAAAAGCCACATTCCTGGACTCTGTGTTGCTAAGTCTCGGCTTGCGCCTCGACTTATCAATCTTCACAGTCGTCCAGGAATGTTAAGCTTTTCCTACCCGGTAAACAATGTACTATTCCTTATATTTTAAACGCGTACAAAAAAGTCCTATTATGGCCACATTCCACATCAAAAGTAGACAAAGTCAATGAAAAAATCAAATGTTTCAGTTTTGCGGCCCTTAATGTAAGAGTTGCATAAAAAAATACACATTTCTCAAAAATGTTTTCCGCGCTGCTGGAAGTTCTAAAATAAAAGAGCAATTCTAAAAAATTGCGGATACGATACTCTAAGGCCCAGTTATATAAAACGAAATAATCTCGGAGTCAGAGTTAACTCCACGATCTGAATATAAGGTTAGATCTTAGCGGGGATTAGATTTGGTTAGCCCCTAGGCACTTGGTTCAGAGTTAACCCGTTCATTTTCTAGAGTCAAATATATTTCTATTTCACTCAGAATTAGTTGTTGATTTGGTTGATCGTGAAGTTAACTCTGACTTCGAGATTAGCTTGTTTATACAACTGGGCCTAAATCGGAAAAGTTTAAATAAAAATAAATGTTTGTTTTTGAAAGAGCTGCAAGCCTTATGTCTTGTCTAAGTTGAGTCGATACACCCTGTATATTTCTGTTTATAAATTTTTATAATATTAATTATCTGTAAAGTTACAATACAAAAACTAATACAAAAGAGAACGACCGAAAGGATATTTTTTTGATTAGGGATTATGTCAACTAACTTTTATAGCCTAGTATAACTATTATGGGTAAAAATTTTACAAAATACCACCAAAATAACCTCCGCATCTTGGACCACCCTGTATCCATTTTGTTTAAAAGCTAAGCTAATTTAATCAAAATCGCTTTAATTAGTTTTTGTTTCATAGCGTTACACATACAACACGTCCATCCATCCACAGCCCGGCAGAATTTTTCTAAGTAATTCATTTTTTTCATTTTTGAATTTAGAGGGACCAGAAACGTGAAGAAATTAAATTTTACAAAAAATAATTTTTCTCGAAGTCGTCGAAAATAAGAAAGATAATTTCACTTCGACACCTTATTGTGGCAGGCACCTAGCAAAAGGATTACAAAAGTGTTTGGTCTATCCTAATTGCTTTATGACCCACCTTTGTACAAAAATTTGTATTATGAGCTAAAGGGATGACAGATGTTAAAATTTGTGTCAAGTTTACGCTCAAAAGTTAAAAATTTCTCTGTTTTTAATTTTGTTTTTATTGATTTTAATTACAACCTTGCAAGTTGAAAAAAAAGTAAAAATAGGTATCGATGCAGATGATTCTGTTCTCCATGTCTGCCAAATTTCAGGAGAAAAGAAGCAGACCTAGGGACAAAATCTGAAAATTATGTTTTAGGGTTTTTAATTAATAATTAAATAATAAATGAGTTTTAAAGGAATTTAACATCGGATCTCAATAGATAAATGCAGTATAAATCCATTAAAATTGCGAGAAACGCTTCAAACTAAAATATGTGGCTAAAAAATGAGATAGAAATTTGCATTGGTTCGACTAAAATTACCAGATATCATTTTGTTTATATCAAATTTGATCGAAAACGAATTATTTCTAATTAAAACGGTATTGTCACAAGAATGGAGACTTAATTTTTGTACACTTTGATATAAAAATTAAGATGAAATTTGAATTTGTCGAGCTTAAAAGTGAGGTCTAGTAAAAAACAGTTTTTTATTAATAACAAAAAATCTACGCATTTTTTTTAAACGAAAGTTTGACACAAGAAAAGAGCACATCAAATTCTATAGATAAAAAATTCGAGCCATACTTCAAATCCAAAATTGAGACCAAAAAGGTAGGGCGCGTTTACGTTATTTTTCCCTATACCGGACAAGTGGTGCAGTAGAGCCTTAAACAACTGACCAACGACTCGCATTTTTATGAGGCCGTGCGTGAGTCGATATCGGCTCATGCTTTATCATCCTTACAGTACCACGTGGTCCTATATAGACTCAAGGTAAACATACTGGTATCTACTACAACATTTGTTCAAACATCAAACATAAGGCTAGAATTTTGTAAGGAAGGTTAGAGTTGTGTACAACTCATAAAAATGAGCACACCCTGTAACTTCAACAACGCTTTCTAAAGACTTGGCATAGGGCACTCATTTTTGTAATTTTTTCAATAATCTCTAACATAATATAGAGTAATGAGCAAATTCCACGATACAATTAAAACGTGAGAGGACAAGCCATCCATTAGTGACTCTGCGAGAGTTTCCTTTTTTTTAGTTACCCAAGTCTCCAGACCAGCGTCTTCTTAATCGACGTGGAAAGTTATTATTATTTTCGCGGCCAATACGTTGGTATACCAGCAAACAAATGTCTCGCATTTGTTGAATTAATTGCTGTTTGCGGGTTTCTACGCTCGGGATTGTTGAGCCTTGAGCCCCATTCCGTGTTTTTATCATTATAATCTCCATATATTATAAATTTACTTCCTGATGAGTTTGAAATAAGCTCTTATTATATTCTTCGATAGAAATAGAGACCTTGGTGGGTTGTAATAGAGTGCTAATAATGTAAATGACCATGATCCTAATTTAATTTAATTTCTTTAGTTTGAAAATGAGGTAATTCGTGATGAGCGATTGAATTTTTTATTATTACTGCAGCTCCACCATGTGCTGTTTCATCAGGATAACTAAAATGATATGTTACATAAAATTTTTAAAACAGTTCTTGAGGTGAAGTGAGTTTCTGATATTAAAGCCTCATCGATCTTGTTCATTTCTAAAATGCCCGTATTTATAGTCGATGCTCAAGCACGAGCTCGGTCTCAAGCCCGAGATTCTCATCAATTTCTGTTCTATAATCGATGCTCAAGCACTGGCCTGTACTCAGGTCGACAAAATGTGCTTATTGCGCATGCTAGACTCAAGCAAGTCTCAAGCACAGTTCCTACCTATCTTGAGACACGGTTTTGTTACCAGAAGTTTCATTTTTCCAGCTAATTAAATTTTTTTAAATTAAATGAAATGAAATTAAATGAAAAGTTTTTCTTTCAAAAACAAATTCACGAATACTTATATGATTTTATTGAAGCAGAAAACCATCAAGAACTAGTCGGAAAAAGATAATGTATCCGCGATGTTGAAAATCCGATGAGATTTTATGATAGAAAAGGGTTAGAAGACATTATAGGTTTCAAGACGAAACGGTTGCGCTAACCTGATAACTGATAACCGTGGTATACCTACACCCCTGTAATTTCACAATTTCTTGCTTAAGATTTTATGCTACCTTTATGCTAGTTAGTCAATGTACCTACACATTAGTAAACATTGGATTAGTATAAAATTCATTTTATTGGCCTAATGAACATGCGGTATACTTTTGTTGTAATTTATATAACTCTTTGTAAATGTATGTGGTATGTGTTAACTAAATACGCGGAGTTTCTCTATAAATAACGTTTTTCTTCTTGCAATCAATATAATGGGCATTTATTTATTAATTGATTACATACAATATTATTTATTTCACTAGTAAAAATATACAGTAGCATAATATACGAAATATTTGGTTAAGTCATTATCATTATTATTGAAACCTACCTCCATTGAGCTCGACATTATATTCGAGCTCGATGCCTACCGCTACGCGCTACCCCACTCAGGTCGTACATTTACGAAAATTCAACATAACCGTAAACAAGAAATAGCGCGCGCAAAAGTTAAATAAGGGTCAAAGTCGCATGTAGAACTAAAAATCACCAAAAATCCCCTAGTTTCAACACCCAAGTTGACTCAAGTCTAAGCTCGAGCGAGAACACCCGAAGTTCCGTTTATAGAACAGGGCTCGTACTTGAGACGAACTTGAAAAAAATTCGTGCTTGGCGAAGTCGACTCCGAGCTCGTGCTTGAGCATCGACTATAAATACGGGCATAAATATTGGATTAGTATAAAATTCATTTTATGGGCCTAATGAACATGGGGTATACTTTTGTTGTAATTCATATACGTAACTCTTGTAACTCTTTGTAAAGGTGTGTGGTATGTATTAACTAAATACGCGGAGTTTCACTTTAAATAAATTTTTTCTTCTTGTAATCAATATAATGGGCATTTATTTATTAATTGATTACCTACAATATTATTTATTTCACTAGTAACAATATACAGTAGCATAATAGACGAAATATTTGGTTAGGTCATTATTATTGAAACCTACCCCTATTGAGCTCGACATTATATTCGAGCTCGATGCCTACCGCTACCCCACAATCAGGTACATTTACGAAAATTCAACATAACTATAAACAAGAAATAGCGCGCGCAAAAATTAAATAAGGGTCAAAGTCGCTTGTAGAACTAAAAATCACCAAAAATCCCCTAGTTTCAACACCCAAGTTGACTCAAGTCTAAGCTCGAGCGAGAACACCCGAAGTTCCGTTTATAGAACAGGGCTCGTACTTGAGACGAACTGCTTGGCGAAGTCGACTCCGAGCTCGTGCTTGA
The DNA here is from genome assembly GCA_950108345.1 of Malthinus flaveolus. Lineage (NCBI taxonomy): Eukaryota > Metazoa > Arthropoda > Insecta > Coleoptera > Cantharidae > Malthinus > Malthinus flaveolus. The sequence goes on along the minus strand of OX467289.1, from coordinate 3,786,247 downwards.
GCATCGACTATAAATACGGGCATAAAGTAATTTATAAATTCGAGTTTGAGGTTTATTAGACATTTTTGCGTTTCATAGTGCAATGCTAATATTATCGAACCTAATATTATTAGGTTGCAGAGCTATTTTACTTCAAATTTTTGGTTGTTATTTTCATTAGGTTCTAAGTCGACAAAAAATATTGGTAAAAGCTCTTTAGACTGGATTGGATGTTTTATGTTTATGATTTATGATAGCTGAAATCGAAATCGACCAACGTGGCAGTTAACATATTTTAAAGAAATGAGTAAAATAATAATATCTACTGTTTGTTTTTAGACATTAGTGTCTAGGTTTACTGAAAATTTAGTTGTTATGTAAAGGTTATTTATTATTTATTCAAAATACGATATTTCAATAGTTCAATACTGTATAACAAAGCTTGTTACGTCAGTCTCTATCGAATAACGGTAGCGACAATGTCGCCAAAAGAACTTTGTCCAAATTGTTTGAATTGCTGTATGGGTCCTATGTTGTCACTAGCTTGTGTCTTAGGTTTGCCTTTTGTGTCACCATCTTGTACTCACAGAAACAATATTGCAAAAACAAATACGGTCTTCTCAAAATTTTATTTGTGTACTAATTTAATATTTATTTGTGCCTTGATGATAGCGATTGTGTATGCTGCTATACACATAAGAAGAGAATTCGATATTCTTGAAGAGGAATTATTTGACTTGCTCATTTTAGTTCCTGGATTCGCTATGTTTATAGCATCTATTCTGATGTTGATACTTTCTGACTTTCAAGTGGAATTGATAATACTCGTAATAACCAAAGCAGAACTACTAGTATACAGGTGGCGAAAATTAAAGAACGAAATTCTATTGCCAGTCGAAGAAATACGCCGCTTGAGAAGGTGGAATTACTTTATGGTACTTTTCATCTACTCTGTCACTATAACGTCGGCTATAATAGTCTTTTGTTTCGACGAAGAAGAAAACTGGACACTCGCTGAAAAGATTGGTACAGTAGTATCCTTCTTTGTCGGATACACAATTGCTTGTATGATACTGTTACTTGCTATTTTATGGCAGACAATTTGCAATCAAGTTTTTATTAATCTAAAAGCAGACTTGAACTTTATGAGAAACGAAAGTAAGTTCTGCTTTTATCGACGGAGACATGGAAAACTGGATTTAAAAGATTCTTTATCCCTGTATTGTCAATTTTATAGAACTTCGTCGACTTTTATAGCTCTTGTTAATGCTTACGTTAACCCGAGTGCTATTATTTATTATATATCAGCGTGTTTTGTTGTAATTTCTGCATTTTATTTAGTGCTCTCATGTATTCTCACAAATCTGTATAATTTACTAAATCCTCGATTGCTGTTGGTTCAGTTACAACTTGGTCCATTGTTATTAATTATTACCAAACTGATGTTTCTATTAGAAGATCTGTGGATTGGGGTTCGTATTCGTTTTTCCAAGCACAGCAGTATGTTATATTTTAATTTTTTTTTCCAGAACGATTTTGTTGCATCGTTTTTGTATAAATATCCGTTATGCAACTTGAGACGTGAGGAGATTTTACAAGTAAGTGAAGTCTTACTTGCATAGGTAATAAGTACTACCTATACTTGTGTAGTAAGTACTAAAACACGAAGATAACAATCGTATGTATGGTAAAACTTGCTGTGAGTAGAATCTGGATGAACACTCGCATTCTGTTAGAAGGGATGGTGCTAATTCTGGTCTTGACGAGTCATGTAAAAAGCTAGACAGTGGCACAGCACATGTTAAGTTGTTTTGTCCGCTATTTTGCATATATTACGGCTTATGGGATTGTCTATTGTAAGGAAGTGCTTCTTTAAGGTTGGGACACCTTATGGGTTATAGTTTTTGCAAGTTATGCCGCTGTTCAACATATAAAAGTTTTTATTATGCTGTTCAGCATATTATGGAACTATTGTTTATATACTAACCAGCTGGGCGGAGAACACGCCAGACGCCAGAGTATACTCGACAACTTTAGAATATATTTTGAACAGATTTAGAAGGGAATTGTTATTAATTATTTTTCTGCTAACGGTATACAAGCTTCCAACTCCAGCAGAGAAAAAATATGAAATATGCTGGATATTTTAGAAATTCTGTATAACTACGTAACCGAACACTTCTGCATACCTTTTACTTGTAACGTCCTTGCGATTCAATGTAAATTTTGTTTTCAGGTGGAAAGTCTATTATCGGCTCTGCGTTATCAAAGACCTTTAGTGACACTCTCAGATATCATCACAATACGAAGCTGCTACTTAGCAACTGTAAATTTAATTCTTAAATTAATTTTTATTGACTAAAAGAAAATGTTTGTAGATAACTGGAATAAATGTATCCTACGTTTTGAATATACTACAATTTCAGCTTTCGCTAAGAAAGACCTGAAATCTTGAATTTACGCAGTTCATTCGTCCTAGCTCAATAATTTGCTTCTTTCTGCTAATTCCGTTTGTAGCGTCTAAAGAGATAGGACACACTGTGTGTATAGTAATTGAATTGTGTTTTTATTCGTGAACTACTAATAAATAAACATAAACCACAATTTTTTATTAATCTACCGTAAGCAATGTTAATGCTTTCGTTGAACCCATAATTGTACTCTTACATCAGGTATACTGTGTCTCCTTTCCTCACCGTAACGTCACTTATCATCCATGAATTTACCATTCAGATCAGCTTAAAAAAGTTTCGAATTTAAAGGCAATATCAAATTATGAATTGGAACGCAGGTCCATATTTACCACGCAGATTGGGTAAATAATATACTGGGGAGGATATTTTAAGTGCGGATAATGTGCCAGGAATAACTCGCCAAGTGGACAATGTTGGTAGCTGATGCCTCCGACGTAGAGTGTAATAATCAGCCGTATATAGTTCAAAGTCTTCAAGGGGTACAACAGGTAGGGATGTATCTGTGATTTGAAAACTTTCAAAACTTACTCTGAGTGTTGGGGAGATTAAATACCGGTCCAAAAACTTATATGATTGTGAACGTGTGTTGTGGATAATATTTATAAAGCTTTAAAAAACGATTAGAATTTTAAGTGTAGTACGCGATCACATTACAAAATCCATTATATTATACGGCTATAATATAAGTAATCTGTATTTTGTATATTACACAAAAACCAAGACAAGAAGTTTGCGAGTTGAATAAAATAAAATAAAACAATTTAAAACCTATACCTGCTATTAGCTTTTGGAGATTAGTATTGAGGTTTACTACAGATTTGGTTGCTGATAAGTACCTATACTCCATTCAAATTCAAAGTGCAGTAAATAGTAAATGAGTAAATGTCAGGTCAAAATCTAAAAAATAAATTTTACATTACGTAATTTACCAAGATATCTGCATGTACCTATGTATTGACGATTACTGCACCTTGAATTTGAATGGAGTATAATTGCTAATAATTACTAACTCCAAATATGATATTTATATTCTGAAACGAAGCTTCCAACGTCAGTCTCTATCGAATAATGGTAACGGAAATGTCGCCCAAAAAAATGTATCCAAATTGCAGGAATTGTTGTATAGGTCCTATGTCGCAACTTACTCGTGTTTTAGGATTGCCTTGGGCGTCAATAACTTGCACTCACAAAAATAATGTTGCAAAAACAAATATGACCGTGTCAAATTATTATTTGTGTACAAGTTTAACATTTATCAGTGTCCTGCTGATATCGATTGTGTATACTGCTATACGCATAAGAAGAGAATTAGATATTCTGGAAGAGGAATTATTTGACATGCTGATATTAATTCCTGGATTTTCCATGTCTATAGCGGCCTTTATGATGCTGATAATTTCTGACTGACAAGTGAAATTGATAATGCTCGTAATTACAAAAACAGAACTACTAGTATACAAATGGAGACAATTCAAAAACGATATTCTACTACCAGTCGAAGGAATACGACGTTTAAGAAGTTGGAACTATTTAATGATAATTTTCATCTACTTTGTCACAGTAGCGTAGGCTATAATAGTATTTTGTTTTGACGAAGATGAAAACTGGGCTATCGCTGAAAAGATGGGGACAGTAGTAACCTTCTATACTACTATTTACTTTTCTAATTGTTTTCCAATATAGTGCTGGTAGACATAAATGAAAAGCCATAAAAAAATTTACCTGAGTATCCTAAATTATAAGCCGATAAGTACACAAAGCTGGTGAAAGTATAAGCAAAGAAACAGAGCCGGACTAAATTTTAAATTATTTATTTATTATTTTTACAGAGCATGAATATTTATGGTACGATTAAATTGAATGAACGAACGAACGAACAAATAAACGAATTCATTATCATTAATAATTAATTAATAATGAATTCGTTTGTTTGTTCGTTCGTTCGCTTGAATTTAAACGTACCATTACAATTTTTTCGTTTTAAATTACGTCTTCGTCACTGTCACTATTGTCACTGTCACTACTGTCTTCGCCCAGGTTAATGGCAACATCGGGATGTAAATTATTCGTGTCTAGGTAACTTTTTTCTATTCCAACAACATGTTCAATACATTTTTGCCAGTTACGAGCTCCAATTTTATTCACTTCTTCCTTGATTATATTAATAACGCGAACATCAAATTTCGGAAACGCATTGTTCCGACGAATCTGCGTTTTCAGTTGACTCCAAATAAGCTCTATCGGATTAAAAACGCAATAATATGGGGGCAGTCGTAATACAGTGCATCCCTTTTGTTGTGCTAAAGTATCCACAGCATATTTTTTTTCGTATTGCTTTGTTTTTAAAACTTCCAATAACTGCTTTTTAGTATAGCCGTCTTCAAAAAATAAATTATTTTCTCGTAAAAAATCTCGTAAAATCTCGTTTTTACGTGAAGATTGATTTGGAATTTTGTGTAGTAGGCGGGAATGGTAACTGGCATTGTCCATAACTATAACACTATTTGGTTCTAATTTGGCTAATAGTTCTGCAAACCATTCCTCAAATATTGTTGCGCACATATTATCGTGGTAGTCTACCTTACAATCTTTTAAATTGGTTGCAGACAACAATAACGCATTTGGTACCCACCCGTCTTCACTTCCACAATGTAAAATAATAATTCTTTTTCCTCTGGACGGAGGAGCATCTAAACGGCAATGTTCAGATCCATCTATCCATCCTTTTTTTATTAAATCATGGGTATCATACCAGGTCTCATCCAAAAAGTATATTTTTCGGCCTTCGCTTCTAAACCGATTGATATTCATTAGATACTCATGGCGCCATCTCCGGATTCGGACACTCTCCATAATCACTTGTCGTTTGTCTAGAATTTTAAACTTAAAGCCGTTTTTTCGTAAAAATTTTTTTAATGTTGAGTCGGAACACAATATACCAGTGTCATCAGCTTTTAATTTATTATTCAAAGCCTGGATTGTTGCTACCAATTTCTTTCCATACATATTTCCATATATTATATTAGCGTCATCATCACTTGAATCACTCACAGACACAGTTTCAGACATAACTAGCGCAGAAGTTTCTTCCCATGGTCGGAACATATTTGAAAATAAGCACGAAAAAATCACAATTATAAACCACAATTCTCGACAATTTACTTCACTACGGACGGTAACAAACGTAATGAAATTTGTTCGAGTACTGAACATTAAACTAAAATGTGAAGATCATTTGCAAATTATAAGTAAAAGTACCTAGACCTGTTCACTGTTTCTGGGAAAAAATCAATTTGGAAAAATTTAAAGATTATTCGAGTACCTACCGAACAGTCCCTTAAAATGTGAAGATAATTAGCAAGCTAAATAAGTAGAAATAGCTAGGCTTATTAAATATTTTTGAGAAAAATCAATTTGTAAGTTCTAATACCTTGTCAGCTTAAAAGGCTGTATAGTCAAACGAGTGTAAAGCTTTCGCTTGCTTTACAAGTATTAATTTAATAATACCTTTTTTTTTAATAAAGGTACATTTACCTATGTAATTGAAATATTAAGAAAAGTTTTTTTTGTTTTCAATTCTGTGCTGCTAAAATAACCTACTATTTTCAGAAACTGTTTAAATACGACCCATCACCAATTGCTAGAGATACCCGCTGTGCTACCTGTGGAGTATTCTAAGGGTGTCAATTACAAGCTTTATGGTACTGCCAGAGGGTTTTCATTTATGTCTACCCGTAGTATACTTATATATATATATATATATATATATATTGTCGTGAACCTTTGATAGTTACACACGAACATAAATACATTTTTTTATAACTCTTCTATCTCAGAGTTAATCTTTCGCAGTGCTTTTAACTTTACCAAAAATCCATAAATAAAAATGCTAGTATCATTGTGATATGGGAGGTGTTTATTTTTACACTTTATTTTTACACAGTATAAATTCAAAATCAAATAAAATAAATACGTTTTCAAAAGTTTTCATACAAGGCCTTTTCCCTTTGTGATTCAAGTCTTAACTTTTTACTACAAATCAATTCAAATTATTTTAAACCGCGACCACTCAAATTGCAAAAAGAGAAATTGCCCTTTCGAAATGTCTTTTTCCTTTATTATCTAGCCTAATTTTGTTTTTTTACTAACCCTGTTATTAATTTTATTGATATCAACGCATGCATGCGTTCGTTCCTTCTTCCTTTGTTCGCTCTTCTTGGTTCAAAATATTTTTCTTCTACCAAATTCTCCAACTGTCCTGAACCGACTTTCACGCTGCGTCCCCAATTGACTTATTCTTTTGGTTATCCAAACAACTACTTGACTTGACCTCGAAGATTTTCCAATTAACTTATTATTTTGGTTATCCAACAACTACTTGACTTGACTTCGAAGATTTTCCAATTAACTTATTTCGATTCTCCAACCGACGAACTGACTGCAACCAGTCTCTAGTTGGAAATTATTTTTGCTCTCCAAAATAATGAACCGACCTCGGCGATTTTATTATTAGAACTTCGTTTTTTCCCGTTGTTTTTTCTTTCATCCCTTAGGAACTACACTTTTTGTTTTTCAGCACTTCTTATATTTTTAAATTAACTTACACTAGTTACAATTTTTATTAAATTCAAATCAAACGCCTAGTTTCCATATCACAACAATATGTATAGCAGTGACGCCCTTACGCCCTACGCCACTGGTCTTGTTAGGAGATAAAAGGTAGTATCAAACCAGGGGTTCTAATTGGTTGAAGAAACGAATATGTATACGGTATGAAGCGAAGACATATTGCTCATATGTTCTGCGCGAGGTTCAACTTTTGTTTCCTTACGGCGGTTAAGCTGTACCTAAAAGTCTCTCCCCCCGCCCTTAGACAAAACTGAAGCGGCCACACTGACAAAACGTATACGACATATTATCGCTTAGCGAGTGAGTGCACTTCTGAGCGATATTTAGCTAATTTTCTGCTGCCACCATGTTAACATTTCCCCTTTTTAAAGAAATTTTGAAATCAGGAGGCAAACGTGCCTACAGGCTTCCTAAGGCACTAGTAAAACCTTACCGCATTTTTCATAATGATGAAATTCTCCATACTCTTTTCATTCATCTGTTGTACTGACGTACATCATTTTGTCTTTGAGAACTGTAACAAAGCAAAAAACGACTGATGTGGCTTTTACGTACGCGTTGAAATTATTAAAAAATATATCATCGTGGATCGTGGTTCTTGAATGGCTGTAGAGCTCTGAAAAACTGAGTCTTCCGTGCCTCCTTTATCGGTTGGATCTGAAAAGATAAAAACATGAGTAATTAAAATTACATGAACTACAAAATGCGACCGAAGTCGCAGACGATGGGCGTCTTACTTGGTTCGCCGAAGGCGAACATTCATTATTGTCGGTTGTGGTGGACGAAAACTAGACTCTGTCGAGGGTCGAGGACGAGCTTGGCTCTCTTACGGAGTCTGGTCTCGTTGACGTTGTAACCCCACTCCAGCGTTGCGTCGTGGAATTTGATGGCTGCTTCTCGGATGAAATCCTGGATGCTGATCATCTGCAGGTCCTCGTGGACGTTCCGATTCCGCACAAACCATGGTACGTCGACTATGGTTCGTAGGATTTTGTTTTGGATTGTCTGTAACTTCTTGATGTGAGTCGGAGCGGCAATTTTGAAAAAATCCGTTTTAAAGGCCTTATATTTTGCTTATTGTTCTTTTAAATTATTGAAGGAAAACTAATGTCAGTCAAGGTGGGGGTCAAGGATTATCGCCGAAACAAATGCTTCATCAACATGTGATTTCCCGTTTCGGCGATGTTCTGTAGCCCCCACGCTCTCCAGACTTCTGCATGTGACTTCTTTTTGTCGGGTTACCTTAAATCTAAAGTGTACACTAACAAACCCCGTACGTTACAAGAACTGAAGATTGCTATTCGTCAAGAAATCGCAAGACTGCCAGAAGAAATGATTTTAAGGTTGATGCATAACTTTCAAGAGCGGTTGGAGATGTGTGACCGGGAAGCAGAGCGACACTTGACTTACAGTATTTTCTTTTATCAATTTAAAAGTGCACTATTGTTAAATAATTGAGCTGTATTTAAAACCAAATTATCTTGAAAATAAAAAATGTTATGCTTACGTGAAAAATCTATCGCCTAGAGTCTTTAATGGTCTATTTTCAACAAAAAGGAGCTCCGTATGACCTTGGTAAGAACTGCCAACACATATTTGTTAAAATGTGTTCTTGGAGCAAATAATGCCGTTCTTATGGGTGTCTTCATACTTTTCTTAGACTATGTAATGACCGTAGGGCAACTCTTGTACTACTCTGAGAATATAGAACGCTGCCCCACTACTACTATCTCCAATCTAGGTCTTGCCTTACAAACTACAAGCGAGTTAATCGATGTTATGACCCTAACCCAGTCTCTTTGAAGAGTCTTCTGGCCGTGTAAGGTAGGTTTATTGACAATGATGTTAAGTGATCTGATAAGGAAGGAATACCGTTAAGCTACTACTGCACTACGAATGTACCTACTACTTGCCTTAAAATACTCTAAAGTCTCAGAAATAACTGACTTTTACTTTTACGCAATACAGTTAGTCCAGTCAAATTAGATCAATTTTCGGCAAATGAAAACATTAACCGGTAAAAAGCTGGATTTTAGTATACAAGCTTATTAGGGCTTCTGGATAAACATACTAAATTGCCCACCCCACATCTGTTGCGCTCGAGCCGCCAAAGGTACACTTTGTTGGTTTTTCGTCTGTATCTCGGGAACAATTAATGATATCGGAGAAATGGTTCAGATACAAAACATAGTTTAATAAATTTACTATAACAAAGCATCCATACATTTTTGTTCTATCTCCAATAGTTCAGTGGTAATTTGCCGTTGAATTCATAGGAATGTCTTTGTACTCGCTAGATCGCCGTGCACGTCTTCGCAAGGACGTAGTCGTCCTTTAACCTCGATCTAGTGTGTTTTTGAATTTTTGGTATCAGAGAAATTTTTTGTTTCGTATATTTAAAAATTGCAGACGCGATTTTAGAAAATTAAACTGTCTCGGGGCTGGAAATAAAACTTTTATCTGAAGTTCCCGAGACCAGACGCCCGAAATCGAATTCAACTTTCTGCACAGTCCTTTAACCTCGTCCTTTATTCTAATGTGATTTTGAATTTTTGGTATCAGAGAAATTTTTTGTTTCGTATATTTAAAAATTGCAGACGCGATTTTAGAAAATTAAACTGTCTCGGGGCTGGAAATAAAACTTTTATCTGAAGTTCCCGAGACCAGACGCCCGAAATCGAATTCAACTTTCTGAACAGTCCTTTAACCTCGTCCTTTAATCTAGTGTGTTTTTGAATTTTTGGTATCAGAGAAATTTTTTGTTTCGTATATTTAAAAATTGCAGACGCGATTTTAGAAAATTAAACTGTCTCGGGGCTGGAAATAAAACTTTTATCTGAAGTTCCCGAGACCAGACGCCCGAAATCGAATTCAACTTTCTGAACAGTCCTTTAACCTCGTCCTTTAATCTAGTGTGTTTTTGAATTTTTGGTATCAGAGAAATTTTTTGTTTCGTATATTTAAAAATTGCAGACGCGATTTTAGAAAATTAAACTGTCTCGGGGCTGGAAATAAAACTTTTATCTGAAGTTCCCGAGACCAGACGCCCGAAATCGAATTCAACTTTCTGGACAGTCCTTTAACCTCGTCCTTTAATCTAGTGTGTTTTTGAATTTTTGGTATCAGAGAAATTTTTTGTTTCGTATATTTAAAAATTGCAGACGCGATTTTAGAAAATTAAACTGTCTCGGGGCTGGAAATAAAACTTTTATCTGAAGTTCCCGAGACCAGACGCCCGAAATCGAATTCAACTTTCTGGACAGTCCTTTAACCTCGTCCTTTAATCTAGTGTGTTTTTGAATTTTTGGTATCAGAGAAATTTTTTGTTTCGTATATTTAAAAATTGCAGACGCGATTTTAGAAAATTAAACTGTCTCGGGGCTGGAAATAAAACTTTTATCTGAAGTTCCCGAGACCAGACGCCCGAAATCGAATTCAACTTTCTGGACAGTCCTTTAACCTCGTCACTTAATCTAGTGTGTTTTTGAATTTTTGATATCAGAGAAATTTTTTGTTTCGTATATTTAAAAATTGCAGACGCGATTTTAGAAAATTAAACTGTCTCGGGGCTGGAAATAAAACTTTTATCTGAAGTTCCCGAGACCAGACGCCCGAAATCGAATTCAACTTTCTGGACAGTCCTTTAACCTCGTCACTTAATCTAGTGTGTTTTTGAATTTTTGATATCAGAGAAATTTTTTGTTTCGTATATTTAAAAATTGCAGACGCGATTTTAGAAAATTAAACTGTCTCGGGGCTGGAAATAAAACTTTTATCTGAAGTTCCCGAGACCAGACGCCCGAAATCGAATTCAACTTTCTGGACAGTCCTTTAACCTCGTCCTTTAATCTAGTGTGTTTTTGAATTTTTGGTATCAGAGAAATTTTTTGTTTCGTATATTTAAAAATTGCAGACGCGATTTTAGAAAATTAAACTGTCTCGGGGCTGGAAATAAAACTTTTATCTGAAGTTCCCGAGACCAGACGCCCGAAATCGAATTCAACTTTCTGGACAGTCCTTTAACCTCGATCTAGTGTGTTTTTGAATTTTTGGTATCAGAGAAATTTTTTGTTTCGTATATTTAAAAATTGCAGACGCGATTTTAGAAAATTAAACTGTCTCGGGGCTGAAAATAAAACTTTTATCTGGAGTTCCCGAGACCAGACGCCCGAAATCGAATTCAACTTTCTGGACAGTTCTTTAACCTCGTCCTTTAATCTAGTGTGTTTTTGAATTTTTGGTATCAGAGAAATTTTTTGTTTCGTATATTTAAAAATTGCAGACGCGATTTTAGAAAATTAAACTGTCTCGGGGCTGGAAATAAAACTTTTATCTGAAGTTCCCGAGACCAGACGCCCGAAATCGAATTCAACTTTCTGGACAGTCCTTTAACCTCGTCACTTAATCTAGTGTGTTTTTGAATTTTTGATATCAGAGAAATTTTTTGTTTCGTATATTTAAAAATTGCAGACGCGATTTTAGAAAATTAAACTGTCTCGGGGCTGGAAATAAAACTTTTATCTGAAGTTCCCGAGACCAGACGCCCGAAATCGAATTCAACTTTCTGGACAGTCCTTTAACCTCGTCACTTAATCTAGTGTGTTTTTGAATTTTTGATATCAGAGAAATTTTTTGTTTCGTATATTTAAAAATTGCAGACGCGATTTTAGAAAATTAAACTGTCTCGGGGCTGGAAATAAAACTTTTATCTGAAGTTCCCGAGACCAGACGCCCGAAATCGAATTCAACTTTCTGGACAGTCCTTTAACCTCGTCCTTTAATCTAGTGTGTTTTTGAATTTTTGGTATCAGAGAAATTTTTTGTTTCGTATATTTAAAAATTGCAGACGCGATTTTAGAAAATTAAACTGTCTCGGGGCTGGAAATAAAACTTTTATCTGAAGTTCCCGAGACCAGACGCCCGAAATCGAATTCAACTTTCTGGACAGTTCTTTAACCTCGTCCTTTAATCTAGTGTGTTTTTGAATTTTTGGTATCAGAGAAATTTTTTGTTTCGTATATTTAAAAATTGCAGACGCGATTTTAGAAAATTAAACTGTCTCGGGGCTGGAAATAAAACTTTTATCTGAAGTTCCCGAGACCAGACGCCCGAAATCGAATTCAACTTTCTGGACAGTTCTTTAACCTCGTCCTTTAATCTAGTGTGTTTTTGAATTTTTGGTATCAGAGAAATTTTTTGTTTCGTATATTTAAAAATTGCAGACGCGATTTTAGAAAATTAAACTGTCTCGGGGCTGGAAATAAAACTTTTATCTGAAGTTCCCGAGACCAGACGCCCGAAATCGAATTCAACTTTCTGGACAGTCCTTTAACCTCGTCACTTAATCTAGTGTGTTTTTGAATTTTTGATATCAGAGAAATTTTTTGTTTCGTATATTTAAAAATTGCAGACGCGATTTTAGAAAATTAAACTGTCTCGGGGCTGGAAATAAAACTTTTATCTGAAGTTCCCGAGACCAGACGCCCGAAATCGAATTCAACTTTCTGGACAGTCCTTTAACCTCGTCACTTAATCTAGTGTGTTTTTGAATTTTTGATATCAGAGAAATTTTTTGTTTCGTATATTTAAAAATTGCAGACGCGATTTTAGAAAATTAAACTGTCTCGGGGCTGGAAATAAAACTTTTATCTGAAGTTCCCGAGACCAGACGCCCGAAATCGAATTCAACTTTCTGGACAGTCCTTTAACCTCGTCACTTAATCTAGTGTGTTTTTGAATTTTTGATATCAGAGAAATTTTTTGTTTCGTATATTTAAAAATTGCAGACGCGATTTTAGAAAATTAAACTGTCTCGGGGCTGGAAATAAAACTTTTATCTGAAGTTCCCGAGACCAGACGCCCGAAATCGAATTCAACTTTCTGGACAGTCCTTTAACCTCGTCACTTAATCTAGTGTGTTTTTGAATTTTTGATATCAGAGAAATTTTTTGTTTCGTATATTTAAAAATTGCAGACGCGATTTTAGAAAATTAAACTGTCTCGGGGCTGGAAATAAAACTTTTATCTGAAGTTCCCGAGACCAGACGCCCGAAATCGAATTCAACTTTCTGGACAGTCCTTTAACCTCGTCACTTAATCTAGTGTGTTTTTGAATTTTTGATATCAGAGAAATTTTTTGTTTCGTATATTTAAAAATTGCAGACGCGATTTTAGAAAATTAAACTGTCTCGGGGCTGGAAATAAAACTTTTATCTGAAGTTCCCGAGACCAGACGCCCGAAATCGAATTCAACTTTCTGGACAGTCCTTTAACCTCGTCACTTAATCTAGTGTGTTTTTGAATTTTTGATATCAGAGAAATTTTTTGTTTCGTATATTTAAAAATTGCAGACGCGATTTTAGAAAATTAAACTGTCTCGGGGCTGGAAAATAAACTTTTTATCTGAAGTTCCCGAGACCAGACGCCCGAAATCGAATTCAACTTTCTGGACAGTCCTTTAACCTCGTCCTTTAATCTAGTGTGTTTTTGAATTTTTGGTATCAGAGAAATTTTTTGTTTCGTATATTTAAAAATTGCAGACGCGATTTTAGAAAATTAAACTGTCTCGGGGCTGGAAATAAAACTTTTATCTGAAGTTCCCGAGACCAGACGCCCGAAATCGAATTCAACTTTCTGAACAGTCCTTTAACCTCGTCCTTTAATCTAGTGTGTTTTTGAATTTTTGGTATCAGAGAAATTTTTTGTTTCGTATATTTAAAAATTGCAGACGCGATTTTAGAAAATTAAACTGTCTCGGGGCTGGAAATAAAACTTTTATCTGAAGTTCCCGAGACCAGACGCCCGAAATCGAATTCAACTTTCTGGACAGTCCTTTAACCTCGTCCTTTAATCTAGTGTGTTTTTGAATTTTTGGTATCAGAGAAATTTTTTGTTTCGTATATTTAAAAATTGCAGACGCGATTTTAGAAAATTAAACTGTCTCGGGGCTGGAAATAAAACTTTTATCTGAAGTTCCCGAGACCAGACGCCCGAAATCGAATTCAACTTTCTGGACAGTCCTTTAACCTCGTCCTTTAATCTAGTGTGTTTTTGAATTTTTGGTATCAGAGAAATTTTTTGTTTCGTATATTTAAAAATTGCAGACGCGATTTTAGAAAATTAAACTGTCTCGGGGCTGGAAATAAAACTTTTATCTGAAGTTCCCGAGACCAGACGCCCGAAATCGAATTCAACTTTCTGGACAGTCCTTTAACCTCGTCACTTAATCTAGTGTGTTTTTGAATTTTTGATATCAGAGAAATTTTTTGTTTCGTATATTTAAAAATTGCAGACGCGATTTTAGAAAATTAAACTGTCTCGGGGCTGGAAATAAAACTTTTATCTGAAGTTCCCGAGACCAGACGCCCGAAATCGAATTCAACTTTCTGGACAGTCCTTTAACCTCGTCCTTTAATCTAGTGTGTTTTTGAATTTTTGGTATCAGAGAAATTTTTTGTTTCGTATATTTAAAAATTGCAGACGCGATTTTAGAAAATTAAACTGTCTCGGGGCTGGAAATAAAACTTTTATCTGAAGTTCCCGAGACCAGACGCCCGAAATCGAATTCAACTTTCTGGACAGTCCTTTAACCTCGTCCTTTAATCTAGTGTGTTTTTGAATTTTTGGTATCAGAGAAATTTTTTGTTTCGTATATTTAAAAATTGCAGACGCGATTTTAGAAAATTAAACTGTCTCGGGGCTGGAAATAAAACTTTTATCTGAAGTTCCCGAGACCAGACGCCCGAAATCGAATTCAACTTTCTGGACAGTCCTTTAACCTCGTCACTTAATCTAGTGTGTTTTTGAAATTTTGATATCAGAGAAATTTTTTGTTTCGTATATTTAAAAATTGCAGACGCGATTTTAGAAAATTAAACTGTCTCGGGGCTGGAAATAAAACTTTTATCTGAAGTTCCCGAGACCAGACGCCCGAAATCGAATTCAACTTTCTGGACAGTCCTTTAACCTCGTCACTTAATCTAGTGTGTTTTTGAATTTTTGATATCAGAGAAATTTTTTGTTTCGTATATTTAAAAATTGCAGACGCGATTTTAGAAAATTAAACTGTCTCGGGGCTGGAAATAAAACTTTTATCTGAAGTTCCCGAGACCAGACGCCCGAAATCGAATTCAACTTTCTGGACAGTCCTTTAACCTCGTCACTTAATCTAGTGTGTTTTTGAATTTTTGATATCAGAGAAATTTTTTGTTTCGTATATTTAAAAATTGCAGACGCGATTTTAGAAAATTAAACTGTCTCGGGGCTGGAAATAAAACTTTTATCTGAAGTTCCCGAGACCAGACGCCCGAAATCGAATTCAACTTTCTGGACAGTCCTTTAACCTCGTCACTTAATCTAGTGTGTTTTTGAATTTTTGATATCAGAGAAATTTTTTGTTTCGTATATTTAAAAATTGCAGACGCGATTTTAGAAAATTAAACTGTCTCGGGGCTGGAAATAAAACTTTTATCTGAAGTTCCCGAGACCAGACGCCCGAAATCGAATTCAACTTTCTGGACAGTCCTTTAACCTCGTCCTTTAATCTAGTGTGTTTTTGAATTTTTGGTATCAGAGAAATTTTTTGTTTCGTATATTTAAAAATTGCAGACGCGATTTTAGAAAATTAAACTGTCTCGGGGCTGAAAATAAAACTTTTATCTGGAGTTCCCGAGACCAGACGCCCGAAATCGAATTCAACTTTCTGGACAGTTCTTTAACCTCGTCCTTTAATCTAGTGTGTTTTTGAATTTTTGGTATCAGAGAAATTTTTTGTTTCGTATATTTAAAAATTGCAGACGCGATTTTAGAAAATTAAACTGTCTCGGGGCTGGAAATAAAACTTTTATCTGAAGTTCCCGAGACCAGACGCCCGAAATCGAATTCAACTTTCTGGACAGTCCTTTAACCTCGTCACTTAATCTAGTGTGTTTTTGAATTTTTGATATCAGAGAAATTTTTTGTTTCGTATATTTAAAAATTGCAGACGCGATTTTAGAAAATTAAACTGTCTCGGGGCTGGAAATAAAACTTTTATCTGAAGTTCCCGAGACCAGACGCCCGAAATCGAATTCAACTTTCTGGACAGTCCTTTAACCTCGTCACTTAATCTAGTGTGTTTTTGAATTTTTGATATCAGAGAAATTTTTTGTTTCGTATATTTAAAAATTGCAGACGCGATTTTAGAAAATTAAACTGTCTCGGGGCTGGAAATAAAACTTTTATCTGAAGTTCCCGAGACCAGACGCCCGAAATCGAATTCAACTTTCTGGACAGTCCTTTAACCTCGTCACTTAATCTAGTGTGTTTTTGAATTTTTAATATCAGAGAAATTTTTTGTTTCGTATATTTAAAAATTGCAGACGCGATTTTAGAAAATTAAACTGTCTCGGGGCTGGAAAATAAACTTCTTATCTGAAGTTCCCGAGACCAGACGCCCGAAATCGAATTCAACTTTCTGGACAGTCCTTTAACCTCGTCCTTTAATCTAGTGTGTTTTTGAATTTTTGGTATCAGAGAAATTTCTTGTTTCGTATATTTAAAAATTGCAGACGCGATTTTAGAAAATTAAACTGTCTCGGGGCTGGAAATAAAACTTTTATCTGAAGTTCCCGAGACCAGACGCCCGAAATCGAATTCAACTTTCTGGACAGTCCTTTAACCTCGTCCTTTAATCTAGTGTGTTTTTGAATTTTTGGTATCAGAGAAATTTCTTGTTTCGTATATTTAAAAATTGCAGACGCGATTTTAGAAAATTAAACTGTCTCGGGGCTGGAAATAAAACTTTTATCTGAAGTTCCCGAGACCAGACGCCCGAAATCGAATTCAACTTTCTGGACAGTCCTTTAACCTCGTCCTTTAATCTAGTGTGTTTTTGAATTTTTGGTATCAGAGAAATTTTTTGTTTCGTATATTTAAAAATTGCAGACGCGATTTTAGAAAATTAAACTGTCTCGGGGCTGGAAATAAAACTTTTATCTGAAGTTCCCGAGACCAGACGCCCGAAATCGAATTCAACTTTCTGGACAGTCCTTTAACCTCGTCACTTAATCTAGTGTGTTTTTGAATTTTTGATATCAGAGAAATTTTTTGTTTCGTATATTTAAAAATTGCAGACGCGATTTTAGAAAATTAAACTGTCTCGGGGCTGGAAAATAAACTTTTTATCTGAAGTTCCCGAGACCAGACGCCCGAAATCGAATTCAACTTTCTGGACAGTCCTTTAACCTCGTCCTTTAATCTAGTGTGTTTTTGAATTTTTGGTATCAGAGAAATTTCTTGTTTCGTATATTTAAAAATTGCAGACGCGATTTTAGAAAATTAAACTGTCTCGGGGCTGGAAATAAAACTTTTATCTGAAGTTCCCGAGACCAGACGCCCGAAATCGAATTCAACTTTCTGGACAGTCCTTTAACCTCGTCACTTAATCTAGTGTGTTTTTGAATTTTTGATATCAGAGAAATTTTTTGTTTCGTATATTTAAAAATTGCAGACGCGATTTTAGAAAATTAAACTGTCTCGGGGCTGGAAAATAAACTTTTTATCTGAAGTTCCCGAGACCAGACGCCCGAAATCGAATTCAACTTTCTGGACAGTCCTTTAACCTCGTCCTTTAATCTAGTGTGTTTTTGAATTTTTGGTATCAGAGAAATTTCTTGTTTCGTATATTTAAAAATTGCAGACGCGATTTTAGAAAATTAAACTGTCTCGGGGCTGGAAATAAAACTTTTATCTGAAGTTCCCGAGACCAGACGCCCGAAATCGAATTCAACTTTCTGGACAGTCCTTTAACCTCGTCCTTTAATCTAGTGTGTTTTTGAATTTTTGGTATCAGAGAAATTTCTTGTTTCGTATATTTAAAAATTGCAGACGCGATTTTAGAAAATTAAACTGTCTCGGGGCTGGAAATAAAACTTTTATCTGAAGTTCCCGAGACCAGACGCCCGAAATCGAATTCAACTTTCTGGACAGTCCTTTAACCTCGTCACTTAATCTAGTGTGTTTTTGAATTTTTAATATCAGAGAAATTTTTTGTTTCGTATATTTAAAAATTGCAGACGCGATTTTAGAAAATTAAACTGTCTCGGGGCTGGAAAATAAACTTCTTATCTGAAGTTCCCGAGACCAGACGCCCGAAATCGAATTCAACTTTCTGGACAGTCCTTTAACCTCGTCCTTTAATCTAGTGTGTTTTTGAATTTTTGGTATCAGAGAAATTTCTTGTTTCGTATATTTAAAAATTGCAGACGCGATTTTAGAAAATTAAACTGTCTCGGGGCTGGAAATAAAACTTTTATCTGAAGTTCCCGAGACCAGACGCCCGAAATCGAATTCAACTTTCTGGACAGTCCTTTAACCTCGTCCTTTAATCTAGTGTGTTTTTGAATTTTTGGTATCAGAGAAATTTTTTGTTTCGTATATTTAAAAATTGCAGACGCGATTTTAGAAAATTAAACTGTCTCGGGGCTGGAAATAAAACTTTTATCTGAAGTTCCCGAGACCAGACGCCCGAAATCGAATTCAACTTTCTGGGCAGTCCTTTAACCTCGTCCTTTAATCTAGTGTGTTTTTGAATTTTTGGTATCAGAGAAATTTCTTGTTTCGTATATTTAAAAATTGCAGACGCGATTTTAGAAAATTAAACTGTCTCGGGGCTGGAAATAAAACTTTTATCTGAAGTTCCCGAGACCAGACGCCCGAAATCGAATTCAACTTTCTGGACAGTCCTTTAACCTCGTCCTTTAATCTAGTGTGTTTTTGAATTTTTGGTATCAGAGAAATTTCTTGTTTCGTATATTTAAAAATTGCAGACGCGATTTTAGAAAATTAAACTGTCTCGGGGCTGGAAATAAAACTTTTATCTGAAGTTCCCGAGACCAGACGCCCGAAATCGAATTCAACTTTCTGGACAGTCCTTTAACCTCGTCCTTTAATCTAGTGTGTTTTTGAATTTTTGGTATCAGAGAAATTTTTTGTTTCGTATATTTAAAAATTGCAGACGCGATTTTAGAAAATTAAACTGTCTCGGGGCTGGAAATAAAACTTTTATCTGAAGTTCCCGAGACCAGACGCCCGAAATCGAATTCAACTTTCTGGACAGTCCTTTAACCTCGTCCTTTAATCTAGTGTGTTTTTGAATTTTTGGTATCAGAGAAATTTCTTGTTTCGTATATTTAAAAATTGCAGACGCGATTTTAGAAAATTAAACTGTCTCGGGGCTGGAAATAAAACTTTTATCTGAAGTTCCCGAGACCAGACGCCCGAAATCGAATTCAACTTTCTGGACAGTCCTTTAACCTCGTCACTTAATCTAGTGTGTTTTTGAATTTTTGATATCAGAGAAATTTTTTGTTTCGTATATTTAAAAATTGCAGACGCGATTTTAGAAAATTAAACTGTCTCGGGGCTGGAAATAAAACTTTTATCTGAAGTTCCCGAGACCAGACGCCCGAAATCGAATTCAACTTTATGGACAGTCCTTTAACCTCGTCCTTTAATCTAGTGTGTTTTTGAATTTTTGGTATTAGAGAAATTTTTTGTTTCGTATATTTAAAAATTGCAGACGCGATTTTAGAAAATTAAACTGTCTCGGGGCTGGAAATAAAACTTTTATCTGAAGTTCCCGAGACCAGACGCCCGAAATCGAATTCAACTTTATGGACAGTCCTTTAACCTCGTCCTTTAATCTAGTGTGTTTTTGAATTTTTGGTATCAGAGAAATTTTTTGTTTCGTATATTTAAAAATTGCAGACGCGATTTTAGAAAATTAAACTGTCTCGGGGCTGGAAATAAAACTTTTATCTGAAGTTCCCGAGACCAGACGCCCGAAATCGAATTCAACTTTCTGGACAGTCCTTTAACCTCGTCCTTTAATCTAGTGTGTTTTTGAATTTTTGGTATCAGAGAAATTTTTTGTTTCGTATATTTAAAAATTGCAGACGCGATTTTAGAAAATTAAACTGTCTCGGGGCTGGAAATAAAACTTTTATCTGAAGTTCCCGAGACCAGACGCCCGAAATCGAATTCAACTTTCTGGACAGTCCTTTAACCTCGATCTAGTGTGTTTTTGAATTTTTGGTATCAGAGAAATTTTTTGTTTCGTATATTTAAAAATTGCAGACGCGATTTTAGAAAATTAAACTGTCTCGGGGCTGGAAATAAAACTTTTATCTGAAGTTCCCGAGACCAGACGCCCGAAATCGAATTCAACTTTCTGGACAGTCCTTTAACCTCGTCCTTTAATCTAGTGTGTTTTTGAATTTTTGGTATCAGAGAAATTTTTTGTTTCGTATATTTAAAAATTGCAGACGCGATTTTAGAAAATTAAACTGTCTCGGGGCTGGAAATAAAACTTTTATCTGAAGTTCCCGAGACCAGACGCCCGAAATCGAATTCAACTTTCTGGACAGTCCTTTAACCTCGTCCTTTAATCTAGTGTGTTTTTGAATTTTTGGTATCAGAGAAATTTTTTGTTTCGTATATTTAAAAATTGCAGACGCGATTTTAGAAAATTAAACTGTCTCGGGGCTGGAAATAAAACTTTTATCTGAAGTTCCCGAGACCAGACGCCCGAAATCGAATTCAACTTTCTGGACAGTCCTTTAACCTCGATCTAGTGTGTTTTTGAATTTTTGGTATCAGAGAAATTTTTTGTTTCGTATATTTAAAAATTGCAGACGCGATTTTAGAAAATTAAACTGTCTCGGGGCTGGAAATAAAACTTTTATCTGAAGTTCCCGAGACCAGACGCCCGAAATCGAATTCAACTTTCTGGACAGTCCTTTAACCTCGTCCTTTAATCTAGTGTGTTTTTGAATTTTTGGTATCAGAGAAATTTTTTGTTTCGTATATTTAAAAATTGCAGAGGCGATTTTAGAAAATTAAACTGTCTCGGGGCTGGAAATAAAACTTTTATCTGCAGTTCCCGAGACCAGACGCCCGAAATCGAATTCAACTTTCTGGACAGTCCTTTAACCTCGATCTAGTGTGTTCTTGAATTTTTGGTATCAGAGAAATTTTTTGTTTCGTATATTTAAAAATTGCAGACGCGATTTTAGAAAATTAAACTGTCTCGGGGCTGGAAATAAAACTTTTATCTGCAGTTCCCGAGACCAGACGCCCGAAATCGAATTCAAGTTTCTGGACAGTCCTTTAACCTCGTCCTTTAATCTAGTGTGTTTTTGAATTTTTGGTATCAGAGAAATTTTTTGTTTCGTATATTTAAAAATTGCAGAGGCGATTTTAGAAAATTAAACTGTCTCGGGGCTGGAAATAAAACTTTTATCTGAAGTTCCCGAGACCAGACGCCCGAAATCGAATTCAACTTTCTGGACAGTCCTTTAACCTCGTCCTTTAATCTAGTGTGTTTTTGAATTTTTGGTATCAGAGAAATTTTTTGTTTCGTATATTTAAAAATTGCAGAGGCGATTTTAGAAAATTAAACTGTCTCGGGGCTGGAAATAAAACTTTTATCTGAAGTTCCCGAGACCAGACGCCCGAAATCGAATTCAACTTTCTGGACAGTCCTTTAACCTCGATCTAGTGTGTTTTTGAATTTTTGGTATCAGAGAAATTTTTTGTTTCGTATATTTAAAAATTGCAGACGCGATTTTAGAAAATTAAACTGTCTCGGGGCTGGAAATAAAACTTTTATCTGAAGTTCCCGAGACCAGACGCCCGAAATCGAATTCAACTTTCTGGACAGTCCTTTAA
Source organism: Malthinus flaveolus (assembly GCA_950108345.1). Classification (NCBI taxonomy): domain Eukaryota; kingdom Metazoa; phylum Arthropoda; class Insecta; order Coleoptera; family Cantharidae; genus Malthinus; species Malthinus flaveolus. The sequence goes on along the minus strand of OX467289.1, from coordinate 3,764,456 downwards.
CCTCGATCTAGTGTGTTTTTGAATTTTTGGTATCAGAGAAATTTTTTGTTTCGTATATTTAAAAATTGCAGACGCGATTTTAGAAAATTAAACTGTCTCGGGGCTGGAAATAAAACTTTTATCTGAAGTTCCCGAGACCAGACGCCCGAAATCGAATTCAACTTTCTGGACAGTCCTTTAACCTCGATCTAGTGTGTTTTTGAATTTTTGGTATCAGAGAAATTTTTTGTTTCGTATATTTAAAAATTGCAGACGCGATTTTAGAAAATTAAACTGTCTCGGGGCTGGAAATAAAACTTTTATCTGAAGTTCCCGAGACCAGACGCCCGAAATCGAATTCAACTTTCTGGACAGTCCTTTAACCTCGTCCTTTAATCTAGTGTGTTTTTGAATTTTTGGTATCAGAGAAATTTTTTGTTTCGTATATTTAAAAATTGCAGAGGCGATTTTAGAAAATTAAACTGTCTCGGGGCTGGAAATAAAACTTTTATCTGCAGTTCCCGAGACCAGACGCCCGAAATCGAATTCAACTTTCTGGACAGTCCTTTAACCTCGATCTAGTGTGTTCTTGAATTTTTGGTATCAGAGAAATTTTTTGTTTCGTATATTTAAAAATTGCAGACGCGATTTTAGAAAATTAAACTGTCTCGGGGCTGGAAATAAAACTTTTATCTGCAGTTCCCGAGACCAGACGCCCGAAATCGAATTCAACTTTCTGGACAGTCCTTTAACCTCGTCCTTTAATCTAGTGTGTTTTTGAATTTTTGGTATCAGAGAAATTTTTTGTTTCGTGTATTTAAAAATTGCAGAGGCGATTTTAGAAAATTAAACTGTCTCGGGGCTGGAAATAAAACTTTTATCTGAAGTTCCCGAGACCAGACGCCCGAAATCGAATTCAACTTTCTGGACAGTCCTTTAACCTCGTCCTTTAATCTAGTGTGTTTTTGAATTTTTGGTATCAGAGAAATTTTTTGTTTCGTATATTTAAAAATTGCAGACGCGATTTTAGAAAATTAAACTGCCTCGGGGCTGGAAATAAAACTTTTATCTGAAGTTCCCGAGACCAGACGCCCGAAATCGAATTCAACTTTCTGGACAGTCCTTTAACCTCGTCCTTTAATCTAGTGTGTTTTTGAATTTTTGGTATCAGAGAAATTTTTTGTTTCGTATATTTAAAAATTGCAGAGGCGATTTTAGAAAATTAAACTGTCTCGGGGCTGGAAATAAAACTTTTATCTGAAGTTCCCGAGACCAGACGCCCGAAATCGAATTCAACTTTCTGGACAGTCCTTTAACCTCGTCCTTTAATCTAGTGTGTTTTTGAATTTTTGGTATCAGAGAAATTTTTTGTTTCGTATATTTAAAAATTGCAGACGCGATTTTAGAAAATTAAACTGTCTCGGGGCTGGAAATAAAACTTTTATCTGGAGTTCCCGAGACCAGACGCCCGAAATCGAATTCAACTTTCTGGACAGTCCTTTAACCTCGTCCTTTAATCTAGTGTGTTTTTGAATTTTTGGTATCAGAGAAATTTTTTGTTTCGTATATTTAAAAATTGCAGACGCGATTTTAGAAAATTAAACTGTCTCGGGGCTGAAAATAAAACTTTTATCTGGAGTTCCCGAGACCAGACGCCCGAAATCGAATTCAACTTTCTGGACAGTCCTTTAACCTCGTCCTTTAATCTAGTGTGTTTTTGAATTTTTGGTATCAGAGAAATTTTTTGTTTCGTATATTTAAAAATTGCAGACGCGATTTTAGAAAATTAAACTGTCTCGGGGCTGAAAATAAAACTTTTATCTGGAGTTCCCGAGACCAGACGCCCGAAATCGAATTCAACTTTCTGGACAGTCCTTTAACCTCGATCTAGTGTGTTTTTGAATTTTTGGTATCAGAGAAATTTTTTGTTTCGTATATTTAAAAATTGCAGACGCGATTTTAGAAAATTAAACTGTCTCGGGGCTGAAAATAAAACTTTTATCTGGAGTTCCCGAGACCAGACGCCCGAAATCGAATTCAACTTTCTGGGCAGTCCTTTAACCTCGTCCTTTAATCTAGTGTGTTTTTGAATTTTTGGTATCAGAGAAATTTTTTGTTTCGTATATTTAAAAATTGCAGACGCGATTTTAGAAAATTAAACTGTCTCGGGGCTGAAAATAAAACTTTTATCTGGAGTTCCCGAGACCAGACGCCCGAAATCGAATTCAACTTTCTGGACAGTCCTTTAACCTCGATCTAGTGTGTTTTTGAATTTTTGGTATCAGAGAAATTTTTTGTTTCGTATATTTAAAAATTGCAGACGCGATTTTAGAAAATTAAACTGTCTCGGGGCTGAAAATAAAACTTTTATCTGGAGTTCCCGAGACCAGACGCCCGAAATCGAATTCAACTTTCTGGACAGTCCTTTAACCTCGTCCTTTAATCTAGTGTGTTTTTGAATTTTTGGTATCAGAGAAATTTTTTGTTTCGTATATTTAAAAATTGCAGACGCGATTTTAGAAAATTAAACTGTCTCGGGGCTGGAAATAAAACTTTTATCTGGAGTTCCCGAGACCAGACGCCCGAAATCGAATTCAACTTTCTGGGCAGTCCTTTAACCTTGTCCTTTAATCTAGTGTGTTTTTGAATTTTTGGTATCAGAGAAATTTTTTGTTTCGTATATTTAAAAATTGCAGACGCGATTTTAGAAAATTAAACTGTCTCGGGGCTGGAAATAAAACTTTTATCTGAAGTTCCCGAGACCAGACGCCCGAAATCGAATTCAACTTTCTGGACAGTCCTTTAACCTCGATCTAGTGTGTTTTTGAATTTTTGGTATCAGAGAAATTTTTTGTTTCATATATTTAAAAATTGCAGACGCGATTTTAGAAAATTAAACTGTCTCGGGGCTGGAAATAAAACTTTTATCTGAAGTTCCCGAGACCAGACGCCCGAAATCGAATTCAACTTTCTGGACAGTCCTTTAACCTCGATCTAGTGTGTTTTTGAATTTTTGGTATCAGAGAAATTTTTTGTTTCGTATATTTAAAAATTGCAGACGCGATTTTAGAAAATTAAACTGTCTCGGGGCTGAAAATAAAACTTTTATCTGGAGTTCCCGAGACCAGACGCCCGAAATCGAATTCAACTTTCTGGACAGTCCTTTAACCTCGATCTAGTGTGTTTTTGAATTTTTGGTATCAGATTAATTTTTTTGTTTCGTATATTTAAAAATTGCAGACGCGATTTTAGAAAATTAAACTGTCTCGGGGCTGGAAATAAAACTTTTATCTGAAGTTCCCGAGACCAGACGCCCGAAATCGAATTCAACTTTCTGGACAGTCCTTTAACCTCGATCTAGTGTGTTTTTGAATTTTTGGTATCAGAGAAATTTTTTGTTTCGTATATTTAAAAATTGCAGACGCGATTTTAGAAAATTAAACTGTCTCGGGGCTGGAAATAAAACTTTTATCTGAAGTTCCCGAGACCAGACGCCCGAAATCGAATTCAACTTTCTGGACAGTCCTTTAACCTCGATCTAGTGTGTTTTTGAATTTTTGGTATCAGAGAAATTTTTTGTTTCGTATATTTAAAAATTGCAGACGCGATTTTAGAAAATTAAACTGTCTCGGGGCTGGAAATAAAACTTTTATCTGAAGTTCCCGAGACCAGACGCCCGAAATCGAATTCAACTTTCTGGACAGTCCTTTAACCTCGATCTAGTGTGTTTTTGAATTTTTGGTATCAGAGAAATTTTTTGTTTCGTATATTTAAAAATTGCAGACGCGATTTTAGAAAATTAAACTGTCTCGGGGCTGGAAATAAAACTTTTATCTGAAGTTCCCGAGACCAGACGCCCGAAATCGAATTCAACTTTCTGGACAGTCCTTTAACCTCGATCTAGTGTGTTTTTGAATTTTTGGTATCAGAGAAATTTTTTGTTTCGTATATTTAAAAATTGCAGACGCGATTTTAGAAAATTAAACTGTCTCGGGGCTGGAAATAAAACTTTTATCTGAAGTTCCCGAGACCAGACGCCCGAAATCGAATTCAACTTTCTGGACAGTCCTTTAACCTCGTCCTTTAATCTAGTGTGTTTTTGAATTTTTGGTATCAGAGAAATTTTTTGTTTCGTATATTTAAAAATTGCAGACGCGATTTTAGAAAATTAAACTGTCTCGGGGCTGGAAATAAAACTTTTATCTGAAGATCCCGAGACCAGACGCCCGAAATCGAATTCAACTTTCTGGACAGTCCTTTAACCTCGATCTAGTGTGTTTTTGAATTTTTGGTATCAGAGAAATTTTTTGTTTCGTATATTTAAAAATTGCAGACGCGATTTTAGAAAATTAAACTGTCTCGGGGCTGAAAATAAAACTTTTATCTGGAGTTCCCGAGACCAGACGCCCGAAATCGAATTCAACTTTCTGGACAGTCCTTTAACCTCGTCCTTTAATCTAGTGTGTTTTTGAATTTTGGGTATCAGAGAAATTTTTTGTTTCGTATATTTAAAAATTGCAGACGCGATTTTAGAAAATTAAACTGTCTCGGGGCTGAAAATAAAACTTTTATCTGGAGTTCCCGAGACCAGACGCCCGAAATCGAATTCAACTTTCTGGACAGTCCTTTAACCTCGTCCTTTAATCTAGTGTGTTTTTGAATTTTGGGTATCAGAGAAATTTTTTGTTTCGTATATTTAAAAATTGCAGACGCGATTTTAGAAAATTAAACTGTCTCGGGGCTGGAAATAAAACTTTTATCTGAAGATCCCGAGACCAGACGCCCGAAATCGAATTCAACTTTCTGGACAGTCCTTTAACCTCGATCTAGTGTGTTTTTGAATTTTTGGTATCAGAGAAATTTTTTGTTTCGTATATTTAAAAATTGCAGACGCGATTTTAGAAAATTAAACTGTCTCGGGGCTGAAAATAAAACTTTTATCTGGAGTTCCCGAGACCAGACGCCCGAAATCGAATTCAACTTTCTGGACAGTCCTTTAACCTCGTCCTTTAATCTAGTGTGTTTTTGAATTTTTGGTATCAGAGAAATTTTTTGTTTCGTATATTTAAAAATTGCAGACGCGATTTTAGAAAATTAAACTGTCTCGGGGCTGAAAATAAAACTTTTATCTGGAGTTCCCGAGACCAGACGCCCGAAATCGAATTCAACTTTCTGGACAGTCCTTTAACCTCGTCCTTTAATCTAGTGTGTTTTTGAATTTTTGGTATCAGAGAAATTTTTTGTTTCGTATATTTAAAAATTGCAGACGCGATTTTAGAAAATTAAACTGTCTCGGGGCTGGAAATAAAACTTTTATCTGGAGTTCCCGAGACCAGACGCCCGAAATCGAATTCAACTTTCTGGACAGTCCTTTAACCTCGTCCTTTAATCTAGTGTGTTTTTGAATTTTTGGTATCAGAGAAATTTTTTGTTTCGTATATTTAAAAATTGCAGACGCGATTTTAGAAAATTAAACTGTCTCGGGGCTGGAAATAAAACTTTTATCTGAAGTTCCCGAGACCAGACGCCCGAAATCGAATTCAACTTTCTGGACAGTCCTTTAACCTCGTCCTTTAATCTAGTGTGTTTTTGAATTTTTGGTATCAGAGAAATTTTTTGTTTCGTATATTTAAAAATTGCAGACGCGATTTTAGAAAATTAAACTGTCTCGGGGCTGGAAATAAAACTTTTATCTGGAGTTCCCGAGACCAGACGCCCGAAATCGAATTCAACTTTCTGGACAGTCCTTTAACCTCGTCCTTTAATCTAGTGTGTTTTTGAATTTTTGGTATCAGAGAAATTTTTTGTTTCGTATATTTAAAAATTGCAGACGCGATTTTAGAAAATTAAACTGTCTCGGGGCTGGAAATAAAACTTTTATCTGAAGTTCCCGAGACCAGACGCCCGAAATCGAATTCAACTTTCTGGACAGTCCTTTAACCTCGATCTAGTGTGTTTTTGAATTTTTGGTATCAGAGAAATTTTTTGTTTCGTATATTTAAAAATTGCAGACGCGATTTTAGAAAATTAAACTGTCTCGGGGCTGAAAATAAAACTTTTATCTGGAGTTCCCGAGACCAGACGCCCGAAATCGAATTCAACTTTCTGGACAGTCCTTTAACCTCGTCCTTTAATCTAGTGTGTTTTTGAATTTTTGGTATCAGAGAAATTTTTTGTTTCGTATATTTAAAAATTGCAGACGCGATTTTAGAAAATTAAACTGTCTCGGGGCTGAAAATAAAACTTTTATCTGGAGTTCCCGAGACCAGACGCCCGAAATCGAATTCAACTTTCTGGACAGTCCTTTAACCTCGTCCTTTAATCTAGTGTGTTTTTGAATTTTTGGTATCAGAGAAATTTTTTGTTTCGTATATTTAAAAATTGCAGACGCGATTTTAGAAAATTAAACTGTCTCGGGGCTGGAAATAAAACTTTTATCTGGAGTTCCCGAGACCAGACGCCCGAAATCGAATTCAACTTTCTGGACAGTCCTTTAACCTCGTCCTTTAATCTAGTGTGTTTTTGAATTTTTGGTATCAGAGAAATTTTTTGTTTCGTATATTTAAAAATTGCAGACGCGATTTTAGAAAATTAAACTGTCTCGGGGCTGGAAATAAAACTTTTATCTGAAGTTCCCGAGACCAGACGCCCGAAATCGAATTCAACTTTCTGGACAGTCCTTTAACCTCGATCTAGTGTGTTTTTGAATTTTTGGTATCAGAGAAATTTTTTGTTTCGTATATTTAAAAATTGCAGACGCGATTTTAGAAAATTAAACTGTCTCGGGGCTGAAAATAAAACTTTTATCTGGAGTTCCCGAGACCAGACGCCCGAAATCGAATTCAACTTTCTGGACAGTCCTTTAACCTCGTCCTTTAATCTAGTGTGTTTTTGAATTTTTGGTATCAGAGAAATTTTTTGTTTCGTATATTTAAAAATTGCAGACGCGATTTTAGAAAATTAAACTGTCTCGGGGCTGAAAATAAAACTTTTATCTGGAGTTCCCGAGACCAGACGCCCGAAATCGAATTCAACTTTCTGGACAGTCCTTTAACCTCGTCCTTTAATCTAGTGTGTTTTTGAATTTTCGGTATCAGAGAAATTTTTTGTTTCGTATATTTAAAAATTGCAGACGCGATTTTAGAAAATTAAACTGTCTCGGGGCTGGAAATAAAACTTTTATCTGAAGTTCCCGAGACCAGACGCCCGAAATCGAATTCAACTTTCTGGACAGTCCTTTAACCTCGATCTAGTGTGTTTTTGAATTTTTGGTATCAGAGAAATTTTTTGTTTCGTATATTTAAAAATTGCAGACGCGATTTTAGAAAATTAAACTGTCTCGGGGCTGAAAATAAAACTTTTATCTGGAGTTCCCGAGACCAGACGCCCGAAATCGAATTCAACTTTCTGGACAGTCCTTTAACCTCGTCCTTTAATCTAGTGTGTTTTTGAATTTTTGGTATCAGAGAAATTTTTTGTTTCGTATATTTAAAAATTGCAGACGCGATTTTAGAAAATTAAACTGTCTCGGGGCTGGAAATAAAACTTTTATCTGAAGTTCCCGAGACCAGACGCCCGAAATCGAATTCAACTTTCTGGACAGTCCTTTAACCTCGATCTAGTGTGTTTTTGAATTTTTGGTATCAGAGAAATTTTTTGTTTCGTATATTTAAAAATTGCAGACGCGATTTTAGAAAATTAAACTGTCTCGGGGCTGGAAATAAAACTTTTATCTGGAGTTCCCGAGACCAGACGCCCGAAATCGAATTCAACTTTCTGGGCAGTCCTTTAACCTTGTCCTTTAATCTAGTGTGTTTTTGAATTTTTGGTATCAGAGAAATTTTTTGTTTCGTATATTTAAAAATTGCAGACGCGATTTTAGAAAATTAAACTGTCTCGGGGCTGGAAATAAAACTTTTATCTGGAGTTCCCGAGACCAGACGCCCGAAATCGAATTCAACTTTCTGGGCAGTCCTTTAACCTTGTCCTTTAATCTAGTGTGTTTTTGAATTTTTGGTATCAGAGAAATTTTTTGTTTCGTATATTTAAAAATTGCAGACGCGATTTTAGAAAATTAAACTGTCTCGGGGCTGGAAATAAAACTTTTATCTGGAGTTCCCGAGACCAGACGCCCGAAATCGAATTCAACTTTCTGGGCAGTCCTTTAACCTCGTCCTTTAATCTAGTGTGTTTTTGAATTTTTGGTATCAGAGAAATTTTTTGTTTCGTATATTTAAAAATTGCAGACGCGATTTTAGAAAATTAAACTGTCTCGGGGCTGGAAATAAAACTTTTATCTGAAGTTCCCGAGACCAGACGCCCGAAATCGAATTCAACTTTCTGGACAGTCCTTTAACCTCGATCTAGTGTGTTTTTGAATTTTTGGTATCAGAGAAATTTTTTGTTTCGTATATTTAAAAATTGCAGACGCGATTTTAGAAAATTAAACTGTCTCGGGGCTGGAAATAAAACTTTTATCTGGAGTTCCCGAGACCAGACGCCCGAAATCGAATTCAACTTTCTGGGCAGTCCTTTAACCTTGTCCTTTAATCTAGTGTGTTTTTGAATTTTTGGTATCAGAGAAATTTTTTGTTTCGTATATTTAAAAATTGCAGACGCGATTTTAGAAAATTAAACTGTCTCGGGGCTGGAAATAAAACTTTTATCTGGAGTTCCCGAGACCAGACGCCCGAAATCGAATTCAACTTTCTGGGCAGTCCTTTAACCTCGTCCTTTAATCTAGTGTGTTTTTGAATTTTTGGTATCAGAGAAATTTTTTGTTTCGTATATTTAAAAATTGCAGACGCGATTTTAGAAAATTAAACTGTCTCGGGGCTGGAAATAAAACTTTTATCTGAAGTTCCCGAGACCAGACGCCCGAAATCGAATTCAACTTTCTGGACAGTCCTTTAACCTCGTCCTTTAATCTAGTGTGTTTTTGAATTTTTGGTATCAGAGAAATTTTTTGTTTCGTATATTTAAAAATTGCAGACGCGATTTTAGAAAATTAAACTGTCTCGGGGCTGGAAATAAAACTTTTATCTGAAGTTCCCGAGACCAGACGCCCGAAATCGAATTCAACTTTCTGGACAGTCCTTTAACCTCGTCCTTTAATCTAGTGTGTTTTTGAATTTTTGGTATCAGAGAAATTTTTTGTTTCGTATATTTAAAAATTGCAGACGCGATTTTAGAAAATTAAACTGTCTCGGGGCTGGAAATAAAACTTTTATCTGAAGATCCCGAGACCAGACGCCCGAAATCGAATTCAACTTTCTGGGCAGTCCTTTAACCTTGTCCTTTAATCTAGTGTGTTTTTGAATTTTTGGTATCAGAGAAATTTTTTGTTTCGTATATTTAAAAATTGCAGACGCGATTTTAGAAAATTAAACTGTCTCGGGGCTGGAAATAAAACTTTTATCTGAAGTTCCCGAGACCAGACGCCCGAAATCGAATTCAACTTTCTGGACAGTCCTTTAACCTCGATCTAGTGTGTTTTTGAATTTTTGGTATCAGAGAAATTTTTTGTTTCGTATATTTAAAAATTGCAGACGCGATTTTAGAAAATTAAACTGTCTCGGGGCTGGAAATAAAACTTTTATCTGGAGTTCCCGAGACCAGACGCCCGAAATCGAATTCAACTTTCTGGGCAGTCCTTTAACCTTGTCCTTTAATCTAGTGTGTTTTTGAATTTTTGGTATCAGAGAAATTTTTTGTTTCGTATATTTAAAAATTGCAGACGCGATTTTAGAAAATTAAACTGTCTCGGGGCTGGAAATAAAACTTTTATCTGGAGTTCCCGAGACCAGACGCCCGAAATCGAATTCAACTTTCTGGGCAGTCCTTTAACCTCGTCCTTTAATCTAGTGTGTTTTTGAATTTTTGGTATCAGAGAAATTTTTTGTTTCGTATATTTAAAAATTGCAGACGCGATTTTAGAAAATTAAACTGTCTCGGGGCTGGAAATAAAACTTTTATCTGAAGTTCCCGAGACCAGACGCCCGAAATCGAATTCAACTTTCTGGACAGTCCTTTAACCTCGTCCTTTAATCTAGTGTGTTTTTGAATTTTTGGTATCAGAGAAATTTTTTGTTTCGTATATTTAAAAATTGCAGACGCGATTTTAGAAAATTAAACTGTCTCGGGGCTGGAAATAAAACTTTTATCTGAAGTTCCCGAGACCAGACGCCCGAAATCGAATTCAACTTTCTGGACAGTCCTTTAACCTCGTCCTTTAATCTAGTGTGTTTTTGAATTTTTGGTATCAGAGAAATTTTTTGTTTCGTATATTTAAAAATTGCAGACGCGATTTTAGAAAATTAAACTGTCTCGGGGCTGGAAATAAAACTTTTATCTGAAGATCCCGAGACCAGACGCCCGAAATCGAATTCAACTTTCTGGACAGTCCTTTAACCTCGTCCTTTAATCTAGTGTGTTTTTGAATTTTTGGTATCAGAGAAATTTTTTGTTTCGTATATTTAAAAATTGCAGACGCGATTTTAGAAAATTAAACTGTCTCGGGGCTGGAAATAAAACTTTTATCTGAAGTTCCCGAGACCAGACGCCCGAAATCGAATTCAACTTTCTGGACAGTCCTTTAACCTCGATCTAGTGTGTTTTTGAATTTTTGGTATCAGAGAAATTTTTTGTTTCGTATATTTAAAAATTGCAGACGCGATTTTAGAAAATTAAACTGTCTCGGGGCTGAAAATAAAACTTTTATCCGGAGTTCCCGAGACCAGACGCCCGAAATCGAATTCAACTTTCTGGACAGTCCTTTAACCTCGTCCTTTAATCTAGTGTGTTTTTGAATTTTTGGTATCAGAGAAATTTTTTGTTTCGTATATTTAAAAATTGCAGACGCGATTTTAGAAAATTAAACTGTCTCGGGGCTGGAAATAAAACTTTTATCTGAAGTTCCCGAGACCAGACGCCCGAAATCGAATTCAACTTTCTGGACAGTCCTTTAACCTCGTCCTTTAATCTAGTGTGTTTTTGAATTTTTGGTATCAGAGAAATTTTTTGTTTCGTATATTTAAAAATTGCAGACGCGATTTTAGAAAATTAAACTGTCTCGGGGCTGGAAATAAAACTTTTATCTGAAGTTCCCGAGACCAGACGCCCGAAATCGAATTCAACTTTCTGGACAGTCCTTTAACCTCGTCCTTTAATCTAGTGTGTTTTTGAATTTTTGGTATCAGAGAAATTTTTTGTTTCGTATATTTAAAAATTGCAGACGCGATTTTAGAAAATTAAACTGTCTCGGGGCTGGAAATAAAACTTTTATCTGAAGTTCCCGAGACCAGACGCCCGAAATCGAATTCAACTTTCTGGACAGTCCTTTAACCTCGTCCTTTAATCTAGTGTGTTTTTGAATTTTTGGTATCAGAGAAATTTTTTGTTTCGTATATTTAAAAATTGCAGACGCGATTTTAGAAAATTAAACTGTCTCGGGGCTGGAAATAAAACTTTTATCTGAAGTTCCCGAGACCAGACGCCCGAAATCGAATTCAACTTTCTGGACAGTCCTTTAACCTCGTCCTTTAATCTAGTGTGTTTTTGAATTTTTGGTATCAGAGAAATTTTTTGTTTCGTATATTTAAAAATTGCAGACGCGATTTTAGAAAATTAAACTGTCTCGGGGCTGGAAATAAAACTTTTATCTGAAGTTCCCGAGACCAGACGCCCGAAATCGAATTCAACTTTCTGGACAGTCCTTTAACCTCGTCCTTTAATCTAGTGTGTTTTTGAATTTTTGGTATCAGAGAAATTTTTTGTTTCGTATATTTAAAAATTGCAGACGCGATTTTAGAAAATTAAACTGTCTCGGGGCTGGAAATAAAACTTTTATCTGAAGTTCCCGAGACCAGACGCCCGAAATCGAATTCAACTTTCTGGACAGTCCTTTAACCTCGTCCTTTAATCTAGTGTGTTTTTGAATTTTTGGTATCAGAGAAATTTTTTGTTTCGTATATTTAAAAATTGCAGACGCGATTTTAGAAAATTAAACTGTCTCGGGGCTGGAAATAAAACTTTTATCTGGAGTTCCCGAGACCAGACGCCCGAAATCGAATTCAACTTTCTGGACAGTCCTTTAACCTCGTCCTTTAATCTAGTGTGTTTTTGAATTTTTGGTATCAGAGAAATTTTTTGTTTCGTATATTTAAAAATTGCAGACGCGATTTTAGAAAATTAAACTGTCTCGGGGCTGGAAATAAAACTTTTATCTGGAGTTCCCGAGACCAGACGCCCGAAATCGAATTCAACTTTCTGGACAGTCCTTTAACCTCGTCCTTTAATCTAGTGTGTTTTTGAATTTTTGGTATCAGAGAAATTTTTTGTTTCGTATATTTAAAAATTGCAGACGCGATTTTAGAAAATTAAACTGTCTCGGGGCTGGAAATAAAACTTTTATCTGGAGTTCCCGAGACCAGACGCCCGAAATCGAATTCAACTTTCTGGACAGTCCTTTAACCTCGTCCTTTAATCTAGTGTGCTTTTGAATTTTTGGTATCAGAGAAATTTTTTGTTTCGTATATTTAAAAATTGCAGACGCGATTTTAGAAAATTAAACTGTCTCGGGGCTGGAAATAAAACTTTTATCTGGAGTTCCCGAGACCAGACGCCCGAAATCGAATTCAACTTTCTGGACAGTCCTTTAACCTCGTCCTTTAATCTAGTGTGTTTTTGAATTTTTGGTATCAGAGAAATTTTTTGTTTCGTATATTTAAAAATTGCAGACGCGATTTTAGAAAATTAAACTGTCTCGGGGCTGGAAATAAAACTTTTATCTGAAGATCCCGAGACCAGACGCCCGAAATCGAATTCAACTTTCTGGACAGTCCTTTAACCTCGATCTAGTGTGTTTTTGAATTTTTGGTATCAGAGAAATTTTTTGTTTCGTATATTTAAAAATTGCAGACGCGATTTTAGAAAATTAAACTGTCTCGGGGCTGGAAATAAAACTTTTATCTGAAGTTCCCGAGACCAGACGCCCGAAATCGAATTCAACTTTCTGGACAGTCCTTTAACCTCGATCTAGTGTGTTTTTGAATTTTTGGTATCAGAGAAATTTTTTGTTTCGTATATTTAAAAATTGCAGACGCGATTTTAGAAAATTAAACTGTCTCGGGGCTGGAAATAAAACTTTTATCTGAAGATCCCGAGACCAGACGCCCGAAATCGAATTCAACTTTCTGGACAGTCCTTTAACCTCGATCTAGTGTGTTTTTGAATTTTTGGTATCAGAGAAATTTTTTGTTTCGTATATTTAAAAATTGCAGACGCGATTTTAGAAAATTAAACTGTCTCGGGGCTGGAAATAAAACTTTTATCTGAAGTTCCCGAGACCAGACGCCCGAAATCGAATTCAACTTTCTGGACAGTCCATTAACCTCGTCCTTTAATCTAGTGTGTTTTTGAATTTTGGGTATCAGAGAAATTTTTTGTTTCGTATATTTAAAAATTGCAGACGCGATTTTAGAAAATTAAACTGTCTCGGGGCTGAAAATAAAACTTTTATCTGGAGTTCCCGAGACCAGACGCCCGAAATCGAATTCAACTTTCTGGACAGTCCTTTAACCTCGTCCTTTAATCTAGTGTGTTTTTGAATTTTTGGTATCAGAGAAATTTTTTGTTTCGTATATTTAAAAATTGCAGACGCGATTTTAGAAAATTAAACTGTCTCGGGGCTGGAAATAAAACTTTTATCTGAAGTTCCCGAGACCAGACGCCCGAAATCGAATTCAACTTTCTGGACAGTCCTTTAACCTCGATCTAGTGTGTTTTTGAATTTTTGGTATCAGAGAAATTTTTTGTTTCGTATATTTAAAAATTGCAGACGCGATTTTAGAAAATTAAACTGTCTCGGGGCTGGAAATAAAACTTTTATCTGAAGTTCCCGAGACCAGACGCCCGAAATCGAATTCAACTTTCTGGACAGTCCTTTAACCTCGTCCTTTAATCTAGTGTGTTTTTGAATTTTTGGTATCAGAGAAATTTTTTGTTTCGTATATTTAAAAATTGCAGACGCGATTTTAGAAAATTAAACTGTCTCGGGGCTGGAAATAAAACTTTTATCTGAAGTTCCCGAGACCAGACGCCCGAAATCGAATTCAACTTTCTGGACAGTCCTTTAACCTCGTCCTTTAATCTAGTGTGTTTTTGAATTTTTGGTATCAGAGAAATTTTTAGTTTCGTATATTTAAAAATTGCAGACGCGATTTTAGAAAATTAAACTGTCTCGGGGCTGGAAATAAAACTTTTATCTGAAGTTCCCGAGACCAGACGCCCGAAATCGAATTCAACTTTCTGGACAGTCCTTTAACCTCGATCTAGTGTGTTTTTGAATTTTTGGTATCAGAGAAATTTTTTGTTTCGTATATTTAAAAATTGCAGACGCGATTTTAGAAAATTAAACTGTCTCGGGGCTGGAAATAAAACTTTTATCTGAAGTTCCCGAGACCAGACGCCCGAAATCGAATTCAACTTTCTGGACAGTCCTTTAACCTCGTCCTTTAATCTAGTGTGTTTTTGAATTTTTGGTATCAGAGAAATTTTTTGTTTCGTATATTTAAAAATTGCAGACGCGATTTTAGAAAATTAAACTGTCTCGGGGCTGGAAATAAAACTTTTATCTGAAGTTCCCGAGACCAGACGCCCGAAATCGAATTCAACTTTCTGGACAGTCCTTTAACCTCGTCCTTTAATCTAGTGTGTTTTTGAATTTTTGGTATCAGAGAAATTTTTAGTTTCGTATATTTAATAATTGCAGACGCGATTTTAGAAAATTAAACTGTCTCGGGGCTGGAAATAAAACTTTTATCTGAAGTTCCCGAGACCAGACGCCCGAAATCGAATTCAACTTTCTGGACAGTCCTTTAACCTCGTCCTTTAATCTAGTGTGTTTTTGAATTTTTGGTATCAGAGAAATTTTTAGTTTCGTATATTTAATAATTGCAGACGCGATTTTAGAAAATTAAACTGTCTCGGGGCTGGAAATAAAACTTTTATCTGAAGTTCCCGAGACCAGACGCCCGAAATCGAATTCAACTTTCTGGACAGTCCTTTAACCTCGTCCTTTAATCTAGTGTGTTTTTGAATTTTTGGTATCAGAGAAATTTTTAGTTTCGTATATTTAATAATTGCAGACGCGATTTTAGAAAATTAAACTGTCTCGGGGCTGGAAATAAAACTTTTATCTGAAGTTCCCGAGACCAGACGCCCGAAATCGAATTCAACTTTCTGGACAGTCCTTTAACCTCGTCCTTTAATCTAGTGTGTTTTTGAATTTTTGGTATCAGAGAAATTTTTAGTTTCGTATATTTAATAATTGCAGACGCGATTTTAGAAAATTAAACTGTCTCGGGGCTGGAAATAAAACTTTTATCTGAAGTTCCCGAGACCAGACGCCCGAAATCGAATTCAACTTTCTGGACAGTCCTTTAACCTCGTCCTTTAATCTAGTGTGTTTTTGAATTTTTGGTATCAGAGAAATTTTTAGTTTCGTATATTTAATAATTGCAGACGCGATTTTAGAAAATTAAACTGTCTCGGGGCTGGAAATAAAACTTTTATCTGAAGTTCCCGAGACCAGACGCCCGAAATCGAATTCAACTTTCTGGACAGTCCTTTAACCTCGTCCTTTAATCTAGTGTGTTTTTGAATTTTTGGTATCAGAGAAATTTTTTGTTTCGTATATTTAAAAATTGCAGACGCGATTTTAGAAAATTAAACTGTCTCGGGGCTGGAAATAAAACTTTTATCTGAAGTTCCCGAGACCAGACGCCCGAAATCGAATTCAACTTTCTGGACAGTCCTTTAACCTCGTCCTTTAATCTAGTGTGTTTTTGAATTTTTGGTATCAGAGAAATTTTTAGTTTCGTATATTTAATAATTGCAGACGCGATTTTAGAAAATTAAACTGTCTCGGGGCTGGAAATAAAACTTTTATCTGAAGTTCCCGAGACCAGACGCCCGAAATCGAATTCAACTTTCTGGACAGTCCTTTAACCTCGTCCTTTATTCTAGTGTGTTTTTGAATTTTTGGTATCAGAGAAATTTTTAGTTTCGTATATTTAAAAATTGCAGACGCGATTTTAGAAAATTAAACTGTCTCGGGGCTGGAAATAAAACTTTTATCTGAAGTTCCCGAGACCAGACGCCCGAAATCGAATTCAACTTTCTGGACAGTCCTTTAACCTCGTCCTTTAATCTAGTGTGTTTTTGAATTTTTGGTATCAGAGAAATTTTTAGTTTCGTATATTTAAAAATTGCAGACGCGATTTTAGAAAATTAAACTGTCTCGGGGCTGGAAATAAAACTTTTATCTGAAGTTCCCGAGACCAGACGCCCGAAATCGAATTCAACTTTCTGGACAGTCCTTTAACCTCGTCCTTTAATCTAGTGTGTTTTTGAATTTTTGGTATCAGAGAAATTTTTTGTTTCGTATATTTAAAAATTGCAGACGCGATTTTAGAAAATTAAACTGTCTCGGGGCTGGAAATAAAACTTTTATCTGAAGTTCCCGAGACCAGACGCCCGAAATCGAATTCAACTTTCTGGACAGTCCTTTAACCTCGATCTAGTGTGTTTTTGAATTTTTGGTATCAGAGAAATTTTTTGTTTCGTATATTTAAAAATTGCAGACGCGATTTTAGAAAATTAAACTGTCTCGGGGCTGGAAATAAAACTTTTATCTGAAGTTCCCGAGACCAGACGCCCGAAATCGAATTCAACTTTCTGGACAGTCCTTTATCCTCGTCCTTTAATCTAGTGTGTTTTTGAATTTTTGGTATCAGAGAAATTTTTTGTTTCGTATATTTAAAAATTGCAGACGCGATTTTAGAAAATTAAACTGTCTCGGGGCTGGAAATAAAACTTTTATCTGAAGTTCCCGAGACCAGACGCCCGAAATCGAATTCAACTTTCTGGACAGTCCTTTAACCTCGTCCTTTAATCTAGTGTGTTTTTGAATTTTTGGTATCAGAGAAATTTTTTGTTTCGTATATTTAAAAATTGCAGACGCGATTTTAGAAAATTAAACTGTCTCGGGGCTGGAAATAAAACTTTTATCTGAAGTTCCCGAGACCAGACGCCCGAAATCGAATTCAACTTTCTGGACAGTCCTTTATCCTCGTCCTTTAATCTAGTGTGTTTTTGAATTTTTGGTATCAGAGAAATTTTTTGTTTCGTATATTTAAAAATTGCAGACGCGATTTTAGAAAATTAAACTGTCTCGGGGCTGGAAATAAAACTTTTATCTGAAGTTCCCGAGACCAGACGCCCGAAATCGAATTCAACTTTCTGGACAGTCTTTTATCCTCGTCCTTTAATCTAGTGTGTTTTTGAATTTTTGGTATCAGAGAAATTTTTTGTTTCGTATATTTAAAAATTGCAGACGCGATTTTAGAAAATTAAACTGTCTCGGGGCTGGAAATAAAACTTTTATCTGAAGTTCCCGAGACCAGACGCCCGAAATCGAATTCAACTTTCTGGACAGTCCTTTAACCTCGTCCTTTAATCTAGTGTGTTTTTGAATTTTTGGTATCAGAGAAATTTTTTGTTTCGTATATTTAAAAATTGCAGACGCGATTTTAGAAAATTAAACTGCCTCGGGGCTGGAAATAAAACTTTTATCTGAAGTTCCCGAGACCAGACGCCCGAAATCGAATTCAACTTTCTGGACAGTCCTTTAACCTCGTCCTTTAATCTAGTGTGTTTTTGAATTTTTGGTATCAGAGAAATTTTTTGTTTCGTATATTTAAAAATTGCAGACGCGATTTTAGAAAATTAAACTGTCTCGGGGCTGGAAATAAAACTTTTATCTGAAGTTCCCGAGACCAGACGCCCGAAATCGAATTCAACTTTCTGGACAGTCCTTTAACCTCGTCCTTTAATCTAGTGTGTTTTTGAATTTTTGGTATCAGAGAAATTTTTTGTTTCGTATATTTAAAAATTGCAGACGCGATTTTAGAAAATTAAACTGTCTCGGGGCTGGAAATAAAACTTTTATCTGAAGTTCCCGAGACCAGACGCCCGAAATCGAATTCAACTTTCTGGACAGTCCTTTAACCTCGTCCTTTAATCTAGTGTGTTTTTGAATTTTTGGTATCAGAGAAATTTTTTGTTTCGTATATTTAAAAATTGCAGACGCGATTTTAGAAAATTAAACTGCCTCGGGGCTGAAAATAAAACTTTTATCTGAAGTTCCCGAGACTAGACGCCCGAAATCGAATTCAACTTTCTGGACAGTCCTTTAACCTCGTCCTTTAATCTAGTGTGTTTTTGAATTTCTGGTATCAGAGAAATTTTTTGTTTCGTTTATTTAAAAATTGCAGACGCGATTTTAGAAAATTAAACTGCCTCGGGGCTGAAAATAAAACTTTTATCTGAAGTTCCCGAGACTAGACGCCCGAAATCGAATTCAACTTTCTGGACAGTCCTTTAACCTCGTCCTTTAATCTAGTGTGTTTTTGAATTTCTGGTATCAGAGAAATTTTTTGTTTCGTATATTTAAAAATTGCAGACGCGATTTTAGGAAATTAAACTGTCTCGGGGCTGGAAATAAAACTTTTATCTGAAGTTCCCGAGACCAGACGCCCGAAATCGAATTCAACTTTCTGGACAGTCCTTTAACCTCGTCCTTTATTCTAGTGTGTTTTTGAATTTTTGGTATCAGAGAAATTTTTAGTTTCGTATATTTAAAAATTGCAGACGCGATTTTAGAAAATTAAACTGTCTCGGGGCTGGAAATAAAACTTTTATCTGAAGTTCCCGAGACCAGACGCCCGAAATCGAATTCAACTTTCTGGACAGTCCTTTAACCTCGTCCTTTAATCTAGTGTGTTTTTGAATTTTTGGTATCAGAGAAATTTTTTGTTTCGTTTATTTAAAAATTGCAGACGCGATTTTAGAAAATTAAACTGTCTCGGGGCTGGAAATAAAACTTTTATCTGAAGTTCCCGAGACCAGACGCCCGAAATCGAATTCAACTTTCTGGACAGTCCTTTAACCTCGTCCTTTAATCTAGTGTGTTTTTGAATTTTTGGTATCAGAGAAATTTTTTGTTTCGTATATTTAAAAATTGCAGACGCGATTTTAGAAAATTAAACTGTCTCGGGGCTGGAAATAAAACTTTTATCTGAAGTTCCCGAGACCAGACGCCCGAAATCGAATTCAACTTTCTGGACAGTCCTTTAACCTCGTCCTTTAATCTAGTGTGTTTTTGAATTTTTGGTATCAGAGAAATTTTTTGTTTCGTATATTTAAAAATTGCAGACGCGATTTTAGAAAATTAAACTGCCTCGGGGCTGAAAATAAAACTTTTATCTGAAGTTCCCGAGACTAGACGCCCGAAATCGAATTCAACTTTCTGGACAGTCCTTTAACCTCGTCCTTTAATCTAGTGTGTTTTTGAATTTCTGGTATCAGAGAAATTTTTTGTTTCGTTTATTTAAAAATTGCAGACGCGATTTTAGAAAATTAAACTGCCTCGGGGCTGAAAATAAAACTTTTATCTGAAGTTCCCGAGACTAGACGCCCGAAATCGAATTCAACTTTCTGGACAGTCCTTTAACCTCGTCCTTTAATCTAGTGTGTTTTTGAATTTCTGGTATCAGAGAAATTTTTTGTTTCGTTTATTTAAAAATTGCAAACGCGATTTTAGAAAATTAAACTGCCTCGGGGCTGAAAATAAAACTTTTATCTGAAGTTCCCGAGACTAGACGCCCGAAATCGAATTCAACTTTCTGGACAGTCCTTTAACCTCGTCCTTTAATCTAGTGTGTTTTTGAATTTCTGGTATCAGAGAAATTTTTTGTTTCGTATATTTAAAAATTGCAGACGCGATTTTAGAAAATTAAACTGCCTCGGGGCTGAAAATAAAACTTTTATCTGAAGTTCCCGAGACTAGACGCCCGAAATCGAATTCAACTTTCTGGACAGTCCTTTAACCTCGTCCTTTAATCTAGTGTGTTTTTGAATTTTTGGTATCAGAGAAATTTTTTGTTTCGTATATTTAAAAATTGCAGACGCGATTTTAGAAAATTAAACTGCCTCGGGGCTGAAAATAAAACTTTTATCTGAAGTTCCCGAGACTAGACGCCCGAAATCGAATTCAACTTTCTGGACAGTCCTTTAACCTCGTCCTTTAATCTAGTGTGTTTTTGAATTTCTGGTATCAGAGAAATTTTTTGTTTCGTTTATTTAAAAATTGCAAACGCGATTTTAGAAAATTAAACTGCCTCGGGGCTGAAAATAAAACTTTTATCTGAAGTTCCCGAGACTAGACGCCCGAAATCGAATTCAACTTTCTGGACAGTCCTTTAACCTCGTCCTTTAATCTAGTGTGTTTTTGAATTTCTGGTATCAGAGAAATTTTTTGTTTCGTATATTTAAAAATTGCAGACGCGATTTTAGAAAATTAAACTGCCTCGGGGCTGAAAATAAAACTTTTATCTGAAGTTCCCGAGACTAGACGCCCGAAATCGAATTCAACTTTCTGGACAGTCCTTTAACCTCGTCCTTTAATCTAGTGTGTTTTTGAATTTTTGGTATCAGAGAAATTTTTTGTTTCGTATATTTAAAAATTGCAGACGCGATTTTAGAAAATTAAACTGTCTCGGGGCTGGAAATAAAACTTTTATCTGAAGTTCCCGAGACCAGACGCCCGAAATCGAATTCAACTTTCTGGACAGTCCTTTAACCTCGTCCTTTAATCTAGTGTGTTTTTGAATTTTTGGTATCAGAGAAATTTTTTGTTTCGTATATTTAAAAATTGCAGACGCGATTTTAGAAAATTAAACTGTCTCGGGGCTGGAAATAAAACTTTTATCTGAAGTTCCCGAGACCAGACGCCCGAAATCGAATTCAACTTTCTGGACAGTCCTTTAATCTAGTGTGTTTTTGAGTTTTTGGTATCAGAGAAATTTTTTGTTTCGTATATTTAAAAATTGCAGACGCGATTTTAGAAAATTAAACTGTCTCGGGGCTGGAAATAAAACTTTTATCTGAAGTTCCCGAGACCAGACGCCCGAAATCGAATTCAACTTTCTGGGCAGTCCTTTAACCTCGTCCTTTAATCTAGTGTGTTTTTGAATTTTTGGTATCAGAGAAATTTTTTGTTTCGTATATTTAAAAATTGCAGACGCGATTTTAGAAAATTAAACTGTCTCGGGGCTGGAAATAAAACTTTTATCTGAAGTTCCCGAGACCAGACGCCCGAAATCGAATTCAACTTTCTGGACAGTCCTTTAACCTCGTCCTTTAATCTAGTGTGTTTTTGAATTTCTGGTATCAGAGAAATTTTTTGTTTCGTTTATTTAAAAATTGCAGACGCGATTTTAGAAAATTAAACTGCCTCGGGGCTGAAAATAAAACTTTTATCTGAAGTTCCCGAGACTAGACGCCCGAAATCGAATTCAACTTTCTGGACAGTCCTTTAACCTCGTCCTTTAATCTAGTGTGTTTTTGAATTTCTGGTATCAGAGAAATTTTTTGTTTCGTATATTTAAAAATTGCAGACGCGATTTTAGAAAATTAAACTGTCTCGGGGCTGGAAATAAAACTTTTATCTGAAGTTCCCGAGACCAGACGCCCGAAATCGAATTCAACTTTCTGGACAGT
This sequence comes from Malthinus flaveolus, assembly GCA_950108345.1. NCBI lineage: Eukaryota > Metazoa > Arthropoda > Insecta > Coleoptera > Cantharidae > Malthinus > Malthinus flaveolus. The sequence goes on along the minus strand of OX467289.1, from coordinate 3,742,856 downwards.
CCTTTAACCTCGTCCTTTAATCTAGTGTGTTTTTGAATTATTGGTATCAGAGAAATTTTTTGTTTCGTATATTTAAAAATTGCAGACGCGATTTTAGAAAATTAAACTGTCTCGGGGCTGGAAATAAAACTTTTATCTGAAGTTCCCGAGACCAGACGCCCGAAATCGAATTCAACTTTCTGGACAGTCCTTTAACCTCGTCCTTTAATCTAGTGTGTTTTTGAATTTTTGGTATCAGAGAAATTTTTTGTTTCGTATATTTAAAAATTGCAGACGCGATTTTAGAAAATTAAACTGTCTCGGGGCTGGAAATAAAACTTTTATCTGAAGTTCCCGAGACCAGACGCCCGAAATCGAATTCAACTTTCTGGACAGTCCTTTAACCTCGTCCTTTAATCTAGTGTGTTTTTGAATTATTGGTATCAGAGAAATTTTTTGTTTCGTATATTTAAAAATTGCAGACGCGATTTTAGAAAATTAAACTGTCTCGGGGCTGGAAATAAAACTTTTATCTGAAGTTCCCGAGACCAGACGCCCGAAATCGAATTCAACTTTCTGGACAGTCCTTTAACCTCGTCCTTTAATCTAGTGTGTTTTTGAATTTTTGGTATCAGAGAAATTTTTTGTTTCGTATATTTAAAAATTGCAGACGCGATTTTAGAAAATTAAACTGTCTCGGGGCTGGAAATAAAACTTTTATCTGAAGTTCCCGAGACCAGACGCCCGAAATCGAATTCAACTTTCTGGACAGTCCTTTAATCTAGTGTGTTTTTGAGTTTTTGGTATCAGAGAAATTTTTTGTTTCGTATATTTAAAAATTGCAGACGCGATTTTAGAAAATTAAACTGTCTCGGGGCTGGAAATAAAACTTTTATCTGAAGTTCCCGAGACCAGACGCCCGAAATCGAATTCAACTTTCTGGGCAGTCCTTTAACCTCGTCCTTTAATCTAGTGTGTTTTTGAATTTTTGGTATCAGAGAAATTTTTTGTTTCGTATATTTAAAAATTGCAGACGCGATTTTAGAAAATTAAACTGTCTCGGGGCTGGAAATAAAACTTTTATCTGAAGTTCCCGAGACCAGACGCCCGAAATCGAATTCAACTTTCTGGACAGTCCTTTAACCTCGTCCTTTAATCTAGTGTGTTTTTGAATTTCTGGTATCAGAGAAATTTTTTGTTTCGTTTATTTAAAAATTGCAGACGCGATTTTAGAAAATTAAACTGCCTCGGGGCTGAAAATAAAACTTTTATCTGAAGTTCCCGAGACTAGACGCCCGAAATCGAATTCAACTTTCTGGACAGTCCTTTAACCTCGTCCTTTAATCTAGTGTGTTTTTGAATTTCTGGTATCAGAGAAATTTTTTGTTTCGTATATTTAAAAATTGCAGACGCGATTTTAGAAAATTAAACTGTCTCGGGGCTGGAAATAAAACTTTTATCTGAAGTTCCCGAGACCAGACGCCCGAAATCGAATTCAACTTTCTGGACAGTCCTTTAACCTCGTCCTTTAATCTAGTGTGTTTTTGAATTATTGGTATCAGAGAAATTTTTTGTTTCGTATATTTAAAAATTGCAGACGCGATTTTAGAAAATTAAACTGTCTCGGGGCTGGAAATAAAACTTTTATCTGAAGTTCCCGAGACCAGACGCCCGAAATCGAATTCAACTTTCTGGACAGTCCTTTAACCTCGTCCTTTAATCTAGTGTGTTTTTGAATTTTTGGTATCAGAGAAATTTTTTGTTTCGTATATTTAAAAATTGCAGACGCGATTTTAGAAAATTAAACTGCCTCGGGGCTGAAAATAAAACTTTTATCTGAAGTTCCCGAGACTAGACGCCCGAAATCGAATTCAACTTTCTGGACAGTCCTTTAACCTCGATCTAGTGTGTTCTTGAATTTTTGGTATCAGAGAAATTTTTTGTTTCGTATATTTAAAAATTGCAGACGCGATTTTAGAAAATTAAACTGTCTCGGGGCTGGAAATAAAACTTTTATCTGAAGTTCCCGAGACCAGACGCCCGAAATCGAATTCAACTTTCTGGACAGTCCTTTAACCTCGTCCTTTAATCTAGTGTGTTTTTGAATTTTTGGTATCAGAGAAATTTTTTGTTTCGTATATTTAAAAATTGCAGACGCGATTTTAGAAAATTAAACTGTCTCGGGGCTGGAAATAAAACTTTTATCTGAAGTTCCCGAGACCAGACGCCCGAAATCGAATTCAACTTTCTGGACAGTCCTTTAACCTCGTCCTTTAATCTAGTGTGTTTTTGAATTTTTGGTATCAGAGAAATTTTTTGTTTCGTATATTTAAAAATTGCAGACGCGATTTTAGAAAATTAAACTGCCTCGGGGCTGGAAATAAAACTTTTATCTGAAGTTCCCGAGACCAGACGCCCGAAATCGAATTCAACTTTCTGGACAGTCCTTTAATCTAGTGTGTTTTTGAATTTTTGGTATCAGAGAAATTTTTTGTTTCGTATATTTAAAAATTGCAGACGCGATTTTAGAAAATTAAACTGTCTCGGGGCTGGAAATAAAACTTTTATCTGAAGTTCCCGAGACCAGACGCCCGAAATCGAATTCAACTTTCTGGGCAGTCCTTTAACCTCGTCCTTTAATCTAGTGTGTTTTTGAATTTTTGGTATCAGAGAAATTTTTTGTTTCGTATATTTAAAAATTGCAGACGCGATTTTAGAAAATTAAACTGTCTCGGGGCTGGAAATAAAACTTTTATCTGAAGTTCCCGAGACCAGACGCCCGAAATCGAATTCAACTTTCTGGACAGTCCTTTAACCTCGTCCTTTAATCTAGTGTGTTTTTGAATTTTTGGTATCAGAGAAATTTTTTGTTTCGTATATTTAAAAATTGCAGACGCGATTTTAGAAAATTAAACTGCCTCGGGGCTGAAAATAAAACTTTTATCTGAAGTTCCCGAGACTAGACGCCCGAAATCGAATTCAACTTTCTGGACAGTCCTTTAACCTCGATCTAGTGTGTTCTTGAATTTTTGGTATCAGAGAAATTTTTTGTTTCGTATATTTAAAAATTGCAGACGCGATTTTAGAAAATTAAACTGTCTCGGGGCTGGAAATAAAACTTTTATCTGAAGTTCCCGAGACCAGACGCCCGAAATCGAATTCAACTTTCTGGACAGTCCTTTAACCTCGTCCTTTAATCTAGTGTGTTTTTGAATTTTTGGTATCAGAGAAATTTTTTGTTTCGTATATTTAAAAATTGCAGACGCGATTTTAGAAAATTAAACTGTCTCGGGGCTGGAAATAAAACTTTTATCTGAAGTTCCCGAGACCAGACGCCCGAAATCGAATTCAACTTTCTGGACAGTCCTTTAACCTCGTCCTTTAATCTAGTGTGTTTTTGAATTTTTGGTATCAGAGAAATTTTTTGTTTCGTATATTTAAAAATTGCAGACGCGATTTTAGAAAATTAAACTGCCTCGGGGCTGGAAATAAAACTTTTATCTGAAGTTCCCGAGACCAGACGCCCGAAATCGAATTCAACTTTCTGGACAGTCCTTTAATCTAGTGTGTTTTTGAATTTTTGGTATCAGAGAAATTTTTTGTTTCGTATATTTAAAAATTGCAGAAGCGATTTTAGAAAATTAAACTGTCTCGGGGCTGGAAATAAAACTTTTATCTGAAGTTCCCGAGACCAGACGCCCGAAATCGAATTCAACTTTCTGGGCAGTCCTTTAACCTCGTCCTTTAATCTAGTGTGTTTTTGAATTTTTGGTATCAGAGAAATTTTTTGTTTCGTATATTTAAAAATTGCAGACGCGATTTTAGAAAATTAAACTGTCTCGGGGCTGGAAATAAAACTTTTATCTGAAGTTCCCGAGACCAGACGCCCGAAATCGAATTCAACTTTCTGGACAGTCCTTTAACCTCGTCCTTTAATCTAGTGTGTTTTTGAATTTTTGGTATCAGAGAAATTTTTTGTTTCGTATATTTAAAAATTGCAGACGCGATTTTAGAAAATTAAACTGCCTCGGGGCTGAAAATAAAACTTTTATCTGAAGTTCCCGAGACTAGACGCCCGAAATCGAATTCAACTTTCTGGACAGTCCTTTAACCTCGTCCTTTAATCTAGTGTGTTTTTGAATTTTTGGTATCAGAGAAATTTTTTGTTTCGTATATTTAAAAATTGCAGACGCGATTTTAGAAAATTAAACTGTCTCGGGGCTGGAAATAAAACTTTTATCTGAAGTTCCCGAGACCAGACGCCCGAAATCGAATTCAACTTTCTGGGCAGTCCTTTAACCTCGTCCTTTAATCTAGTGTGTTTTTGAATTTTTGGTATCAGAGAAATTTTTTGTTTCGTATATTTAAAAATTGCAGACGCGATTTTAGAAAATTAAACTGTCTCGGGGCTGGAAATAAAACTTTTATCTGAAGTTCCCGAGACCAGACGCCCGAAATCGAATTCAACTTTCTGGACAGTCCTTTAACCTCGTCCTTTAATCTAGTGTGTTTTTGAATTTCTGGTATCAGAGAAATTTTTTGTTTCGTTTATTTAAAAATTGCAGACGCGATTTTAGAAAATTAAACTGCCTCGGGGCTGAAAATAAAACTTTTATCTGAAGTTCCCGAGACTAGACGCCCGAAATCGAATTCAACTTTCTGGACAGTCCTTTAACCTCGTCCTTTAATCTAGTGTGTTTTTGAATTTCTGGTATCAGAGAAATTTTTTGTTTCGTATATTTAAAAATTGCAGACGCGATTTTAGAAAATTAAACTGTCTCGGGGCTGGAAATAAAACTTTTATCTGAAGTTCCCGAGACCAGACGCCCGAAATCGAATTCAACTTTCTGGACAGTCCTTTAACCTCGTCCTTTAATCTAGTGTGTTTTTGAATTATTGGTATCAGAGAAATTTTTTGTTTCGTATATTTAAAAATTGCAGACGCGATTTTAGAAAATTAAACTGTCTCGGGGCTGGAAATAAAACTTTTATCTGAAGTTCCCGAGACCAGACGCCCGAAATCGAATTCAACTTTCTGGACAGTCCTTTAACCTCGTCCTTTAATCTAGTGTGTTTTTGAATTTTTGGTATCAGAGAAATTTTTTGTTTCGTATATTTAAAAATTGCAGACGCGATTTTAGAAAATTAAACTGTCTCGGGGCTGGAAATAAAACTTTTATCTGAAGTTCCCGAGACCAGACGCCCGAAATCGAATTCAACTTTCTGGACAGTCCTTTAACCTCGTCCTTTAATCTAGTGTGTTTTTGAATTATTGGTATCAGAGAAATTTTTTGTTTCGTATATTTAAAAATTGCAGACGCGATTTTAGAAAATTAAACTGTCTCGGGGCTGGAAATAAAACTTTTATCTGAAGTTCCCGAGACCAGACGCCCGAAATCGAATTCAACTTTCTGGACAGTCCTTTAACCTCGTCCTTTAATCTAGTGTGTTTTTGAATTTTTGGTATCAGAGAAATTTTTTGTTTCGTATATTTAAAAATTGCAGACGCGATTTTAGAAAATTAAACTGTCTCGGGGCTGGAAATAAAACTTTTATCTGAAGTTCCCGAGACCAGACGCCCGAAATCGAATTCAACTTTCTGGACAGTCCTTTAATCTAGTGTGTTTTTGAGTTTTTGGTATCAGAGAAATTTTTTGTTTCGTATATTTAAAAATTGCAGACGCGATTTTAGAAAATTAAACTGTCTCGGGGCTGGAAATAAAACTTTTATCTGAAGTTCCCGAGACCAGACGCCCGAAATCGAATTCAACTTTCTGGGCAGTCCTTTAACCTCGTCCTTTAATCTAGTGTGTTTTTGAATTTTTGGTATCAGAGAAATTTTTTGTTTCGTATATTTAAAAATTGCAGACGCGATTTTAGAAAATTAAACTGTCTCGGGGCTGGAAATAAAACTTTTATCTGAAGTTCCCGAGACCAGACGCCCGAAATCGAATTCAACTTTCTGGACAGTCCTTTAACCTCGTCCTTTAATCTAGTGTGTTTTTGAATTTCTGGTATCAGAGAAATTTTTTGTTTCGTTTATTTAAAAATTGCAGACGCGATTTTAGAAAATTAAACTGCCTCGGGGCTGAAAATAAAACTTTTATCTGAAGTTCCCGAGACTAGACGCCCGAAATCGAATTCAACTTTCTGGACAGTCCTTTAACCTCGTCCTTTAATCTAGTGTGTTTTTGAATTTCTGGTATCAGAGAAATTTTTTGTTTCGTATATTTAAAAATTGCAGACGCGATTTTAGAAAATTAAACTGTCTCGGGGCTGGAAATAAAACTTTTATCTGAAGTTCCCGAGACCAGACGCCCGAAATCGAATTCAACTTTCTGGACAGTCCTTTAACCTCGTCCTTTAATCTAGTGTGTTTTTGAATTATTGGTATCAGAGAAATTTTTTGTTTCGTATATTTAAAAATTGCAGACGCGATTTTAGAAAATTAAACTGTCTCGGGGCTGGAAATAAAACTTTTATCTGAAGTTCCCGAGACCAGACGCCCGAAATCGAATTCAACTTTCTGGACAGTCCTTTAACCTCGTCCTTTAATCTAGTGTGTTTTTGAATTTTTGGTATCAGAGAAATTTTTTGTTTCGTATATTTAAAAATTGCAGACGCGATTTTAGAAAATTAAACTGCCTCGGGGCTGAAAATAAAACTTTTATCTGAAGTTCCCGAGACTAGACGCCCGAAATCGAATTCAACTTTCTGGACAGTCCTTTAACCTCGATCTAGTGTGTTCTTGAATTTTTGGTATCAGAGAAATTTTTTGTTTCGTATATTTAAAAATTGCAGACGCGATTTTAGAAAATTAAACTGTCTCGGGGCTGGAAATAAAACTTTTATCTGAAGTTCCCGAGACCAGACGCCCGAAATCGAATTCAACTTTCTGGACAGTCCTTTAACCTCGTCCTTTAATCTAGTGTGTTTTTGAATTTTTGGTATCAGAGAAATTTTTTGTTTCGTATATTTAAAAATTGCAGACGCGATTTTAGAAAATTAAACTGTCTCGGGGCTGGAAATAAAACTTTTATCTGAAGTTCCCGAGACCAGACGCCCGAAATCGAATTCAACTTTCTGGACAGTCCTTTAACCTCGTCCTTTAATCTAGTGTGTTTTTGAATTTTTGGTATCAGAGAAATTTTTTGTTTCGTATATTTAAAAATTGCAGACGCGATTTTAGAAAATTAAACTGCCTCGGGGCTGGAAATAAAACTTTTATCTGAAGTTCCCGAGACCAGACGCCCGAAATCGAATTCAACTTTCTGGACAGTCCTTTAACCTCGTCCTTTAATCTAGTGTGTTTTTGAATTTTTGGTATCAGAGAAATTTTTTGTTTCGTATATTTAAAAATTGCAGACGCGATTTTAGAAAATTAAACTGTCTCGGGGCTGGAAATAAAACTTTTATCTGAAGTTCCCGAGACCAGACGCCCGAAATCGAATTCAACTTTCTGGGCAGTCCTTTAACCTCGTCCTTTAATCTAGTGTGTTTTTGAATTTTTGGTATCAGAGAAATTTTTTGTTTCGTATATTTAAAAATTGCAGACGCGATTTTAGAAAATTAAACTGTCTCGGGGCTGGAAATAAAACTTTTATCTGAAGTTCCCGAGACCAGACGCCCGAAATCGAATTCAACTTTCTGGACAGTCCTTTAACCTCGTCCTTTAATCTAGTGTGTTTTTGAATTTTTGGTATCAGAGAAATTTTTTGTTTCGTATATTTAAAAATTGCAGACGCGATTTTAGAAAATTAAACTGCCTCGGGGCTGAAAATAAAACTTTTATCTGAAGTTCCCGAGACTAGACGCCCGAAATCGAATTCAACTTTCTGGACAGTCCTTTAACCTCGATCTAGTGTGTTCTTGAATTTTTGGTATCAGAGAAATTTTTTGTTTCGTATATTTAAAAATTGCAGACGCGATTTTAGAAAATTAAACTGTCTGGGGCTGGAAATAAAACTTTTATCTGAAGTTCCCGAGACCAGACGCCCGAAATCGAATTCAACTTTCTGGACAGTCCTTTAACCTCGTCCTTTAATCTAGTGTGTTTTTGAATTTTTGGTATCAGAGAAATTTTTTGTTTCGTATATTTAAAAATTGCAGACGCGATTTTAGAAAATTAAACTGTCTCGGGGCTGGAAATAAAACTTTTATCTGAAGTTCCCGAGACCAGACGCCCGAAATCGAATTCAACTTTCTGGACAGTCCTTTAACCTCGTCCTTTAATCTAGTGTGTTTTTGAATTTTTGGTATCAGAGAAATTTTTTGTTTCGTATATTTAAAAATTGCAGACGCGATTTTAGAAAATTAAACTGCCTCGGGGCTGGAAATAAAACTTTTATCTGAAGTTCCCGAGACCAGACGCCCGAAATCGAATTCAACTTTCTGGACAGTCCTTTAATCTAGTGTGTTTTTGAATTTTTGGTATCAGAGAAATTTTTTGTTTCGTATATTTAAAAATTGCAGACGCGATTTTAGAAAATTAAACTGTCTCGGGGCTGGAAATAAAACTTTTATCTGAAGTTCCCGAGACCAGACGCCCGAAATCGAATTCAACTTTCTGGGCAGTCCTTTAACCTCGTCCTTTAATCTAGTGTGTTTTTGAATTTTTGGTATCAGAGAAATTTTTTGTTTCGTATATTTAAAAATTGCAGACGCGATTTTAGAAAATTAAACTGCCTCGGGGCTGAAAATAAAACTTTTATCTGAAGTTCCCGAGACTAGACGCCCGAAATCGAATTCAACTTTCTGGACAGTCCTTTAACCTCGTCCTTTAATCTAGTGTGTTTTTGAATTTTTGGTATCAGAGAAATTTTTTGTTTCGTATATTTAAAAATTGCAGACGCGATTTTAGAAAATTAAACTGTCTCGGGGCTGGAAATAAAACTTTTATCTGAAGTTCCCGAGACCAGACGCCCGAAATCGAATTCAACTTTCTGGGCAGTCCTTTAACCTCGTCCTTTAATCTAGTGTGTTTTTGAATTTTTGGTATCAGAGAAATTTTTTGTTTCGTATATTTAAAAATTGCAGACGCGATTTTAGAAAATTAAACTGTCTCGGGGCTGGAAATAAAACTTTTATCTGAAGTTCCCGAGACCAGACGCCCGAAATCGAATTCAACTTTCTGGACAGTCCTTTAACCTCGTCCTTTAATCTAGTGTGTTTTTGAATTTTTGGTATCAGAGAAATTTTTTGTTTCGTATATTTAAAAATTGCAGACGCGATTTTAGAAAATTAAACTGCCTCGGGGCTGAAAATAAAACTTTTATCTGAAGTTCCCGAGACTAGACGCCCGAAATCGAATTCAACTTTCTGGGCAGTCCTTTAACCTCGTCCTTTAATCTAGTGTGTTTTTGAATTTTTGGTATCAGAGAAATTTTTTGTTTCGTATATTTAAAAATTGCAGACGCGATTTTAGAAAATTAAACTGTCTCGGGGCTGGAAATAAAACTTTTATCTGAAGTTCCCGAGACCAGACGCCCGAAATCGAATTCAACTTTCTGGACAGTCCTTTAACCTCGTCCTTTAATCTAGTGTGTTTTTGAATTTCTGGTATCAGAGAAATTTTTTGTTTCGTTTATTTAAAAATTGCAGACGCGATTTTAGAAAATTAAACTACCTCGGGGCTGAAAATAAAACTTTTATCTGAAGTTCCCGAGACTAGACGCCCGAAATCGAATTCAACTTTCTGGACAGTCCTTTAACCTCGTCCTTTAATCTAGTGTGTTTTTGAATTTCTGGTATCAGAGAAATTTTTTGTTTCGTTTATTTAAAAATTGCAGACGCGATTTTAGAAAATTAAACTGCCTCGGGGCTGAAAATAAAACTTTTATCTGAAGTTCCCGAGACTAGACGCCCGAAATCGAATTCAACTTTCTGGACAGTCCTTTAACCTCGTCCTTTAATCTAGTGTGTTTTTGAATTTCTGGTATCAGAGAAATTTTTTGTTTCGTATATTTAAAAATTGCAGACGCGATTTTAGAAAATTAAACTGTCTCGGGGCTGGAAATAAAACTTTTATCTGAAGTTCCCGAGACCAGACGCCCGAAATCGAATTCAACTTTCTGGACAGTCCTTTAACCTCGTCCTTTAATCTAGTGTGTTTTTGAATTATTGGTATCAGAGAAATTTTTTGTTTCGTATATTTAAAAATTGCAGACGCGATTTTAGAAAATTAAACTGTCTCGGGGCTGGAAATAAAACTTTTATCTGAAGTTCCCGAGACCAGACGCCCGAAATCGAATTCAACTTTCTGGACAGTCCTTTAACCTCGTCCTTTAATCTAGTGTGTTTTTGAATTTTTGGTATCAGAGAAATTTTTTGTTTCGTATATTTAAAAATTGCAGACGCGATTTTAGAAAATTAAACTGTCTCGGGGCTGGAAATAAAACTTTTATCTGAAGTTCCCGAGACCAGACGCCCGAAATCGAATTCAACTTTCTGGACAGTCCTTTAACCTCGTCCTTTAATCTAGTGTGTTTTTGAATTTTTGGTATCAGAGAAATTTTTTGTTTCGTATATTTAAAAATTGCAGACGCGATTTTAGAAAATTAAACTGCCTCGGGGCTGAAAATAAAACTTTTATCTGAAGTTCCCGAGACTAGACGCCCGAAATCGAATTCAACTTTCTGGACAGTCCTTTAACCTCGTCCTTTAATCTAGTGTGTTTTTGAATTTCTGGTATCAGAGAAATTTTTTGTTTCGTATATTTAAAAATTGCAGACGCGATTTTAGAAAATTAAACTGTCTCGGGGCTGGAAATAAAACTTTTATCTGAAGTTCCCGAGACTAGACGCCCGAAATCGAATTCAACTTTCTGGACAGTCCTTTAACCTCGTCCTTTAATCTAGTGTGTTTTTGAATTTCTGGTATCAGAGAAATTTTTTGTTTCGTTTATTTAAAAATTGCAGACGCGATTTTAGAAAATTAAACTGCCTCGGGGCTGAAAATAAAACTTTTATCTGAAGTTCCCGAGACTAGACGCCCGAAATCGAATTCAACTTTCTGGACAGTCCTTTAACCTCGTCCTTTAATCTAGTGTGTTTTTGAATTTCTGGTATCAGAGAAATTTTTTGTTTCGTATATTTAAAAATTGCAGACGCGATTTTAGAAAATTAAACTGTCTCGGGGCTGGAAATAAAACTTTTATCTGAAGTTCCCGAGACCAGACGCCCGAAATCGAATTCAACTTTCTGGACAGTCCTTTAACCTCGTCCTTTAATCTAGTGTGTTTTTGAATTATTGGTATCAGAGAAATTTTTTGTTTCGTATATTTAAAAATTGCAGACGCGATTTTAGAAAATTAAACTGTCTCGGGGCTGGAAATAAAACTTTTATCTGAAGTTCCCGAGACCAGACGCCCGAAATCGAATTCAACTTTCTGGACAGTCCTTTAACCTCGTCCTTTAATCTAGTGTGTTTTTGAATTTTTGGTATCAGAGAAATTTTTTGTTTCGTATATTTAAAAATTGCAGACGCGATTTTAGAAAATTAAACTGTCTCGGGGCTGGAAATAAAACTTTTATCTGAAGTTCCCGAGACCAGACGCCCGAAATCGAATTCAACTTTCTGGACAGTCCTTTAACCTCGTCCTTTAATCTAGTGTGTTTTTGAATTTTTGGTATCAGAGAAATTTTTTGTTTCGTATATTTAAAAATTGCAGACGCGATTTTAGAAAATTAAACTGCCTCGGGGCTGAAAATAAAACTTTTATCTGAAGTTCCCGAGACTAGACGCCCGAAATCGAATTCAACTTTCTGGACAGTCCTTTAACCTCGTCCTTTAATCTAGTGTGTTTTTGAATTTCTGGTATCAGAGAAATTTTTTGTTTCGTATATTTAAAAATTGCAGACGCGATTTTAGAAAATTAAACTGTCTCGGGGCTGGAAATAAAACTTTTATCTGAAGTTCCCGAGACCAGACGCCCGAAATCGAATTCAACTTTCTGGACAGTCCTTTAACCTCGTCCTTTAATCTAGTGTGTTTTTGAATTATTGGTATCAGAGAAATTTTTTGTTTCGTATATTTAAAAATTGCAGACGCGATTTTAGAAAATTAAACTGTCTCGGGGCTGGAAATAAAACTTTTATCTGAAGTTCCCGAGACCAGACGCCCGAAATCGAATTCAACTTTCTGGACAGTCCTTTAACCTCGTCCTTTAATCTAGTGTGTTTTTGAATTTTTGGTATCAGAGAAATTTTTTGTTTCGTATATTTAAAAATTGCAGACGCGATTTTAGAAAATTAAACTGCCTCGGGGCTGAAAATAAAACTTTTATCTGAAGTTCCCGAGACTAGACGCCCGAAATCGAATTCAACTTTCTGGACAGTCCTTTAACCTCGTCCTTTAATCTAGTGTGTTTTTGAATTATTGGTATCAGAGAAATTTTTTGTTTCGTATATTTAAAAATTGCAGACGCGATTTTAGAAAATTAAACTGCCTCGGGGCTGAAAATAAAACTTTTATCTGAAGTTCCCGAGACTAGACGCCCGAAATCGAATTCAACTTTCTGGACAGTCCTTTAACCTCGTCCTTTAATCTAGTGTGTTTTTGAATTTCTGGTATCAGAGAAATTTTTTGTTTCGTATATTTAAAAATTGCAGACGCGATTTTAGAAAATTAAACTGTCTCGGGGCTGGAAATAAAACTTTTATCTGAAGTTCCCGAGACCAGACGCCCGAAATCGAATTCAACTTTCTGGACAGTCCTTTAACCTCGTCCTTTAATCTAGTGTGTTTTTGAATTATTGGTATCAGAGAAATTTTTTGTTTCGTATATTTAAAAATTGCAGACGCGATTTTAGAAAATTAAACTGTCTCGGGGCTGGAAATAAAACTTTTATCTGAAGTTCCCGAGACCAGACGCCCGAAATCGAATTCAACTTTCTGGACAGTCCTTTAACCTCGTCCTTTAATCTAGTGTGTTTTTGAATTTTTGGTATCAGAGAAATTTTTTGTTTCGTATATTTAAAAATTGCAGACGCGATTTTAGAAAATTAAACTGCCTCGGGGCTGAAAATAAAACTTTTATCTGAAGTTCCCGAGACTAGACGCCCGAAATCGAATTCAACTTTCTGGACAGTCCTTTAACCTCGATCTAGTGTGTTCTTGAATTTTTGGTATCAGAGAAATTTTTTGTTTCGTATATTTAAAAATTGCAGACGCGATTTTAGAAAATTAAACTGTCTCGGGGCTGGAAATAAAACTTTTATCTGAAGTTCCCGAGACCAGACGCCCGAAATCGAATTCAACTTTCTGGACAGTCCTTTAACCTCGTCCTTTAATCTAGTGTGTTTTTGAATTTTTGGTATCAGAGAAATTTTTTGTTTCGTATATTTAAAAATTGCAGACGCGATTTTAGAAAATTAAACTGTCTCGGGGCTGGAAATAAAACTTTTATCTGAAGTTCCCGAGACCAGACGCCCGAAATCGAATTCAACTTTCTGGACAGTCCTTTAACCTCGTCCTTTAATCTAGTGTGTTTTTGAATTTTTGGTATCAGAGAAATTTTTTGTTTCGTATATTTAAAAATTGCAGACGCGATTTTAGAAAATTAAACTGCCTCGGGGCTGGAAATAAAACTTTTATCTGAAGTTCCCGAGACCAGACGCCCGAAATCGAATTCAACTTTCTGGACAGTCCTTTAATCTAGTGTGTTTTTGAATTTTTGGTATCAGAGAAATTTTTTGTTTCGTATATTTAAAAATTGCAGACGCGATTTTAGAAAATTAAACTGTCTCGGGGCTGGAAATAAAACTTTTATCTGAAGTTCCCGAGACCAGACGCCCGAAATCGAATTCAACTTTCTGGGCAGTCCTTTAACCTCGTCCTTTAATCTAGTGTGTTTTTGAATTTTTGGTATCAGAGAAATTTTTTGTTTCGTATATTTAAAAATTGCAGACGCGATTTTAGAAAATTAAACTGTCTCGGGGCTGGAAATAAAACTTTTATCTGAAGTTCCCGAGACCAGACGCCCGAAATCGAATTCAACTTTCTGGACAGTCCTTTAACCTCGTCCTTTAATCTAGTGTGTTTTTGAATTTTTGGTATCAGAGAAATTTTTTGTTTCGTATATTTAAAAATTGCAGACGCGATTTTAGAAAATTAAACTGCCTCGGGGCTGAAAATAAAACTTTTATCTGAAGTTCCCGAGACTAGACGCCCGAAATCGAATTCAACTTTCTGGACAGTCCTTTAACCTCGATCTAGTGTGTTCTTGAATTTTTGGTATCAGAGAAATTTTTTGTTTCGTATATTTAAAAATTGCAGACGCGATTTTAGAAAATTAAACTGTCTCGGGGCTGGAAATAAAACTTTTATCTGAAGTTCCCGAGACCAGACGCCCGAAATCGAATTCAACTTTCTGGACAGTCCTTTAACCTCGTCCTTTAATCTAGTGTGTTTTTGAATTTTTGGTATCAGAGAAATTTTTTGTTTCGTATATTTAAAAATTGCAGACGCGATTTTAGAAAATTAAACTGTCTCGGGGCTGGAAATAAAACTTTTATCTGAAGTTCCCGAGACCAGACGCCCGAAATCGAATTCAACTTTCTGGACAGTCCTTTAACCTCGTCCTTTAATCTAGTGTGTTTTTGAATTTTTGGTATCAGAGAAATTTTTTGTTTCGTATATTTAAAAATTGCAGACGCGATTTTAGAAAATTAAACTGCCTCGGGGCTGGAAATAAAACTTTTATCTGAAGTTCCCGAGACCAGACGCCCGAAATCGAATTCAACTTTCTGGACAGTCCTTTAATCTAGTGTGTTTTTGAATTTTTGGTATCAGAGAAATTTTTTGTTTCGTATATTTAAAAATTGCAGAAGCGATTTTAGAAAATTAAACTGTCTCGGGGCTGGAAATAAAACTTTTATCTGAAGTTCCCGAGACCAGACGCCCGAAATCGAATTCAACTTTCTGGGCAGTCCTTTAACCTCGTCCTTTAATCTAGTGTGTTTTTGAATTTTTGGTATCAGAGAAATTTTTTGTTTCGTATATTTAAAAATTGCAGACGCGATTTTAGAAAATTAAACTGTCTCGGGGCTGGAAATAAAACTTTTATCTGAAGTTCCCGAGACCAGACGCCCGAAATCGAATTCAACTTTCTGGACAGTCCTTTAACCTCGTCCTTTAATCTAGTGTGTTTTTGAATTTTTGGTATCAGAGAAATTTTTTGTTTCGTATATTTAAAAATTGCAGACGCGATTTTAGAAAATTAAACTGTCTCGGGGCTGGAAATAAAACTTTTATCTGAAGTTCCCGAGACCAGACGCCCGAAATCGAATTCAACTTTCTGGGCAGTCCTTTAACCTCGTCCTTTAATCTAGTGTGTTTTTGAATTTTTGGTATCAGAGAAATTTTTTGTTTCGTATATTTAAAAATTGCAGACGCGATTTTAGAAAATTAAACTGTCTCGGGGCTGGAAATAAAACTTTTATCTGAAGTTCCCGAGACCAGACGCCCGAAATCGAATTCAACTTTCTGGACAGTCCTTTAACCTCGTCCTTTAATCTAGTGTGTTTTTGAATTTCTGGTATCAGAGAAATTTTTTGTTTCGTTTATTTAAAAATTGCAGACGCGATTTTAGAAAATTAAACTGCCTCGGGGCTGAAAATAAAACTTTTATCTGAAGTTCCCGAGACTAGACGCCCGAAATCGAATTCAACTTTCTGGACAGTCCTTTAACCTCGTCCTTTAATCTAGTGTGTTTTTGAATTTTTGGTATCAGAGAAATTTTTTGTTTCGTATATTTAAAAATTGCAGACGCGATTTTAGAAAATTAAACTGTCTCGGGGCTGGAAATAAAACTTTTATCTGAAGTTCCCGAGACCAGACGCCCGAAATCGAATTCAACTTTCTGGGCAGTCCTTTAACCTCGTCCTTTAATCTAGTGTGTTTTTGAATTTTTGGTATCAGAGAAATTTTTTGTTTCGTATATTTAAAAATTGCAGACGCGATTTTAGAAAATTAAACTGTCTCGGGGCTGGAAATAAAACTTTTATCTGAAGTTCCCGAGACCAGACGCCCGAAATCGAATTCAACTTTCTGGACAGTCCTTTAACCTCGTCCTTTAATCTAGTGTGTTTTTGAATTTCTGGTATCAGAGAAATTTTTTGTTTCGTTTATTTAAAAATTGCAGACGCGATTTTAGAAAATTAAACTGTCTCGGGGCTGGAAATAAAACTTTTATCTGAAGTTCCCGAGACCAGACGCCCGAAATCGAATTCAACTTTCTGGACAGTCCTTTAACCTCGTCCTTTAATCTAGTGTGTTTTTGAATTTTTGGTATCAGAGAAATTTTTTGTTTCGTATATTTAAAAATTGCAGACGCGATTTTAGAAAATTAAACTGTCTCGGGGCTGGAAATAAAACTTTTATCTGAAGTTCCCGAGACCAGACGCCCGAAATCGAATTCAACTTTCTGGACAGTCCTTTAACCTCGTCCTTTAATCTAGTGTGTTTTTGAATTTCTGGTATCAGAGAAATTTTTTGTTTCGTTTATTTAAAAATTGCAGACGCGATTTTAGAAAATTAAACTGTCTCGGGGCTGGAAATAAAACTTTTATCTGAAGTTCCCGAGACCAGACGCCCGAAATCGAATTCAACTTTCTGGACAGTCCTTTAACCTCGTCCTTTAATCTAGTGTGTTTTTGAATTTTTGGTATCAGAGAAATTTTTTGTTTCGTATATTTAAAAATTGCAGACGCGATTTTAGAAAATTAAACTGTCTCGGGGCTGGAAATAAAACTTTTATCTGAAGTTCCCGAGACCAGACGCCCGAAATCGAATTCAACTTTCTGGACAGTCCTTTAACCTCGTCCTTTAATCTAGTGTGTTTTTGAATTTCTGGTATCAGAGAAATTTTTTGTTTCGTTTATTTAAAAATTGCAGACGCGATTTTAGAAAATTAAACTGTCTCGGGGCTGGAAATAAAACTTTTATCTGAAGTTCCCGAGACCAGACGCCCGAAATCGAATTCAACTTTCTGGACAGTCCTTTAACCTCGTCCTTTAATCTAGTGTGTTTTTGAATTTTTGGTATCAGAGAAATTTTTTGTTTCGTATATTTAAAAATTGCAGACGCGATTTTAGAAAATTAAACTGTCTCGGGGCTGGAAATAAAACTTTTATCTGAAGTTCCCGAGACCAGACGCCCGAAATCGAATTCAACTTTCTGGGCAGTCCTTTAACCTCGTCCTTTAATCTAGTGTGTTTTTGAATTTTTGGTATCAGAGAAATTTTTTGTTTCGTAT
The DNA here is from genome assembly GCA_950108345.1 of Malthinus flaveolus. Taxonomy (NCBI): domain Eukaryota; kingdom Metazoa; phylum Arthropoda; class Insecta; order Coleoptera; family Cantharidae; genus Malthinus; species Malthinus flaveolus. The sequence goes on along the minus strand of OX467289.1, from coordinate 3,725,624 downwards.
ATTTAAAAATTGCAGACGCGATTTTAGAAAATTAAACTGTCTCGGGGCTGGAAATAAAACTTTTATCTGAAGTTCCCGAGACCAGACGCCCGAAATCGAATTCAACTTTCTGGACAGTCCTTTAACCTCGTCCTTTAATCTAGTGTGTTTTTGAATTTCTGGTATCAGAGAAATTTTTTGTTTCGTTTATTTAAAAATTGCAGACGCGATTTTAGAAAATTAAACTGCCTCGGGGCTGAAAATAAAACTTTTATCTGAAGTTCCCGAGACTAGACGCCCGAAATCGAATTCAACTTTCTGGACAGTCCTTTAACCTCGTCCTTTAATCTAGTGTGTTTTTGAATTTTTGGTATCAGAGAAATTTTTTGTTTCGTATATTTAAAAATTGCAGACGCGATTTTAGAAAATTAAACTGTCTCGGGGCTGGAAATAAAACTTTTATCTGAAGTTCCCGAGACCAGACGCCCGAAATCGAATTCAACTTTCTGGGCAGTCCTTTAACCTCGTCCTTTAATCTAGTGTGTTTTTGAATTTTTGGTATCAGAGAAATTTTTTGTTTCGTATATTTAAAAATTGCAGACGCGATTTTAGAAAATTAAACTGTCTCGGGGCTGGAAATAAAACTTTTATCTGAAGTTCCCGAGACCAGACGCCCGAAATCGAATTCAACTTTCTGGACAGTCCTTTAACCTCGTCCTTTAATCTAGTGTGTTTTTGAATTTCTGGTATCAGAGAAATTTTTTGTTTCGTTTATTTAAAAATTGCAGACGCGATTTTAGAAAATTAAACTGCCTCGGGGCTGAAAATAAAACTTTTATCTGAAGTTCCCGAGACTAGACGCCCGAAATCGAATTCAACTTTCTGGACAGTCCTTTAACCTCGTCCTTTAATCTAGTGTGTTTTTGAATTTCTGGTATCAGAGAAATTTTTTGTTTCGTATATTTAAAAATTGCAGACGCGATTTTAGAAAATTAAACTGTCTCGGGGCTGGAAATAAAACTTTTATCTGAAGTTCCCGAGACCAGACGCCCGAAATCGAATTCAACTTTCTGGACAGTCCTTTAACCTCGTCCTTTAATCTAGTGTGTTTTTGAATTATTGGTATCAGAGAAATTTTTTGTTTCGTATATTTAAAAATTGCAGACGCGATTTTAGAAAATTAAACTGTCTCGGGGCTGGAAATAAAACTTTTATCTGAAGTTCCCGAGACCAGACGCCCGAAATCGAATTCAACTTTCTGGACAGTCCTTTAACCTCGTCCTTTAATCTAGTGTGTTTTTGAATTTTTGGTATCAGAGAAATTTTTTGTTTCGTATATTTAAAAATTGCAGACGCGATTTTAGAAAATTAAACTGTCTCGGGGCTGGAAATAAAACTTTTATCTGAAGTTCCCGAGACCAGACGCCCGAAATCGAATTCAACTTTCTGGACAGTCCTTTAACCTCGTCCTTTAATCTAGTGTGTTTTTGAATTATTGGTATCAGAGAAATTTTTTGTTTCGTATATTTAAAAATTGCAGACGCGATTTTAGAAAATTAAACTGTCTCGGGGCTGGAAATAAAACTTTTATCTGAAGTTCCCGAGACCAGACGCCCGAAATCGAATTCAACTTTCTGGACAGTCCTTTAACCTCGTCCTTTAATCTAGTGTGTTTTTGAATTTTTGGTATCAGAGAAATTTTTTGTTTCGTATATTTAAAAATTGCAGACGCGATTTTAGAAAATTAAACTGTCTCGGGGCTGGAAATAAAACTTTTATCTGAAGTTCCCGAGACCAGACGCCCGAAATCGAATTCAACTTTCTGGACAGTCCTTTAATCTAGTGTGTTTTTGAGTTTTTGGTATCAGAGAAATTTTTTGTTTCGTATATTTAAAAATTGCAGACGCGATTTTAGAAAATTAAACTGTCTCGGGGCTGGAAATAAAACTTTTATCTGAAGTTCCCGAGACCAGACGCCCGAAATCGAATTCAACTTTCTGGGCAGTCCTTTAACCTCGTCCTTTAATCTAGTGTGTTTTTGAATTTTTGGTATCAGAGAAATTTTTTGTTTCGTATATTTAAAAATTGCAGACGCGATTTTAGAAAATTAAACTGTCTCGGGGCTGGAAATAAAACTTTTATCTGAAGTTCCCGAGACCAGACGCCCGAAATCGAATTCAACTTTCTGGACAGTCCTTTAACCTCGTCCTTTAATCTAGTGTGTTTTTGAATTTCTGGTATCAGAGAAATTTTTTGTTTCGTTTATTTAAAAATTGCAGACGCGATTTTAGAAAATTAAACTGCCTCGGGGCTGAAAATAAAACTTTTATCTGAAGTTCCCGAGACTAGACGCCCGAAATCGAATTCAACTTTCTGGACAGTCCTTTAACCTCGTCCTTTAATCTAGTGTGTTTTTGAATTTCTGGTATCAGAGAAATTTTTTGTTTCGTATATTTAAAAATTGCAGACGCGATTTTAGAAAATTAAACTGTCTCGGGGCTGGAAATAAAACTTTTATCTGAAGTTCCCGAGACCAGACGCCCGAAATCGAATTCAACTTTCTGGACAGTCCTTTAACCTCGTCCTTTAATCTAGTGTGTTTTTGAATTATTGGTATCAGAGAAATTTTTTGTTTCGTATATTTAAAAATTGCAGACGCGATTTTAGAAAATTAAACTGTCTCGGGGCTGGAAATAAAACTTTTATCTGAAGTTCCCGAGACCAGACGCCCGAAATCGAATTCAACTTTCTGGACAGTCCTTTAACCTCGTCCTTTAATCTAGTGTGTTTTTGAATTTTTGGTATCAGAGAAATTTTTTGTTTCGTATATTTAAAAATTGCAGACGCGATTTTAGAAAATTAAACTGCCTCGGGGCTGAAAATAAAACTTTTATCTGAAGTTCCCGAGACTAGACGCCCGAAATCGAATTCAACTTTCTGGACAGTCCTTTAACCTCGATCTAGTGTGTTCTTGAATTTTTGGTATCAGAGAAATTTTTTGTTTCGTATATTTAAAAATTGCAGACGCGATTTTAGAAAATTAAACTGTCTCGGGGCTGGAAATAAAACTTTTATCTGAAGTTCCCGAGACCAGACGCCCGAAATCGAATTCAACTTTCTGGACAGTCCTTTAACCTCGTCCTTTAATCTAGTGTGTTTTTGAATTTTTGGTATCAGAGAAATTTTTTGTTTCGTATATTTAAAAATTGCAGACGCGATTTTAGAAAATTAAACTGTCTCGGGGCTGGAAATAAAACTTTTATCTGAAGTTCCCGAGACCAGACGCCCGAAATCGAATTCAACTTTCTGGACAGTCCTTTAACCTCGTCCTTTAATCTAGTGTGTTTTTGAATTTTTGGTATCAGAGAAATTTTTTGTTTCGTATATTTAAAAATTGCAGACGCGATTTTAGAAAATTAAACTGCCTCGGGGCTGGAAATAAAACTTTTATCTGAAGTTCCCGAGACCAGACGCCCGAAATCGAATTCAACTTTCTGGACAGTCCTTTAATCTAGTGTGTTTTTGAATTTTTGGTATCAGAGAAATTTTTTGTTTCGTATATTTAAAAATTGCAGACGCGATTTTAGAAAATTAAACTGTCTCGGGGCTGGAAATAAAACTTTTATCTGAAGTTCCCGAGACCAGACGCCCGAAATCGAATTCAACTTTCTGGGCAGTCCTTTAACCTCGTCCTTTAATCTAGTGTGTTTTTGAATTTTTGGTATCAGAGAAATTTTTTGTTTCGTATATTTAAAAATTGCAGACGCGATTTTAGAAAATTAAACTGTCTCGGGGCTGGAAATAAAACTTTTATCTGAAGTTCCCGAGACCAGACGCCCGAAATCGAATTCAACTTTCTGGACAGTCCTTTAACCTCGTCCTTTAATCTAGTGTGTTTTTGAATTTTTGGTATCAGAGAAATTTTTTGTTTCGTATATTTAAAAATTGCAGACGCGATTTTAGAAAATTAAACTGCCTCGGGGCTGAAAATAAAACTTTTATCTGAAGTTCCCGAGACTAGACGCCCGAAATCGAATTCAACTTTCTGGACAGTCCTTTAACCTCGATCTAGTGTGTTCTTGAATTTTTGGTATCAGAGAAATTTTTTGTTTCGTATATTTAAAAATTGCAGACGCGATTTTAGAAAATTAAACTGTCTCGGGGCTGGAAATAAAACTTTTATCTGAAGTTCCCGAGACCAGACGCCCGAAATCGAATTCAACTTTCTGGACAGTCCTTTAACCTCGTCCTTTAATCTAGTGTGTTTTTGAATTTTTGGTATCAGAGAAATTTTTTGTTTCGTATATTTAAAAATTGCAGACGCGATTTTAGAAAATTAAACTGTCTCGGGGCTGGAAATAAAACTTTTATCTGAAGTTCCCGAGACCAGACGCCCGAAATCGAATTCAACTTTCTGGACAGTCCTTTAACCTCGTCCTTTAATCTAGTGTGTTTTTGAATTTTTGGTATCAGAGAAATTTTTTGTTTCGTATATTTAAAAATTGCAGACGCGATTTTAGAAAATTAAACTGCCTCGGGGCTGGAAATAAAACTTTTATCTGAAGTTCCCGAGACCAGACGCCCGAAATCGAATTCAACTTTCTGGACAGTCCTTTAATCTAGTGTGTTTTTGAATTTTTGGTATCAGAGAAATTTTTTGTTTCGTATATTTAAAAATTGCAGACGCGATTTTAGAAAATTAAACTGTCTCGGGGCTGGAAATAAAACTTTTATCTGAAGTTCCCGAGACCAGACGCCCGAAATCGAATTCAACTTTCTGGGCAGTCCTTTAACCTCGTCCTTTAATCTAGTGTGTTTTTGAATTTTTGGTATCAGAGAAATTTTTTGTTTCGTATATTTAAAAATTGCAGACGCGATTTTAGAAAATTAAACTGCCTCGGGGCTGAAAATAAAACTTTTATCTGAAGTTCCCGAGACTAGACGCCCGAAATCGAATTCAACTTTCTGGACAGTCCTTTAACCTCGTCCTTTAATCTAGTGTGTTTTTGAATTTTTGGTATCAGAGAAATTTTTTGTTTCGTATATTTAAAAATTGCAGACGCGATTTTAGAAAATTAAACTGTCTCGGGGCTGGAAATAAAACTTTTATCTGAAGTTCCCGAGACCAGACGCCCGAAATCGAATTCAACTTTCTGGGCAGTCCTTTAACCTCGTCCTTTAATCTAGTGTGTTTTTGAATTTTTGGTATCAGAGAAATTTTTTGTTTCGTATATTTAAAAATTGCAGACGCGATTTTAGAAAATTAAACTGTCTCGGGGCTGGAAATAAAACTTTTATCTGAAGTTCCCGAGACCAGACGCCCGAAATCGAATTCAACTTTCTGGACAGTCCTTTAACCTCGTCCTTTAATCTAGTGTGTTTTTGAATTTTTGGTATCAGAGAAATTTTTTGTTTCGTATATTTAAAAATTGCAGACGCGATTTTAGAAAATTAAACTGCCTCGGGGCTGAAAATAAAACTTTTATCTGAAGTTCCCGAGACTAGACGCCCGAAATCGAATTCAACTTTCTGGGCAGTCCTTTAACCTCGTCCTTTAATCTAGTGTGTTTTTGAATTTTTGGTATCAGAGAAATTTTTTGTTTCGTATATTTAAAAATTGCAGACGCGATTTTAGAAAATTAAACTGTCTCGGGGCTGGAAATAAAACTTTTATCTGAAGTTCCCGAGACCAGACGCCCGAAATCGAATTCAACTTTCTGGACAGTCCTTTAACCTCGTCCTTTAATCTAGTGTGTTTTTGAATTTCTGGTATCAGAGAAATTTTTTGTTTCGTTTATTTAAAAATTGCAGACGCGATTTTAGAAAATTAAACTGCCTCGGGGCTGAAAATAAAACTTTTATCTGAAGTTCCCGAGACTAGACGCCCGAAATCGAATTCAACTTTCTGGACAGTCCTTTAACCTCGTCCTTTAATCTAGTGTGTTTTTGAATTTCTGGTATCAGAGAAATTTTTTGTTTCGTTTATTTAAAAATTGCAGACGCGATTTTAGAAAATTAAACTGCCTCGGGGCTGAAAATAAAACTTTTATCTGAAGTTCCCGAGACTAGACGCCCGAAATCGAATTCAACTTTCTGGACAGTCCTTTAACCTCGTCCTTTAATCTAGTGTGTTTTTGAATTTCTGGTATCAGAGAAATTTTTTGTTTCGTATATTTAAAAATTGCAGACGCGATTTTAGAAAATTAAACTGTCTCGGGGCTGGAAATAAAACTTTTATCTGAAGTTCCCGAGACCAGACGCCCGAAATCGAATTCAACTTTCTGGACAGTCCTTTAACCTCGTCCTTTAATCTAGTGTGTTTTTGAATTATTGGTATCAGAGAAATTTTTTGTTTCGTATATTTAAAAATTGCAGACGCGATTTTAGAAAATTAAACTGTCTCGGGGCTGGAAATAAAACTTTTATCTGAAGTTCCCGAGACCAGACGCCCGAAATCGAATTCAACTTTCTGGACAGTCCTTTAACCTCGTCCTTTAATCTAGTGTGTTTTTGAATTTTTGGTATCAGAGAAATTTTTTGTTTCGTATATTTAAAAATTGCAGACGCGATTTTAGAAAATTAAACTGTCTCGGGGCTGGAAATAAAACTTTTATCTGAAGTTCCCGAGACCAGACGCCCGAAATCGAATTCAACTTTCTGGACAGTCCTTTAACCTCGTCCTTTAATCTAGTGTGTTTTTGAATTTTTGGTATCAGAGAAATTTTTTGTTTCGTATATTTAAAAATTGCAGACGCGATTTTAGAAAATTAAACTGCCTCGGGGCTGAAAATAAAACTTTTATCTGAAGTTCCCGAGACTAGACGCCCGAAATCGAATTCAACTTTCTGGACAGTCCTTTAACCTCGTCCTTTAATCTAGTGTGTTTTTGAATTTCTGGTATCAGAGAAATTTTTTGTTTCGTATATTTAAAAATTGCAGACGCGATTTTAGAAAATTAAACTGTCTCGGGGCTGGAAATAAAACTTTTATCTGAAGTTCCCGAGACTAGACGCCCGAAATCGAATTCAACTTTCTGGACAGTCCTTTAACCTCGTCCTTTAATCTAGTGTGTTTTTGAATTTCTGGTATCAGAGAAATTTTTTGTTTCGTTTATTTAAAAATTGCAGACGCGATTTTAGAAAATTAAACTGCCTCGGGGCTGAAAATAAAACTTTTATCTGAAGTTCCCGAGACTAGACGCCCGAAATCGAATTCAACTTTCTGGACAGTCCTTTAACCTCGTCCTTTAATCTAGTGTGTTTTTGAATTTCTGGTATCAGAGAAATTTTTTGTTTCGTATATTTAAAAATTGCAGACGCGATTTTAGAAAATTAAACTGTCTCGGGGCTGGAAATAAAACTTTTATCTGAAGTTCCCGAGACCAGACGCCCGAAATCGAATTCAACTTTCTGGACAGTCCTTTAACCTCGTCCTTTAATCTAGTGTGTTTTTGAATTATTGGTATCAGAGAAATTTTTTGTTTCGTATATTTAAAAATTGCAGACGCGATTTTAGAAAATTAAACTGTCTCGGGGCTGGAAATAAAACTTTTATCTGAAGTTCCCGAGACCAGACGCCCGAAATCGAATTCAACTTTCTGGACAGTCCTTTAACCTCGTCCTTTAATCTAGTGTGTTTTTGAATTTTTGGTATCAGAGAAATTTTTTGTTTCGTATATTTAAAAATTGCAGACGCGATTTTAGAAAATTAAACTGTCTCGGGGCTGGAAATAAAACTTTTATCTGAAGTTCCCGAGACCAGACGCCCGAAATCGAATTCAACTTTCTGGACAGTCCTTTAACCTCGTCCTTTAATCTAGTGTGTTTTTGAATTTTTGGTATCAGAGAAATTTTTTGTTTCGTATATTTAAAAATTGCAGACGCGATTTTAGAAAATTAAACTGCCTCGGGGCTGAAAATAAAACTTTTATCTGAAGTTCCCGAGACTAGACGCCCGAAATCGAATTCAACTTTCTGGACAGTCCTTTAACCTCGTCCTTTAATCTAGTGTGTTTTTGAATTTCTGGTATCAGAGAAATTTTTTGTTTCGTATATTTAAAAATTGCAGACGCGATTTTAGAAAATTAAACTGTCTCGGGGCTGGAAATAAAACTTTTATCTGAAGTTCCCGAGACCAGACGCCCGAAATCGAATTCAACTTTCTGGACAGTCCTTTAACCTCGTCCTTTAATCTAGTGTGTTTTTGAATTATTGGTATCAGAGAAATTTTTTGTTTCGTATATTTAAAAATTGCAGACGCGATTTTAGAAAATTAAACTGTCTCGGGGCTGGAAATAAAACTTTTATCTGAAGTTCCCGAGACCAGACGCCCGAAATCGAATTCAACTTTCTGGACAGTCCTTTAACCTCGTCCTTTAATCTAGTGTGTTTTTGAATTTTTGGTATCAGAGAAATTTTTTGTTTCGTATATTTAAAAATTGCAGACGCGATTTTAGAAAATTAAACTGCCTCGGGGCTGAAAATAAAACTTTTATCTGAAGTTCCCGAGACTAGACGCCCGAAATCGAATTCAACTTTCTGGACAGTCCTTTAACCTCGTCCTTTAATCTAGTGTGTTTTTGAATTATTGGTATCAGAGAAATTTTTTGTTTCGTATATTTAAAAATTGCAGACGCGATTTTAGAAAATTAAACTGCCTCGGGGCTGAAAATAAAACTTTTATCTGAAGTTCCCGAGACTAGACGCCCGAAATCGAATTCAACTTTCTGGACAGTCCTTTAACCTCGTCCTTTAATCTAGTGTGTTTTTGAATTTCTGGTATCAGAGAAATTTTTTGTTTCGTATATTTAAAAATTGCAGACGCGATTTTAGAAAATTAAACTGTCTCGGGGCTGGAAATAAAACTTTTATCTGAAGTTCCCGAGACCAGACGCCCGAAATCGAATTCAACTTTCTGGACAGTCCTTTAACCTCGTCCTTTAATCTAGTGTGTTTTTGAATTATTGGTATCAGAGAAATTTTTTGTTTCGTATATTTAAAAATTGCAGACGCGATTTTAGAAAATTAAACTGTCTCGGGGCTGGAAATAAAACTTTTATCTGAAGTTCCCGAGACCAGACGCCCGAAATCGAATTCAACTTTCTGGACAGTCCTTTAACCTCGTCCTTTAATCTAGTGTGTTTTTGAATTTTTGGTATCAGAGAAATTTTTTGTTTCGTATATTTAAAAATTGCAGACGCGATTTTAGAAAATTAAACTGCCTCGGGGCTGAAAATAAAACTTTTATCTGAAGTTCCCGAGACTAGACGCCCGAAATCGAATTCAACTTTCTGGACAGTCCTTTAACCTCGTCCTTTAATCTAGTGTGTTTTTGAATTATTGGTATCAGAGAAATTTTTTGTTTCGTATATTTAAAAATTGCAGACGCGATTTTAGAAAATTAAACTGTCTCGGGGCTGGAAATAAAACTTTTATCTGAAGTTCCCGAGACCAGACGCCCGAAATCGAATTCAACTTTCTGGACAGTCCTTTAACCTCGTCCTTTAATCTAGTGTGTTTTTGAATTTTTGGTATCAGAGAAATTTTTTGTTTCGTATATTTAAAAATTGCAGACGCGATTTTAGAAAATTAAACTGCCTCGGGGCTGAAAATAAAACTTTTATCTGAAGTTCCCGAGACTAGACGCCCGAAATCGAATTCAACTTTCTGGACAGTCCTTTAACCTCGTCCTTTAATCTAGTGTGTTTTTGAATTTCTGGTATCAGAGAAATTTTTTGTTTCGTATATTTAAAAATTGCAGACGCGATTTTAGAAAATTAAACTGTCTCGGGGCTGGAAATAAAACTTTTATCTGAAGTTCCCGAGACCAGACGCCCGAAATCGAATTCAACTTTCTGGACAGTCCTTTAACCTCGTCCTTTAATCTAGTGTGTTTTTGAATTATTGGTATCAGAGAAATTTTTTGTTTCGTATATTTAAAAATTGCAGACGCGATTTTAGAAAATTAAACTGTCTCGGGGCTGGAAATAAAACTTTTATCTGAAGTTCCCGAGACCAGACGCCCGAAATCGAATTCAACTTTCTGGACAGTCCTTTAACCTCGTCCTTTAATCTAGTGTGTTTTTGAATTTTTGGTATCAGAGAAATTTTTTGTTTCGTATATTTAAAAATTGCAGACGCGATTTTAGAAAATTAAACTGTCTCGGGGCTGGAAATAAAACTTTTATCTGAAGTTCCCGAGACCAGACGCCCGAAATCGAATTCAACTTTCTGGACAGTCCTTTAACCTCGTCCTTTAATCTAGTGTGTTTTTGAATTTTTGGTATCAGAGAAATTTTTTGTTTCGTATATTTAAAAATTGCAGACGCGATTTTAGAAAATTAAACTGCCTCGGGGCTGAAAATAAAACTTTTATCTGAAGTTCCCGAGACTAGACGCCCGAAATCGAATTCAACTTTCTGGACAGTCCTTTAACCTCGTCCTTTAATCTAGTGTGTTTTTGAATTTCTGGTATCAGAGAAATTTTTTGTTTCGTATATTTAAAAATTGCAGACGCGATTTTAGAAAATTAAACTGCCTCGGGGCTGAAAATAAAACTTTTATCTGAAGTTCCCGAGACTAGACGCCCGAAATCGAATTCAACTTTCTGGACAGTCCTTTAACCTCGTCCTTTAATCTAGTGTGTTTTTGAATTTCTGGTATCAGAGAAATTTTTTGTTTCGTATATTTAAAAATTGCAGACGCGATTTTAGAAAATTAAACTGCCTCGGGGCTGAAAATAAAACTTTTATCTGAAGTTCCCGAGACCAGACGCCCGAAATCGAATTCAACTTTCTGGACAGTCCTTTAACCTCGTCCTTTAATCTAGTGTGTTTTTGAATTTTTGGTATCAGAGAAATTTTTTGTTTCGTATATTTAAAAATTGCAGACGCGATTTTAGAAAATTAAACTGCCTCGGGGCTGAAAATAAAACTTTTATCTGAAGTTCCCGAGACCAGACGCCCGAAATCGAATTCAACTTTCTGGACAGTCCTTTAACCTCGTCCTTTAATCTAGTGTGTTTTTGAATTTTTGGTATCAGAGAAATTTTTTGTTTCGTATATTTAAAAATTGCAGACGCGATTTTAGAAAATTAAACTGCCTCGGGGCTGAAAATAAAACTTTTATCTGAAGTTCCCGAGACTAGACGCCCGAAATCGAATTCAACTTTCTGGACAGTCCTTTAACCTCGTCCTTTAATCTAGTGTGTTTTTGAATTTTTGGTATCAGAGAAATTTTTTGTTTCGTATATTTAAAAATTGCAGACGCGATTTTAGAAAATTAAACTGCCTCGGGGCTGAAAATAAAACTTTTATCTGAAGTTCCCGAGACTAGACGCCCGAAATCGAATTCAACTTTCTGGACAGTCCTTTAACCTCGTCCTTTAATCTAGTGTGTTTTTGAATTTTTGGTATCAGAGAAATTTTTTGTTTCGTATATTTAAAAATTGCAGACGCGATTTTAGAAAATTAAACTGCCTCGGGGCTGAAAATAAAACTTTTATCTGAAGTTCCCGAGACTAGACGCCCGAAATCGAATTCAACTTTCTGGACAGTCCTTTAACCTCGTCCTTTAATCTAGTGTGTTTTTGAATTTCTGGTATCAGAGAAATTTTTTGTTTCGTATATTTAAAAATTGCAGACGCGATTTTAGAAAATTAAACTGCCTCGGGGCTGAAAATAAAACTTTTATCTGAAGTTCCCGAGACCAGACGCCCGAAATCGAATTCAACTTTCTGGACAGTCCTTTAACCTCGTCCTTTAATCTAGTGTGTTTTTGAATTTTTGGTATCAGAGAAATTTTTTGTTTCGTATATTTAAAAATTGCAGACGCGATTTTAGAAAATTAAACTGCCTCGGGGCTGAAAATAAAACTTTTATCTGAAGTTCCCGAGACCAGACGCCCGAAATCGAATTCAACTTTCTGGACAGTCCTTTAACCTCGTCCTTTAATCTAGTGTGTTTTTGAATTTTTGGTATCAGAGAAATTTTTTGTTTCGTATATTTAAAAATTGCAGACGCGATTTTAGAAAATTAAACTGCCTCGGGGCTGAAAATAAAACTTTTATCTGAAGTTCCCGAGACTAGACGCCCGAAATCGAATTCAACTTTCTGGACAGTCCTTTAACCTCGTCCTTTAATCTAGTGTGTTTTTGAATTTTTGGTATCAGAGAAATTTTTTGTTTCGTATATTTAAAAATTGCAGACGCGATTTTAGAAAATTAAACTGCCTCGGGGCTGAAAATAAAACTTTTATCTGAAGTTCCCGAGACTAGACGCCCGAAATCGAATTCAACTTTCTGGACAGTCCTTTAACCTCGTCCTTTAATCTAGTGTGTTTTTGAATTTTTGGTATCAGAGAAATTTTTTGTTTCGTATATTTAAAAATTGCAGACGCGATTTTAGAAAATTAAACTGCCTCGGGGCTGAAAATAAAACTTTTATCTGAAGTTCCCGAGACTAGACGCCCGAAATCGAATTCAACTTTCTGGACAGTCCTTTAACCTCGTCCTTTAATCTAGTGTGTTTTTGAATTTTTGGTATCAGAGAAATTTTTTGTTTCGTATATTTAAAAATTGCAGACGCGATTTTAGAAAATTAAACTGCCTCGGGGCTGAAAATAAAACTTATATCTGAAGTTCCCGAGACTAGACGCCCGAAATCGAATTCAACTTTCTGGACAGTCCTTTAACCTCGTCCTTTAATCTAGTGTGTTTTTGAATTTTTGGTATCAGAGAAATTTTTTGTTTCGTATATTTAAAAATTGCAGACGCGATTTTAGAAAATTAAACTGCCTCGGGGCTGAAAATAAAACTTTTATCTGAAGTTCCCGAGACTAGACGCCCGAAATCGAATTTAACTTTCTGGACAGTCCTTTAACCTCGATCTAGTGTGTTCTTGAATTTTTGGTATCAGAGAAATTTTTTGTTTCGTATATTTAAAAATTGCAGACGCGATTTTAGAAAATTAAACTGTCTCGGGGCTGGAAATAAAACTTTTATCTGAAGTTCCCGAGACCAGACGCCCGAAATCGAATTCAACTTTCTGGACAGTCCTTTAACCTCGATCTAGTGTGTTCTTGAATTTTTGGTATCAGAGAAATTTTTTGTTTCGTATATTTAAAAATTGCAGACGCGATTTTAGAAAATTAAACTGTCTCGGGGCTGGAAATAAAACTTTTATCTGAAGTTCCCGAGACTAGACGCCCGAAATCGAATTCAACTTTCTGGACAGTCCTTTAACCTCGATCTAGTGTGTTCTTGAATTTTTGGTATCAGAGAAATTTTTTGTTTCGTATATTTAAAAATTGCAGACGCGATTTTAGAAAATTAAACTGTCTCGGGGCTGGAAATAAAACTTTTATCTGAAGTTCCCGAGACCAGACGCCCGAAATCGAATTCAACTTTCTGGACAGTCCTTTAACCTCGGCCTTTAATCTAGTGTGTTTTTGAATTTTTGGTATCAGAGAAATTTTTTGTTTCGTATATTTAAAAATTGCAGACGCGATTTTAGAAAATTAAACTGCCTCGGGGCTGAAAATAAAACTTTTATCTGAAGTTCCCGAGACTAGACGCCCGAAATCGAATTCAACTTTCTGGACAGTCCTTTAACCTCGATCTAGTGTGTTCTTGAATTTTTGGTATCAGAGAAATTTTTTGTTTCGTATATTTAAAAATTGCAGACGCGATTTTAGAAAATTAAACTGTCTCGGGGCTGAAAATAAAACTTTTATCTGAAGTTCCCGAGACTAGACGCCCGAAATCGAATTCAACTTTCTGGACAGTCCTTTAACCTCGATCTAGTGTGTTCTTGAATTTTTGGTATCAGAGAAATTTTTTGTTTCGTATATTTAAAAATTGCAGACGCGATTTTAGAAAATTAAACTGCCTCGGGGCTGAAAATAAAACTTTTATCTGAAGTTCCCGAGACTAGACGCCCGAAATCGAATTCAACTTTCTGGACAGTCCTTTAACCTCGATCTAGTGTGTTCTTGAATTTTTGGTATCAGAGAAATTTTTTGTTTCGTATATTTAAAAATTGCAGACGCGATTTTAGAAAATTAAACTGCCTCGGGGCTGAAAATAAAACTTTTATCTGAAGTTCCCGAGACTAGACGCCCGAAATCGAATTCAACTTTCTGGACAGTCCTTTAACCTCGATCTAGTGTGTTCTTGAATTTTTGGTATCAGAGAAATTTTTTGTTTCGTATATTTAAAAATTGCAGACGCGATTTTAGAAAATTAAACTGCCTCGGGGCTGAAAATAAAACTTTTATCTGAAGTTCCCGAGACTAGACGCCCGAAATCGAATTCAACTTTCTGGACAGTCCTTTAACCTCGTCCTTTAATCTAGTGTGTTTTTGAATTTTTGGTATCAGAGAAATTTTTTGTTTCGTATATTTAAAAATTGCAGACGCGATTTTAGAAAATTAAACTGCCTCGGGGCTGAAAATAAAACTTTTATCTGATGATCCCGAGACCAGACGCCCGAAATCGAATTTAACTTTCTGGACACGACGTAGTACGTAGTTCTATAAAACTCATTGCAAAAAAATTTTTTGATAAAAAGGAAATGGCTATTACAATTTATTTTTATTTTCTATTTAGATATCGCACTATCAGACAATTGCTGTTCATCGTGTCAATTATCAATTACGCACAGTGAAATCGTATGCGAGTCTTGTATGATTGGTATTCATTTTAATGATAATTGTATAGTTCGATATGGTGACAAAATATTGTGTAAAATCTGCTATTATCGGAGTAGAAAAGAAACTTCTACCTTGGAGGCATTGGTAGAGGAGAATTGGATGGGAAAAAATATTCCACTAAAAAAGCGTCCGAGAACATCATATCTAGTACCAAATACCGAGTTTCTTCAAGTAGATTTGTCTAAAAAAATTACAACAATAGGGCTTCTTAGAAACGGTAATTTTGTGCATACAGCACCCATCAAATTATGGAAATACCATGTTGTCATTTCGAATACATGTGGCATCGATTCGATATTGCAAATTGCGTGCTCTTCTTTTTACGATTCTTCTAATTTTAATAATATAATAATATCTAAAGTTGAATATAATAATTTTGCAAAACTCATACAAGCAGTTGTAACCCGTGGGGTAAACATTCATACGTATAAAATTAGAGCACCATTGCTATTTGATTATTGGCCTCACACAGAATTACCGCAAAATATAACTAGTATAAGCTGTGAAGATAACATAACAAACATTTTGCAGAAAGTGTTAGGTGAAATCAATTTGGGAAGTATTACAGAACACTGTAAAAAGTGTGATAATGAATCCACTAAATACATTAAATTTCTTTCAGTTGAGCTGAATAACGTATTATATTTACAAGAAAGTATCAATGATTACTTAAAGAGAGACTCGGAGTTTCCAAATTTTGTAAAATATGTAAATCCAAAAATTTAGTAGATAATATAATTTTCACGGATGCCTATATTTTAATAGAGCCTGTAAATATAGCAGAAAAAATGTTACAATTGGAAATTCCTTTAGATAGCGCACCTAAATTTTTAATGATAAATGAAATTAGATACATTTTACGTGGTGTTGTGGCTTATCAAGGATCTTCAAACCCCGAGTCAATCGGTCACTATGTAGCTTATTGCTTTAGGCATAATAATAAATGAGAAATGTATAATGATTTACTAAAATCAAAAGTAAGTGCCATACCCCGCAACACCGTAATTAAGTGCCATTCGTTATTTTATACATTATGATTTTTTGTACTATTTTAGGCTAAATTAAAGTCATGAATTACTCAATACTTAAAAAGCTAGTTTTTATTGTTAATATTGTTGTTATTCACCTTTAGTTGTATAGAAAAATAACTATTATTTGTATCGAATTGTAGATTATAATATTTTTCATTCTGGTCTAACAAATTACATTTATTTTGCTATATTTTTTTATTTACAAATTTTATAGATTATACATCTCAATGAAGTCTTCACAAAAATTAATTGGATACATAAAATGATTTACTACTAGGTACCTACCTACTATATTATGAATAAAAGCATTTGTTCGATTGATTTGGTTTTTAAGTTTTTAGTTAATTTTGCGTGAATATGTGATTTTCTAATGTAATTCATTATAATATTAAGTTTTTTTGTATTTGACAAACCTAATTAAACTCTAAACATAATTTTTTATACAAATAAATCAATTCTTGTTATACTTGCCTCACTCATCAGCTCATGACCTTGCCTCATTACCTCACCTTACCTATTATATAAATTATACGATCATCAAAAAACTGAAAGTAGAGAACGAAAATCCGATTCTTATTTTAAACACACCAGTTAGTATACTTACCTACCTAAAATATATTTCAAGAAACTTCTGTACCTACCGGTTCAAGTACAAAATTATTTGTCACTACACACTGGAGAAAAGTACGGAAATTGAGAAAAACGTTCAGAAAAATACCTGAACACTTTTCTTAATTAATTCATTAATAATTTCCAATAAATCGAAAATCGGCTGCCAGGTGTTTTTTCAACCCCCATTATCTCCGTAGGGGTAATGGTGCTAGCTAGCTTCAAGATTTGGGTGCTAGCTGGTGCTAGCTCAGTAGATTTCAGAGCTAGCTTTTGGTCGCTTTGAAACAATTGGGGAGTACTAGTGTCAACTTGGCCTATTCTCCGAAAAGGTTTTTCAATATCTCCAAAACGGCTGTAAGGAAGTGGTTCAAAATTGGGAGATAGGTGGTGCTAGCTCATTAAATTCGATCTACCAAATTTAAAAAAAAATACTAACTGGGGGGGGCCAGATTTTTTTTTTCAACTCCCATTATCTCCGTAAGGGTGGTGGTGCTAGCGTTGAGATTTAGGAGCTAGCTGGTACTAGCTCAGTAGATTTCAGAGCTAGCTTTTGGTTGCTCTAAAACAATTGGGGGGGGGGGGCTAGCGTTAACTTGCCCCCCCCCCCCGAAAACGTTTTTCAATATCTCCAAAAGGACCGAAGGAAAGCTGTTCAAAATCGGGAGCTAGGTGATGCTAGCTCACTAGATTCGATTCCCCAAATTTAAAAAAAAAATACTAACTGGGGGGGCTAGATTTTTTTTTCAACCCCCATTATCTCCGTAAGGGTGGTGGTGCTAGCGTTGAGATTTAGGAGCTAGCTGGTACTAGCTTAGTAGATTTCAGAGCTAGCTTTTGGTTGCTCTAAAACAATTGGGGGGGGGCTAGCGTTAACTTGCCCCCCCCCCGAAAACGTTTTTCAATATCTCCAAAAGGACCGAAGGAAAGCTGTTCAAAATCGGGAGCTAGGTGATGCTAGCTCACTAGATTCGATTCCCCAAATTTAAAAAAAAAATACTAACTGGGGGGGCTAGATTTTTTTTTCAACCCCCATTATCTCCGTAAGGGTGGTGGCGCTAGCGTTGAGATTTGGGAGCTAGCTCGTGCAAGCTCAATAGATTGCAGAGCTAGCTTTTGGTACCTCTAAAACAATGGGGAGGGGGGGGGCTAGCGTTAACTTAACCCCCCCACCGACTTTAAGTGGTCGTGTTTTTGAAACGGGGGTAGTGCTAGCTTTGGGGTTGGGGTGCTAGCCGGTGCTAGGTGTGTACTTTAGGGAGCTAGGTTTTCAGCAGAAAATATTTACTGGGAAGGGAGCAGGTTAACGGACCCCTTTACACTGACACGTCTAATAAGTTATTGTTTGTTGCTATGGTAACGCAATATTTTGTTTATGCATGGAACTGGTCATCATCCTCGTAAACAGCCGAAAATAACGAAAATTCATCCTGCTCGGGCCGTCTTCAAGTCAGTTCTGCCACTTAGGTGTGGAAGACGGTGGTTCTATTACTCACTTCTAATGTTCTTTTGGTCTGCATTGTTAAAATTTTTGTACTTTTTTGTTTAGTAAAAGTGCTCTCTGCTAGCACGCTTCCTAAAGATTCGCAAAACATTTTTTAGATTTTATTGACGTCTTATAGTGCCTTTTATAGAAGATCTCTATCCTACTAGAACCTAATAGAGCATCAACAAGTTAGATTTAGATTCACCCGAATAATTTGCGTTATTAAACCACCAAAAAAAAAAGAAAAGAAGATGGCGAGTTAAATACAAAAAACAATATAAAACTAATACTTGCAGTTTGCTTTTGAAGATTAGTATCTAGGTTTACTAAAGATTTAGTTGTTGATAATACCTGATGTATATGCTAATAATAATTTATTACTAACTCAAAATATTACGATATTTGTATACTGAAACGAAGCTTCCGACGTCAGTCTCTATTGAATAACGGCAACGGAAATGTCGTCAAAAGAAATTTCTCCAAATTGCATCAATTGTTGCGTAGGCCCCATGTCGCAACTTACGCGTGTTTTGGGGTTGCCTTGGGCGTCAATAACTTGCACTCACAGAAACAATATCGCAAAAACAAATATAGTTGTATCAAAATATTATTTGTGTACAAGTTTAACATTTATCAGTGTCCTGCTGATATCGATTGTATATACTGCTATGCGCATAAGAAGAGAATTAGAAATTCTAGAAGAAGAATTATTTGACGTGCTAATATTAATTCCTGGATTCTCCATGTCTATAGCAGCCCTTATGATGTTGATAATTTCTGACTTACAAGTGAAATTGATAATACTCGTAATAACGAAAGCAGAACTACTAGTATACAGATGGAGAAAATTAAAGAACGATATTCTGTTGCCAGTCGAAGGAATACAACGATTAAGAAGTTGGAATTTTTTAATGATAATTTTCATCTACACTGTCACAGTAGCGTCGGTTATAATAGTATTTTGTTTAGGCGAAGAAGAAAACTGGACACTCGCTGAAATGATGGGAACAGTAGTATGCTTCTATGTTGGATATTCAATTATTTGCATTACATTATTAATTGCTCTTTTATGGCAGACACTGTGCAGTCAAATTTTTATTAATCTAAAAGCAGACTTGAACTTTATGAGAAACGAAAATAAGTTCGGCTTCTATCGACGAAGACATGGCAAACTAGATTTTCAAAATTCTTTATCCGCTTACTGTCAATTCTTTACAGCTCTGTTGAATATCATATCAACCGTTAATGATTTCATTAACCCTAGTGCGTTAATTTATTTTATATCATCGGCATTCGTTTTAGTTTCTGCATTTTACGTAGTGCTGTTGAGCGTCTTCAAAAATCCGTATTATTTACTTAATCCTCGCTTACTATTGGTTCAGCTGCAACTTGGGCCATTGACATTAATTCTTGTAAAATTGCTGTTTGTATTAGAAGAACTGTGGACTGGGGTTCGTATCTCTTTTTCCGAAACTGATTGAGCTACAAAGCCAATAGGTATACGAGCGTATATACGTGGTATTTTAATTCTCTTTATTTCAGAACGATTCGATTGCACACTTGTTGTATAAATATCCTTTAAACAACCTCCGCCGTGAAGAAATTTTAAAAGTGAGTTTAGTCTAAGGCCGGTATTTAATAGTAATAGGTAATAGGCGTTTAGTTGTGTATGAATAGTAAACACGATAGGGATATAGGGAATAAAAATCTGGTGTAGGTAAATACCTTCTGGTGGTACAATCTAGCCTAGCGGCTTTGAGATTCAGATCTCAAGCCATTCTACTTGTAGGGATGCATTCTTGAAATCTGGCCGGAGAGATGGTGCTTTTATTCTAGCCATGACGGTTCATGCAAGAGCTGGACAGCGGCACGGAGCATGTTCGCATGGGCGTCGCTAGAAAATTTTGCAAGGGGGTGCAAATTTCTTTTAAGAGTCGGGCAAGGGACATGGCCTATTCAGAAGCGTGTTTATAGTTTTTGAAGCCCTCGGCGCTGTCAAATTTTAGGGCCTCTCGTTTGAAGAAAAGAGTAAAATAAAATAGCGCAAAATAAATTTTTCATTGTTCAAGGTCACACGGCTTAAAATGAAGTTTAGAAGTTTTAGGAGCGATTGATAGTGTCTCCAAAAAAAAATGTTTCACGAAAACAAAGTAGGAAAATTATTTTAGATAAACAAAAAATATTATTGAAGAATCCCGAGACTCCTTTTGACCTATGATAAATGGGGCCTGGGCTCTATTTTCTTATTAGGTATCAATTTCAATTTATAGTTTACATCTAAATCTAAGGCCTCAAATTTTAAAGATCAAGGTTTATGTATTTTGGCCGAAACGTACTGATTTTCCTTTGATATACATTTTTGCCGATTGACCTTTAAAATAAGGAACGATTTGTTCGTGCAAAATATCACTTACCATACTCAAGCTTCTACTATCTTGCAAAAAATAGTCTCACCTTACATTCCCCATATCAAGCCAATGTTGCGTTTTCGTAAAATCATAGTTTAGAGTGAAAAATTGTTACCCTGGAATTTTTTGCTTAAATTTAATTAATATATTTGAATTCTCCAGTTATTTGTACGTTGCAATTAGAAAATAATTTTTTTAAATCGTTAAAATAGCCATGAAAAAAAAATAATTACTACCCCCTGTCGGAAGTACTAAAAATAGGCAACGTTTGTATATTATTTACTCCTATATAGTAAATATGTAATGAACAAAAAAATTAACAAGTAGTACTTTAGTACTTCAAGAAAACATATCTAATTTTGGAACCGTCAAATTTTGCTTACAAAAGCATTTAAAAAAATTACGTAGACATGGTTACGAAAACGCAACATTGGCTTTAAATGGGTTAAAATTGCTTCTCTAATCGGCAGTTGGTAGCGCTCGGTGAGTAGTGAGTATTGCACGTAAACTAATAATTCGGAAAATCTTTAGACATTATTTGTTAATCATTTTCTCCGACGACAGAGCTGAAGGTACAGATCTACAAATACGGCTAAAGAAATATGTAATTATTTCTACGTCAATGTGTAATTTAACTGGATATTTTGGATCTGCAACTAACTTATTTAGGACCTATCGTTCTCGTGATTCAATATAAATTTTGTTTTCAGGTGGAAAGTCTATTATCAACTCTGCGTTATCAAAGACCTTTAGTAAAGCTGTCAGGTATTATCTCAATACGAGGTTACTTCTTGTCAACTGTAAGTTTAACGATGTCTTAATTGATTTTTTAACCTAAAATAAAATGTTTTCAGTGTGCTGGAATAATAGTCACTTACTCTTTGAATATACTACAATTTCAGCTTTTGCTAAGAAAAGACCGAAATCGTGAATTTCCAGTGCATTCGTCAGATAAGTACCCAAACTTAAATTTCAATTAACACGTGAAGATGAATAACTCGATTTTCTCTATTAATTCCGTATATTTATGTAGCGACCAAAAATGATGGGACACACTGTAGGTATATTAATTTATTTATTGTAAATTGTGTTTAAACTGTGAACTAATATACTAATACGGTAAACGTGATTTGTATTAATCGATAATCGACTATAACCTGTAAACAGTTCTGTAGAACCCACATTTGCACCCTTACAAAGATGTGCCTATCACCTCCTTCGAATTGCTGTTCAAATTACATTAGAAAAGCTCGGAATTGTATGAAGTTAAAAACGTGCTTGATGTAAGTGAAATGGGCTTAAAAAGAAAATTATTGGAAAGAGAAAGTAGTCTTCAATAGAAAAAACTTCAAAGTCGAGTACCTATTACGGAGTAGAGGCGCTAAATGCTCTTCTACCTCCCTCTTAAAGTTTGATACGAAAGCACAGGTTTATAATTTATAAAGTAATTTAAGCACTGAAGGGGTGCCAAAATACTGTATACTAAGTACCTAATTTTCATTAGTGATGTAGTGGTATTTAAATTGCGACCAATAACTTAATAAATAAATAATTTTTTGTTGTTTTCAATCGATAATCGACTGTAATCAGTAAACAGTTACGTAAACCTCACTATTAAATCTATGAAAAGATTAGCATTTCATCTCCGTCTATTATACGTAACTTTACACCTGTCCTCCATAAAGATCACGATAAATAAGCTTAGAACTGCATGAAGTTTTAAGTGGCAACATAAGAAGACTTGCTGCATTAACAGGTATAAATAATGCCATTAAAAGTTAATTTCACTGTATAACTGTCCGCAACTCTGAGTTGGCTAATCACCCCCTCTTTACATAGTTAATTTTCCAAGTCAGATACTTCTGAACTCCTTCCTCAGATACAAAATACTGGTAAAAAGGACTGAATCCTGAGTTTAGAATCCGCTGCTTATCTATTAACATCAGCTCTTCTTTATATTTAATTATGATATTATCAAAATTAGCCTTTGCACCGTGATAGCTTTGCTCCCTCCATAAATGTTCAAAGTTCAGCCTAGTTAAGATATCCCTAATTTGTCCAGCCCAATTATATCTAACCTGTGTACTACTAGCTCTATCTAATTTTAACATTCTATCATAACAAATTTTTGGCAGACGGCTGTCCTCCATCCTCAATACCTTTAACCACCACCCCAGGACACATTTCAGAGCCATCAATGATACATGATAGCTTCCGGTTTCTTGTCTTATAATGTAGTTAGGTGTATTTTGTTGCCAGCTCAACATTAGTTTAAAAAAATTTCCCTGTGCGCGTTCCAATTGGTCAAAATAACGCAAACTCCATGTTTCTGCTCCATATAATAGTGTGGTTCTAACAATACTTTCGTATAATTTTATCCTCGCATCCCAACTCTGCATTTTTGCCATTAATAGTATATCTTTAACTTTATTAATTGCTATACTTGCTTTTCTGATAGCGTTATCTACTTCTTTTGAAAATACGCAGGCGGAAGAGAAAACAACTTCCAAATAACAGTACTCGTTGACAATCTGGATAGGTTCACCCCCAACTCTAAACGTAGGCATCCGACTCGTTTTCCCACCCCTTCGAAATATTACTAATTTGGTTTTGTCCACATTTATACTCAACCCGTTCAACTTACAATATAAAGTTAGGACATCTAAAGCTTTTTGTGCATTTATCTGGCTGTTCGTCGTTATTACCAAATCATCTGCATAGAGCATTAACGCTAACTTATTTACGCCGTCTATATTAGCACCTTCGACTCCGTGTTCCATCGTAAAGCGGTTCAGGTCATTTACAAATAACGTATACAGCAGTAGCGACATCGATTCTCCCTGTAAGACGCCTTTTGTTATTTTTATATCTTTACTTCTTTCACCATCCAATAAAAATACAAATCTAGCCTGACTATAGAATGATTTAAGGATATTTATTATCTTAGTGCTGATTCCAATCACAGACAACTTTTTCCAAAGCAGTGAGTGCGAGACGCTGTCGAAAGCCCGCCTGAAGTCAACAAATACAGCAAATACTTTACTTTTACAGAGTCTAATATTTATGTTTATTACACTGCTAAGTGTAAATATGGCATCGCGACAGCCTCTCCCTTTCCTAAATCCAAATTGCTGCTCTTGTAGTACCCCCAAGTCTTCTGCCCAGTCCTGTATTCTGTTTGATAATATGGTGGTAAATATTTTGGCTAATATGGTATTTAATAAAGATATTCCTCTATAATTATATAGATTCCTCCTATTCCCCTTTTTAAATAAAATACAAAGATACGATTCTGACCAGCTTGAGGGGGTATTCTCTTCTTGTAAAATTCGATTATACATTTTCAACAGATATTCACACCAGTCAGTTGGCAGATAATTTAGAAACTCGTTTGGCATCTGATCAGGACCAGCTGCCCTACCTCCCTTACACCTACCAAGTGCGCTTCTTAACTCAGAGATTGTCTTACATAACTCAATCGCATCTCGTTATTGTATGCACCTTGTTTTAACTTACCAAAAGCCTCGTTTACCTTTACTTTGAAATTTAAGCACTTTTCGTTAAACCAAGGCTTTTCGTATGCTCTTATTCGTAGGGCACCAAAAAAGATTTTTTTTCTAATTTCCAGAGGAACAATTTTTGTGGGAAAACGTACAAAATGATACCTAGTTAAGAAATTTAAAATCGATGGGTCCTCAGCTGATACATCACTATAGCGTCCCGTGGGTCGATATTCACCCAATATAATTTTATCTGAAAGTCGTGAACTATTGACTATTCTTTAAAAAATGCATATTTGGAATATCTAACGTGGGTCGATATCGACCTTCTTTACCTTCTTTAAAGGATGAGTAAAATAAAAAATAGCTACTGTTTGTTTTCAGAGATTAGTATCTAGGTCACTGAAAATTTGGTTGTAATGTTACGATAATTTATTATTCATTCAAAATACGATACTTCAATAGTTCAATACTGTATAAAAATGCTTGCTACGTCAGTCTCTGTCGAATAACGGTAGTGAAAATGTCGCCAAAAGAACTTTGTCCAAATTGCTTGAATTGCTATATAGGTCCTATGGCGTTACTCCTTTGTGTTTTAGGTTTGCCTTACGTGTCACACTCTTGCACTCACAGAAACAATATTGCGAAAACAAATATGGTCCCCTCTAAATTCTATTTGTGTACAAATTTAATATTTATTAGTGCCCTGCTGATATCGATTGTGTATGCTGCTATACACATAAGAAGAGAATTCGATATTCTTGAAGAGGAACTATTTGACTTCCTCATTTTAGTTCCTGGTTTCGGCATGTCTATAGCATCTCTTCTGATGTTGATAATTTCTGACTTTCAAGTGGAATTCTTAATACTCGTAATAACAAAAGCAGAATTACTCATACACAGGTGGAGAAAATTAAAGGACGAAATTCTATTGCCAGTCGAAGAAATGCGCCGCTTAATAAGGTGGAATTACTTTATGGTGCTTTTCATCTACTCTGTTACTATAGCATCGGCTATAATAGTATTTTGTTTCGACGAAGAAGAAAACTGGACACTCGCTGAAAAGATTGGAACAGTAGTATCCTACTTTGTTGGATACACAATTGCTTGTATCATACTTTTACTTGCTCTTTTATGGCAGACATTTTGCAATCAAGTTTTTATTAATCTAAAAGCAGACTTGAACTTTATGAGAAACGAAAATAAGTTCTGCTTTTATCGACGGAGACATGGCAAACTGGATTTAAAAGATTCTTTATCTCTATATTGTCAATTTTATAGAACTTCATCGACTTTCATAGCTCTTGTTAACACTTATATTAACCCGAGTGCTATCATTTATTATATATCAGCGTCATTTGTTTTAATTTCTGCATTTTATATAGTGCTCTCATGTATTCTCACAAATCCGTATAATTTACTAAATCCTCGATTGCTGTTGGTTCAGTTACAACTTGGTCCATTGTTATTAATTATTGTCAGAATAATGTTTGTGTTAGAAGATCTGTGGATTGGGGTTCGTATTCGTTTTTTCAAAATGGATTAAGTTTTAAAGACAACAACATTACGCTATATTTTTATCTCTTTTCCAGAATGATTTTGTTGCATCGTTTTTGTATAAATATCCGTTATGCAACCTGAGACGTGAGGAAATTTTACAAGTAAGTGTAGTATTACTTGCATAGGTAAGAGGTATTATACTTGTGTAGTAAGGTAGAAAGTAGTAAACACGAGGATAACAATCGTGTGTATGGTTAAACCTGCTGATGTGGGTAGAATCTGGATGAAGAATTCTAGCAGAAGAGATGGTGCTAATTCTGGTCTTGACGAGTCATGTAAGAGCTAGACAGTGGTACAGCAGTTAAGTGTTAAGTTGTTTCGTGTGTTATTTGTCATCTACGGCTTATAGGATTGTTGGGACACCTTAAGGTTTATGGGCTAAGCAGGTTATGCCGCTGTTCAACATATGAAAGTTCAAATGCTGTTCAGCATATGGAAATATTGTTTATATACGAACCAGCTGGGCTGGGAGCACACCAGTCGTCAGATTATAGTCGACAACTTTAGAAAATATTTTGAAAGGCTTTAGAAGGGAATTGTTATTAATCATTTTACTGCTGACGGTATATAAGCCTCTAACTTCGACAGAAAAATAATATGTAGTATGTTGGATATTTTAGAAATTCTAAAAAAACTTCCGTAACCGAACACTTCTCCATTACCTTTTACTTGTAACGTCGTTGCCATTCAATACAAATTTTGTTTTCAGGTGGAAAGTCTATTATCGGCTCTGCGTTATAACAGACCTTTAGTGACACTCTCAGATATTATCACAATACGAGGTTGCTTCATAGCCACTGTAAGTTTATTCCTAATACATTAATTTTTATTGCCTAAAATAAAATATTTGTAGTGCACTGGAATAACGACATCCTACGTTTTGAATATACTACAATTTCAACTTTCTCTAAGAAAGGTCTGAAATCAAAAATGTACGCAGTGCATTTGCCCAAGCTCAATAATTCGCTTCTCTCTGCTAATTCCGTTTGTAGCGACCAACGAGATAGGACACACTGTATAATAATTGAACTGTGTTTAAATTGTGAACTAATATTCTAATAAATAAACATTAACTTAGTTTTTTATTAATCTACTTTAAGCAATGTTAATGCTTTTGTTGAGCCCGTAATTACTCTCACAGGCATACTGTGTCTCCCTCCCTCACCTTAACGTCACTTATCCTCCTTGAATTTACCATTCAGATCAGTTTTAAAAAGTTTCGAATTTAAAAGCAATATCAAAGTATGAATCGGAACTCACGGTCCCATTTCACCACGCAGATTGGGTTAATAATAAACTGGTGAGGACATTTTAACTGCGGATAATCTGCCAGGAATAATTCGCCAAGTGGACAACGTTGGTAGCTAATGCCTCTGACGTAGAGTGTAATAATCTGCCGTGACTCCGACTCTTTAAGGGACACAAGAGGCGGGGATGTATCTGTGATGGAAAAACTTGCAAAACTTATTCTGAGTATTGGGGAGATCAAATACCGGTCCTAATACTTAGATGATTGTAAACGTGTGTTGTGGATAATATTTGTAAAGCTTTAAAAAACGAATAGAATTTTAAGTGTAGTACGCGATAACACTACAATATCTATTATTTTATACGACTATAAATAATATAGTAATAGATACACTTTACAGCTTTATCAACGTACGGATGAATACGAGTGATGAAGATTAATGTACTACTGGATAATGTAATGGACTGTAATAAAAAAACTAAAGTAATACTAATACCTTACCAATGACGTGATAACGCGAAACTTAGCCGTGAACGATAAGTGATAAGATTAGGAATGGAAGTAGAAGGATACATTACCACTAGTAGCAGAAAACTAATGATTTATTGAATTTGAAGAATTAATATTAATTAAATAAAATAGTCTCAAGCGCGACCAAACTCAAACTGAATTTTTAACACAAAATAAGTGCGCTTGAGCCGAGATAAAATTACCAAATTAAAGTACAAACAACGAGCTTATGGTCAATTGCTATTCCCAGGTCTCTCACCACTTCAAATCGCTACAAAAATTAGTTATGTACCTATTTTACGATCTTTGTATAATCTAATTGGAAAGTGTTGTGTTTACGACTGAAAGTAATGCAAGTGCATGTGCAAGGATCTTCTTGTAACAAAACTAGCCGACCTATCGAAACCTATCTAACCTTATCTGCACAAGTCGAGGCAGCAGTTTTCGTTTTCTCTTACTCTTATACCGTCGTGTATAAAAGGCAACGACTTTTCTTACCGTAACAATTCAAGATCATCAACGTAATTCAGGTACTGAGTTCTGAGTGCTGTGCACTGAGCATTGAGCACTGAGTACTAAGTACTAAGTACTCTGGCTCCAAGTGCGATACTTTTACATCACCAGGGTCGACGCAGAAACTATCAGACAGTAGGTACCCTGTAATTTACTCAATAATAAGTTGTGTAAGACGTTATCGAAAGTTTGCGCTACTAAAATCTGCATTATAGGTCTATTCATTTAAACCGTCAACTTGGAAACTGTTGTGTTTAGATTGGCGGAAAATAGTCACACTTGCACTTTGAATTTACTACAATTTCAGCTTTCGCTAAGAAAGACTTTAAATGTTGAATTTACGTAGTTAGGTCCTCGAATTAAACTTGAATTAACACGAGAAGCTAAATACTTACCTTGCTTCTGTTAACTCCGTATGTAGCGACCAAAAGCCACGAGACACGCTGTATAATAATTGAGTTAGAATTTAGATTGTGAACTATTAACCTAATAAATAAATCATTAACCACGCTTTTATTAATCGATCATAAGCAATTCTCAGCCTTTTGTAAAACACATAATTTATTGTACCTACAGCTCTTCCCCACCTTAAGCCACGGACCAACGACGCAAATTTTTATCCATTGGGGTCGTTCTTAGCAGGCCGCGTGGGTTGATATCGGCATATCGGCTCATGCTTTATCATTCTCACAGGTCCACGTAGACCTAGGTTGACCCACGTTTATACAGGGTGTACATACTGGTATCTACTACAACATTGTCCAAACATAAAGCTTAAATTTTGTCAAAAATTGCTAGAAAGTTGTATACAACTCATCAAAATGGGTACACAAAGACTCGCACAGGGCGAATGCACTGATTTTTTTTGATTTTTTAAAATTATAATTAAATGCCTATTTACAATCAATCAATAATATAGAGTAATGGGCAAATTCCACGATATAATTAGAACGTGAGGGGAGAAGTCATCTATTGGCGTATTGGCGACTCTCCAAGAATTTTTTTTTAATTACGCAAGGTTCCAGGCCAGTGTCAGGCACGATCAAGATTTCCAATATCACACAAGTTAGAATAAGGACGTATAGTTAAAGATTTTTCAAAACAAATTCTTGATCGTATTTTCAAGTCGTTAATAAGAAGCTCTTGAGGTTGAATAGCGCGCTCCTTAATCTTACAATTTCGAACAAAATTACATATTTGAAATTCTTCATAAAATGCAATGGCGGAACCTGGCACCACTTTGCTTATAAAAAACCGTTAATTACGTCCTTATTATTCTATCTGATGTGATATGGGAAATGTTTATGGTACCTCCAAGTTGTGAACAAGAAGCTTCTGAAGTTCAATAGCGCGCCTACAATTTCAAACAAATTTTTTTTTAAATTTCTTCATAATAGGTAAAGATGATAGCTAACACATTGTTACTTTCATAAATCTTTAATTACATCTTTATCTTACCTCAAGCAGTGCCACCTTATCCATCAGTCGATAAGTTTGGTGGCTGACTCGTTTTATGAGACTAACGCATCTGACTCCACAGTTTGGACAGCATTATCCCGTAAACGAATTTATTGTCACTCTTCTCTGCGCTATATCTCAAAAACGGTTAAACTTATCATAAAAATACATATAACCAATCTTGTAGCTAATAATGTTCTCTATAACTTTTATAATAACATTAATTAACATACGGTCTATAGAACAGGAGTTATTAGCAAAAAACAAATTTATGTGACCTTGAATATCACTAATTGCTCTACCGATTTTTTTGGATTTTGTCATATACTCATCTGTAACCTTAACCAGCTTTGTAGGAATTATTCTGACCAAAAATCCTTTTATGACGGGACTAAATAAGGGAGGACACGGTTTCATTTTCGTTATTTTGTAAACGATTTTAGTGGGCGTTCCACAACCTTATCACCTCTGCCTCTACTGTTGTGATTTTTAGGTAAATTAAATCTTCTAGAAGACGAATTATTTAACTTGTTAATTTTCTCTTTCTTGGATTTTCCATGTCTCTAGCGGCACCTATGATGTTGGTAATTTCTGTCTTACAAGTGAAAGTAATAATGCCCCTTGCTACAAAAGTAGAACTACTGTTTTACAGATGGAGAAAATTAAAGAAAGATATACTATTGGGGTTACTTAATGATAATTTTAATCTATTCTATCACAGTAACTTCAGCTGTAGCGGTATTTTGTTTAGACGCGAAGAAGCAAACTAGACCATTGCTGAAAAGAAGATGAATTTAGTTACCACAGTGCTGTTGTGCTGACTCTCAGCATACAAATTAGAATATTTTAAGCATCTGAATGCCACCATACTGAGCATAATTGACTGATTACTTAAAGCAGCTTTATCCGCTAAACGCACTCATTGTTTTAATCACGGAAATCTGGTTATGTGATGAGCTGATGAGTGATGATGTTAGTGACAGAGTGGTAGTCATTGGCAACTATGTGTGGTACAGGCAAGATAGGGATCTTGTGACTCATCATATAAGTCAAGTGATGGTGGGGCGATGATTGCAGTGAGAATTGCTGGGTGATGATTACTCCTTCTCTAGCTCTAAGGTCTCGATCTTGGAGACAACAGTTGAAGATCTGAGAGTGCGCAAAATCCGTGATTTTTGTGTGTACGTCCCCCCCTCATCCTCCTCTCGGACTGTTTATCGGACATTCTTTGATACTATCGTGGGTGGTGAGCATCATCTCACAACAAAATAGTATGCTAAACACAAATAATAGACTATTAGATCGGGTTCTATTGACACTTGAGGTACAAATTCAGAGGTCGTGTGTTTTGCACTTGAGAGAGGGTTTACATCATCCCTCTTTAGAATGCTACATTGATTAGTCATATGTTAGAAAATGTAAGCAGTATAAGACCCCACAGTACAAAGACAAAAGAGCTGACTGCTATGGGCTCTACTTATAGTTGCGGGAAGCGAACTGGAATGCTTTAAATTCTATCACTGACGTGAACGATGCGGTGAGTGAATTCTACGACATATTTTATAATATTTTAGATTTAGTGGTACCGAAGACGAGGCCTCAGCGTTGCGAGACCTTTGACATAATTAAAAAGCTTAAAAGGAAAAAAAAATTATTGAAAGCCATGGAGGTGCACGCCGGAAATTCATTAAACATATAAAATTTTACAACATTAAATTACAAATGAATGGACGAGTAAAAAAATCTCGACTATTTGTTTTTGGAGATTAGTATCAAGGTTTGCTAAAAGTTTGGTTGTAATATAATTTATTATTCATTCAAAATACGATACTTCAATAGTTCAATACTGTAAAACAAAGCTTGTTACGTCAGTCTCTGTCGAATAACAGTAGTGAAAATGTCGCCAAAAGAACTTTGTCCAAATTGTTTGAATTGCTGCATGGGTCCTATGTTGTCACTAGCTTGTTTCTTAGGTTTGCCTTTCGTGTCACCATCTTGCACTCACAGAAACAATATTGCAAAAACAAATACGGTCCTCTCAAAATTCTATTTGTGTACAAATTTAACATGTATCAGTGTCCTGCTGATATCGATTGTGTATACTGCTATACACATAAGAAGAGAATTCGATATTCTTGAAGAGGAATTATTTGACTTCCTCATTTTAGTTCCAGGATTCGCTATGTCTATAGCGGCCCTTATGATGTTGATCATTTCTGACTTTCAAGTGAAATTGATATTACTCGTATTAACCAAAGCAGAACTACTAGTATACAGGTGGCGAAAATTAAAGAACGAAATTCTATTGCCAGTCGAAGAAATGCGTCGCTTGAGAAGGTGGAGTTACTTTATGGTACTTTTCATCTACTCTGTCACTATAGCATCGGCTATAATAGTATTTTGTTTCGACGAAGAAGAAAACTGGACACTCGCTGAAAAGATTGGAACAGTAGTATCCTTCTTTGTGGGATACGAAATTGTTTGTATGATACTGTTACTTGCTATTTTATGGCAGACAATTTGCAAACAAGTTTTTATTAATCTAAAAGCAGACTTGAACTTTATGAGAAACGAAAGTAAGTTCTGCTTTTATCGACGGAGACATGGCAAACTAGATTTAAAAGATTCTTTATCCTTGTATTGTCAATTTTATAGAACTTCGTCGACGTTCATAGCTCTTGTTAATGCTTATATTAACCCGGCTGCTATCAGTTATTATATATCAGCGTCATTTGTTGTAATTTCGTCTTTTTATATAGTGCTCTCATGTATTCTCACAAATCCGTATAATTTACTAAATCCGCGATTGCTGTTGGTTCAGTTACAACTTGGTCCATTGTTATTACTTATTAGCAAAGTAATGTTTGTATTAGAAGATCTGTGGATTGGGGTTCGTATTTGTTTTTCCATGCACAGCAGTATGTTATATTTAAATTAGTTCTTTTCCAGAACGATGTTGTTGCATCGTTTTTGTATAAATATCCGTTATGCAACCTGAGACGTGAGGAGATTTTACAAGTAAGTCTTACTTGCATAGGTAATTCTTGAGTGTAGTAAGTACGAAACACGAAGATATCAATCGTAATGTTTGGTAAAACCTGCTGTGGGTGGAATCTGTATGAACACTTGCATTCTGTCAGAAAGGAGAGTGCTAATTCTGGTCTTGACGAGTCATGTAAGAGCTAGACAGTGGCACAGCACATGTTAAGTCTGCTATTTAGCGTATACGGCTTATGCGATTGTCTATTGCAAGGAAGTACTTCTTTAAGGTTGGGACACCTTATGGGTTGTGGAGGTTATGCCGCTGTTCTACATATGAAAGTTCATATGCTGTTTAGCATATTGAAATATTGTTTATACACTAACCAGCTAGGTGGGGACCACGCCAGTCGTCAGAGTATAGTCGACAACTTTAGAAAATATTTTGAAAGGCTTTAGAAGGGAATTGTTATTAGTCATTTTTCTGCTGATAGTATACAAGCCTCCAACTTCGCCAGAGAAATAATATGTAATATGTTGGATATTTTAGAAGTTTTGTATAACTTACGTAACCGAACACTTCTCCATACTTTTTACTTGTAACATCCTTGCGGTTCTATATAAATTTTGTTTTCAGGTGGAAAGTCTATTATCGGCTCTGCGTTATCACAGACCTTTAGTGACACTCTCAGATATTATTACAGTACGAGGTTCCTTCTTAGCAACTGTAAATTTAATTCTCAAACTAATTTTTATTGGCTAAAATAAAATGATTGTAGATAACTGGAATAAATGTATCCTACGTTTTGAATATACTACAATTTCAGCTTTCGCTAAGAAAGATCTGAAATCTTAAATTTACGCAGTGCATTTGTCCAAGCTCAATAATAATTCGCTTCTCGCTGCTAATTCCGTTTTTAGCGACCAAAGAGATAGGACACACAGTATAGTAATTGAATTGTGTTTAAATTATGAACTAATCTACTAATAAATAAACATTAACTTTAGCTTTTATTAACCTTTCACCTTTAAGTACACACTAACTTGGCCTCTCTCAGTGTTACCGCAGAGTGTTACCGTACCACCTATTAATTCCTCAAACACGCTTTTATAAACGTGTCATATTAGCACCTAATACGAGGTGTGACAATTAAGTAATGAGACTGGTTTTATTGCCGCGCTTGTGGTGAACCTGCGACCTTTAAATTCCCCTCCCCTTTCCCCGGAATCCTTCTCCTCTCCATTGATATATTTACCATCGCTCTAGCTTGTTTAGTTCGCCTGCTGTGTCGTATTGAGTAGACGTGTGTTGGTGGTGCTCGTCACGAAAATGGAGAAACGAAATCAAGACCAACGCGTCGCGATAAAATTTTGAGCCAGATTGGGCGAAACAGCTTCGGAAACGTACGCTAAAATTGTAGAAGTGCCATGGTGATAGTGCTCTTAGTCGTGCCCAGGTGTATCGATGGCATAAAGAGTTTAAGGAGGGGCATGAAAGCGTAGAAGACGAGGCGCGGAGCAGGAGACCAGTCGAAGTGCGGACTGACGCGAATGCGCAGCGTGTGCGCGCCCTAATCCGTGAAGATCGGCGTTTAACAGTTCGAATATTGGCCTCGGAACTGGATTTGAACCGTGAAACAGTCAGACAAACTTTAACCGACGATTTTAGGATGAAAAAATTGTGCGCGAAGATGGTTCCAAAGAACCTTTCTGAGGAGCAAAAGCATCATCGAATGACCGTCGCGGAAGACTGTTTGGAACAAGTGGAAAACGATCCCACGCTGCTTGAACGAGTCATTACAGGCGATGAGAGCTGGTTTTTCCAATACGACCCGGAAACCAAACGCCAAAGCTCACAATGGTTGTCTCCGCACGCCCCCCGCCCGAAAAAAGCTCGCATGAGCAAGTCGAAGGTGAAAACGATGATTATTGCCTTTTTTGATAGCCGTGGAATCGTCCACAAAGAATTTGTTCCATCGGGGCAAACCGTAAATCAAGTCTACTATTGCCAAGTACTCGAAAGATTGCAAAAACGAGTCAACAGGGTGCGCCCAGACATTGCTCGTAACTGGATCCTTCATCACGACAACGCGCCGTGCCACACCGCCCTCAGCGTGTCCTAGTATTTGGCCTCTAAAGGGATCGCCGTGTTGCAACAGCCGCCTTATTCGCCCGATATGTCACCCTCTGACTTTTTTTTGTTCCCTAGAACAAAATCGGTGGTCAAAGGAACCCATTTTAAGTCGATTACGGACATCCAGACGGCCGTGACGAGGGTACTCGCGGACATCCCAGTCGAAGCGTTCCAGAAATGTTACGAAGCATGGAAAACGCGCTGGAAACGTTGTATAGCTACCCAAGGGGACTACTTTGAAGGGGATCGCAGAGTTGTAGAATAATTTTTAAATATACGGTTTTTATGGAATCAGTCTCATTACTTAATTGTCACACCTCGTAAAGTGACTGTTAATAGTTTGAGGACAACACTTAAGATGCCTATGCAATAATTTATATGAAATTTGATGTACTATATAAGTTTATTTGCGTAGAAGTAGAATAACTTTTTTTGACCCAATAGTTAATTTATGAATAATTTTTTTTGATATTAATCGATAATCGACTGTAACCAGTAAACAGTTAGGTAATCCCTACGATTGTACGATTGTACCCGTAAAAATATAAGAGCCTGTGGTTAAATTATTTCGCTAACAAAACAAATCAACACATTGGGCAAGGTTGCTAACTAACTCAGAAAGATGGCGTAGATTCGAATGTTATAAAAAAATGGCACCACACAAATTTTCCCTTACACAATCAACAATCCTTCAAAGACGTGAAAAAGGACAACACCCAACACAAATAAACAAATATACCAATTCACTAAAATATTTAATTTTATAGAATATCGAGGCGAAACAATAATGTTGATAGTAATGATAACGACGATCCTATGGTGAGTATCATATTTAACTTATTTAATATTAAAAAAACATATAAAGGGTGTCCCAACAAGAGCACCGGATTTAAATTTGCCACCATTTTGTTAATACGAGTTGTACGGTGATTTTTTTTCGCCAGTTGTCACGTACAGATCACGCGATTTGAAAATATGGAGAAGTATTCAAACCAACAACGTTTAATTATTGTAAAAACACATTACAAAAATGGTGAACATTTTTCGAAAACAGTTCGCCAATTACGTAAAGTTTTTGGTCGCACTAATACGCTAAATGAATTAACAGTGAGGCGTTTAATTACAAAATTTGAGATCAAATTTACGCTGATGGATCAGAAGATCATTTTTCGTCGTCGTCCTCGTCGGTCACTCGAAAATATAGCTACAGTAAATCAGTAAGGGAATCTGTAGCCGAGAATCCAGGAACTTCCATTCGGCATCGTGGTCAAGAATGAAACATTTCCAGAAGCACTATGCAACGAATTTTGGTAAAAAATGGTGTTACTGCAGATTAAGTTTCCAGGTCGTGTCATTTCTCGATTTGGCGATCAACATAGGCCACTAAGATCGTGCGATATAACACCGATGGACTTTTTTCTTTGTGGATATGTGAAGGAAAAGGTGTATACGAATAAGCCTGAATCAGTTGAACATCTTAAAGAGGAAATACGACACGTTATTAGTGAAATACAGCCACATTTATGCGAAAACGTTATTCAAAATTTCAACAAAAGAATAACCCTGTGCCAGAGGTTTCGTGGTGGCCATTTGCCTGATGTTGTATTTCACGTTTAATTGGAACTATTTTTCTTTATGTTGAAATAAAAATATTAGCTTAATTCTAAAAATAAATGTGTTTTTCTTTAAAATTAAATCCGGCGCTCTTGTTGGGACAACCGATATATACAGGGTGTCCGGATAATTCGTCAGGAAACTTCTAGGGGTGATTAAACAGGTTAAAAGAATGGTAGAAGTTCGTCTAAGAAAAATGTCAAATCTCGGTAATAACAAAGATACAGCTACTCAAAGTTCAATATTTTGTTTTTTCATTTTGATGTAACTCCCTTAATCCTTGACCAATCAGGTTGATTTGTGGCATGCTTATTTAGCGTATCGAGTTTTATCATTCCATCATTAAAGTGGTTCATTGTTGTACTGCCAAAGACCACTTTACCTAAAACTCAACATTTATTTTTCACCTAACTTTTGTGTCTTGATAGGTATCACAATATTTACGATACATTTTTGAAGGCAGTCAAAATTCTGAAAATCGATGTACTCTTTATTCTAATCGATAAATGTAACCGTTTAGCTGAAAATCCACCTCAAAGTTTTGACAAATTAATTTTAAATAAGCGACTTTGGGAATCTAGTAGCGTTGGACCTCGATCAAACCTAAAGTTTTGATAAATAAATTGAATTTTTGGTAACGAAAATGTAATAATTAATAATAAACAACTGCCAGTTAATAACAAAAAGTAATAGACTTTAATTTTACAATAAATTTTACAATAAATGCTTGAAATGACCTCCATTCATTTCAATGCAGTTTCTAAGGCGTTTTAAAAATGACCTTCTGGCACGATGAAAAATGCCAATTTTGTTTCTTATTATGTTACACCCATTTATTATCCTTTGACGCAAATCATCAACATTATTTACAGGAGTTTCATACACAAGTGCTTTTAAATAACCCCAGAAGAAAAAATCCATTGGATTAAGATCCGGAGATCGTGGCGCTCAAAGTACTGGCCCGGCTCGTCCTATCCATCGTTCAGGAAATGCCTCATTTAAATGTGCACGTACATTCAAACTAAAATGTGGCGGAGCTCCGTCTTGAAGCAGCCAAATGTTTGCTCTTATTTCTAAAGGAACATCTTCAAGTAAATCGGGAAGATCGTTTTGAAGGAATTGTAAATAGGTTTCTCCATTCAATGTTCCATTAAAAAAATGAGGTCCTATAAGTTGATCGCCTACGATTCCGGCCCATACATTTAGAGAAAACCTGCGTTGATGTTTTGTTTCCGAGTACATATGCGGGTTTTCATCAGACCATACATGACTGTTATGGGAATTTGTGACACCGTCTTGATTAAAACTCGCTTCATCAGTAAACAGTATAACATTAAACAAACGATTATTTTCTTCGTATTTTTCTAAAATTTGATTGCACATGTGCAAACGACTCAGCGCATCTTCACGAAAAAGTGCTTGTACGTTTTGAATGTGAAACGGATAAAGAAGTTGCTCGTGAACTACCTCCCAAACTGTAGAACGACCAATACCCTCCTGAGCAGCAATTCTTCTAACACTCGTACCTGGGTTTGTATCAACAGCGTTTAGAATTCTTTCTTCTGTTTCTACAGTTTTGGTAGTTCTCGGCCTCCCATTATCATGACGTGGGTTTCTAAAGCAGCCTTCCTCACCAAGTCTTCTGTGAACGTTTACAAATGTTTGAGCATGTGGTACACGCCTGTCCGGATAAAGGTCGTAACTCACCTATCAGCACAGCACCCGACAAGCATCGTCACAGCACCGCCGAGTGGTCAACTCGACGGTCGTGCGTGCGTTCATCTAACGCCTCAGCACGGGATCAGCACCACCGCAGTACCGGCACACTCACATCTTTATTTTTATTGCAGTTGCATTTTGTTTGTAGAAGTAGGTAGATTCGTGTGACAGAATATGTTCCGGTTTTCAAATTTAGAACTAGCTATGATTGCTCTATCATTAGACGAAGAAGGGAATGATAAACGCCAAAAAAGAAGATATTGGATAATTAAGAATTACAATGCTATAATATTAGTATAAATAAAAAAATAAAGTTATTCTCTGCCTATTCTACTCAAAAAGTAGTAAAGAGAAATTATAATTTTCCGTACTTTATTTATAGCTAGGAGTAACGTTTTATATTCTAAAATTTTTATAGCAAATTTAAATTTTTTCTAATCAAAATTTATATATATGTTGATGATGCTTTCAAGTTACAGTATAAACAAATAAACGTGCATTCATTGAAAAACTTGGCCCCTGGAAAGCTTTTAATAAAAACAATCGTTTCCGACAATCTAATAAGTTTATAATTAAACAGAAATGATAGGCAGCATTATAATGATAAGTTAATGTACTATACGCAATTTCAATTAAAAATTTCAATAATTCAACGAATTATGAGAAAAACAAGATTTAAAAACTAGCTTTTCTTTAATAAACTTTACAATTAACTTCTTTTGTTTTAATAATTATGATCGGAAGTTAGAGGACAGTGATACGAATCGAATGATGTATCACACGTTATTTTTTGCTTAAAAATAAAGTTTTAAAGAGAAAAAAACGATTTGATGTGCCTATCGACACCCCTTAAATTTTAAATGTGTATTTGCAATTCCCAAAATTTGCTCATTATTAAAATTTGCGCCACAAGCCCGGCTCCTGCATATACTCCACTGATAGTAAGTTGCAACTAAGCGAAATGTGCTGATAAGTGAGTGTACGACATCGGTACGGTATCAGCACATCACAAGCACGTCACCCGCAAAATATACTTTCGGAGAAATGTCCGGTGGTTGAGGCGTTGAGGTGCCTTGTCGGTGCTGTGTCGATGCTGTTAGGTGGGCGCGCTTACATTTAAATACAGGTAAAGAAATAAAATTTGCCGGTGACGATCAGTCGGCGTTCCTATGCTGTGCTGATAGGTGAGTTACGACCTTTATAATCGAAGTTAAGTCGAACTCACCCTCATCTACGACTGAGCGATGCTGAAGAACCAAAGTTCCGATTTTCGGGCATACGTATTGCTATCAGAATAAACTTATTTCTCAACTGTTTAAAATATCTATTTATTAACAATCTGGTTGAAGAAATTCCGAAATTATACAAATAAGAAATAAGCGAGCCCTGATTTTTGGGTGATATTGTTGGCACCAAAAAAAGATTTTCTTCAAATGAGACATCCAATGATCCAATAGTCCTTAGCTGATACATCACTATCACTATAGTGTCCCGTGGGTCGATATCGACCTAATAAAATTTTATTTGAAAGTCGCGAACTATTGACTATTTATCGACCTTCTTTACCTTGTTTAATGGATAAATAAAATAAAAAATATCTACAGTTTGTTTTTAGAGATTAGTATCTAGGTCACTGAAAATTTGGTTGTTATGTCATAATAATTTATTATTCATTCAAAATACGATACTTCAATAGTTCAATACTGTAAAACAAAGCTTGCTACGTCAGTCTCTGTCGAATAACGGTAGCGACAATGTCGCCAAAAGAGCTTTGTCCAAATTGTTTGAATTGCTATATAGGTCCTATGTCGTCACTAACTTGTGTCTTAGGTTTGCCTTTTGTGTCACCATTCTGCACTCACAAAAACAATATTGCAAAAACAACTTTGGTCTTCTCAAAATATTATTTGTGCACAAGTTTATTATTTATTAGTGTCTTGATGATATCGATTGTGTATACTGCTATACACATAAGAAGAGAATTCGATATTCTTGAAGAGGAACTATTTGACTTCCTCATTTTAGTTCCTGGATTCGGCATGTCTATAGCATCTCTTCTGATGTTGATAATTTCTGACTTTCAAGTGGAATTGTTAATACTCGTAATAACAAAAGCAGAATTACTATTGAATAGATGGAGAAAATTAAAGAACGATATTCTATTGCCAGTCGAAGAAATGCGCCGTTTAAGAAAGTGGAATTACTTTATGGTACTTTTCATCTACTCTGTCACTATAACGTCGGCTATAATAGTCTTTTGTTTCGACGAAGAAGAAAACTGGACACTCGCTGAAAAGATTGGTACAGTAGTATCCTTCTTTGTCGGATACACAATTGCTTGTATCATAATTTTACTTGCTATTTTATGGCAGACATTTTGCAATCAAGTTTTTATTAATCTAAAAGCAGACTTGAACTTTATGAGAAACGAAAGTAAGTTCTGCTTTTATCGACGGAGACATGGAAAACTGGATTTAAAAGATTCTTTATCCCTGTATTGTCAATTTTATAGAACTTCGTCGACTTATATAGCTCTTGTTAATGCTTATATTAACCCGAGTGCTATCATTTATTATATATCAGCGTCATTTGTTTTAATTTCTGCATTTTATATAGTGCTCTCATGTATTCTCACAAATCCGTATAATTTACTAAATCCGCGATTGCTGTTGGTTCAGTTACAACTTGGACCATTGACCCTAATTATTGTAAAATTGCTGTTTGTATTAGAAGATCTGTGGATTGGGGTTTGTATTCGTTTATCTAGATTTGATTAAGTTTTAAAGCCGACAACAGTAGGTACGTTATATGTTAATTATTTATTTTCCAGAACGATTCCGTTGCATCGTTTTTGTATAAATATCCGTTATGCAGCCTGAGACGTGATGAAATATTACAAGTAAGTGTAGTCTTACTTAAATAGGTAATAGGTATTATATTAGTTGTGTATTAGTAAGTAGTAAACACGAAACCTGCTGTGGGTAGAATCTGGATGAGCACTTGCATTCTGACAGAAGGGATGGTGCTAATTCTTGACGAGACATGTAAGGGCTAGACAGTGGCGCAGCACATGTTAAGTTGTTTCGTCTAGTACTTATGGGATTGTCTATTGCAGGGAAGTGATCTTTTAAGGTTAAAACACCTTATAGGTTATGGGTTGTGCAGGTTATGCCGCTGTTCAACATATGAAAGTTCATAATGCTGTTCAGCATATGGAAATATTGTTTATATACTAGCCAGCTAGGCGAGGAGCACGCCAGTCGTCAGAGTATAGTCGACAACCTTTGAAGCTTTAGAAGGGAATTGTTATTAATCATTTTCCTGCTGACGGTATACCAGCCTCCAACTCCAGCAGAGAAATAATATGTAATATGCTGG
The DNA here is from genome assembly GCA_950108345.1 of Malthinus flaveolus. Classification (NCBI taxonomy): domain Eukaryota; kingdom Metazoa; phylum Arthropoda; class Insecta; order Coleoptera; family Cantharidae; genus Malthinus; species Malthinus flaveolus. Next base: position 3,684,789 of record OX467289.1, on the reverse strand, counting down.
ATATTTTAGAAATTCTGTTTACCTTGCGTGACCTAACACTTCTCCATATCTTTTACTTGTAACGTCTTTGCGATTTAATATAAATTTTGTTTTCAGGTGGAAAGTCTATTATCGGCTCTGCATTATCGCAGACCTTTAGTGACACTCTCAGATATTATTACAGTACGAGGCTGCTTCTTAGCCACTGTAAGTTTATTCCTACATTAATTTTTATTACCTAAAATAAAATATTTGTAGTGCACTGGAATAACGACATCTTACGTTTTAAATATATTACAATTTCAGCTTTCGCTAAGAAAGGTCTGAAATCTTAAATTTACACAGTGCATTTTTCCAAGCTCAATAACTCGCTTCTCTCTGCTGATTCCGTTTGTTCCGTTCCGTTCCAACGAGATAGGACACACTGTATAATAATTAAATTGTGTTTAAATTGTGAACTAATGTACTAATAAATAAACATTAACCACAGTTTTGTCTGTCTGTCTGTTAATGCTTTCGTTGAAACCTCATAATTGCACTCTTACAGGTTAACACAAAATAAGTGCGCTTGAGCCGAGATGAAATTACCAAATTAAAGTACAAACAACGAGCTTATGGTAAATTGCTATTCCCAGGTCTCTCACCACTTCAGATCGCTACAAAAATTAATTGTGTAATCTACAATCCTTGTATAATCTAATTGAAATACATCGTAGTTTTAAGGTACAGTGTTAAGTGTAAGTTAGTTTCCAAGGTAGAAACCTTCGTGAACAGTGAAACTACATCAAAGTTAATTAGGATGTCATTGGGCTCGAGGTGGATGTTATTGATCTTCTCCACGAAATGTGACGAGTCTTTCATGAATGAGCACCTTGTCCGTCGTGTGGTTTCAAAAGAGTTGTTAGGTACTTGGTGATATTGTAAGTAGAAGATACAATGGCACTGACTATCGGTTGTAATGGAACTTCAGGTTTGTGTATCTTGGATAGGCTGTAAAGGCGGGGTGGTACGGCCTCGGTTTTTCGTATTTCTCTTTCCACTTCCGGCTCCAAGCGTTAATGAGCTCATTGATCTTTTGTAGAATTTTAGCTGTAGGATCTCGTGTTAGCTGCTTGTATGTGTTAGGGTTCAGCAATTCACTGATTTTCCGCTTGTAGCCCTTCGTGTTCATTATAACCGTGGCGTTACCTTTGCCGGCTTTTAGGATATCAATACTTTTGTCTGTGTTTAGTTATCTCAGCGCCTGTTTTTCTTTGTTCGATAAGTTTCTGTTTACCGGTTTAGCCCTGCTCAAATCCCTAGAAGCTTCATAGAGTATGTCTTTAGCCGCTTTGCGTAGAAGCGTGTTGCGTACCACAGTAGTGAGCCGAAAAAAGCACGTAAAGTTCGATCAAATGTGAAGGTTCTTCTTACTGTTTTCTTTGATTACAAAGGTATAGTTCATCATGAATTCCTACCAACAGGCCGTACGGTAAATAAAGAGTATTACCTTGAAGTTTTACGCCATTTGCGTGAGCGAATTCGTCAAAAAAGACCGGAATTATAGACCGACAATTCCTGGATTTTGCACCACGATAACGCACCAGCTCATGCTTCACTATTAATTCGTTCATTTTTGACCAAAAACCAACCATAGTGTTGCAGCAGCCTCCGTATTCACCTGATTTGGCTCCATGCAACTTTTTTCTTTTTCCAAAAATGAAAAAAACATTTTCGTTTCGCAACTTTTCGACACCATAGATATAATAAAACAAAAAACGCGACTAGAACTCAAAGCCATAAGAAAAGAGGCATTCGATAAGTGTTTTGAAAAGTGGAAAAAAAGGAGGCAGAAGTGTATTATATCTGAGGGGGATTACTTTGAAGGGGACAACATAAATATTGATGATTAAAATAAAGAATAGCTCAGAAAAAAATAATTCCCGTTTCATTTTGAACAAACCTCGTATGTATACCTAACCACTTGCTTTGGAATATTTGTATTTCGATTTTATGAAGATTTAACTATTGATCAGTATATACCTATATAATACTATGCTAATTAATTATTAATTTATATATTAATATTAATATTATATATTATAGTGATGTAACAAAGCTGATTATGTCAGTCTCTATCAAACAATGGTAGTGAAAATGCCGCAAAAAGAAATTTGTCCAAATTGCATGAATTGTTGTATAGGCCCTATGACGGAACTTACTCGTGTAATAGGATTACCCTTTGCGTCAATAACTTGTACTCACAGAAACAATATCGCAAAAACAAATATGGCCGTATCAAAATATTATTTGTGTACAAGTTTAATATCCATTAGTCTCTTGCTGATATCGATTGTGTATACTGCTATGCGCATAAGAAGAGAATTAGATATTTTTGAAGAGGAATTATTTGACGTGATAATATTAATTCCTGGATTCTCCATGTCTATAGCGGCACTTATGATGTTGATCATTTCTGACTTTCAAGTGAAATTGATAATGCTCGTAATAACAAGAGCAGAACTACTAATATACAGATTCAGAACATTAAAAGATGACGCGCTCCTGCCACTTGAAGAAATACGTCGTTTGAGAAGATGGAATTATTTAATGATAATTTTAATCTACTCTGTCACAGTAGCGTCAGCTATTATAGTATTTTGTTTAGACAAAGAAGAAAACTGGACACTCGCAGAAAAGATTGGAACAGTAGTATCCTTCTTTGTTGGATATTCAATTTCTTGTATCTTATTACTAATTGCTATTTTATGGCAGAGATTTTGCTGTCAAATTTTTATTCATCTAAAAGCAGACTTGAACTTTATGAGAAACAAATGTAAGATCTGCTTCAATCGACGAAGACACGGCAAACTGAATTTACAAAACTCTTTATCAGTGTACTGTCAATTTTTTACAACTGCAACGAGTATCATTGATGTTGTTAATTCTTATATTAGCCCTAGTGCTATTATTTATTTTATAGCAGCGGCTTTCGTTATAGTTTCTGCATTTTATATAGTGATGATAAGCGTCTTCACAAATCCGTATACTTTACTAACTCCTCGATTACTGTTAGTTGAGCTACTACTTGGACCTTTAACATTAGTACTTGCAAAACTCATCTTCGTACTAGAAGATCTATGGGTTTGGGTGAGTATCCAATTTTTTGAAATTGACTAAAATTTCAATTTAATTTTTTATCCAGAACGATTCGATTGCATCCTTTTTGTATAAATATCCGATAAACAATCTCAGGCGTGAAGAAATTGTACAAGTGAGTTTAGTCTTAGTAATAGTCAATTGTTGTAACGCGACGGCAAATAAAAATCATGTGGCGGTTAAAACCTTCTGCATTATTCAGGAGTTCGCTCCAATCCCCTAGGTTACTTATTCGGTCCCATTGCGCTTTTTCCAAGCTGCCTCGAGCGATCCTATTTGTAAGATGAAGTCTAGAATTCCTTCTGAGGGCGTGGTGCAAATTCAGACCATTTCAAGCCAGAACGTCCCTACGCGCATCTTCTTGCCGACATTAGAACTTGACAGTGCTAGTTCGCCTTTACGGCCTAAGAGCATGGCTATATTATTATATCTATTAACTTCAGTACTTCCTTAGTTAGAAGCGTAGAGTGAGTATCTCTACAATTTGCTCGTATTAGGCTTGTTCGGGACAGTTCTAAAAAATAAGATAATATTCTCTACGCGGTATGTCTTTTTTTCTTAGCCACAGCTAGCAGTACAAATCCTGTAAGGTCGAAAACCGGTAGCTTACCTATTTTCCCTGGAGCGTCGCTCAGTTGGTTGAAGGGTAGGTTCGACGTTGGAAAATAAAAGTCACACACATACCACAAATTAAAAATGTATTTATTTTAAACCCAAACAATAAATAAAGCAAATTCAACAAAACTAATTTTAAATACAATAAAGCCTTAATTAATTAATTAATTAACCCAAAAACAAAACTTCTGTCAAGAGCGGGACGATTAATTATTTACAGGGGGTAGGGACCTGGACCAGGTAAAGGGGAAGGGGGCGGCTGTATGGCACTATGACGGCCCTTGCGGACCACCACAGCACAGTAGCCATACGGAAGGGAATGGGGTGCGGCTATAAGGCACTACGACGGTCCTTGCGGACCACTACAGCACAGTAACCACACGGAAGTTGAGTGATTGGGCCTGTCACCGAAATGACCCCAAAAATCGCTGAACAGACTGAACACACAACTTTGTCACGGATCGGAGATAGTCGACGAAGGAGACGGTTGGCGACACACCAAGACAAATATAACAAGCAAAACAAGCCCCTTCAATTTGGTGTCACTGCTATTTATTAATTTCTCCTCTTCCACGGCCACGACCAATCACAGCTCTCGTTGAAACGTACGTGGTGGGAATTATACTGGCGGTCGGCTTATCATCCGCTCATTACTTATAATTATCAATGGTAAAATACTAGCCTGTGGGAAAAAAGATAAAGTGGAAAAAAGGCGCGGTTAAATGAGCTTCAGATTGATATAAGTCTCGCCGTGGTCGGGGAAAAATTGGGGTCCAAAAGAATGAACAAATGAAATTTATGACCATTAATTAATAAAATTACTTAGGGGGTGTCAATTGGAAATTAGGGGAGCAAACGAAATAGGAAGCGACATTTTAAAGTTAACTTTTAAACAAAACTGATTCAAAGTTTTTAAATTGTTAAATTTTGTATATAAAGATCGGACGTTAAAATGCTTGACCTCGCGCGTCTTCAACGAACGTACACTAGATAATGTTCAGGTGTCAGTCTAATTTAATAATGGTTAGTTTTCTTTACGAATACAAGATGAAAAAGATCGCTGAAGGCCTAAAAGACAAAATTCCAGGTACAAACAAAAGAAAGCATGGACATTGGGAATGCAGTGCCAAAAGAACGGAAAAGAAAAGGGAAACGATGCGGATTCGGGGCAGCTCAGAGCCTGGATCTTACGATTCATAGAACTCTGAGCCGTGAAAAAAACCACATCGTTACAATCCAGCAAAGGAATCTATATAATTCATCCTTGATTCAACATTTGTGTGAATAATCGAATCTGTCAAGTCTTTTCCCAAACGCTTTGCTAGTGCATTCTCGATAACTTTTAATTGTAACATCTTTGTGAATTACTACAAATTCAGTTTTCAGGTGGAAAATCTTTTAAAAACTTTGCGTTGCCGTAGACCGTTAATAAAAGCGTCACAAATTATCACAGTACGAGGTTATTTCTTATCAACTGTAAGTTACTTAAATTGATTACTAATTATGGCTATTATGCCTAGAAATAAAATGTTTTTAGTGCGCCGGAATACTAGTCTCTTACACTTTGAATATACTACAATTGCAGCTTTCCCTAAGAAAAGCCTGAAATGTTGAATTTACGAAGCGTTGTCGTTCGGTTCGAATTTTAATTTAAATTAACATGAAAAGCTGACCAAAATCAATGGGACACACGTTATAATAATTAAATGAGTGTTTAAATTGTGAACTAATATAAACTAATAAATAAATCATTAACGACTCTTTTTATTAGTCAACCGTAAGCATAAGCTATAATACACGTATAACCCAAAATTCTCCTTATGCAGGTACATTCCTATATATTTATGTCTTCTTTCTACAGCTTAACCTTATATGTCCTCCTTGAAGTTGCCATTCTGACGAATTTAAGCACAATAAGTAAGCGGGTTCTAATGTAGGAACCCAAGAAACACGTCAAGCCGAGATGGCAAGAATGGCAAGATGTGATAAAGATTTTGGTTGAAAGAATCTTTAACAACTGCCAGTTCTAATGAACAAGTGCACCAATTTTCAAAACTCCCGGATGTCTTTCTATCAAATGCCATCCATTTATCTAATTTGACTAAAATATTGATAAAAACCGATTTTTTGACTTTCGTCTTTGAATAAAATTTTTAACACAAGTGGGATCGATGGGGAATTTTGATATTTCATTTGTAATAATGTATTTAAGGTCATCTACTCCAATTTTCAGCTCTATGCAAATTTTTCCAAACTTTCCACAATTTTTTGTCTAACTTGACTGGACTACAATATTGGCTCCAATTCGGTGGCAGCTTTAATCTACTCGTTGCTGCAGCTTCTCTCGGCCATTTACTGGCGTAGAGTTTACTGAAGTTTTCAAAAATCTCTCTCCACCTCTAGTCATAGGTCAGGCGATCTTGCAGGCCATGATACAGGATGCGCCTTTTTTCTCGTCTTTATCCAAAAGTTCCGTGTAAATGCTCTCTATCGCGGCAATCGAAAAATGAGCCAGAGCACCTTCGTACTGGAACCACAGAATAACGTAGTGATGTATCTTAGTGATGTTAATATAGTACCCTTACCTCTTCTGTGCTGGAACCACAAATGCACAAAATGGAATAGTTATTTAAGAAATATGCTATTTAAGACTAGTTTACATATTTTGGGCCATACCATCCTCCCTTAAAGTCTCTAGCACATGTTTTATAATGGCATGTACAGGGTGATTTATAATGGGCGTAAAAAACTTCGATGGCTTATTAATGACATTAAGTTGAGTAACGAACACATTTATGTCATATCTTGCTTGGTTACCAAAATACAAGAAGTCAAAGTTTAATTATCACCATACCTAATTCAGCATTTTATACAGGGCGGTTCGAAATTGGCTAATACGAACAGTAGCACGTTAATCTACCAAGAAGACTGAATAAATAATTTTTTTGCGATTTTGCGTTTTCTCGTAAAATTTAAAGTAATATACAGGGTGTTTAGTACTGCTATACGTATATTTTTTAATTGATACTGACACTCATTTGGAATTGATTGAGGCCAATATATCCCTATTTCAAGTTTTGCCCAATTAAATTAAATTTCCAAACCAAAAAATTGAGTTTTAGAGAAAACGGTATAACTTTGAATAGAAGTATATTTAAGAGTAAACAGTCAAACTTTACATAGATGTATATTTTGGCTTCAATCGATTTCAAATCATTTGTAAACTACTAAAAAATATATGTACCGTTGTACCAAACGCCCTGTAGGTACCATGTATATGACGTTTTTCTTCTTAGTTTCGGTTGTAGGTTGTACTCTGTAGATTAAGGAGGGAAGGTAATTTTAGAACTTAAAAATTTTTTTTCTAGCTTATAAAAAACTTATTTTCAGAAATCGATGATGTGGGGAATATAAGCTAGGGCTGTAGTTAATATCTGTATAATATAAAAGTTATAATCATTATAGTTTAAAAGATAGATTTTTAGATATTCACGGACTTACTATCAGTTTAATTAAATCGGCGTTTAAACCATGTTATACAGAATCCCTTACTCCAGGGTATGACATATTTAAAATTTTGTTTGTTATTTTGATACTTGTACAATTCAACTTTATTAGAGTTGTAATATGTCTCACTAACACGAAAGTAGTCATATTATCTTACCTAATTGCCCAATTTGCTTCAAATTTTGTTATACCCTGAACTGAATCACGATGATAAGATATACTTTTAAAATTTTATATTCGATGGGTAATTAAAGCTGTACTTATCTAAAATAATTTAGTAAAATATCGCAGAGTAAGTGCGGTAGCGCCCAGAAAAGGATAGAGAAGTACCTACACAAATTTCGGCACTTTACCTGCGATATAAAGGACACAACCCTTCTCGCCCGGGGTCATTTTCTAAGTTTTTGAAGAATTCAACAAAAATGTATTTTATGAGACTACGAGATTTCCAATTTCATATTAAATGAAATTAGATTTCTAGCCTATTTCTTTTTCATTTTTTAAACCTTTATGCTAATTTCATTTATCGTACTATTTTGATGTATTCTAATGAATCGCATTTTCATACTTTCTTACTGACTAATGACTAAAAGTCTACTCTCAACCGCTAATCAAACTACTCAAAAACAATGATAATAATACAAATATTAAAAAACTGAGCAGATGTTTCAAACGAATAGATTCTATTCTTAAAACTCTTAAAAACAATTAAAGATGATAACTATATGCCTTTGCTACAAACAAGTGCATTGTTTGAAGAGATTTGCAAAGTAATGACAACGTTGTTCAATGAAATCGTCTTTCTAGAAATGTCACTACCAATTATACGGAGAGGTGTTTATACGAGTCTTGTGGCAAAATTTTCTAGTGGAAATTTTATGGTAGAACACATGAAAATGTTGCTATAGAAAAATATGAGGAAATCAAGAAAGGGGAAAGTCAAGTCAAGCGGCTTTTTTATACCTAAAGAATACCCTCACTTATGTTGTAGCCCTGATGGACTAGTGAATGATAATGGATTGGTGGAAATCAAGTGTTTGTATTCGATAAGAACCCAAAAAATTAAGGAAAGTTAAAAAAATAAGCAAAACAATATGTGTGTAAAACTTGAGCGGGGTAAATTGTATTTAAAAAAAATTACCAATATTTTTATCAAATTCAAGGTCAATTAAATATATTAGATCGAACTTGTGATTTAATTTTGAGAGATTTAATTTTTAAATTTAATGAGATTAAAGTGCTAGTAGTAAAAATAATCGTGTATACACTACCGTTGCGAAGACTATTATAGACCACGCGTCTTGTAACCCTAGGCGCTTCGCACTTTAAGCTACAATCCTGGCGCTAAATCTATAATAGTACGTATATAAATTAGGAAACGTAAATACATGTATAAAATGATAATTTGATAATAAATACTATAATATGGTATCATTCAGCGTTCTTGGCGTATGCGTCATTATATATTATCGGGCATAATTCATAAAATACGGAAAAATAAGGGAACTGACATACATAAAATCAAAAACGTATGTCATTTAGTATCAACGCACTTCTAATGCTAAGTAACGTTGGGATGAGAGTGGAAACAATAATGAAACTCATAAATTGATGCATGTACGCGCCAAGATTGCTGAATAATACTATAACAACTAGGTAATCTTTGCTATTGGCATAAGTACTTGGCACTTTTACTGTTCTTATTCAATGCAACGAAAAGTCGCCACCTGTTTGGACATACAAAAGATTATGTGTACCTGCTTGTCGATTTTATTTTCTTCATTGTTATCGGTAAAGTTGGCTATTTCTTTTATATTTTATGCTACTTAGCCTTACACGATGTATACGTAGGCTTAAATAAAGCAAGTAAGTTGGGTTGCTTATTTAAAATGTTACGAATTTAGCTAGGGTACCTTCCATCCATAATGCGCTACTGTTCGTTCCCGCCAATTTTGAAACACTCTGTACAAAATGTTGAGTTAAGTATAGAAATTAGTTAATCTTTGACGTCTTGTTAATTTAACATTTATTAGTCAAAATAATGTCGTTAATCGGTCGACGCTTTTTACGTCCATTATAAATCATATAATATTTGCTTTAGGAGATTTGGGGGACAGTCGTTCATATAAAAAAAATAAGCCATTAATAATTCAAACTACGAAATTGACGTACTGTAACATAAGTAGGGGGGTTAGTTCAGTAATCAGTATCTACTGAATAATTGTAACGACAATGGCTCCAAAAGAAATCTGTCCGAATTGCATGAATTGTTGTGTTGGCCTTATGTTGCAACTTACTCGTATTTTAGGATTGCCTTTTGTGTCGATATCTTGCACTCATAGAAACAATATCGCAAAAACAAATATGGTCGTATCAAAATATTGTTTAACTTCAAGTTTAACATTTATCAGTATCCTGCTGATATCGATTGTATATACTGCTATGCGCATAAGAAGAGAATTAGAAATTCTAGAAGAGGAATTATTTGATGTGCTCATTTTAATACCTGGATTCTCCATGTGTATAGCGGCCCTTGCGATGCTGATAGTTTCTGACTTACAAGTGAAATTGATAATGCACGTCATAATGAAAACAGAACTGCTCATACACACATGGAGAAAATTAAAAAATGATATATTATTACCAGTTGAAGAAATACGCCGTATAAGAAATTTGATTTGCTTAATGGCAATTTTCATCTACTCTATCACGGTAGCGTCGGCTATAATAGTATTTTGTTTCGACGAAGAAGAAAACTGGACACTCGCTGAAAAGATGGGGACAATAGTATGCTTCTATGTTGGATACGCGATTGCTTGTATTGTATTATTAATTGTCGTTTTAAGCCACACACTTTACGCACAAATTTTTATTCATCTCCAAGCTGACTTGAATTTTATGAGAAACAAAAGCAAGTTATGCTTCTATCGGCGAAGACATGGCAAACTGGATCTACAAAACTCTATATCAGCGTACTGTCAATTTTATACCACTTATTTGAATATCACAGATGTAGTTAATGCTTATGTTAATCCGAGCGGCTTTATTTATTTTATAATGTCGGCATCCGCTATTGTTTCGGCAGCTTATACTGTGATCTTTAGTATCTTCACAAATTCGTGCAATTTGCTAAGCCCTCGATTACTTTTAATTGAACTCCAACTTGTACCACTGGTGGTAATAATTTTAACATTTGTGCTGCTACTAGAAGAATTGTGGATAGGGGTTTGTAAATATTTTGTTTTTCCGTACTTGTTGACAGGATCGAATAAAGCCAAAAGTTCGTATTTAATTTTTAAAATTCCAGAACGATGTCGCAGCATCATTTTTGTATAACTATCCGTTAAGCAATCTGAGACGCGAAGAAGTTTTACAAGTGAGTATATCTTTACCAACCGGCGTAGTAAACGTAGTAAACGGCGTAGTAGTAGTCCAGGGAAGTAACTAAATAAGATTCATGTGGCATGTGACTTATCACAACTGCAAATAGTGAGACAAGGTGTAGTAAATTGCAAAAGGGTTTAGAACCCATTGAAGTGGGTAATCTGATTTCACGTAGTACTTAGTACTAAAGGCAACCACATAAGAATGAAAAGAAATTCATAATTGAGTTAAATTGCAAACAATTTAATTTCTAGACTCTATATAATATTTATTCTAATTTGGACTTCCTCGTGATATTATAACACAAATTCTGTTCGCAGGTGGAAAGTCTGTTGACAACTCTGCGTTACCAAAAGCCCTTAATGAAAGCATCAGATATTATCACAATACGAGGTTTCTTCTTATCAACTGTAAGTTATAAAGTTAGTAATGACTACTTAATGTCGTACAATACGTTTTTAGTGTGCTGGAATAGTAGTCTCTAATAGTTTGAATATACTACAATGGCAGCTTTCGCTAAGAAAGGGTTGAAATCTTGAGTTCACGCAGTGCGTTTACAGAATTTTTATCTTTTGATTTGTGGAACTGCGGACACTGCATAACAACTGAATTAATGTTTAAATTATGATCTAGTAACCTAATAAATTAATCATTACCACGAATTTCATTAATGTACCGGAAGCAATACTAACGGCTCAACGCTTCCGTAGAATCCTCCTTCCAGCTATCCTTCAATAAGTTTGGAATTTCTGTCAGTATTCAACACTTATGAGAGGCGATTTAAAATGAAAACCTACACTGAAATTTGATTTGTTTCGAAACATGCTTGTCCCCCCCCCCCCAACGCACAGTGCCTCCCTACCTATTATATTCATTTTATTGTTTATTGAAAAGCACCGAAAATGCCCACTGAAACTTTTTTAAGTTGCCTCATAGTATTTAAATAATTGTATCAATCGATGGAGAATTTTATTTATTCTCTTTACAGAGATGTGCAATTGTTTTTATCCCCACACAACTCTTTTTTGGGCAGGGAATAAGTTAAGGGAGTGATCTTTACTCTTTATAAAATGTTCAACAACATTATGTAGATATTATGAAACGGATAAGAAACACTTTTCAACAAATATGGCGTGTAGGAAGGGGCTAGTGTCTAGGGTCTAGGGGCAGGGGGGTAGGAGGTAGGAGTAATAGTATATTCAAAAACGAACTTCATAAATCACATATTATAATTTCTTCACATGCAGTGCCAGATTATCCATCGTTGGATAACTTTGGTCGCTTTTATGAATCTTGCGCGTTGAAACAGCTATATCCATCAGTAAGCGAATACATTGTTACCCTTCTCTGCGCTATATCTCGAAAAAGGTTTGACTTATGGCAAATATGCATTAATCAATCTTGTAGGTAATAATGTTTTCTACAACTTTTTTAATAGCCTTTATCAACTTACGATACACAGGAGGCGAGTAATTTGCAAAAAACTGTAAAAACGTACCAAAAGTGAAAGAGTAACGATTTATTTCTTCTAATATTTAATATACATAGGTAATATTTAAAAATAGAATATTAATGTATAATAAATGAATGTTTTATATAAAAACAAATAAATAATATCGATAAATTTTTAAATACATAGTGGACTCGAGTTATCAAGGATATCCTTTTCGACTCCCTTTTTGTTTTGAATTGATTTTTGAGATTCCGAGATTTCGGATAAAGCATCGGACTCTCTAGAATCTTCCGTTGTAAACATTGCCTTTCTCTTAGTTGTATTTGGAGAGTTCATAGAGTCTGAAGACACTTGCCTTGATACTTTGATACTTTAGGTATGTCAAACTTCAAAGCAATGAGCAAGCAATGAAGTGGAAGCTGGTGCATTATCGTGATGTAAAAGTCATGAAGTATCGTAGTACAACTAATGGCTCATGAGGCACTAACCTTCACTTTCGACCGCACTTGTCGGGATTTTTTCGGTTTTGGCAATTTAGAATGCTTTCAGTGGGCCGATTGAGCCTTAGTTTTGACGTCATTTCTATAAACCCATGTTTTATCACCTGTTATTATACATTTCAGTAGTTCAAGAGTCAATTGATATGCCGACATCATCATCTACTTCTGTAATTATGATTCAGCGGTCATCCATAACCATTTATCATATCATTTGGTTTGTGATGTGCTGGAGCGTCATCTTCAACGTCTTCACATCCATATTTCAAAACTTTGCTGCACTTTAAAATCGCGCGAATCGGACTAAAGGAAGACCCGAAATTACAAAATTCCCGTTATATTTTAAACAATCCGTATATAGCAACCCATGACACATCGTCCATCACTCAAGCTTTAGCTTGGAAGGCTAAGATCAATACTGACCTTAACCTGATGGGGATGGACAGTTTTACAGATAGAAGACTCCGCGGCGACTTGATTATTGTATATCGTGACATAAACAATACTTTCTCGGTCGATATGTCCAACCACTCAAACTACAAAAGAAACGCTTCTACTCCAGACAGCGCGAACACTTCCTGTCGAACCGCGTTATCACCACCTGGGACAGAGCCTTCCATCTGGTGTTGTTTCGTCTCAAAATGTGAACTCTTTTAAAAACAGGCTTGACCAGTGCCGCCGGTCGTCGCCTGCTGTGTTTTCGGTTTTGTGAACTCTGCTGGTGAATTTTTGAATTTTAAATTTTTTTTGTTATTGTTCGATTTTGATGAGTGCGCTTTTTCTTTTACTGGCACTTTTATCACAGGCACTTTGTTCACTTTTGTTATTGTGGCCAGATTGTCTGTTTGAAGTTCCTCTAGTCTTGTTTTTTAATGATTTTGGGAGTTTTGTATAGAACTACGTCCTCTACTCCTTATGTCTGAATAATAATAATAATAATACTGGACCAACTACCGCCTAACCATTCGAATTTTTGTCGAAGAAATACATAATAAAATAAATTAAAATTAGTTACTTGTAGTTTGTTTTCAGCGATTTGTTTACTAACTAATGATTTGTTTGTTGATAAGTACATATAAGCTAATTATTAATTCAAAACGATATTTATATACTGAAACCAAGCTTTCTACGTCAGTCTCAATCGAATAATGGTAGCGAAAATGGCGCCAAAAGAAATTTGTCCGAATTGCATGAATTGTTGTCTAGGCCCTATGTTTCAACTCACTCGTGTTTTAGGTTTGCCTTTTGTGTCGATATCTTGCACTCACAGAAACAACATCTCAAAAACACATATGGCCGTATCAAAGTACTGTTTAACTTCAAGTTTAATATTTATTACTATCCTACTGATATCGATTGTATATGCTGCTATACGCATACGAAGGGAGTTATATATTCTTGAACAAGAATTATTTGATGTGCTCATTTTAGTTCCTGGATTCTCCATGTCTATAGCGGCACTTACGATGTTGATGGTTTCAGACTTTCAAGTGAAACTGATAATGCTCGTAATAACCAAAGCCGAATTACTAATGTACAGATGGAGAAAATTAAAGAACGATATTCTATTGCCAGTTGAAGAAATACGTCGTTTGAGAAATTGGAATTACTTAATGATAATTTTCATCTACTCTACCACAGTAGTGTCGGCTATAATAGTATTTTGTTTCGACAAAGAAGAAAACTGGACAACTGCTGAAAAGATGGGAACAATACTATGCTTCTATGTTGGATATTCAATTGTTTGTATCTTATTACTACTTGCCCTTTTTTGTCAGACACTTTACAGTCAAATTTTTATTCATCTACAAGCAGACTTGAACTTTATGAGAAACAAACGTAAGATCTGCTTCTATCGGCGAAGAGATGGAAAATTGGATTTACAAAACTCTCTATCGGCGTACTGTCAGTTTTTCACAATTGTTTTGAATATCATAAGCACTGTAAATGCTTACATTAACCCTAGTGCTCTCATTTATTTTATAGCAGTAGCATTAATTTTAATTTCTGCATTTTATATAGTGCTGTTAAGTGTCTTTACAAATCCGTATAAATTACTAAATCCTCGCTTGCTGTTGGTTGAGCTCCAACTTGGACCATTAGCGTTATTAATTGCCAAGCTAATCTTAGTAATAGAAGACCTGTGGAATGGGGTTTGTATTCGTTTCTCCAAGTTTAACTCAAATTTAAAGCCAATAGGTGCACTGTATTTGAACTATTTTTATTTCAGAACGATTCGATTGCGTCCTTGTTGTATAAATATCCGCTAAACAATCTCAGACGAGAAGAAATTTTACAAGTGAGTTCAGTTTTAGTAATAAGTAATAACCAAACACTTTACTACGGCCTCCTCTATAACTCTTAATTATTCTGTTTGCAGGTGGAAAGTCTTTTAACAAGTTTGCGTTATCAAAGACATTCAGTAAAACTATCAGATATTGTCACAGTACGAGGTTACTTCTTAGCAACTGTAAGTTTAATTTCTTATCTAACTTTTATAGCATAAATGAAATGTTTGTAGCTTGGTGGAATAACAGTCACTTACACTTTGAATATTCTACAAGTTCAGCTTATGCTTCGAAAGGCCTGAAATCTTCAATTTACACACGTTGCACTAGTCGTAGTTCTTTACGTTGAATTCGCATGTAGCGACCAAAAGTGATGGGACACGGTATATAATGATGATTGTTAATTGAATTAGTGTTTGAATTGTACACAGATAGTTTAATAAATAAATCATTAACTGTCGTTCTTATTAATCAATTATGAACAATTATAAATTTTGGAGAAAGCAGTTTTAGTGAAGCATTTCTCAGTGCGGGAAAAATTATCATTTTGAACTGAAATTTCAGTGTATGTTTGTAATAATTAATTAGTGCAAGCTCCCTGCACTTAGGCCACCTCCAATGGACCTCCCCGTGCCCATCAGATCTCGAGCCATCCTACTTGTTGGATGAACTCCAGAATTCTGGCGGGAGGAGTGGTGTTTATTCTGACCATGTCTAGCCAGAAATCTCTCAACATGGACCTTCTTATCGATGTTAGGACTGGACAGTGACAAAGCACATGCTTAGTCCTTTCGTCTTCTAGTTCGCATACACGACATATAGGATTATCTACCAAGCCCAGAGTGTAGAGATGAAATCTTTCAGTCTTTTGTTAATGGGTATTATTTTTAAGGAGGGTATTAACAGTTATTACGGCTGGTTTGATGATTGGTTCAGGGCCACAGGACAGGCCGTTTAAACCTTTCTTGGCCAGCTCGTCTTCTTTATCGTTACCTTCATTTCTATTATGTCCTTTGACTCAACAGAGTGTAAGTACATTGTTTTTAGATATCCGGTTCAGTAGCTCTATGCACTCGATCAGAAGCCCAGAGGTTACCGTGCAGGTTTTTAAGGCTTGCAAGACAGCTGTACTGTCTGTAGATATCATTATTTTTCTTGTTCAGGATTTTTCTGTTCGGGTTTTAGTTGGCGTTGTGTAATATTTCCATCAGTTCAGTGTGAAAAACTGAGGCATATTTCCCCAGTAATAAGGCTGCTGTCGAGGACAAGCTTTAGTGAGTATACACCTGCTCCAGATCTCTTTTGGTTCTTTTAGATCTTTCGGTAAAAACAGTTAATGTTGAATGGATATTTTGGAGAGATACGGTCTGCATCCATCTCCAGGAGAGGTAGCTTTTTGTATACTCTTCGAACATTTTTGTGTGTCTGTTAATTCCGTATCTGACAGACTACAGTCCCCATCTCTACAGTCGAAGAGCTGCTTTTGTTGCCATCTACTCCACATTCATATAGATCAACTGGAGTAAGGTATAGCAGCACCTCCAGTGCGGCTGAGCGTCTGATTCTTATGGCTTATATGACCATGAGACAAACAAATTTTGGTATTTCGTTTAGTAGACGTTCCATAAAGTCTAATAATGGCAGTGTATAGTCAAAGTGAGATTTTATGAGAAAGAACCCACGTCTTTTCCACGACCTTGCCAGAAAGCCAGACTTGCTTTGTGTAACTTGTTTTTGATGTGGTTTCCTCCATTAACTTAACAGATACTTACCTCGCTCTCTAGATATAGAAAAACTCCATTCAAAGTAGACCAAGTCATTTTGCTTCGTTTCCTCTTTCAGATGAAACGAATTTTGTTTTGTTTAAATTTAACGTCAAAGAGTGCTCGATACACCATTATTCTGTTATTTTAAGAGCTTCTCTGCTTAGTCTATCGCATAGAGTGTTCTCAAATTTGCCTGACGTCTGTAGGTCGTCTGCGTAGCCTATGGTATACAAGAAACATGATCGTTAAGGCGTCTGAAAAGACTGTCTACGACTATGTTTTAGATGAGTGGTCAGAGTACCCCTCCCTGGGGACAGTCTTTTGTAGCAATGTCTCTTGTACTTGTGTCTCTTACACTTACTTGAACAGTAAGTTGAACAGCTCTACATTTCAGTATCCTGTCTCCGAACCTGACAATGGTCAGAGTCGTGTCATATGTATGAAGAGCATGCTTTATGCTTTCATAGGAAGCTTTGTCGAAAGCTTCTTCTATAACTATTCCACTCACGATGAACTCTTTCGTATCCAAAGATCTTTCGATACGTCCGGCCACATTATGGATCTACCAAGGATGTATGTAGGATTCTAGTGGATTCTGAATCTTACTATTTATTAGTAGTTTTGTGATAGGTTTCACGCTGTTTCCTGAAGATATGTCAGACGGAACAACAAATGATTTTGACGAACCTCTTTATTAGGCTACAGTTAAGGCTTTTTCACTTTCTTAAATTTTTCACCGAGAACGGAGACTCTAAACGAGCTGTAATAGTGAGGACGTTTTTTGGGGACACATCATCACGTCGAAAAAATTGTTGCCGGTGAGTTGCTTCTTTAAGTCTACCATGGTTACTTTTGTATCTAACTTAGAAAGATGTCGAGACGGGTGAATTTTTGCTATTTTCAATCTAAAACCAGATCCAGCTTCCTAGATGTCTAGCTTGCGTTTCTTGCGTAAGTTACGCACTTCTACAAATTTGTTGCTCGCACAATCGCGACTATTTCTGAACTCGTGATTGACACTTTTTGTATCTGTTTCAATATTCTCCGATTGTGTCGAGTTCAATAGCTTCTATTATTTACTTTGGAAAATAATCATTATTAACCTAATGGTCAGGTATATAATATGTTGGAAAAAATGTAAATTTAGCTGTACATTTGCTTTAGGAGATTTGTATCTTAGGTGTGGACTCACGTGACGTATGTCATTATAAGCAACAATAATTATTAATAATTCAAAAGACGAAATTTGTGTATTGTTACATAATAATTAGTGGTTTCCTAGCTAGTTAGTTAGTTCAGTCTCCACTGAATACTTGAGGCGAAAATGCCTCAAAAAGAGATTTGTTCGAACTGCGAGAATTGTTGTATAGCTCCTATCATTCAACTTACTCGTTTCTTAGGACTGCCATTTGTGTCGATATCTAGCATTCACAGAAACAATATTGCCATAACCCACGTGGCCATATCAAAATACTGTTTAACTTCAAGTTTAATATTTATCAGTGTCCTGCTGATATCGATTGTGTATACTGCTATACACATAAGAAGAGAATTGGACATTCTTGAAGAGGAATTATTCGACTTGCTCATTTTAGTTCCTGGATTCTTTATGTTCATAGCTACACTTATGACGTTGATAATTTCTGACTTACAAGTCAAAGTGATAATGCTCGTAATAGCAAAAGTAGAACTACTAATTCACATATGGAGCAAATTAAAAGATGATATTCTATTGCCAGTCGAAGAAATACGCCGTATAGGAAATGCAAGTTACTTAATGACAATTTTTGTCTACTCTATAACAGGAGCTTCAGCTATAGTAGTATTTTGTATGGACGATGAAGCAAACTGGACACTCGCTGAAAAAATGGGGACAGTAGCATGTTTCTGTGTTGAATATTCAGTTCTTTGCCTCCTATGCTTAGTAATCTTTATTTGGCACACACTTTCCAGTCAAATCTTTATTCATCTCAAAGCTGACTTGAACTTTATGAGAGACAAAAGTAAGTTATGCTTCTATCGACGAAGACATGGCAAACTGGATTTACAGCACTCTTTATCCGCGTATTGTCAATTTTACACAATTTTGTTTAATGTCATATCAACTTTTAATGCTTACATTAACCCCAGTGCGTTCGTTTATTTTATAGCAGAGTCATTTTCTATAGTTTCTGCAGTTTATTTAGTGGGGATAAGTATCTTCACAAATCCCCAGAATTTACTAAATCCTCGATTGCTCTTAATTGAGTTCCAAATTAGACCATTGCTGCTAATACTTCTCAAAGGAGCGTTTGTGTTAGAAGAAATGTGGATGAAAGTATGTACCTGTTTTTTCGTAATTGCTGATAAGATCTTAAAAAACCGATACTTCGTATTTAATTTTTTCAAATTTTAGAACGATTCCGTTGCTTCGTTTTTGTATAAATATCCGTTAAGTAACCTGAGACGTGAAGAAGTTTTACAAGTGAGTTTATTTTTACCAAACGCTGTAGAGTGAGTTTCTTAAGCTTTCATAATTCTTCACTATTTATTGGAACTAAGTAGGCTTACCTACAACTTTTTCTATTTGTAGGTGGAAAGTCTTTTAACAACTTTGCGTAAACAAAGGCCTATAATAACGGTATCTGATATTATCGCAGTACGAGGTTACTTCATATCAACTGTAAGTTTAATTTATTAATTCTATTTTATTTCTTCGATAAAATTAATACTTGTAGTGTGTTGGAATAATAGTCTCTTACACTTTGAACATACTACAATTTCAACTTTTGCTAAGGAAGACTTGAAATCTCAAATTTAAGCAGCGCGTTCTTCAATTCACTTAGTTGATTGCCCACAGAGGTAGGACACGCTGTATAATATTTGAGTCAGTGGTTAAACTATATATTGTAAACCAGCAAGTTAATAAATAAGACATTAGTTTATTGTGGTTGTTCGTTGAAACTTGCAGTACAACATACTAAAAGTCCTTGAGAGAAGGGAGGTGATCGGGGGGAGCTGTTTAAATACATTTTCCCATTTTTGCTTATACGAGTCCTACAAGGAAAATTTATTTATGATATAAGAGCATAACAAACTCTTCTCATCTTCTGCTACTTGAAATGAACAATTTTATTAAACACGCAAGACGCTGACGCAGTGCGTCTGACGCTGTGCACTCCTTCATGTCAGCTTCCTATCACGCGTTTATCTTTTGGGGGTTCCGTTGAGCCGCTAACCGCGCGTCTCTACCGCATCGAGAGTCGAGGGCAGTATAAAAGCAGCAGCAAGAAAATGACAAAATCCTTTTCTAATGGAGAATGGTGAACAATTGGCGTATATGACTTTTAAATTTTTTTTACTACGCCAAATCTAGCCTGAAACAGCCTAAAAATGTTAATTGAATGTATGATGTAAACCAACCCTAAACTAATCACCTAGTAGCGCGAAAAACGTTTTTAGGAGAAAATATAAAACTTATAACTTATAAAATAGTAGCTGCTTAACATCTAATTTCATTTGTAATTAAATATTTCGCGTTCTCGTTGTTCTAAAGTTTAGATCAAGTTGTTCATAATTTGGGAGATAAACAGTTGTCTGGCTTGGCGTACGTGGTTCGTTCATGCGACCGGATATTGCAGACTTGGGTTAAATTCCTGAGGCGTTTCGTCGTTCAACATTTTTCTCCTAAAAACGTTTTTCGCGCTACTAGGTGATTAGTTTAGGGTTGGTTTACATCATACATTCAATTGATTATTTCTGCCCTAGTGTATATGTATATTTGAAAAAAAAAATTTTTAATTTCACGCCTAAAGGTGTGCTTTTGTTGCGACGACCTGTTACGTCCTGCAGTTAAGTACTTTTTACGTTGTGGTTGCCAACAAATCGTGTCGCATTCACAAAAACACTTACATTCAAACAGCCGAACATTCTCACTATTAGCATTTTTGATGTCAGTGCGAAAACTTTAAGACACGGACTAAGAATGGCTATGATTGAGTTGCTTTATCCATAATAGGGAAACTGCATTTTTTGCAGTTTTCTTCGGAAAAAAGCCTTGCTGTAGATGCTACACATACAATGGTTTTGAGACTAATTCAAGTTTTTTTGAGTCTTACAGAAAGGGAATTCTCTCCATTAGTTCCTATGCTCATAAGCCAGGAGTTCAAAACCATTCTGAACTGGCTTCTTGTGAGGTTCTCTTTTGAAACAAATTCTGCACGCAGATTCTACTCGGTTTGAATTGTTACACGTTCTAGTACGGCTGTCTTCTCATAATTGTGAGACTATTCTGAGTTTCTTTTCGACTTACAGAAAGGGAAGGAGTTCATGACTTTTCTGAACTGGCTCATACATAATAGAAAAACTTTTTTTGTGAGTTTCTTCTGAAACAACTACTGGAAGCAGATGCTACTCGGTTTGAGTTTTTAAAAGTTTTAGTACGGCTGCCTTCTCATAGTTGTGAAACTATTCCAAGTTTCTTTTCGACTTCCAGAACGGGAAGGAGTTCTACACTATTCTAAACTGATGGCTTATCCGTTTATCGAATAGAAAAATTTCTAATACGTTGTAAATGAACCCCAACATACACACTTAAGTGAAAAAACTTTAAATGAGAAAATTTGTTTTCCACCAAATTTTCATTTGTTTTCCAGTTCATTTACAACGTATTAGATCTATCTAACTAATTAACCCTAAATATTTAAAAAAAGAAAAATTTCTTTTATGGCTTTCTTATGAAACAACTTCTGTCTTTCATTGCCACTTTTTTACAATTTAAGGATAATTTATTAAAAAAATAGTAACTTTTTCGTCATTGTAGGTACTAAACTTAAAACTGGCACAACTTTGAAGGGTATCTATGTATATTATGGATTTATGTATATTTGTTTTTGGAGATTGGCATCTACAGATTTTTAGGTTGAATTTAAAACACGTTATTTGTATACTTTAACAAAGCTCAGTCTCTGTCGAATAACGGTAGCAAAATGTCGCCGAAAGAAATTTGCCCAAATTGCTTGAATTGTTGTCTAGGCCCTATGTTGCAACTTACTCGTTTTTTAGGTTTGCCTTTTGTGTCGATATCGTGCACTCACAGAAACAACATTTCAAAAACAAAAATGGTCGTATCAAATTATTGTTTAACTTCAAGTTTAATATTTATTAGTGTTCTGCTGATATCGATTCTGCATGCTGCTAAACGCATACGAAGGGAGTTAGATATTCTTGAACAAGAATTATTTGACGTTCTCATTTTACTTCCTGGATTCTCAATGTCTATAGCGGTTCTTGCAATGTTGGTAGTTTCTGACTTACAAGTAAAATTGATAATCCTTGTAATAACCAAAGCAGAACTTCTAATATACAAATGGAGAAAATTAAAGAACGATGTACTATTACCGGTTGGAGAAATACGTCGTATAAGAAATTTGATTTGCCTAATGGCAATTTTAATCTTCACTATCACAGGAGTGTCGGTTATAATAGTATTTTGTTTAGACGAAGAAGAAAACTGGACAATTACTGAAAAGATGGGCACAATAGTATGCTTCTATGTTGGATATTCAATTGCTTGTATCGTATTACTACTTACCATATTTTGTGAAACACTTTACAATCAAGTTTACATTCATCTAAAAGCAGACTTGAACTTTATAAGAAACAAAAATAAATTCTACTTCTATAGACGAAGACATGGGACATTAGATTTTCAAAACTCTTTATCGGCGTACTGTCAATTTTTCACAATTGTGTCAAATATCATAAGCATTGTTAATGCTTACATTAACCCTAGTGCCTTTATTTATTTTATAGCGGTGGCCTTAGTTTTAGTTACTGCATTTTATGTAGTGACGTTAAGTATCTTTACAAATCCGTATAAGTTACTAAATCCTCGATTGCTGTTAGTTGAGCTCCAACTTGGTCCATTGCTGCTAATGCTTCTA
This sequence comes from Malthinus flaveolus, assembly GCA_950108345.1. Classification (NCBI taxonomy): domain Eukaryota; kingdom Metazoa; phylum Arthropoda; class Insecta; order Coleoptera; family Cantharidae; genus Malthinus; species Malthinus flaveolus. The sequence continues at coordinate 3,662,238 of OX467289.1, read as the reverse complement.
AAAGTGCTACTTATAATGGAAGATTTGTGGATTGCGGTTCGTATCCATTTTTACAAAATTTATTAAGTCTTAAACCTATGAGTACGGGGTATTTTAATTATTTTTATTCCAGAACGATTCGATTGCATCTTTGTTGTATAAATATCCGTTAAACAACCTCAGACGGGAAGAAATTCTGCAAGTGAGTTTAGTCTTACTCATAAAGGAAATATATTACATATTGTAGTTATGGTGTAGTAAGCACTAATATTTATAAGGGAAGCAAAAATGTACACATTGCCAGGGCCGTCTCGAAAATTTTTAATTGTAACGGCCTCGTAACTTCTACTAATTCTGTTTTTAGGTGGAAACCTTTTTGTCTACTCTGCGTTATCAAAGACCTTCAATAAAGTTATCAGATATGATCACAATACGAGGTTACTTCGTATCAACTGTAAGTTCCATATCTTTTTTTTTATTGCCTAAATAAAATCTTTGTTTAGCTTGCAGGAATAGTGGTCACTTATACTTTGAATATACTGCAATTTCAGTTCATGCTAAGAAAAGCCTGCAATCTTGAACTTAAGTAGTGCATTCGTCAGTCCATAGAATTTTAGCTCAAATTAACATGGAAAGTGCGATCATTTAATTTATTACATTATATCTATACTATAATATACTATTTAGAGGTATCCACAGAGATGCGACACACTGTATAGTATTATAGTTGAATTTACTTTATTAATAAACCAATAATTTTCGTACTTTCTCTTAATCTATAGACAACACAATAGCCAGTAAATGGTTTCGTAAAGTCCCCAAGTAATTATTGTGCTCTTACAAAATTGTGCAACCCCCTCCATCAAGAATACGTTTCGTAACCACATCAGAAGCTACTGAGAACTTTCGAATGCGAAAGATTATGATTAGCTAAAAAAGTGCTGTTTAGCACTTGAAAACACATTACAGAAAAATTTAATTCCGACTTCAAT